>OY284476.1:44917820-45607180 GCA_958336345.1 Dorcus parallelipipedus
TTGAATTGTCTTTCATTCGAACTAGATATTGCAGAGAATCACTTGGTTTGCTACGAAACGAGAATTTTTATCTGCAAATATCTAGGTCACTCTCTTAATTGTGATGTATTTTATATTTACATACCTGTAATCAGTGTCTTAGTGAACAGACGATCAAATTAAAAAAGTATAGATGGAATCTATTATAATTTTAAAAATTGAAAGATTGAATGGCATTACCATTGATGTAACAAACAAGAACTGACTGGGCTTTTGTACAAACAGAATTAATGGGACTAATTTTATTATTGTGCAAATGTAAGTTTTTTAAAGTGAAACTTTGAAATTGATTTCATGTGTTGCATGCGTTTACTGCTGAATCACGAATTGATGAGATAAGATTATGGGATTATGCGGTGACACAGTCTCAGAAAAAATATTTGTTCTACTTATCGTTAACTTAGATATCTTTTTGTATAGGACGACGGTTTACTAAATATTATTAAGGATTTTTTTGAACTCTAAAAGAAAACTTAATGTATTTTCAATACCATCATAGCGTGACTAAAAAGCTAAGCTATTAGCTTTTTTGAACAGTTTTCAGATATGTCTAACCTTATTTGGTTTTGGCAGTCACATAAACAATTTCCTTGAAAGGTGTTTTATTTATTTAAATTTATGTTTAATAAAAAACAAAAAGTCTTTCTTTTTCCCGATAAATGAGAGTTCCAAAAATTTCTAAAATACCTCTGAAATTGTAGTCCAGGATTTTGCAATTTGATTTAGCTTTTGATATCTTTTTAATAACTTCACATCCACAAAAAAAATTGCAAAATTTAAATGAAAGATGATGAATCAGATAAAACAACAGTGCTCTCAACGTAATGCAAATCTTGAATTCACAAAGCGTATTCTGATGGTCACATGAATAGTATGTGCCTGGAAATTTAAATGCCGTAATTAATTTATTATGTAAAAGCGAATTGTATACGCGGAAATAAATTAGAATCGCATCTGCACTTTAATAAATTGAGCTTTCAATCATAAACACATCTCCTTTTTCTAAATGTATTATGTAAGATACATTTCATGTTGAAAGCCCATCGTTGGTATGAAAAGTATGCTGCTCAAATATTTATAACCACACAACTATTCCTCAGGGTCCTCAGACTATATTTATTATTTTTTTGTCTACCTGTCAATCAAATTTTCCGATCGATGTTATTTGAATAGAATAAATTTCCTTCAACCAAAATCAATTTTCTTTGTACTGTACCTCTTAAGGAAAAACACAAATACAATAGCAAATTTACTTTGATGTATCACTTTAATCTCTATTAGAGATCATGAAGATCCTCTTAGTAAAGACATAAATTTTCTTGACGCAGTAGTCCCGTTATCTATGCAGTTACAAATGTGCGTTTCTCATACTTAAGGGGAGAGAACTTTCTGTGACATCAACTTTAAGGGTTGAAAGTTCTGTAGGGACTCGTATGTACTTACGCCCCAGACGTGCTGATAAGTTACTTGTTCTTTAAATAAGGGTGATTCCTGCACGAGAATGAATTCCATCGTGCATGCAAGCTTTTAGTTAACGTAAACTGCAAGCATTGATTGCTGGAGCTATTTTGCATTATCTGTTTGTGCAGTTACAAATATGCGTTTCTCATACTTAAGAGGAGAGAGAACTTTCTGCGACATCAACTTTAAGGGTTGAAAGTTCTGTAAGGACTCGTATGTACTTACGCCCCAGACCTGCTGATAAGTTACGTGTTCTTAAAGTAAGGGTGATTCGTGCACGAGAATGAATTCCATCGTGCATGCAAGCGTTTAATTAACGTAAACAGCAAGCATTGATTGCCGGAGCTATTTTGCATTATCTGTTTGTGCAGTCAATAACTGGAACATGCCGGGGATGATTAAATCAGTAAACAAGGCGATTCTGAGCACAGAAGCCATTAAATCTACTTCCAATTAGGTGTAACTAAATTAAAGCCGCCTTGGAAATTAATTATTTAGCGCAGAAAATGAGACTGTATTGTTACTTTGCTGTGATAGAGTCATGTTTGTTACGTAATTTAATTTTAAACCAATTCCGAAGTTTTGAATTATGTAAATTTTAAGTAGAAAGTTTACAAATATTATATTGCAGGTTCAAACCTACTCTTAGGTCCAGTTTTACAATGCCTGTTTTGAAATAATCGTTGTTATGAGTTTAAGCTTCAGCTTAAATTTAAACTGGCATTGTAAAACTGGCCCTTAATAATTATTATACCTATGTACATTTTAACAATTACTTTTTCCTTAACATTAATAAATATTTGATTGACCAATAGGACAAGTACAATTAAATGGAAACTAACAAGAATAACAAGAGTACAATAAAAATAACAATAATCAGGAAAGACAATTGGTCAATGAGATGCATAATCTGTCTTATAACGTTATTGATATACGGTTTACATTCTGGACCTCTTAAAAAAAAAGAAGAAACAAACACATACCACACACATACATTACTTTTTTTTATGAAAAGACACTGATGTATTGAGAATATTTATTGGAATGACGCATACGTTTAATTTACGGTTAATTTGATGTGTTAAAAAAATTTAAATCTTAGTTTTATCACCTGTCACATGGATTTATAAAATAATTAAAATTATTGTACCATGAAACTAAAACCCACCTACAGACTTCGACAGTATAATGAAAATTCATTCATCTAGCAAATATGGATATAAATAAATCGCCCGAAATAGCCAACGTTGTTTACGCATTATCGAAGCTTCAAAGAAACCATTCATTGATAAACAAGCGTACGGTAATTCTATTCTATTCCATCGGAAACCAAATTAATGGAACGTAACAATACCGCAGTACAATGTAAACATTTTTCAATGACTGTCAAGTGCATTTCATGAAACTGATTTTCATTTAAAAACAAATTCTATTTCCTCAATTAAAAAAAGAAGTTTCACCTGTTTATACTGCACCGTGACTTTACAATCTTTGCAATTTCCATGTAACCCTTCCAGATGCGTGGTTTCTGTTATCGTTTACATCATGGATTTGCCGCCGAAGATTTTGCGCAAGCCAAGACGCAATCACTTCCGTATTGTCACCAAAAACACTTTGATTGACTCCGGACCGGATCTGACGACGCGTGCCACACAAATTCGTATTGTTGTCGTAGCGCAGAAAAAAAGGTAGCGCGCCACGCTTGCGTGCCGACGAAGAAGTCTTCGGGATACGAGCTCCTATTGATTTAGGTTTAGTAACCCCAACGAGTATTCAAACTACCCCGGCACGCATCCACTGTAACTATGACGACGCGATGGCCACCGTGCTTATGGTTCTCATTTTTTGATTGACCCTTAATTTTACATACAAATTTAAGCGCGAGATAAATTGCAAATAATAGATTTTAAAAATTAAAAGTATCATTATAAATTTTAATCACCCTGTATAAGTATACTCTATTCCAAATGTATTCCTCCGATTCAAAATAAAATAGAGTACGAAAAAGAAATCTTTTTAATGCTTTAATACATTTGGAAGGCTGTGTACAAAGTTATAACCAGACTTCGGATATTTCGGAGCTAAGTCTGGTTATAACCATTAGAAAAAATATATTATTTTATTTATCTATAAAAATATTTTAGAAGGCCTCGCAGGTAGGGTGCTAAAATATTTAACTTTTTGAGAACTATAAATTGTAAATTCGAAAATAAGTACATACATAGTTGCCACTTTTATATTAAAAGGAGAAAAATTCTATTCGAAGCATAATATTAAATGCAAGTAAAAGGACGGAAATCTAAAGAACTAGAAAAACATAAAAGAGTTTTCTGTAAAACAACACAACTAGAAATTTAATTTAGTTAATAAGGCTCGTGTGACACCATGCAAGATTTGATTACAAAGTGAGGGAGATGAGCTACCACAGTGAATTCTGATTGATTGAATTGGCACTTCTCGCTCACTTCGCAACAAATCTTGCACAAGAAATATCTTGGTGTTACACGGGCCTAGAATATGTTTTCTAATTTGATTTTATTGAAAAATGCATAGGTAACCTTTTTTTATTATATTATATTATTATTTTTTTGTAATAATATCAATCTGTTAATACCAACATAAATACACAGATGCCACTACTTAGTTAAAGACAACATATAGCGTTTTCGATGGGACTGCACTAGTGTGCACTCAGAAATATCTTGATCTCATATTATTACTTATGACATGAAGTTAAAGCAAGTTTAGTGCAACCAGTGCAGGTGAATCGAAAACGCTCTTAAAACAATATTACTGTGTGATCCAAAATTAAATCGACGATTGGCTTGCGTTGAGGTATTTCAAGTATGGTTTTTGTTAATGCGTTTCATAGTGCCTATTCTAATTCAAGATTTCGACTCGAAAACTGTTTCTGGCGTTTTTTATCTCCGCTAGATGCCGCTGTATATGACCACTTCTGCCGCCATTTTTGTGTTAAAAAAGTAGGGGTACATAGCTTTTTGCGATTTTTACACTGCGGTACGGAACATATTACAATTTATGCGAAGCCATAAGCGAAATAAAACACTTTTTCATTTATTTGACTCCCTTCTTAACAACTCGCAGCTACAACTGTCACGACACACGTGTATTTTTCATGACCAGTTTGCAGTTTCCGCATAATTCCGCTCGCGGCGACGCTTTCGTTCGAAGACGCAAATAGCCGCTTTAGAGTCCCTATAGACGCCATGCACATCCCTTCGTTCAGCGCCGCCTGACATGGTGATTTGTGAATTAGTGATATGAAAATATTTCTTGAGACTCATTGCATAGGAATAATATCACTCTTACGACAATTTATGATTGTAGTACATAATACTTGAGCTTCCTGGTATTGAAATACATTGCAATATTCAAGTTCAAATGTACACTAATAATTTGAAACAACTCGTATTTTCATACCACTAATGCACAATATGGTCATTGGTGGCGCTGGCTTCGCATGTGCATGGTTCCTATATTACTAGAGTACCGCAAAGTAGCCATTTTGGCGGAAAACAAAAGGCGGGAAATTTGAAATCATTTGAAAAAATGTCATTTGTAACGTTATTGTCGTTTAAATCGTAACTTTTTTCTCAGTCTATTTGTGTGATTTCTTATTAAAATTTGTTTCTCTGTGTGCTGTTTACTGTCATTTGTACTACACATACGTTGTATGTTGATTTTGTAATGAAGCCCTTCTTACTTGACTCCGATTAAAAATATGAAATATTGGGGTGGTAAGTTCTTTTTTAATGAAATCATTGAAACTGATTTTGTTCAAAGCGTGTCTGGAATTAATGGAAAGAGAAAGTACCATTTGTATTACCTTATAAGGGGCCAAGTATAGATTTTTTTTTATTTGAGCTCAGAATTTTAGTGTCTTAGTCAAAGCCGCAGAAACTGAGCGAAGCATACATAAAAAGCATTCTATTCTAATAAGGAAAAAATATTTTAGTGCGTAAATATTTACTTCACAAATATTTTCCCTGGAAGGCAATTCGCCGCCATTTATAAAATCTAACCAGACTTTTCGCCTAGCTTTATTCTTCATACATACCTGCTGGGGCGCGTTCACAATAAACGTCGAGCGTGCAACTTTTTACCCCTCGCGTTCATAATAATGTCAAGGTAAAAAGTTGTTCCGTTCATAATAAACGCACCATTTCGTCCGGTAAACAAATTTTTGCCTACAATACTAATACAATATTAATACTACACATATAATACTAACAATGTAATCCATTGTTATGGTTTCTGGACGCTTTCAGTATTTCAATCTTCACTATTTGACCGTTTTGACAGCTCGTTTCAAAGCGTTCATAATAGCCTGTTGTCCGGGCAATCGTCCTGCCAGGGTAAACACACTTTGTCGGGCGTTTATTCTGAACGCACCCCTGGTAGTCGAAAGGGGCAGAACCCCGGTTTTTACAACTCAGCATACAACAATCCAGCATATTTGCCCGAAAGAATTACCAAAATATCAATTTCATTTATCAATGCAAACATTGCATTCCTCAAACGTCAAATATTTCTCCGTCAGTTTGCGTCAGCTGTTACACATTCTCCATTTTGGCGGCAAAGTAGTGGCGCAATCAATTACGGTACTCTAGTAATATAGGGACTCTAAGCCGCTTCATGTCGGTACTCCATCTACTGGCTTTCACCAAAATTAACCTAAAAGTCATTCACTTTTTAACTGAAGTCTAACAGGTGATCAATATCTTTTCTAATCAAGTGACCTATGGAAATAAAATCATGTGTCTTTGTTTGGTTCATTATTTCAAATGCTACTTGAATTACATATTTATATTGCATTCCTATACAAGACGATAGGAATGCAATAAAAATAATTCAAATGGCATTTGAAATAATGAACCAAACAAAGACATAAATTTTTTCCATAGGTCACTTGATTAGAAAAGATATTGATCACGCGTTATAATATCAATACATATTTCTCTGTCTCCGATTTCAATGTTTTTCTTTCCTACAGGTTTGTAGCATTGACAGTTGACAGTCGTCAAATTATTTTCTCGGGCTAACATAACCCCCCCAATACTTGACAAACGCATTTGAACTTTGAAAACATGAGACGCAGGGTACGTTTGTGCATTCAAGCTGCAGGACAGCAATTTTAGCATCTGTGTTAAGGTTTAGTGTTGTTTTCATATGAATAAATTAAGTGTTTTGCGTTTACCTTGCACATTTTTTATGTAATGTTATGATTAAATAATATGACACTCACGGTTTTTATTCAACTGTCATGTGCCCTATCACCCTTGTCACCGCTTGTATTGCGTACCGTCAACTTCATAAAGAAATCACAGCTTACTTTAATCAGGAATTCATTTGAAGGCACGGTACATATACGTAAACGGTGAGCAAATAAAAATCAGACTAGAGTAGCGAGTGCAAAAAAAATGTATGTGTGTGATTAAATAAAAAGTCAATAAATTTGACAGTCCACGAATGTATTACATTAATTCATGCAATTAATCACAAATATTGCACCGCCTACTCTAATCTGATTTTTATTTGTTCACTTTTTACTACTATTCACAGTTGCCTAGTAAACACAAATTCGTTCTAAACTCAAGCACAAAAACAAAATCGGACAAATTTCCTCCATCAACGGATGTCAACAAAGCGCTATATTTCAGAAACTAATCTACCCTAAATTGGTAACTTTCGTCAAGATACTGCATCTCTCCGTAACTCTAGGTTCCCTCCTGTTAGTTCTTTACTCGTAAGCTTCTGCAATATACAAATTTTTTAAGGGCGTGTACCGAAATTACCAAATTGTAACCAGGTTGGTTGTGGTTGCTAAATATTACCATTGTTTATGTATTTATAGTTAGTCAACCTAGTCTTCAGAATGTGCTGCCATCTAATAACTGTTGATTAAAACAAAATACATGAACGGCATGTGTTTATAAAGTTTGAAACTCGGCTGAAAGAAAAATTATTTTATCTACTGTCACTGAAATCTAACGAGCGGCTAAAATCTCCGCGCGACTTCTTGTGGTGGGAGAGAATTAGCGGTTAATTTGAATTGTGCCTACAGAAGTTAGGATTTCGGAAGCTCTTAAATACATATTTGATCATAAGAGTAATTAGAAAAGACACTGAAGAATTTAAATTAAAAAATAAATTGATTGATTAGGCTAAAATTTTCCACAAAAATTAATATATTGATTTCAAAATTACTTAAAATATTGTTTAATTTAAGGGCATAAAATATTTCATTATAACATACTGAAAAATTCAAATATTTATTTATATGTTATTACAAAAAATATTACATTATGAAAAAAATTACAAATAACTTATAATGTTCAAGTTCTCAATTTCTGTCTACCTGTTTTTTTTTTTAGTTCTTTCTCTGTGGTTTGCCTTTTTCTTTTAGTACTATGGAAAGACATCTGCTATTTTTATTTGCTGATTCTGTAACTGATATTACTAAGGTCTAGTTTTACAATCGTTGAATAACTGTTCGCCGAATATCCTTTAATGTTCCTTCATATCTACTCACACCTACATGGGGCCTTTTAATAATATTGAAAGTGGTATTGTTTCCTTCAATTTTCGGTATCTTTCAGAAAGTGATTGTTGATCTTCTTTAAAAAAAATACATCTTTCAAATTATTTATTAAATTATCACTTTTATTTTTAACCTTATTGCATGTGTTATTTTTTATACTTGATGTAATAGGTGCAACAGCAAATATGTTTCTGGTTGCTCATTTTCACTACAATAATTATTTTTTTCGTAAGTATTATCCCTAGTGATGTTCTCAACAAGAGAGTGAATATGTTTACAAAATGGGTTTGTACTCACATTTTGCAATACTGACATTAATTTACAACATATTTGTGTTTCTTATAACAATATAAAATTTTTCTTTGGTATTTAACTGATACGTGTTAATATTGATTTGATTGATATTGCAATCAAAAGTTAACGATGCTCTGTGATGATTTATAATTTTTGTTATATGGCAATTAATCTCTCCTGTAGTAATTTTTAAAATTCTTTCGACCGTCTTATCATGAATAAAATTAATTACAGTATGTGGTCTCTCATCCAATCTCTGTACTTTTCTACCTTCCAGACAGAAATATCTAATTACTTTAACGTGGATTATACAGGATGTCCCAAATCTCGTTTGAGACTGAAACAGTATATAGAGAGGCGCAAAAAAAACAACTTTTTTCAATACTTTTCTTCCAAAAGTCAATAATAAGGGAGTTATAATTCCCTGAAAGAGGGATGAAACTTATTTTTCTTTTGGCAACATCTTCTGAATCCTTTAAGTTATCAAACTAATATTTGAAACTTAGATATAAGATACCTAACTGAACATTTACAATGCATTTGTCAGATCCTTCCTCCCTTGTGACATATCAAGCTGTAAGATATGGCGAATTAAACTTCAATTTTACTTAACTACTCAAGAACTGGACAATATTTTAATGTAAATAACGTAATAATTTATTTGATCCAAAATGGTGCCCTCAGTAAATTTTGAATTTAGGAGTTGTTGGTCGGTATAAGGACAAAAATTTTATTATTTTTAAATTGAACGAATTGATTTATTGTTCAATCAGCTGACAAGTTTCGAACACATTTGTGTTCTTCTTCAGAGCCTAAAATTAATTAAAGGTTGTGAAATATATTTAAAAATTTGAAAAGCATATTTTTACCTCTGAACTAAATTATTGCGACATAACATTTAACAAAGTAAAACGCTACCAAAGGTAGTGGTTAAAAATTCATTAAGTAACCGAAAACCAAAAAACACTTGTCAGTAAACACTGGTAGGTACAAAAATTTTTTCCCAATTACTTACAGGTTAGATATCAAAGAAATATTGAACAATAAATCAATTCGTTCAATTTAAAAATAATAAAATTTTTGTCCTTATACCGACCAACAACTCCTAAATTCAAAAGTAATAATTTATCTTCCATGGCCTACCTTTATCAGAAATTTATTTGGACATATGTTATAACCCCAAGGGGACACTTTTCTATCCTATACCGAACTGTCATACGTGATCCCCCTCCCTTCCAGCTCTCTAACCAATAGAATTTAAATAGGGAATGTACCATGAATGGCATGTCATTGAAAAGGTAATTTTATAGAGAATTCTTAAATTACTTAAATTTAATTTAATTTAATTAAATTGTAACAATTTTTTCCCCGAAAGAGGGCGCTAAAATCAAGTTTTCGGACATTCATATTCACATTACTCTATAAAATTACCTTTTCAATGAGATGCCATTCATGGTACATTTCCTATTTAAATTCTATTGGTCAGAGAGCTGGAAGGGAGGGGGATGACGTATGACGGTTCGGTATAGGACAGAAAAGTGTCCCCCTGGGATTATAAATCGACCTATTTTTGCGTTTTTTCAAACAAAAATTTTCTTGGGAGATATACAGTTTGTTTCGTTTTCGTTGGGCTACCCTGTATCTGCAGGAAAACGAGAGCCTGTGTTTAATTACTTTAGTTTTGGAACATTTGAGACTTTTGTTTTATTTGTTATCACACTAAAATTTACAAAAATATCGTACTACAGTCGCGGACAAAAAAAGTTTACTTTTTTAAGCCAATTTTATAATATAAAATTTTTGCTAGGTTGTTGTAATTATGAGCTGATATTTACGGATGACAAAAAATAAATATTACTGATTGTAATCCATAAGTTTCAGTTCATAATTACAACCAGCAGGCAAAAGTTTTATATTATAAAATTGACGTAAAACAGTCCACTTTTTTGTACGCGATTGTATATTTAAAAAAAAATATCAAAATCGCCTGCATTTTGTTTTATTTTTATTTATCGTTTTACATTTATTTAAAGAAAAATGCATTACAAGATCCTATTTTTTGTTAACTTTGTGAAAAAATTTTTAATTAAATTTTCTTATTTCTTCGTCACAAACTATTTTTAAGAGTGTGTATAAATATATTGAGAGTCCCTCGACATGTGAATTCCAGAATTTTTATTTTTAAATCTATTTACATGAAATTTGAAAAGTATTAATTAAGCAAAAAAAATGAATTTTCCAGCAAAATATCGAGCATAGTGTTCCATTTAAAACATGTAGAGTGCCGCAATGGAAATAGGATCCAAATGGTTCCAGTGTCCACCAATAATTTTTTTAAATTTTCATTTGCTTTTGTTGTGTTGTAAATATTTTGTCATATAATTTTAATTTTTATCTCTATCGGTTGCCGAGTTATTTGCAGAAAACCGAAAATCGCAGAAATTTCAAAGGGTGTTGTTGCTCACTTAGGGCTTTTTTGGGCAGGTAAAATAATTCCGTGTTCACCGTAGGGTGAAAGTTTCAGTTTTTTTGAATTTTCGGGTTGGGGACTTTCCCTTGTTAGCGGCAATGTTCGTTAACCTGAATTTATAATCCATTTTTTACATCGTACATCGTAATGAATGGGAAAAATAAATTTTAAATTAAATTTTAAATAAGTCCAGTGTTTCTTCTCAGGCTCTTTTCGCACATAAAATAACTACATTTGTTTCCCGACATCTTAAAAAATTCGTCGAGAAATTTAAAGAAAATGTGACTAATTTAAGTATTATGTTCACAACTATAACGAAACTCGGTGAAATACACGGCAACACCACAGTGCAACACAGCGCAAACAAATCAAGACGGCATTTATTGGAAACAGTTGATAAGTGGAGATTCAAACCTGTTAACGTCTGCTGGAGTGCTACACTTCTAGTCCATCGCCCCCTATCAATCTTGGTCCAGAACTAAAATTAATTTCCGTCGGTTGACTAACTAGACATATATAAGCAATGATATTACGTTCCGTAAATACCAGATTCCATTTACGAAACGCAATATTTAGCTACCACAATCAACCCTGGTTACAATCTGGTAATTTCAGTACATGCCCTTAATTTAATGTGAAGCTTAAAGCATTGACTGAAGAAGAGAGAAAGAACTTGCAGATTTATTGCAGTTTTTTTAAATAATTTTTGTAAAACGTAATTTCATAATTTTTTGATCTGTAGTTTTAACTATTACAATAATATTTGGACGAGAGAATTTTAGAATATTTTTAATACAGTTTGGTTTATTTTATTGAAATATTTTATCTGCCTTTAGTGATTTCCTTGTAAATGTTGAGACTTCTTGTAAAAGACTATTGGCAACAGTGCTTGTCGTTGTCAATTTGACATTTGACTTACGAAGAAGAACAAGTTGATAAAACTGCCGTTCACAACAATTATGCTACGGTAATCATTAAAAATGCGTAATAATAAATATTTTTAACTTTCCTGAGTTTCAGGAAAGCCGGTTGAGCTTTATATTTTGTACATGAATCTGATATAAAGATAACAAAATAGGTAGCAAAAGCAGAAGGTATAGCACGAGAGGGACAATGACGAGACCACCGAACGAGAACCTACCGACTGTGAAGTTGGTAGTCGTCGGAGATGGAGGCGTAGGGAAAAGTGCAATCACAATACAGTTCTTTCAAAAACTGTTCGTCACCGATTATGACCCCACGATTGAAGACAGTTATCTTCAGCACGTCGAAGTCGATGGCCAGTGGTGCATACTAGATGGTAAGTACACATTTGCTATAATTTCAATTGAGCGACCGTATTCCTTCGATTGCAGTGTTAGACACAGCAGGCCAAGAGGAATTCAGTGCAATGAGAGAGCAGTACATGCGGAAGGGCGATGGTTTTCTATTAGTTTATTCTGTCACAGATAAAAACAGCTACGAAAATATCGTACATTTTCATACACAAATTCTAAGAGTTAAAGACAGGTCAGTCGATCGAAATTTATTTAATTCGTTATTTTAGAAATTCTTTTACAGGGATGTTTATCCGATGCTCTTGGTCGCGAATAAAGTAGATTTAGTTCACTTAAGAAAAGTCACCGAAGAACAAGGTCGTGAACTTGCGCACAAACTTGGTATACCTTACATTGAAACAAGTGCTAAAGATCCTCCCTTAAATATTGACGCTACATTTCATGAGGTTGGAGTATTTTTTTTTCCTAATTTAAATTTTGCTGATTTTTACATTTGCGTACAGGTGGTTCGCATAATACGAAATCAACCTCAAGGAGATGGTGATAAACGCAAGAAGAAGAAGCTTCAGAAGCTTGGCAAATGTGTTCTCGTTTAAAATATTTGTAATTCGCACTTAATTGTCCTTATATACTTGATTGTACACTAATATTTGTGAGATGGAATAATTGGAAAATTTCCATCTGCTTTGTCTTTTACATTTTATGAACTGTTATACGAGCCAGTATTTGTAATTCAAATTTGAAAAAGAAAATCGAAGAGAAAAAGTAATTTCCTACTGGTTAGGCGTTTATTTGAGATTTTTTATATTCAGATATTTTTATACTACATTAAGGTAATAGACAATAACCATATTCAAGCTTTAATCTCACTAAGAATCTAGCATTTATCATTATTATTGCATATTATCTAATTACAACAAGCGTGTAGTTTGACTTAATTAATAACATTCACTTTACTTAAGACACCCGTTATCACTGTCATATAATTAAAAACAATTATCCTTGAATAATAATGTCGATGTAAATTTTCAAGTCAAATAATGGAAACTGTAAAAATTATTGAAGATTAAAACACAAACTCGCTAATTCATATTTGTACAATGCCAATTTATATTTAAGCTTAACCTTAAAGCAATAACAACGATTATGTTAAAGGTTTAAGTTTTGGTTTAAAGTTAAACTGCAATTGTACAACTGGACCTAAATAATGCCAAAAGTTTACAGCTTAACCAATAGCAAATTGCTTTTGAAAGTTACCAAATCATTTGTAAGACTTCACAATTAATACGAGCCAAAGATATTTAAATGATGTATATTTTGAATGCCTCATTAAGGACCAACTTTGCTCACCAGATAAATAATAGAGCCATAAAACAGACTGTTTCTTTTTCACATTAAGTCTGTATAATACTAGTTGAACATGATCAACGATTGCCACTCACGAACGATTAGTTTATTCAGAAAAACTACTGTCTGTGATGAATTTAAAGTGACAAATTTTTCATTTGCTCGGAACGTCACGTTTTTTAAATAACTGTGTCAAATTATCTGTAATTTTTACAAACTTGTGCACTACATTCGCATAATAACCAAGCACAAAAGTATATGAAAGATGGAAATATCATTTCTTTAAAAATAATGGCAGAAACTTTTTTATATTTGTCCGAAATGTATTCTTTCATATAATTTCGTGCTTCCAACTAAATATAGAATAATTTTCTTATACGAAAATCTATAACATCGACATGACAGGGCTTACGATCATTTGTTATATTTGCAGTTAATTATATTTGAATCATTAGTCTGTAATTATGTGGGGTTTGATTTTGTTTAAATAAAACACTGGAATTATCCGCATATCTACAGACTAATCAATTTACTCATTTTATACCAAATAAGCCGATGAGGTAAACGAATTCGTTTTTATTTTATTTTTATATAGTTTCTTAAAAATATTCAATGTTATTTGCATGAATATGTGAAATAAAATTATATTAAAAAAAAATTGTTTTACTTAATATTCTCGTGTGACAAAAAGAAAAAATGTGAAATATAAGTAATTAATAATTAATATATATTAAAGCGTACATGATAGTATATAAACCAAAAAAAAATATATCACATTTATGTAGATATGTAATTATATGGCATCTATTGAGAAACATCGACATGTGCAAGCCGTGACAGGGCATTCTGAATGTTGCCTAAAATAAAATCGTTAAAAATCAAAGTTGCAAACTAAATTCAAGTAACTCACTTAAACCAGTGTATCATATGTGAAGCGTGCCCTCCATGTCGACACGTTTGACACCATGTAAACCAATGAGAAAACTCGATTATTTTACTTCCTTCACTATCGGTAGTCAATAGATCTCCGGTGGTTGTCCCCATGTGCATTAAACAAATTGCACAGCGTGGCAACGGCTTGCGACAACTTGGGCAAGATGACATCTAAAAATTAAATGAAGAACCCATCGAATTTTAACTGTGGTTAAAATACTTTTAATTTATTAGCAGTTCCACCCATCCTGGAGAAAGGTCCTCGCCCTCTGTTCAAACCTTGCATGTACGCAGATATACTTTTCCCACAGAAATTACAGGATATATAAACCTGTTGGGGAGGTTTATCATTAGGCCTTTGCGTGCTTAGCATTATATCAAACATAGCTCGTTCATTCCACAGTTGCCAACTATCAAGAAGGTTTCTATAACTAAAAAAAATCAGTTATTAGATTATGTGAATGCAAAAAAAGAGTTATACCTCGTTATCCAGTCTTTTCCAGTGTCTTGCAAGAGCTCACTGTTGAAAGCACGGACTGCTATAAGTGCAGTTGATTGTATGTCTCCTGTTGTGTCTAAGTACTTTTGCAAAATTGCTATGCCATCTTTGGTATTTCCTAAAAGTTCATTTGCATGTAGTAACGTAACAGAATTTTTTTAAATTAACCTGTTAAGAGTAGACCATCAAGATTTCCGTCCTCAATTAATTTAGCCGTCAGGGTCTTTAAATACTCATATAATTTATTGTCCGGTAAAAATATGCATGCGAAAGCAACACGGTCTTCCACTGTCATACCATTCTCATACTAGGTACAAAAATGATACAATTGGAAATGCAAACAATATTCTCGTACTTACCAAGACACCATCATAATTAAAATTTTCCGTAGTCAAGAAAGCGAAAAGTGCTCTCAAGTACGGATCACTTAGTTTCGTTTTAGGCGATGCACAGAACTGTCTCCACATACTGCTTTTGTCTTCGGAAAAACCTGCCAAAGCCATTGCGACTACATTCAAGTTCGTGCCTAAAACGCTGTTCTCTGAGCCCCTGTTCAAAATATCGATTGCCATTTTGATTTGTAAGTTAAAAACGGCTATCGCTGCAGCTCTTGCATAGGCTTGCTCTCTCTCGAGCTGTTCTATGAATTTCGTTAATGTATTGGATTCTTTATCAAAGTACCAGCCGCATAAATACAACGCTTTATCTCTATCTTCATGCCTACAAATTAATAATTGTTTAAGAAACCAAAAGGGTACAAACTACAAAATGACTTGTATGTTCGAGCTGACGCGTTGCAAGTGACATTGCCTAAATCCCAAGAAAGCGTGACCGATTCTGATTTGTTATTCATTGGATCGAGTTTAAGAATGGTTTTAATCCCCGGGTGTTTCGAACTGCTACCCCTTAGTACAGTCTCAACTAATTTACTGCTCAAGTGCAGGAGATTCCACACGTTAGAGAGAGCTTCATCATCTACTAATTCGCCATTTTTCCATAGCTCGTCCTTAAATCGTTTCACTTGCATAAATGCAATAAACATCAAGGCACTTACTTTCAGTCCGTATCCAATGCATGCTCGGTGCTTAATTTTTTGTGAAATATCCTGCAGGATATTGTAAGTCCCACTTGAGTCGGTAATGTACTTGAGTGTCTTGCGTCCGCACGTCCAAACCAAATGAGAATTGTTGGCCCAGTTTAATGTAATTCGATCAAAAACTGTATAATCAGTGATTTGCCCTAGAAGAACATTTAACGTGATTTAAGTTTTTTTTTTTTTAGGAAAAAAATTAACCCGATGATGCAATAGTTAAAAACCTATTTTCATCTGAATGATGCCATGAAAATGACGTAATGTAATGTGGTCTATCACTGTGTGGGACAACCACCCGTTCTAATACTGACGGTTCGATTTCCTCATTACCAACCAGAGTGTGCTGAATGTCATACAAATTTATCACAGTGCTATCTCTCTGTAAAGTTCCCAATAAATTCTGCCTGGAGCAAAATTAGGATTATGGAATGCGATGGGAGTGTGCACTAACTTACTTTGTGGGGCACCAGGCGACCTTAATTAGTGGTTTTAAATGTGAGAGAGTGAGGAGGGGTTTCTCGAAATTTCGTGTATCCCATACATGCACTTGTTGCTCTGTGAACGAAGCCAAATATTTATCACTGTGCTGTTCCATACTTAGACCGAAAACGGCCTTCGTTAATGTGGAATTTACAGCTTTAATTGGATCTAAAAACAAATAATACATTTGACTTTAGTTAGCTTTTAATTAAACAGTCCTTTAAAAAAAATAAATAAAATAATATCTGTTAATTATAATGTAGAATAATTACTGTTTGTATTAAAAAATTAAACTAAAAATACTTCGACCAACCTCTAAAATCAATTATCCTTATATTTTTATTGTTCATTCCAGCTGCCAACAGTTTACTATTTGTATTAAACCATGCCAAGCTCTGAGTAGTTTCAGATAATCCATACTCTGAAACAGGCCGTATTGGTCCATTTTCCCCTATAATTGGGGTCTTCGTGATGTCCCACAGGATCAAGCAATTATCTGAACGGTTCTTCTCCAAACCTGCCACGATTTTATTAACCTCAAGCCGGTTCCATGCCACTGCATTACATTGCCTTTGATGCCTGGGTACTGTAAACAGTACAAACTATTCCATACATTCTGAACACGCATTGATTACATGAAAATTCAAGTTATCTTAAAGTTGCAATCCTTACCTAATTCTTTTCCGACTAAACCTTGAGAATCGAACACAGATGCTCCAAATGTTGACAAGACTATTTTACCATTTGCTTGACCAATGGCCAACAACAAATCTACATCAGATTTTGGGTAAATATCAATGCATTTCACGTAATGGTAAGCACTGTTCGTTGCTAGCAAATGTGCTCCAGTTGTGTTGGACAATTTTATAACTGAAAGTACATAAATTGAAGAACTGTTTGGTATTTGGGAACTTGTGTAAACTACATGGTACACATTGGTCCTTCGAACTGACTACATCATATAAACAGACCTCGGAGCCCCAAGTTATAAATTTGTTTTTTATTGGGGACCATTGAATTTCTAACCTTCCAGCCATTTTATTGCGGAGATAAATTATTGGTTAGTTGATAAATAACATCGGACAAAGATGTGATTAAAAAGCAAAGGGCAACATTATTTTTAAATCACTTCTTTAAACTACTGCGTTGAGGTTATCTTATAAATACATTTGACAGTGATATTTAAAATTTAAATAGACAGTTGGCAGCGCGCAGCACGATTTATGACATGACATTTATGTTGGTTTTGGTTGGTAGTAAATGACACATAAATGAGTTGTAAGTATATTGTTACGAAAATAGTTGTAATTGTTGTCTTTAATGTAGAATAAAGTGTTAAAAAGCTATAATTATTAGATAATCGGCAACCAAAGATTGATTGATGTGAAGTAAATGATTATCACCGCATAAGAAAGTGCAAAAGAGGTTATGTCGAAACAACCTGTAAGCTAAAAAAATCAAAACAAAATAATTGAAAGTACATATTTACTTTACAAAACAGTAAAATTTTATTTATGGCGACTTTGATCAAAGATATTAAACTAAAGGAAGACAGTCCAAATGTACTACTTCTCGACAAACATGTTAAATTCATCCAAGATTACGGACAGTCGGAAGACAACTACGAATTCGCAATTACCGATTACCTGCGAATGTCAGGCATGTACTGGGGGCTCACGGCTTTAGAATTAATAGGACAATCTGATCGCTTGATCCAAGACGACTTGTTTGATTTCATCAAGAAATGTCAGGATCCAGAATCTGGAGGAATCAGTCCTTGCATCGGGCACGACCCACATTTACTGCACACACTCTGTGCCGTCCAAATTCTATGTATGTACAACAAAATTAATGTGATTGATGTGGAAGGTGTCGTAAAATACGTCACATCACTACAACAATCCGATGGAAGCTTCTCCGGTGATAAATGGGGTGAAATTGACACCCGTTTTTCTCTCTGTGCGGTTGCGACTTTGTCCCTGTTAAAGCGACTTGATGCGGTCGACGTTGATAAGGCGGTGTCTTTTATTAAAAGTTGCATGAATTTCGATGGTGGTTTTGGCTCACGTCCTCTGTCAGAGAGTCACGCTGGTCTAATTTACTGTTGTGTTGCCTTTCTATCTATAACACAACGCCTGGATTTGGTTGACCGTGACACTTTGGCCTGGTGGTTATGTGAACGACAATTGCCTTCAGGTGGATTGAATGGAAGGCCTGAGAAGTTACCAGATGTCTGCTATAGTTGGTGGGTATTGTCATCTCTTACAATCCTAGGAAGACTTCACTGGATCAGTTCGAAGGCACTGGAGAGATTTATTTTGGCGTGTCAAGACGTCGAAACTGGTGGATTTAGTGATCGTCCGGGAGATATGGCGGATCCTTACCATACGTGTTTTGGATTGGCGGCCTTATCTCTTCTAGGGTATAATAATATTAAAACTGTTAATCCTACGTATTGTATGCCTCAGTATGTCATTGATAATTTACAGCTTAAGCCACAAATTTTGAATTAACTGTTAATTTAAGTTAATTTTAAATAGGAATAATTCATCAAGAGTAGAGTTTTTGCAATTACAGTAGTTTATTGAATCCACAAATCTGCAGTTATACATACATATTATATTTTAATGAAAAAAATTGTTGAAATTCAATATTTGCACTTATTAATCAAACCAAAAGTGTCTAATACAATTTAATATATTTATTTATAATAATTTATTGGTTCTACAGTTAAATAGGTTTCATTTTATCTTCTTTCAAATATAAATCGTGAATTCAAATTGCAATTGTTTTTATAATAAGTAAATTGAATGTATAAATAAGATTTCTTTTTAAGTTGTCTTACTTTTGTAATTAATAAAACTGTTAATAAAATACCAATGGGACATTTTTAATAGAATTTTAGGACTTCCTAATTTTGTATGTACAACAAGATAGGGGATTAATTAGTTCAAATTTTTAAACAATTTAAATTATACTGTGTTACACCCAAAAACCGATTTTGTTAAATGAAACAAAATTGATAAAGGTGAGTTGCTCCATTTGATAATAGTGACCAGAATTAAATATGTTCTGATGAACGCAAACAAATCACCTTGTGCTGCGTTTCTGATAGGTTTGTGATTGCCATAGATAATATAAATTGATAGATAATATAAATAATAAATGGTGATTGCTGTTCCCTGTCTCGTGAACGATTACTTCGTTTGCTGCTGGCAGCGCTAATTCAGCGTTAAAATTTTACGCTTGAAAAAATGGTATCTGATTGCAATCATACACCAAACATGTTTGCAGATAAACACCCGTTCATCAGAAAAGTTTCCAACAGTTGGCCAACCGTTTGCAAGCAAGTACTTAGTTCTGGTGAACGCGACCATTGCACTCCTTGATGATGTTTTACTTTATAGTGAAGCTAAAAGACATGCCGTCCAAATTCCTTGGCAAGAGTTGATAAACAATTTAAAAAACCACGCGGCATAATCAAGTTTAGGGTCGGTATAGGTACTTTGATCATTAGTGATTTACGATAGAAATTTAAAAAATCATTGAAATGAAAATTAAAGCTTTCTGAATTTCAAAGAGTGAAGTGCTTTCTCCACTCAAGTTTGATTTCGAGGGTGTGTTCAGAATCATTACCTCCGAGAGCGTCTTGAACGTATAATCGCGTCTTTCTCGGTCACGATTTTTAACATATTTTGCGTCTCGCTTATCTGTTTCAAGAAGTCTTGTTTACATTGTTTCCATGTCAACGGGCGCCCCACTTGTAAGTAGTACGCTTAGAGTACGCCCATTGTCTTGGAAACAATGTAAACACAAGACTTCTTGAAACAGATAAGCGAGACGCAAAATATGTTCAAAATCGTGACCGAGAAAGACGCGATTATCCACAGTATAAAGTCTGTTTGTTATCCTGCACTGGTGTACACCAATGCATACTTTTTCCGCAATTTACGCTTTAATGCAACTTTAAATGTTTGCGTGGTAGTCAGTATGAATGAGTATGATTCGTATTGACACATTATTAAAGAATTCAGGCTTCATTAAAGTATATTTCGTAAAAAAAGTGTATACTAGTGCACACCAGCGCAGGATAACAAACACCTTATAATAGCGTTTTCGATTCAGCTGCACTGGTTGCACTCAGTGTATTTGTATCTTCTTGTAACCCCGTGCAATAACATGAGATGAACATAAGGTCTGTTTGTTATCCTGCACTGGTGTGCACTAGTGTACACTTTTTTTACGAAATATGCTTTAATGAAGCCTGAATTCTTTAATAATGTGTCAATACGAATCATACTCATTCATACTGACCACCACGCAAACATTTAAAGTTGCATTAAAGCGTAAATTGCGAAAAAAGTATGCATTGGTGTACACCAGTGCAGGATAACAAACAGACCTATAATCTGTATGCGCACTAGTGCGATCAATCGAAAACGCTATAAGTAATTACCCAGTAGCGTCACTTAAACGTCAGTGTCAAAAAAAGCGGATAGGTATCAAACAAAATAGCAAATGTGACAGTTATATTCGAGTGACGCCACTGTGTGATTCTTATACTGTGATTATACCGCATGATTTTTAAAATTTTAGATAAAGGGAGACCGTGAAAGCAAAACGTATGGCGTAAATTAGCAAATACAACAGTTTATTGAAAATGATATTTACAAAACTTAAAAATGCATTCATAATTGAACGATATTTTCGCGATGGTGTTAAGCAAAACGTACGTATGAATTAATTTAAGCTATATATTTTCCTCTTCACGGCCTCCCTTTATCTAAAATTTTAAAAATCATACGGTACTTTGAAGACGCTGTCGGAGGTTTGGGCGCGTTTAGCGAACGTAGCAGCTGAGAAACAGCAATATGCTTTGCTTAGTGTGCTTACATGTAGCACAAATGATTCGCTAAACCGTAAATCCGCTGTTTCTGACTCACAAATGTACCGCCATTTTGTTACGTACCATTATTTATTATTTTATTCAGTATTACTTGGTCTTTCAGAAATAATACTGTTTTTGATGCTTGTGCCTTGTTTATAAATTGTAACTAATATTTTAGGTTAGAAAATATTCAACTTTTAGTAAAGGCCACTTATGCAGCACATTTAGCTTGAAAGACAGCGATGTTTTAGAACGCTGAGTAAATCTCTAAGCTGCCGACTGGCAGCACAGTACAGCGTAATCGTTTAGCGAATGCAGTAGTGGTAGCAACTCAACATGTTGCGTTCGCTAAACGCGCCCATGATTCTGAACACCCCTGAATTTGGGCTTTAGTGATAAAAGCAGGGTTCCAACAGAAACCCTATAATTTTGACACTGATAGGCTAACAGATGTTACAGAAAAAAAAAGAACTAAAATATATTAATCATTTTCTTACTTCTAATATGTTTTCAAAATATTTTCCGAGAAACAAATGATTGTAAGTTTAAAATTTATTTAAATTCGATATAAGTCCGTGTCATCAATCATAGCCTACTCCAATTTGATACATATTCTTAATTAATTATGATAATTCAGAAGTGCCTTGCATCAATACCGAGAAGCAAACATTAAACAATAATATGGAATTATGGAATATGAACACGAACTAAAATAATGATTAAAAATTCTCTAGATATACAGTCTGTGGCTTTTAACCGGGTTTCTTCATTAACGCCGTTCCTATTGAAAATATGGAAAAATGTTTTATACTAAAGTTTCATCCTTTCAAGCTCCGCATAATTTAAAATTATTTTCGAATATACAGGATGTCCCAGTTTGGCTGTGTTACTTCGTTATTTTAAATGGAACAGTTAAAATGTAGAAATTATGAAATAATATTAAATATCTCCTGAATCGTCAGTAATTGGTATAGGGAAGTGTATAGTTAATTGAAAGATATTTTTATGAAGTATCTAACGACGATATAAAAATAACACCGTTCCATTTAAAAAACAAAAGTTATTGCCCTTCAATTGTTGTCGAAATGGAAAAAGTTTTACTGGATCCCTGTTTAATAAAAAGTAAATTTTGTTACTGCGATAGCTTAGCTTGTAACAGCACCATAATATCTGCTTTCTAACTTTCTTCATTAATGAGATACCTATTAATTGTAAAAGTTATATCCGTATTTTCCAAAAACCAAAAACAAAGCCTAATGTCGTAAAAACCATAGGATTTAGGTATAGGGAACCCTTATCAAACTTACCATAAAATTACCTGACAAGCTCAAATTTGTTATAAAATATAAGGTGTTCCATTTAAAATAACGAAGTAGTACATCGTACAGCCAAACTGGGACACGTGTATATTCGAAAATAATTTTAAATTATGCAGAGATTGGAAGGATGATATTTTTGTAGGGTTGTGAGTGAGCGGACAAATGTCAAATGTCAAAGTGTCATGGATACTGTCCGTGACATGTGAATTCGCATTAATTTAAAAAATGTCGCGCATTTGTTTACCTTTTCCCGCTAATTTTGTAACAACGTCAAATGTGACAAGGTGCTGGCAAATGGTAGTTACAATTTGTGTGCAATAATATTTTTATAATATTTGTTTTTCGAATTTTCATTCTGTTTGCTAAAAGTACAATATAGGAGCGGCATATTTTTGAAAAAGTTCTTTATTTGCATAAAAAAATCGAAGTTGATTTTCATTATGAAATTTTAAATGTCATAAGTGTCAGGACAGTATCTGACATTTAAATTCGTGTCCTGTCCAAAAAATAAATATCCGGGCATTTTACAACCCTATAGTTTTGTATAAAACATTTTTCTATATTTTCAATAGGAACGGCGTTAGTGAAGAAACCCGGTTAAATGCCACACCCTGTATAATAAATACTATGAAATGGTGAAATTTGAGTTATTTTTACCACGCATTTCTCCTTTTAACGACATCATTCGTGATCAAGAAAATCATAATTGAAAAAGAATAGACTCGGCTATCTACTTTTTATTATGTCAGTTGTTATAAGATGATCAGTATCAGTGGTACCAACTGTTCTTTCCATTGGGTTGTGTAAACTCATTGATTTATTTACAATAATTATCTTCACAAAGGAAAGCTTATTAGAAATTTCTAAAGCTAAACAAAGACGGCAATTATTTTGTAACAATATCAGGACATTCCACGAATAAATAGTCAATGGAATGGAACGTTAGTGGGGATATGAGTAATAGAATGGTAATAGTACCTTGAAGCGTGGAGTGCGGTGTACAGTGTACATTGTTGCGTGTGGTAGTGGTAGGAGGGTTATCAAGTGCTATGTTGTATCGTCAGTCTGGTGTGGCAGTGGCACGTTAGTTAAATCCGACCCCCTTTAAACTTGTGTGGTCTTAACATAAGCGTTACATAATAATAATCCCGTAACATCAACACGTTTTAGGGTAGGTCCATTTACAGATTACTTTTAGGTCATTGACTGCAGTGCAATTATTTCTGCTTGTAAAACCACCGCCTCCTTTTAGTTATTTGGCCGAAGTAAACAGCCAGAATGTCGAAAAAGCCTACAGTGCAGCCTGCATTGCATAAAGTCATCATGGTTGGCAGTGGAGGTGTGGGCAAGTCTGCCTTAACCCTACAGTTCATGTACGACGAATTCGTTGAGGACTACGAACCAACCAAGGCAGATTCATACCGGAAAAAGATACTACTCGATGGTGAAGACGTACAAATCGATATTTTGGATACCGCCGGACAAGAAGACTACGCAGCGATTAGAGATCATTACTTCCGAAGCGGGGAGGGTTTCCTATGCATATTCTCCATCACTGAAGACGAAAGCTTTCAAGCGACACAAGAATTCAGGTTTGACCGTGATTTCATGTGGTAAAACTCGTTTACAAATTATTTTCACGCAACAGGGAACAGATATTAAGAGTCAAGAATGACGAAAACATTCCATTTTTATTAGTCGGTAATAAGTGTGATTTAGAGGAGAAGAGGAAAGTTTCATATCAGGAGGCGGCAGAACGGGCAAGCCAATGGGGCGTCCCGTACGTAGAAACTTCCGCTAAAACGAGGGAGCATGTAGATAAGGTGAGTTGAATTTTTTTTATTCTTAAGAGATCGGGCGAGACAGAAGTGATTAGTAGATCCACCTCTTTCGAGTTAGCTTTTAAACTTGCACCTATTGTTGTTGGAATTTGGGCCACTCCTCCTGAGAACTTTAAATTCATCTACATTCAGTTAGAGTAAACCGGGTTAATGCAGCACCTACTTTACTTGTGCTGTTATTACAGAGATTTTTTAATTCATTTAACTGTAATGCAAATGATACTAAATCTGAATGTCTGTAGATATAAGCTTTCCTTATGTAATATACATTATGTTAATTTATTTGTGGAATGTGTCATATTTTTTTTTTTTATCTGGTTAGCATGAATAATATAATATGATTAGTACCAATTCTCATATGGAATCGAGTGAGTAATATAAATTTAAAAAAAGTGAATTTATACTTATATGAATTGGGAAACTTCTTACACAAAAAATTCATGTTCTTTTAGTATATGTCTTCAGTTTATGTTGAACTGGTGAAAAATATATAAAGAAATGTTAATTAATTAATTAAGAAACTCCAATTTATGTCTTGCTGATACGGAAACATGAAAAGTATTTATTAATCGTTACACAAAAAAAAAAGTTCTATTAACAAAAGGCTTCAGTTTATGTTGAGCTGTTTCATTTCATTTGATTCTCTTTCTCTCATCTATTCTGTGGTCTTAGCCATAAAAAAAATTATGCGTTCTATTAATCTATTGACCATATCATTTTAACAATTTTTCATTCATTATATTAATTTCTTCTTGAGATTCGTTTCACTTTACTTTTCATGACTGTCACATTTTTAAATGGTGTTGCTTTCTTACACAGTTTCTCTTTCTCTTGTTTATTTGGTCAAATATATCAGTTAATTTTATTTATTCTTTTAGAATTTCTGGATCTATTCTTCCTTTATTTGTAACGGGCATTTCCAGGTATCTATGTATATCTACAGACATTTCTTTTGGTGCTTCTTCTTGAACTGTTATTATCAGAAAGTCATCACCATTTTATCAATTTCATTTAGAGTCAGTGTTGACTTAGGGTTGCCACCTTTCAGAAGTGCCAGCCCGGGACATCCTGCCTGATCACTGAACCACTTTTCCACTTTTACCATTTCACTGATTTTATCTCTAGATCTGTTGTCTTTCTGTTAAAATTCCAGACAAATTTTAGTAATTCAGACAATCTGAAATCTAGTGATTTTGTGACCTGTTTAATAACATCTGGTGATTTTTTTATTTAATATAATTTAATTTCATTTAAACTCATTAAAGGCTGGTTTTACAATCGTGGAATAAGCTCTATCCGTCGAATAATAACTATTCGCAGAATATCCTGTAACATTCTTCCATATCTACGTCACGTTATTCCAAAAATAGTGTTATATCAGTTTATACGACGATTGTAAAATAGGGCCTTAGTTATTATTATTTTTTTTAATTTAGTGGTGATATCTGTCATAATTGTCATAAAATAATCAGCCATGTTCTCAAACATAAAAATCGCATTTTTCTTTATGCCATCTATGCATCCTTCCCTCACACAAGAATCTCAATAACTAATAGTCTTTAAACAAAGTGAAATGGCTAGAACGGGAACCCCAAATATAAATTACAATAAACGTTTTTGTCCTCTTTAATGAACATTGCTCGTCGTCCGTTTATTAGAGCTTCGTGTCCGTTTATAGGAGATTTTTATCATTTTGCGGGAAATAAAATAATGTCCGCGTCCGGTTATTAGAATGTCCGTTTATCGGAAAGTATTTTACATTGGAAACTATAGGTCCAAATTTGGTTCCAAGCAAAATGTCCGATTAAGGCCCAGTTGTACAATTCCAGCTTAACTTTAAGACAAAGTAAACCCTTAACAACAATTGTCGAAATAATTGTTGTTAGAGGTTTAAGCTTCAGCTTAGGTGGCATTGTACAACTGGCCCTAAGAGAGATGTCCGCTTATTACATGGAGAGGTTTCACTGTAATAGGCTTGTTCAGGTTCCCGTGAGGACAAGTCCAGAACCGTCAGGAGTATGCCCATAACAAAAGAAACGTTTATTGTTGTGCGCATGGTCCTGGACGTTCTAGGACTGTCCTGGCGAGAACCCGAAGAAGCCTAATGTTACATGGCTGATTCCTCGTTATCAGATGGTGCAAAATCGGATATGGGGAATTTCGGGACAATCCTGGATCCCGGGTGGCATATTTTTTCGGCTGGACAGTTTATTATATTCCGAGATAATACCGGTGAATCCGGGATGGGTGGCAACCAAATTAAAATGAAATCAGTAGCTTTACCTTCTCTTTCTTTTTGATTATAGGTCTGTTTGTTGTCCTGCACTGGTGCACACTAGTGTACACTTTTTTACGAAATATGCTTTAATGAAGACTAAATTCTTTGATAATGTGTCAATATGAATCATACACATCCATACTGACATACCACAAAAACATTTGAGGTTGCATTAAAGCGTATTTTGCGAAAAAGTATGCTTTGGTGTACACCAGTTCAGGATAACAAACAGACCTTATGTATCTGGTATAAATTGCATATTAATGGAATAGAATTATTTTCTAAAAACTGCTCTAATTGATTTCTTAATTTTGGTTTTATTATATACTTCATTAGTATGCAAAAAATAAGTACAGTAAAATTCGTTAACACGAAAAATCTATTAGGCGTCACACTGATAAGTCGTTTAGCGTTATCGATTTCTAATTGCCTTGTGTAATTGTAATTTTGTGAAATGTTAATAAAATTACAAAGCCGACAAAGTTCTCACAATAACGAAATATGTTTCCATTATCATTTAATTATTCCGAACAAATGTTAACTAGGATGTATCAGAACAAACACTTCTAATAATAGCCGATGTGCCAATGAGTATTTCCTGTCTGGCTTTACAACATTGAAAAAAAAACGTGAAGTGCGTTTCCTGCATTTTTATTCATTTATTTATTTATTTTTAACGAAATACTATTCTTTTCTGAACGTATTCATAATTTCCTATATTAAAATATTTTAAAATAAACTCAATCAAATGCCATTGAATCAATAACCACCTGAGAGTTTCAGATTTGATTTTATCTTGAAGATAAATGTGAAGTGCCCCTTTTTTAAAACAAAAAATACAGAAGATTAATCTCGATTACATAATTCTTTTCTTATTGTTAAATTAAATACCCAACAAACGAATAAGTAATAAAAAATGAAAGTGGAGCGTTTGATAAAATAAATGTGTAACTATGCATGCTTATCGGTTTGTATCTCTTGACTTTTTCAAGATAAGTTGTTTCATTTTGCGTTAAATATTATAGTGTGTGTGACTAATGTGTATTGATGAGTCAACATCGTGTGTTAAACGTATATGAAAAATTTACGTGTTGTAGGATATCAGTCACGCAATGCATCTAATGAACGACGTCGCTGTATTTAACAATGATTATACATACATATTGTACATCCTCGATTTATCAGACGTTCTTCCTTAAACTAAAAAGGCTAACACCTATACATATGTGAGATATAAAACATAAACATAAAATTGAAGCTGACATAATTTCACAATGCAGCACTTTCTATTCGGCAATAATAGTAAATTGCAGCCGATTTAATTCCTTTTTATTGTTATTGCCGTAGAGATTTAACTACTTTAATTTGCTGAAATTAGACGTGAATCATTTTCCGGGCTAAAATGTCGTTTATTAAACGTGTTAAACGATTGAAGTTAATTTCACCTTCTGCAAAGAAACTTACTTTTCATGGTCATACGAGTAACGTTATTGGAATTAATTTGTACAGTTAATTAAAGCGAGATTACAAGAGGCACTTCATTATCTCTGTAGGAGAATGTTCTTAAGATAATCCGATTTAGAAACTGATTTTAATTTTAAAATGATAATCGCCTGGAGATTAAAAAAAAACCTTCTTTGAGATGCTTTTCTGTGTTTATTTGGTTCGATTTTTTTAAAGGTATTTTTTGATCTGATGCGTGAGATTCGTGCCCGCAAGAAGGAAGAGAACAAGGCGAACAACGGCCGAGGGAAGGACAAGACTAAGAAAAAGAAACTCAAGTGCGTAATTTTGTAAGGCATATGATAATGTGACTGTACTGCTTACTCGCTTTATATGTCATACCTGTGTATTTTAAGGCTTAAGACTTTGTATAAAAAAAAAACACGAGGAAGAACGGTTGTGGCGAGTGTGGCATAAGTGATTCCCTGAGAAAAAGTAAACATCCCACACATAACTTTTTAGAGATATAAATTTTACAACTCATTATTGATCATCCAGTACTGCTTTTATTATAGGAATTTTTGTTTGTTATTATAAATATTGATACGAGGCATTGCATACTACTCACATAAATTTCTTCAAGCTGATTGAATAATGAATCACATTTAGTTTAGGTTCACAAATATTAGTCTATGATATTTTATTTTGTTATTGTATATGTATTACGTTAGCTATGTTGTAGGTTTAATATAATAATCCTCGAATACTTTTCATATTTGTTTCCAACTTAACGAAATATGTAGATGCATTTCCGAACTCTTTATATACTCGTATTTGTAAATATTTTTTTTGAAGTGTTTAAAGAAACCTTTGTTTACACATTCGGAGTAATATGTGATACCACCCCCTGAACTGTACTAATATTTATTTTTATGTTAGTAATCTCGTAATAATTTTACAAATCAAATAAACACGGTAGTTTAAAATAATAAAGTGCATTTTTGTTTCACTCTTCGTAAGTGTAGTGTTTGTGTTTTGCATAATAAATCAGCAGGATATTGATTTTTCTTTAAAAATGATTATAAATAAAACAACAAAGTTGAAAGTAAATGTGATTATTTTCAAAACTCTAAATATGAATAGCATTTTGCTGACACAATTGTATGTTTTTAAAGAAAAATTAATGTGCAAAGTGTTTATAGTAACATTCAGATGATTTTCAATATACCAAAGTTTAACAATTTACAAATTATCAATAGGTCATTGAGATGGAAAAAATCAATTTTGATTTTAAAGTTCTTTTTCATAAAAAAATACCAGAACAATAACATGTAAGTAGATTTAGAAAAATACTCTTCTCCTAAAGGAATCGTAATACAAGGGTTCTGAAGGCTATTTATTTAAATATATTTATAAACTGTATTTTATAATCAATAATAACTTATCTTGGTTTTTTATTTAGTCTGAAATGTTTCCTATTTCTTCATGTTACATATTTATTTCGTTATGATATTTTTGAAACTATTAAAACTAGTTTTTTTTTTGATTTATCAATGTGTATTAGACGTCATTTAATTTTAAAAACCATAAAATACAGACCAATAGCATATCCATAAATATAAGAAAGTAACTTTTTTTTTTAGAAATAAATGTGTTTGTCCTGTGGCTCTGCAATGTTTTTACAAGATGAACATTTTACTAGCAACTCAGTTATAATATTAACATTTCAGGTTCTTGCGATACATAAGGTGTAAGTAAAACATTATTTTAATCATCATTTAACCCTAAATGAAATTTGTAAATGAACTGTTTTGATTATGAAACCCAATATTTATTTTTAAATTAATTTATTTCTGAGTGAGCCTGGAGTGTGTACTTGTATATTATATGCAGGTGAAGTATGTTCACATTTTTAAGAAAATATGCATTTAATTTACCTGTTTAATTTCACCTTTGTAGATCTGGTTAAATTAACTTTCACCTGCAACTAATATAAACGAGGATGTTAGCAGTATGAATGCAAATTTATAGAATGATGTAAAATTGTTAGTGTTTTCACGTTTATACGTACGTATGCATAAATGGAACAAGGAGTTGTATACTTTGTTTTAGTACAAGGTGAAAAAAATACCTCACATGTAACTAATAAGTAACTGCCCCTGCTGATATAATATTGTAGTGATATGTAATAAAATGGAATGCATTTACAACTGAATTTTAATTCAGATCAGTGACTGATACGGATAAGGCAAAATAAAAAAGTTAAACGTAACAAAACAATCTATTTACTAAGTAAACAAAGTTCTATACTATCTATATTCACAAGTGTGACCACAACCTGTAGGACAAGTCTTATGTAATTCCATCCACTGTTGCATGTGGGCTAGGTGCCCCCCATGTGAGCAACCCTGACACCAAGCGTACAATCCTTTCACTACTTGATGACACACACTGCAGAGGGCATACTCGGATGAATGGCATCGATCGCAAAGCCAACCAATCCTTTGCAAAGGCTTCGTGCATTGACTGCAATTAGTGTTGACTCTTGTTGATTGTTGATTCAATTGATTTACTGCCGGCAGCCACGATAATTTTATTACCTAAAAATTCACTGCATGAAAATGGGATAACGGAAGTCACTTTTAAGTTACTTGAGTTGCAACATTCCAAAGGCGATACCTCGACAACATCTCGATGTATCCAAACAGCCAATGCTCCTGCGTGCTTTCATCAAGCATCTTTAGCGACTTTCGCCAATCTCCTAAGACAATTAAAATACAAGCAGCTGTCTGGATATCACCCATCGTTGCGTGATACTTCAAAGCATCCACGACGATATTACTCGGATTCCACAGTGTCTTCTCAGGCAGTTTCGTTACATTCAAAAGACCTGGGGCTTGCTCCTCGTATTGTTGGCTTGATTGGCAATCATCTCCGTTTATATCAGGCGAATAATGATTGGGGAATTGTTCTGGCGGGGGAGAACGGTCAAGAATTTCATGGCGGATGTTGAATGCCTCGTTTGGCAACGTCCAATCTTGCTGTTGTTGAACTAAATGCTGCGAGTTTCTTAGGCCGTTTCTAAAATCTGCACTTTTTTATTGGCAGTCGTTCAAGTTACTGAGTTATTACCTAAACTTAGCGCGTCTAGTTCCATGTCGAGTTCGTTTTCCCCGAAAGAAAAGTCGCCTTTCGGTAAACCAAATCGGAAGTTGTTGTACGGGGGAAAGCCGTTGTAAAGCACGCTGTGATCTACCTGATCGATGTCAGTTTCAGTTTCGTCATCGCCCCCACTATATTGTGCACCGGGAGTTTCACCACCTGCTTTTGAATTAAAGATAATTTAGATATCAGACATTTCAAATCATATTATATCATACCTTTCGATTTTTGATCGTCGGTACTGTGGTCAATGATACACGCTGTGCCCACGGGCAAAGAACAGTTATCATCTCTCATGTTCATGCAGTTTTGATAAAATTCTTCCCCGTACATCGTTTTGATTATGCGCCAAATAACACAAACCTGCAGATTAAGTAATATAGGAGCCAAGGAATGTATTGCAGAGTTTGAAATGCCTTACATTGCTTTTTCCGAATTCCTTTGCAACAGAAGCATTGTGCTCGCAGATCTCAGAAAATGGTCGGCCGCTTAAAATGTAATTTGATGCGAGTGCATAGAAACAATTTGGATCTTGCGAAAGAGTCGTCTGAAATTGATGCAGGGCACTCGTTGCTTGAAGGAATTGATCGTTACTAACTGTATTTGAGCTCTTTCTAGAAACACCATGTAAAAAATTATCAAGTGCAGAGATTCCAGACTGTTGGTAATTAATTCGAAATCATTTATTCAAATGAAAATAAGATATTTACATCTTACACTTCTTTTATTCAGAAATGTTCATATTTGTGCCAATCAGCATCATTATCTAATTCTTGTATGTAACTTGAAAAGTAAAAAGATTTTGAATAAATTACCAGATACGTCCATAAGCTGTTTAAATTTAACAGACCATACAAATAAAATTTGAAGCAAAACATTTAATCCCTTATGCCCCAAGCAGCGAAGCACAAATATACTTACGCATTCGGTATCAAGGGATCTGCAAGGGATGATATGCTTTTTAGTCTATAAAGAAAATTAACAAACAAAGCATCGATAAGAATCAAATTAGAAGAAGAGCGTAAAGAACAATAGAAAAATGTTGTAATTACACTTAAACGAACAAAAATAAAACTGTTAATCAAATTCTAAAAAAGATTAGTCACATCAATGTACATAATCTGAATCGGTACCTAATCAGACCAGTAGGTTTCGTCAGTGAATTGCTGATAGGAATTCGGCAAGCATATAGAACATCGCCCCTGTTGTTCAATGAAATACTCTGGGGGTTCGCTTTATTTGCAGGTCGACTTGCATCTTTAAATGCATGTTGAAATAAAGTGCAATCCTAAAACACGCAAATCCCCATTAAAGTGTAATCGTGCTTTAATCACACAAAAGTTAATTACTCTGCCAGAGCTGAGGAACACTTGTGGATCACCTCTCCATGCTACACGACTGGCAATATCCTTGTGCTCATTAAATGCTGCAAACGGAATATACGGTCTGCGCACATCCCATATATTAATGCTGCAATCGACTACAAGAGCACAACTTGCAATGTGGTATTTCCTCTGCGGTCTCCACTTAACATGCCCGATTGACGCTATGGTGTGAATTGTGTATTCTAACGTCGGCTTACTCGTTAAGTCCCACACCTACAGTTTAAATACTTTTGCATGACCTTTACTACAAAGAGTGTATTTGATAACCTTAATTGTTTTGTCACGGCTCGCAGTTGCCAGCCACATATTATCTGGATGCCAGTCACAAGCAAATACAGGTCCACTGTGGGCTGTAAATTGATGCTGACATTTATCGGCCCGTCGAACATCCCATAATTGAACGCTTCCGTTTTCTGATACGGCAGCGAATGTGTGGGGCATATGAGGGCAAAATTGTACGTCTCTGACACTTTCTGTGTTACTAAGAGAAAAGAAATAGCAATTTTGCACTTGAAATCATACTATTCTATGTTACTAAGAACCAGATATTGATAGGCTCATTGTTTGTGTTAAAATTTGGGTAAATACCTGTAAAAAATGGCGACAGCTGCTTTACATCGAATATCGAAATATCTCATAGTCCCATCTTGAGATCCGGATATGAGCCTGTTGGGTTCCGATGCGTGAAAATTAACTTTGTTCACAGTTCTTTTGTGCTCTTGATAATCCTGTTCTTGCATCGCCTTGCCCATTTTCGTGAGATTCCAAACGCAAACGTGTCCATTCGTGGCAGCTGTTGCCAAATAGTGATCTGCACCGAATAAATTAAAATTAAGAAAGAAGGGTATTATGAATGCAAAGCAAATACTTTCCATCTGTGGAACTCCAAGAAACATCGTTGCACGAGAAACTTAAATTAAGATGCTTGGACGCTCGGAGATTGCATACTTCTTTAAAAGACTCTTCCTCAATGGAATATACCTTAAAAACTGCGAGCAAAGGTGAGAAGGCCTGTCATGGAGGGTTAGGTTTAAAGTTTACCATTTCGGCCTCCGATTGCAACTTGTGTGTTATCTCGGTTCAAGGCAAGTGCGTTAACTGGGCCTTCTTGTATCACGCTGAAGGTGGCCATGGTGGTTAAAAACCGTGCAAAGTCAAAAGTCTGTGGCCAAAATAGAAGGGTAAACAAACTGGTAATCCATTGGTTTGGCTTGTTTCAATGAACTTTATCTGATAGAGGAACTAAAACTTGCTTTAAATATGTCTACAAGTAATCACTGAGTTTTCATAAGCGCGTATCGTGAAGCAAAATTGACTTTTATACTTGTAGGTTATATCAGTTGTCAAATATTGTTATTTATACTCGACTTCTTCTTTTTATTTTTCTGACAGGAGCAAATGACATTCGAATTTTTACGTATCACAGGTTCGCCAACATTATATTATTCTTAAGTTTCAAACCTTTCAAACTACTCCGCAAAACGCTTGGATATGTGACGAAGCTTATTTCATTGATTTTACTATTGAAATTCAACTTAGATTCCAAAAAAGATACATGTATTTTATTTAAGGAGGGAACATACGGTATGGGTCAATGCAATTACATTTGACAGAACTTACCACTTTGCGTTAGATCAGTTTCTGCAATATGGCGGTTTATTGACATCCGTTGTCCTAAAGAAATTGCCAGATTTTATGTTTGCATCTGAGTATAGTATGAACCTATATGTTTATTAAGCAACTGTGGTTAGTAGTTTATGCAAACGATACACTGATACGTTATTATAGACTTCAGTTAAAAAGTGAATGATTTTTGGGTTAGTTTCTCAATTATTCGATGTTCAGTGGCGCATCAAGTGTAATGTAATAGCGTTTTCCACTGGCTGCACTAGTGTGCACTGAGTGTATTTTCATCTCGGTTCAGCTTTATGTAATAAAACGAGATAGAGTTATCCTGAGTAAGGTTACTGTATCGAGAAGGTAGCGCCAACTCTCTATCTCTTTTAACTTAGGATTAATCACATTCATTCATAAACTCCTTAGCAACAGTAACTTGTTATGTGTACGTCCTTTTTCTTCTTTAGCGTTTCATGGCGTCCTTTTTAATTTGGGGGACGAAGCCGCGGAAATGAATCGCGGTACCTTCTAAATACAGTAATCTTAATACTGAGTGCACACCGGTGCAGCCAGTGGAAAACGCTATAAGTAAGCTTCTTTCAAGTACTTACTTTCAAGTCATAACAAGTGTCTAAATAAAAATCTAGTCAAGTGGGTTGTGATCGAGAATTTATCCATTGCATTTACATAGCAGATTTAATAAATGTAGCCTACTTGACCAGGTTTTTATTTAGACACGAGTTATATGTAGAACTCCAGTGTATAGAATACAATTGACATTTCTCGAATCTTGTTTAGTTAAATTTAACGTAGCAAGTGTTATAAACAATAATAAACTGTTGGTTTGTGGCACTAGCATAACTATGAGACGCTACGCCCGTCCGCAACTGGAATTGTTGCGCCCAGAATGATCAAGTATCACTATTTTCTTCCTCTTATTTAATGCGCGGGGGCATTATTTACACCAGTGTGTGCCAGTGGTTTGTGGATGCTCCAGAAACATGTAAAACGCTTGTGTGCGCCTATGACTTACTGCGGCCATATTTAGTAACCAGATTAGACGAGAAACTACGACACTCTACAGTACTTTATTAATAGAAAAATATTTCAACTGGCTTGCGATAGATGGCAGCAACTTGCAAAACTCTATATACAGGTGTCCAGTATTTCAAGTGCAACTCTTTAGTTTAAAATAAAGCCCTTTAAACCAACTTGTGGTTACTACTTGCTTTTTATTTCGCTAAAGATTATGAATTATGATATTTAAAAAATACTTTCTTCATTCGTTCATTTCTTAAGCGATTTAATTCTATATTTCCACGGATAAGAACAAACGTAATCACGGCTTCGTAGATTAATTCAGGACGAAATAAATACAAAATCTTTTATCTGGCTGATCGCGTCCTTAGCACGGCTTCCTAGATTAATACACATCAAAGTTCTTTATCCCGCTAGTCGTGTTTCGTGTACTTGGTTTAGAACTATTTTTCTGTACTGAAGAGGTAGAGGTAGCCACGCTTGAGGACCTTTTGCTAACTTCAGAAAAGTGACTAGCGCATAATCTGTCTTGTCATAAAATGTAGAAGTTTCGAATAAAAATAGAACATTAAATATAGTAACCATGGCAACGACGAAAGTTCAGTTCAAAATTATGCAGAGGGAGCCACATTAATGACACTTTTATCAAACGCGGCCGGTCGGATAAAGGACTGGTCCTTTATTATTTTATTAATGTAGGCGGTCGTGGTCCTCAGTTTCAGAACCATTTTGCTGTTCCAAAGAGGAAGCCACCATAGAGCAAATAAGTAAGTATCTGTCACTATCTTTGGGGACAGCGTTGCCAACTTAGAAATTTCTCCCCTAAAATTTTAGGAGTAAATTTTTATGAAATTGATTTTTTTAGGAGGAAAAATTTTTAGAGAGAAAAGAAACATTCAAATTAAAAATTAATATAATCCTGTGTACGACAACTTTTTTCTAATAAATATTTATTTGTGACATTTAAGTTCCTCCTTAATCATTTTGAAATGTGCAGTAAGTTGTCTGCCTTACCGGTCTTATTTGAGTCCTTGACAGCTGACGAGCTGACCAGCTGAATGACAGTTGACAGCGGTGTTACGAAAGTTAACTATTATTTCAAACAATTTGTTTCCATCACAGCATCTCTTTTTATTTTTACAATTACTCATGAGTTTTAAGTTGGATTTTTAAAGTAGTTTTTGGAAAAATAAATTTAGAAGGTTTTTAAATAACAACTAAGGAGAAAGTTCATTGAAGAGTTGGCAAGACGGTTCAGAGAAGTGATGTTCCATTTAGACAGTGAAAGGAAATACATATTTACATATTACCTTTTGGATTGTAGTGACAATAATGCAATATATCTGTTTTTTTTTAAATTGATATAAAATGTACAAAATTCGAATTCAAATCACATTTAACATGGTAATTATGGCAACAATGGAAATTTAATCTAACAAAAGCTGAGTTCTTTTATTAAATTCCCTTCACTCTAATTACTCTTTTAGCACTCTTGTCTCATTTTTACACGCAACAATACTCATTCTGTTTTTACTCCATCCCTGCAACGAGTGAATAATTATAAAGTAGTTCAATTTGGCGCCATTTCGTAGCTGCGCGCCAAATTTAAAATTTTGACAGCAACATAATGTACTTACGTTTTATTAGTTAACAATGATGTCCTTCAGTGTAAGAAATGGCAGAAATTATTAACAAATAATTTAAAATAAATAAAACCAAATTTAATCGGTAAATATTTTTTTGTTAAAGAAGTTTTCATTGCAATTAATTTTTTCATTGACAATGTTCATTAAATTTATGTACAGCGTGATTTTAATGTTTCAAGATAATTTGAATTTAGCGCCATAGTATTCAGTAAATTTCACATTTTAAATTGGCTACGATGAACAATTTTCTTACTGATTATTCATTGTTAAATTTCAGAGTCGACTCAATCAAACTTATATCAAAAGAAAAGACTTATATCAGAAGAAAAGTAATGGCAAAAGTAGGTGTTGCCAACATAAATAAATTCAAATCATTCTCAGTCTCAATCATACTGTACTTCAATTTAATTTAATCGATTTTTTAAATTTCAAAATTGTAACAATATGTATGTTTGGATGAAGTAAAATGACACAAAATAGTTTGTCTTTTTTTACATATTTATTTAAAGGGAAATATGCAGTATACATTCACACTAAAGTACAACTACATAAACATTTGGCGGGAAACAAAACAATTATTCGAGCGTGGATCCAGAGAACTAACTGATCACAATCGCCTAAAATCCACGTTCGATGTTACATCCAAAATTCACGTTAGTACGGCAATAACTGTGACACCTCGTGACATAGAATAATTAGTAGGACAAGTAAAACTTCTTTAATATTTGTGCAATAAATACGTAACAATAAAACGTGTGATTATATACATATTTCTTCATTATTATGTTAATATCACAGATCATACCTACCGCAATGTCAATCTACATTATTTACAATAATACATATATAAAATTTTTGTACCACTAAAACACCTTAATATTTAATCGTTCGGTATAATAAATTACGCTATGCAAATCGGACGGTGCGACTTCCGGCTGACTTTATGGGCTCAAGAAATAAAATCCAGTCTCAGTTGCACCGGACGAGTTGCATTTACTTTCGTTATCGTAAATCATACATACACTTTTTTTTATTAACAATAAATACATCATTGTAATATAAACGGCGAAAGGTATTTTAAGTATGAACACGATCAACATTTAGTACAAATATTTTAACAATTTTTTTTTTCGTATCAAAATGAAATCGTTCCCCCTTTTTGCTTTGCTTACAAGCAAGTCTTAAATTAACATAATTAACGTACCTTGTATCATATATGTAACAGTAAAGGGTTTTTATTAATTTGAAACACAAGTTTCCTGGTATTATTAATTTTTTTTTATTTGATGATAACTTTAGACTTTAATAATACAGTGTGTTTATTAATAATTGACCCTAACTTATCAAAAATACGTTTCGCACAGAAGACGAAACCGGTTTACTTTTTTTTTACCCTGACAAAGAACTTATAAATTCACCTGCTTTTAACATAAGCTCACGTAAGTGTTCAACCAGATTTTGTACAAAGTTAAAATTGACGTGACAATCAATCTTCAACACGCATCTACTAATTCTAAGTATTTTTGGTTGGGATTGGGATGAAAATCATAGTCGGCATTGAATTACATACAATTTACGTTGTTGATTCCATTTACAAGTTTTTACCGAATTTACACTAAGTCATTCTTGCTGACTAAACTGTGGAAAGTACCAGTTCGCGTGAGGGGTCCTGGAAAAAAGACAGAATGCAAAGTTACTTTTTTTATAACAGATTACAACAGGGTTTTGTTTTTAAATGAGTTCATCAAAAGCAGTATTTAATTTTGGAGAAGTTCTATTTTGTTTATAATTTAATCGTACGGATAAAACAACAAGGAGTGTGATCTCTGCGAGAAACATCTGTTAAGCTCACACATTCGCGATGAGTTTGAATATATACATACATTTTCTTTTGGCGAAAATAAATATACCATGAAATTATGTTGGGAAAATATACTTTGTAACTTATAAAATTTATAAAGGGCTGAAACAGTACAACTGGAAAGCTCTCATATACGCATTATAGCTTCGAGTCGCTTTGAATTAAATTAAATTTTCATACTTTCAAGTAACATAACTAACAGCTAAAATAATACAGCAACACTCATTTCTTCACTTAATCTTGTTGAGTGCTTCGATGGCTTGTCTCCAACATCGTTATCAAAAGTCTATATTTTATTAATTCTTTTCCTCGTTCTTTTACGATTTCGTTGTCGGAGTCAACATTTCTTGTTGCTTTATGTTTTGCCGTTTTTCAAAGAATGATGGCATTGCCTTAATATTTCAGATTTCTTTTCTGGACAATAGAACTGTGAATTATTTTATCTACTGGATCGGCGAAAACAAATAAAATAAGTTTTTCAAAAACATACAATACTACTTTTTTGACTTTTTTTAATATAAAACATCGCCAAGTTTAATTGATATTTTATGAATATGGATACGAGTGGAGGGACTTTGTTTTGTTACCTTTTGGTTAATATTATTAACTACACATAAAAAAATAAAAATAAAAAATAACTACCCCATTTTTAACAACAGAATCCCTAGTTGTATCTCGAATATCTGCCGTGAGAGTGATATTAGAACGAGACGTCATGGTTATAGCGGAAGTGGATGCATCTCCTTTACTAACCAGTGGTCCAGCGTCACAGTCGTCCTCGTTATTTGGACAAATGGAAGTGCCTCTAGACGGTCGAAATTTCGTCGATCCTTGTTTGTTTTTCCTGGGAAAAACGCTGTTTTCCAAGTGCAGGGTCGCGTTGATGTCTTTTCCAGCCGCGCACGTGCAGGCTTTCAGAAAGCTCTTCTTGAAGTTATCGCTGAGGAAGGCGTACAGAATTGGATTCATCGCGGAATTCGAGTAGCCCAAGCAAGAAGCCAAGATATGAACTGTGATCGAAAATGCGGTGCACACGTCGGGACCGAACGTGTTTGCTATCTGCGTAATCCAATAAGGAAGCCAACAGAAGACGTAAACGGTGATTACGCTTAGCACTAGGTTGGTGACCTTTCGGTGGGATCTTCTCTTTTCTTTGGACTTGTTCTGTGGCCCCACTGTTTTTAATTTTTGGATCACAAGACAGTAGAATGTCAGGGTAAGACACAAGGGTGTGGCGAAGCTGAAAATGAACGAATACAGCGTGAAAGCCTGGGCTGAACCCACGAAAGTCTCGTTATTGAAAGTGATGACGCAAGATGACATGTTATTTCCTGTCATCACTAGATTCGAGTTGTTGATGATGGGAAACATCAAGGCTATGCTCAGTGACCACGCCGCGAGGGATACTATTTTAGAAATGAAAGGCGTTCTCCATTTTGGGGAGGAAATTGGGTGGCAAACGGCCAAGTACCTATCTGCGCTCATTACGAACAAGAAAGTGCTGCTGGTGAACTGATTGATACTGGTAAGAATTAAGTACGCTTTGCAAAGGCTTTCTCCGAATATCCAGTGTTGCTTGATCATGGTTACTATGAGAAATGGAATCCCGATTAGGAAGCATTCATCTGCGATAGCCAAGTTTACGATGTACATGTTCGTCACAGTTTGCATTTTTGAAAATCGGATGACCACGTAAATTACTAAAGTATTCCCTAATAAACCAACTAAACACACTATCGCCAAGAGTATTCCCTGAAAAGTAAAAACTAACTGAGATGCTCCCACCCCTCCGCAGGGATCGAGTTCCGTCAGATTCCCTGCGTCCGACATATTTCCCTCCAACGTTGCATTAACGTCCATCGTATCGTTCATCTTCTCTGCATGACGACTCAATTCAGGAGCTTCTGCGAAGGCAGCATCCTGAAAATAGAAGCAAACGTTACAAGGCTGAAGCCAGCAGATTAATAATTAAAGACGTCCTCATTAATTATCTGAGCGAGTTTTCTATATAAAGACGAAATAATTAATGAATGAAGGGATCACGCAATTATATAAATCCTGATCCTGACGTGACTTCAATTCTCATTATTAATGGAACAGATTCTCGATTGGATTCCTTCACGTTTCATTTCTCACCCATTAACGCCGAAGTGGCACTCGAATTACAACTAATAACGAAATGAAACCCTTGTTTTGCAAAGTGAAACAACGGAAATGGAAATGGCGCTTCTTAATACTCGCAACGGACGGAAATGGAAATCTAATCGAATTATGTTACAATGAAATATCTATTCATGTAACTCAATTTGTGTTGTCTCTCGATATTATGTTGGCCTGAATATTAGAACGTTATGGAAGTGACGTTTCGTTCCCTTTGGTTTACAATTGCTGTTGCAAGATGTGCTATGGAGTATTAACAATGAAAAGGAACGATGTTTAGCGGCAGACTTATGTATGTAATATCGAGTTGATATGGGCTGCGTTTAGTTCATGGGCGACGTTGTCGATTTCGTTTAGTCCGTAGTTTTTTACGTAGTCTGACTAATCAGCTGAGTGGTCACGGTGGTCGTGATTTAAGATGCGACCATTAGGCAACCACGGTGGGTATGAGTTCCGTTTAGAAAACAGTCCGCCCGAGCTCGTTAAACTTTGACGGTTCGTCTATCAACTAAACGCAGCCTTAATCTTTATTATTTTGCAAATACATTACATACTTGCGCATCTGCAGGGAAATCAAGAAAAGCAGGAACTGAAGTAATCACTAGGTAGTAGATAGACTAAGTTATTATTTTTATTTGTCAAACCCCTCAGTCCCAAATAGAGCAAATCCAACCCTAATAAGGCAAATTGGTTTCTCAATTAAGAATAGCAAAAGAAATAGGTTTTCTTTTGAATAACTGCAATTACATCACAACCATGCTAAGACTTCATGTAAAAGAACGCGCACAGAACGTAACTTAAGGTGGTGGAATGGAATTTAACATTAACGCAGTTATTTACTAGAATTTTTTTATTACTTCGAGATACATTTGACATTGGTTTACAAACACTACGTCAACAATTTTGAGAAATGAAGAATTTATGTGCGCATTAAAGGAAATGATTGAGGAAGTTCCTTTTAATACATAATTTATCGTAGTTCAATTAACCCTGCTTCGATGGGTACATTTACTTTCGTTTTGGAAAATTAAAATGGAAATGTTAACTCGGCCTTTTTTAAATATGCATGTTACTATTTACTACAGTGTACAGTTTCAACAACTTTTTGGACCTATACTGGATAAATAAAAAAAAGAAACTTGCAACAATGGCAAAAATTGCAAACCAAACACGCTCGGATTTTATTTAAAAAAGTTTCGCCCTCGTTTTTATTATATATCACAAAACAGCAGGTCTCGGGGATATTGCAAAATAAAAATTTTATGGGCACTCGTTATAAAAATGCCTCGACTATGTTTTTACTACTTTCCACATAAAAGTTTTTGTCTCCGTTTATTAGCGACCTGCTAAGGTTAATGTGAATTGCACGTTTTTTCGACGTCGAATTTTATGTCGGTCGAATTTCTGTTATTCTTTCTGTCGATCGCTGGAAAGCTCAATAAAATCTTGACAATAAAACGTTTATCGGCATTTTGATTTGGTTACATTTTTTGGATTTTGTGTTATACCACTGGTTTCCCCTTCCAGTATATCACTCATATTTTAGATTCTGTCTATACATTCTTAAAAAAAAATATCTCTCATAAAAATATGCCTTTCTATAACTTTGAATATTTTAATTTGTCATTGTAAAACTTTTAAAGAAATAAAATTTCTGTACTTACTCGACTTTAGATTGCTGCATATGATCTACTTTGTTTAAAAAAAATTACACATCGTAAAGCCAACGTCGTCAAACAACTGTTTAATTTATTAGGCACATTAGTTTATGCAAATCAAACTTTCACTGTACAAATTAATGTCGTTGTCTCTGATACATTATCGTGCCGCACAGACGAGGGTCGACGTATTTGAAACAACAAATTTGCATATTATCAATTATTATCAATACAAGTGCATTTAAAAGTGATTTGTTATTTCGGTTTGGTATTTTTTCTTGTGTTCAACGTTATCGTTATCACGTTATCAACATATCAACGTGTTCTTACTATAAGAGACACATTTAGTTATTTCATTATCATTCATTCAATGTTTTATACTTTATAAATTTTGTTCTATTTGTCTTCTAAGTTATTTTTTTAATAATTTTAAATTTCCTCCTTTTGCCTTCCTTCTTTGTATCCAGTTTTGCCAGTATCTTCTTCCCTCTACTTTTTGTTTCCACAACCATTGTTATTTTCCTTTCCAGTTCCATTTTCCTAACGTATCCCTACCCCCATACCCCGTAGCCTTTACTGCGCGTTTCTTTTTCTTTCTTTCCTACCTCTTTTTGATATTTTCAAGGTTTGAGTGCAAATTGCAACCAACCCATTGATCTCAACATTCATTAAAAATTGCCATTTTTGTTCCCTTTTAGATCGAAAGTTAGTTTTATCGATTAAACTGAAGAACTGACTTAATACATGACGTGATGATAACACAGTTAAACCCCCAAAAAAACAAAACACCCTCGAAAACATCTTTTATCTCAATATAGAGGTCGCTCCACCGCTTTATTAGGGCCGTTGACAAACGAGCTTGCAACAGCCAGCTCATTTCCATGCATAGTAGCTACTGAACGAAGCACTGACCTTCTCAAGTCCACGTTCTCGTTGCCTCCTAACTTCGTATTTTACCCCGTTGTAAACAGGAAATGAAAAGATATATATTACGTTGGACCACCCCCCTTATTAAAACTAGCACGCCATTGCTATGCCACGTCACGTAATTCCAATTAATTTTTAACTTGGGCGGAAAATTAAAATTTCAAATTCCCTGACGTATTTAATTAGCGAAAAAATGTCTTAATTGAAAGTGAATATAGTAATTAACTCGTTAAGTTTTAAAACCGTTTCCTTAAAGTTGTTATACCGCACTATGCCTGTGCATAGTAAATAGAAACTCATCAGCTACTGGATTAACACCAACAATTACCGTCTCAATCAATAACCGTGAGAGTTTTTGTCATGTTGAGTTATCCAATTAGCGTCACATTAATTACTTTGTCAGCAGGTTTTTGAAGTCAGTAATTACAATTAGCTTCTTAGTTCAGTGGGTAATTAATTCGTTAATTTTAAATTTTATAAAAATATTTCTATGCAAATCAATTCTATAACAAAGTGTTTGCTTTATCAATACGTTACATATTTCTAAAATTATTTAAAAAGAAGCACAAGCACTAAATTTTTAGTAAAAGCAGCTTTTGGAAGTAGAGCTTTTATTTAATATAATTTCACAAGAATGTAATCCTTAATCGAATCTGTCTTAGGAAATGTTGTTTGTTGCAAACATTTATTTAAAATATGAGAATCATGTTGCTCTCTTGCTCTGTCGTTTAACAAATCTGTTTTCCTGCAGTTTCTGTGCGCGTATTGTACAGATATTAATCTCTTTTATACCGGCCCCGTTGTTTCCATTTAAACGTCGAAATTACATTTCATCCTAGAAACCTCTTTGTTTTACTTGAAAATTTGGGTTAATTGAAGTGTACACGTGATGCGAATATAAAAAAAAATGTTTTTGCAGTAGCTAGGACCTATTGCTTTTTGAATTTCTTGAAAATGATATATATTATATCTTCTTCCTTTAGATGTACAGTGTTGCGATGCAATAAAACGAAATGTGCGGTTACATTCGTATGCAAAGTAGCAAAGAGTTTTCGAGACGCTGTTTCCCGAACAGTTATATCCGCATGCATCTGTTGGATCACACCCCGGAATATGCAGGTCCATATAAAGTATACGTATGGAATTTAAACCCATACGGGGATTTGAACACATGAAATAGGTCACGGTGTTTATATTTTTCGCACTCAAATTTATATTTTCCACTCACCTAACCGCAATATGAACTCAACTGATTATAACAACCTATTATGCTGGAGCCTGTTGTTTGGGTGTAACTATTGTCTGGTGATAATTGACCAAATTTGTTTCTTAGGAACGTGATAATTTAATTGGAATGAATAATCGAATCTAAATAGAATCCATCTTAAGTTGACTTTCGGCAATAAGGAGCTATAAATTAATTAAACAAGGATAATATGATTCAGAGACGAAACAATTCGTAATAATAGAAGTTTATTCTAATCAACTGGATACGTTTAGAATCGGATTACTCCTGTGCTGCTGTGATATTTGGCTTAATGCCGACGTAAATTCGATTCCACCGGGACGTTTAAACGAACTGTATTCTGGGAATTATCATTTATTTACGACCCAATGAAAGTTTCGCAGTCTCCTTTCCACGTCATTATCTGACGGCAGTTTTAGGCCCCCTCTCCTACCATCACACCCTTAGGAACTTAATGACGTCTCAAATGAAATGTTTAATGAAGGCGTTACGTGAATATAATAGGACACCTTGGGCGCTATGTCTAATTAAAAATAAAATTGATAGGACCGTAAAAGTTTAACCCAATTTGGCAGGAGGCTAGCGCAAAAAGGATAAGTGACGAATTTACGACACACGTTACCTAACGTCGATTTTGCCCTCTTAATTGGGAGGCGATATAAATTTCACAGAGGTATCTGCTTATTTGAAAGCTCGCGATAACGAAGAACAACTTTACGGTTCGTTAAATCGCGAAATTGTACATTTGAGGGTGTAGCAAAAAAGTAAACTCACTTATTTTTTCCTTAACAGTCGAACAACTCTTTGTTACGACGTCTCATTTACGGTTGAGTATTAGGGGTGTGTTTAATATTAATTAATTTAAAATTTGCGCAACTGTTGATGAACGCGGTACAAAAGTGAGAATTTTCCCCGGCTTTGAAGTGGTGGTGTAATGTGGATCCCGTTAGTCCCTGAACCGGGGGTTCTTGGTAGTTGTAAATTAAAGCTATGCAATTAAATTAGCACAAAGCGCAGCTTCTGCCTGAATAACTCGGGCTTAATTACATAATTCCTTGCATATTTACTGCAATCTCTCGCGACCACATCGAGCTTTCGTCATATAAAACAGGATCATAGCCGCGCGCTTAATCCTAGGCTAAATAGGTACAATTTCATAACAAGTTTAAATTATTCGCATACCGAGTAAGAAGAGAAATAACTCAAGTGAAAACTTTATTTATTTGTGCCATAGGTCACGTATTACATACAAAAAAAAAATTGGCACAACCAAACATAACAAAGAGATATTGCATCCTACATCACCTCGAACAAGGAAGGCTTCGAAGAAAGTACATTCTAAGCAAAATGTTGGCCAAACTCAATTGGCCAGAATCTCTTTACGCTCCAAATCGCTTTTTTATCACATCTATACCGTTTATTGCCAACAAATAATTTATAATAAACTCCACGTCCTTACCAATAACACGAGATGAAGAATACGGGGAATGTAGGCAGTATATCAATAAGGGATGGAAATTGAGTCGAAATAAAAGAAATGCCCCTGTCTGCTCGTATTTCGGAACAATAATCCAAGGGCGTGCACACACTCGCATACCTAAATTACGCGAGGAATGTTCATATAGGCGTAGAAAGGGAAACTGGGAATTTCCCACCACGCTGTTGAGCGTGAGGGGTTGAAGTTTATGTAGTTATTACTGAAGCTAATCAAATACCCTGTTTCTTTACGGCCAGGAAATAAGAAAATAATATGTTACGTCGATTAGGAGGGATAACATTCTATATTTGTTCTTTTGTTCTGTATCAGCGAATTTTTAGAACAAAAAAAGAAGCTAATGGCCAAAGCTTACTTTAATCATTCCACCCTAATTTATTATTATGATTCAAAGTTGGACAATCAGTTATAAATTAGGAAATCCCAAACAAACCTTATAGTTGCAAATTTCTAACATGATTAACAACAAATTGCTGGTTGGCACAAAATCCACTAGATAGAGATAAGTCGGTGGCGAGTTAATGAATAGTTTATTAATTTGCGTGCCCCTCCTGAGCTGCTGCTTTTACTCATTCAACACATTAGCGTGCGAATAAGACGTCTTAATTTCTCCGGGGGATTCACGTAGGGCGTGCGTGCGGGCCGTAATTAATATAAATTTTAATCGCTCCGGTTTCGATATGCGAGGCACGACGTCGCAATTTGAAATATGTGAGATGAATAGCGAAAATATGAAAATTCCAGCTGGAGATAAAACTGTCCGGTCGAGAGGGATGTATTAATATTCTAGATCATCAGCTACACGTAGACTTTATCCTTTGTACCGCCAACTTCCGCACGTTATGTTATCCTGGTCTTAAGATGATTAATGATAGTGATTCATCAATGTTTATACTCTTACGAAGTTTACTGTATCCATACATTATTCCAAAGAATTGTCGAAAAGTTTAAGACAATGGTAGTGGTAATCACGGTCTGATGTAACTAACGGTTTGTATAATTCAATCAAAATCGAGGGCTGTCATATGCATACAGTGCGAATAAGGTAATCGCATTAAATACGTCAAGTGCACATTCACAAAAGAGGGCTGGTAAAAATCCTCAGAATTGCAGTAATTAAATCACGAGAGATATACCCCCATGGAATTCAAAAGCGTCACATCCCCTCGCTGATTAAATTTTGATTAAAAATGCACGCCACATCGCATTCGTACAAACAAGGGCGGAAACTGGGGCGGATTTTTCGCGCAAATCGCCGGGGAAACTTCGAAACTCCCCGCATCTTGCAGGGGATGCACGTCACTTTTGCATTTAAATTCGTATCTTTATATGCGCGAAATGCAGGCGGCTTGCGCCGGAGTGGATTTGTTGCAATAAATTAGCATTTTGCAAATGTGCTTCCCGGACGCGAGCTTGCGAAGTCATTTTTATGCAGACGAACGAACGCTGAATTTGTCAGAACTTTGATGATGGTGTTAAGTTCCCATGACAAGTTTTAGAGAACAAACTTGAATGAGACAATTCTTATTTTATTGTTTGGATTAGGATATTCCTTGCACGTTTAAAGTGACATGACAGATTTTTAAATGAGTTATGTCATACCGAAAGCGAATGAAATCCCAGTGCACTTTTTGCTTGTAAAAGCTGTCAAAGGTTTTAAAATCCTATATGTATTTTTTCTTTGTCTGTTTTTCCTTTAAAATAAAATTTAGAAATTTGATTTGATTGTTATAACTTTTTATTACGTTGTAATACGATACCTGCTTAGTGTTTTAATTTTAATTAAATTAAATTATGAGAGTGTGATTATTCAGAGAGCTTTCTAGAAATCCGGGGGTAACTTTCTAGTAAATATGAACTTTCACCTAGTGACGTAATTTCAACCAACGCGCAAAAAGGGGTGCCAACTTCAGGTACCTTTAATAATGTGAACGAGTTTGAAAATTTATTGAAATTTGATGTGCCTTTACACCGTTACGTTTTAAATCTCCGATTATTTACGCCGACCTAAACAGGATCTTCAAAGCGAAACTTTTTCCAATTTAGCGCCCACACGCTTTCGCAAACGCCCAAGAAAAAAAAGTGTCGAAAGCTACTGCGTCGCAATGTTTTAATCGGATCCCTAATTAACACTCATCGATTTGGGGGTAGCAAACAAAGCGATAAGCGAAAAGAAAACATCGTTCTGCCCCGAATTCACCCCCTCGCCGAGTGGCCGAAACTTTTTATTTAACGCCGGCGTTATTAATAGAAGCCGGCTCAATTAAAAGGGCGTCGGTCTTTTAATTCCGGGCGTGGGGTCCGGTCCGGTGAGTTTCACGGCGATCGACCGGAACTAATCGGCAAGCATTTTAACGCCTCCCCTTTAACTTTATTTGCGCGTCGCAATAATTTCCAGTTTAATCCATTTGCTCCGGGGGATTTAAAACGCCTTAAAGTCATCGGGAAATATAATTCGTTATTCCAAATTGCTTATTAGCATTCTGGAGGAGTAAGGGTAAACACGGACGGGTTAGTTTCAAACTATGCAAATCCTACTGTCATCATTTTCGATTTCTCTGCGTTAATATTTTTCTAATTCCTCACATGCACATAGTATCAGGTCATCTACATACATGAGCGGAGGAGATACAGGAGAGATGAGCGCGTGCCGTGAGTAGACTGTGTTCACGTCGTGTCCCTGTTTTAATCGTTTCAATACAGGTTTATTCATATATTAAAAACTTTAGTTTTACCTCGTTGTTTAGTACATAATTAGTGGTACATGTTGTGCGAACTTACTGTTTATTAAAATTCGTTAATAGTGAGTAAATTGCATTTTTGCGTTCGGTACTCGTGCCACGTTTAGTTGGGGTAAGTGAGGTCATAGTTCACCATTCTAATAAACAATGGGTCCGACTGAACCGAAGACACGACAGCAATGTCAGAGTGTAAAAACTGATACCAACAAAAACGAACTCAGAGAAATCATTCAAGAATGCCTCAATGAAGAATTTATTGCAAAAATTTGTGCGAGTTGCTCCAATTTACTCTTAAGTAAGTTTGACGAAAAGCTGGACATTATTACCGACAAACTCAACAGTGTTACCGCTTCCATTTCTGCAAATGATACTAAATTATCTGAGTTGGAGATTCGTTGTGACAGCCTTGAACAGTATACGAGGAGAAACAATCTGCGTTTTTTTGGAATTGCCGAAGCCATAGGGGAAAATACTGACGATCTTGTGATCCAATTAGTTAATAATAAACTTATGATTCCAATCACGATTGATGATATTGATCGTTCTCATCGAGTGGGGCCTGTCCTAAATAATAAATCTCGAGCAATCCTGGTAAAGTTTGTTTCATATCGGAAGCGTGCCCAGATATTCTCAGCCAAAAAATTGCTTAAGAAAACGATTTTTTCCATCCATGAGGACCTTACCAAGCAGCGCTATGAATTGCTTCAAGCCGCCTCACGTGTTTTTGGGAAACGTAACGCATGGTCCATGGACGGTAGGATTATGGTCTATTCCAATGATGAAGACAATAAAAAAATTATTAAATCGCTTAGTGATCTATCATCTTACGCCAAATTTTTTTCTTGAAATTTTGTTATTGTTTTCTTTTTAAGTACATTTGGATCTAATAATTACATTTTGTTGTAATGGTGAGAGTACATTGCGGAATTTAGTTGTTTTGATAAAGTGGTTATATTTCTTGTTTCTAAAGAATTAATTTTAGCTTCTTCTTGTAATTTTTTTTTAATTTAACTTTATCTTGTTGGAAATTTAAATTCAACCTATATTTAAATACCTGTATTAATATTTCATATGTCTGGTTTTCTTTCTCAGGACACTACGTAAATAAACGTATGCTGCCCAATGAATATGATGTATTAGGCGATAACAGAGATTATAACATATTTTTTGGTTTCATTAATAGTCGCTCTATATTAAATACGTTTGACGAGCTCAGAAATTACTTGCTTGATAATGACTTTGATTTATTTGGGGTAACCGAGACATGGCTAAATGATTCTGTTAAAGATTGTGCATTACGGATACCAGGGTACACCGTGTTAAGATGTGATCGGCCCCAGGGAAGAGGTGGCGGTGTTGCTTTTTTTCTCAAATCTGCCCTAAATTACCAGGTAATATGTAGCGGTTACGAAATTAATAATATCGAACAACTTTGGTTGGCAATTATATTTGGAAAACGAACTGTATGTTTTGGCATTCTATATAAACCTCCTTCGGTAAGTTATACTTCGTTTTCGTATCTTCATGATGTCTTTTCAGAACTACTTACTATTTCTGACGAAATTGTTTGCATGGGAGATTTTAATATTAATTATGCAGTAAATTCTTTTAGTAAAAATTATTTAGAATCTCTCATGACTACGTACAACATGCATCAATTAGTTACTGATTTTACGCGAGTGACACAATCATCGGAATCTTGCATCGACTTACTTTTTGTAAGCAAAGTTGAATGTTTAATTAGAACAGGTGTAACGCCACTTGCTTCTGTTAGTGATCATAGATTAATATTTTGTGTCTACAATCTTCCTAAAACACGTACTCACAAGTTTATAACTTATCGTGATATAAAAAGTATTAATCTAACTAATTTTCATGCTATGGCTGCTTCCATTAATTGGGATAACGTTTATTATATTAATGATATTAATAGTAAAGTCGAGTATTTTAACTCTGCTATACTTTCTCTGTTTGATGAATTTGCTCCTACGCAAACAAAAAGAGTGACGAAACCTTTTTCACCGTGGATAACTTATAATATCAAGCAGCTTATACGTGAGAAAAACAAGGCGTTCAATGAGTTTAGAAGATCTCAACGTAACTTAAATGCTCCGAGAGCAACAGATTGTGTGAAATGGGAAACTTACAAAAAATTACGTAACAGTGTAACGGATTGCATCAGACGAGAGAAGAAATCATATGTGGAAAGTGTCATTAAGCGCTCTAAAAATTCTGCTGATGTGTGGAAACAATTGGGTGTTCTCGAAGTACACAACAAAAACAATTCTATAGATTTACCTGCACATTTGTGTTGCCCTGATTTAATTAATGCTTCTTTTTCGCATGGTAATGTTCAAAAAGCAAATCCCGATACTATATCGTATTTCTGTAATAATGTTAACTCTAAAGTGAATGCGAGGTTTGATTTTCGCCTAGCAACTTGTGAGGAGATCATTGAAATAATTTCTCGTATATCTACCAGTGCTTTAGGTGTGGATGGTATATCTATAGATATGTTAAAAATGTGCTTGCCATTCTGCAAATTTGCGTTAATACACATAATAAATTTTTCGCTTGAGCAATGTGTTTTTCCTGACATTTGGAAGCGAGCTCTGATCACCCCATTGCCGAAGTGTGACAAGCCAAATGCTTTGACTGATTTGCGGCCTATTAGTGTTCTTCCCGTTGTCTCCAAAATTTTGGAAAGAATAGTATATAATCAGTTGAATAGTTACTTACATGAATTTCATTTTATTCCTACATGTCAATCTGGATTTAGACAACGTCACAGTACAACTACAGCTCTTGCGGATATAGTTGATGAGCTTCTTTCTGCTTCTGATAATTCTAAAGTTTCTATTTTAATATTACTAGATTATTCTAAAGCTTTCGATATGCTGGACCATAGGCTCCTTTTAGCTAAGCTTTTACATTACGGCTTGTCATCCTCGGCGGTTGAGTGGTTTGCCAGCTATTTTTCTGATCGGCCTCAACTGACACGTATAAATTCTGATGTAGGTTTCAAATTTTCCACCGTCTGCAATGTTAACTCCGGAGTGGCACAAGGTTCTATCTTAGGACCATTACTATTTAATTTATATATGGCAGATCTATATGAGAATATAAAAAATTGCAAAATTCACGCTTATGCTGATGATAATCAGATGTTTTATTCGTTTTTTCCCTCCAATTATATGACAGCCGTAAATAAAGTTAATCAGGATTTAGAGTCACTCAGTTTGTGGTCTAAAAATAACGCCTTAATGTTAAATTCTAAAAAATGTGTTGCCATGCTGATTGGTACAAATTGGCAATGTAGTAAAATTGATTATCTTCTTCATAATGCACTTTTCTTAGATAATGAACCTTTGGCTTTAGTTAAACAAATTAAAAACTTGGGAGTCATTTTTGACTCTCATCTCACTTTCTCATTGCACATAAATAAACTTATTCAATCTGCTTATGGTAAGTTGCGTTCCATTCACAGATATAAACATATTTTACCATTCAGAATAAAACTATTATTAGTAGAATGTCTTATACTATCTGCATTTAATTACTGTGGTATTGTATACGGACCATGTTTATCATCTGAGAATGTTTATAAGGTTCAAAAATGTCAAAATTCTTGCATGCGTTTCGTTGGTAATATTAATAGGAAATCTCATATGACGCCTTTTTATGAGAAACATAAAATATTAAAAATGGCGGTACGTAGGCAGCTACATCTATGTTGCTTTGTCCATAATATTTTGGAAGTACAGGATCCGAGCTATTTAGTTCATAAATTAGTTTTTCTCCGAGATCTATGCAATTTTAAAACTCGTCAAGAATATACTTTAAATATACCAATCCACAAATCTACATTTTTTAGAGGTTCTTTCTCTTATGCTGCTGCTCGCGCTTATAACGGTGTGCCTGATACCTTCAAAACATTAAAATATTCCAATTTCAAATCTAAAGTAAAATTATTAATTTCTATTAGCAATTAACTGCATCGGACATTTTAGTCTCTGAGCTTGTCAGACGTATCACTTACTTATGTATTTATTTTTTGTTATTTTATCGTTTTTCTTTATTGTCATTGTACACATCTCTTGCTTATTTTGTAGTTTTGAATATTGTTATTTCCTCTTGTAGGTAGGATGAAAACAGCCTTTGGCTGAAATCCCGCCCTAATAAAGACCTATTATTATTATTATTATTATTATTATTATTATTATTATTATTATTAGTTCTTAGTTTCCCTTTATATTCTGCTTTGTTGTTCATTATCATCTCTCTCAAGTTATTTGCAACATTAGTTCTTAATTTTGCTTTATTTTCTCCTCCATTGTATGTACATCCTGTATGTATAAGTTTCATACAAGTCTGCCCATCTTGAACTTTAATATGAAAAAAACTGCTTCAAAAAACTGTAATCATTCATCTATTTTGTTATTTTACGTAAAGTTTAGATAACATTGGAAGTCAATCTTATCTGTTGCAACAATCACAACTAAATTTTTACTAGTTTTCGAGTGGAAAGGTGTTAAATGCATGTCACACCTATTTCTAATTCTAAAACCCTGTGTATGACATCACGTCAATATGGTATCGGATTTTATTTTAATTTACTTCCACTCGGTAAAGTGTAAACGGTGAGTTTGCCTTTTTCCGCTTAAATAGACTTCGAATAGTTTTTTTTTGTGCCTATAACGGTTCCGATTTCCATACGAATGCGGTAAAATCGTGATAAATCACGTTGCGAACCAATAAAATAAATTTCATTTTTATTAAAATTCTTCCAAGCGAAACTTATTAAATTCCACCCGCACGCTCCTTTCCTCGATTTTCACCTCGAAAAATTCTGATTTGATTCAGAACGCTTTGCTATTTGCTCAGTAATAATTTTACACGTGGCGGAACTTCTTCTCATGTGTGCAAACAATACTTTCCAATACGCCTAGAGTTTTAAAGCGAAATGTAAGCAAAAAGAAGTCAGAATTAATTAAGAAATTCGAGTTCGTGATTCACCTAATTCTCCAAGCACAAAGTAATCAGCTTTGTAATAACACAGAACACAATGAGAATCGTGACGTTATTCGAATAATGATAAACCGAGAGACACATCTGAGAAGAACTTGGGCGGAGATTTTCCTTGGATTTAATTTAATAAGGGCGGGATTAATTACAGTACAATTTTAACAATAACGCAGCTCAACTCAAAATTATTCCCCTCGCGAAGACAAACAATTCACGAGCAAGTTTTATTGTTGCGGCCGAAATTATTTACGCATTTAGAATTTCATACGTGGCAGGGTATCTAGTTTTCCTCTTACAATGGCGTCGTGTTCCATTGAATACACTTGTAGATAGTAATTTCGTGGGTGCCGTTAAATCCCAAATCCGTCCGAGTTTCTGCTACACAAACGCGAAATGAATGGAACGTCAAGACGGTTAGGGCTGAGCTTGATCAATTATGTTCGGCTTGAATACAACAAAGAGGAAAGAATGTGAAGATGAAGCACGTTTTGTTTTGCTAAACATTAAAAGCAACAAGAGTCGAGAGACCAAACCTAACATTTCTTTCATTAGACATACCTGAGTAAATTCCTTTATTTTATTATTACTTACACTGTACATTAAGAAAACATCTAATGACTTAAAAATATCTTTCAAAAAGAGAAAGAGTAATCATTATTATTATTATTCTACAAAATTCGTATCTTGAGGGTTATCAAGAAATGCTGAGCGCAACGAAATTTATTTCGGGAATGAGAAAATCAAATAAAAAAACGGATCGTTCAGCAAGTGCTTCGTTTTACTGGCTTTCAGTTTGTAAACTACATTTGCAAAATTTAATAAAAGCCGATTCGCATTGAATTTCGCCCCGTTTCAATTGGTCGGCGTTTAGAAAGTCGAAACGACGACGAGCCCGTCAGTCACCCCCTGTCCAGTCATCTTTTTGACGCGGCCATTCAAACTCCCCCGTAATTTTAATGACGGGCTGAAATTAAAGCAACGTCAGTATTTTACCCCCAAACCAAAGTAAATCAAGTATAACCTAATTATAAATAAAGGTCTGTTCCAATCACACTTTGTGACCGTTTCGAAACCGTCACAAGCATGCACTCATCAAAGTTTTACCACCGTTTTACACTCGACAAAGTTGTCAACATCGACCATTATTTCGGTGGGTAACTGATTATGACGGTTTCTTAAACGGTTAGACAGCGTTATTATTTCAGAGCTATTATTTCGAACTGCAACGAACCATAATGTCGTAATTTTACGAAGTACAAACTACAAAGCGTATGTGCATTTACGACGTTATAAATTTCGCTGGTGTACAAACACATGTTGGACCAAAGCTTTGTTGGGCGATAATTAATTTGCAAACGCGGTAATTCCCAGTTTCATACTCAAGCTCGAGTTCATAGTCAAACTATCAAATTATTAGATGAGTTGTATGTAACGCACGGAGTGCTGAATCGCTTCGTTTATTTGTTTGCAGTTTCAATTCCGGACAAGAGTCTGTTCGTTTAATTATCCGAAGCTGCAAACCGAAACTGCGCTCGTAAAATTTCATTTGATATCGCTCGAAAAGTCAAATTAGCATATTCCGGGGGGGAAGAGCATTAATTGTGCGCTAAAACAAAACAAAAGTTGCGGCTCGAATGCGAATCGAAAATTGAGAGTAATTAATTTGCATAAAAAGTTTCGCCCGGTAACATGAATACGGAAGCAATAAAACGTCTGCCAGTTCGCTAAGTGGAGACGTGAAAAACCTACAGCGTTCGTTGTTTATGAAAACTTCTTGAAACTGTTATATGAAACTGCGTTGAGAAAGAAGAGACGAAAAAGTTTAACAACGGAGTCCGTTCTAACAAAGAAACGAAGCGGTTATTCATTACTGTGGTACTCTTATTTAAAAATTATTAAATACTCACTTTCTTATGGAGAATTACCATTATGTATCAAACGTGTACGTATGGTTGCCTATTATGATTTTGCTAGGAACTGGTTTGTAAATAACAGATAAAAACAGGTAGCAGTTTCTTTACTGTAATTGCTGACTGTTGTCAGGTTTGTAACATATCTAGTTACAAGTATCTAGATACTTTCAGTGTATCTGATTATGTAACTGATTTAGTTACATTTATGTATGTATCTGAGCATTTAGATACATAGATACTGTTACGGTATAAATCGAAACAAGGGGCATAGCTTAAATGTTATATTAGAAATATGACTAGACAAACATTAATTATACAAATATAACTTAAATACTCACATCCTTAATTCACAACACAAATCAAAGTACAAGAAGTTACACGCTGTATTGACAGCTGATTATAATCTTATCTTTTTATGTAGATCGCGGGGTTTTTATAGGACGTGCAACTCGAGCAATTCCGAATTCTAACGAAACCGAAAAGGCACGACAGATTACGAGTTAATTCAAATCTGTTCCAACGTGTTCAAGGTTTTTTCACGCAGGTGTCAAGGTTCCGTTGTTTACGTTGACCAGTTGCATTTTCTCTTATCTTAAGTTTGCTAAATAAATCCAATGCATGAATTTACTTGCATCTTGTCACAATACATTTCTTTAATAAAAATAAATCTTTTATGTCGTTTTTTGGTTTCTGCACAAATGCATTTTCTAATACCGGACTGCTCTTGTATGTTTGGGGTTATATCAAGTCACATACAGGGAGATCGAAATTGATTGTTCTGATCCTACACTACTTTCCGTGAGCTTGATATCAATATTTACATCTATCACATGAAGGTTAGAACGAAAAACAGTGTGCATGGTATATTTAGGAAACTTATGTACATCCAAACCTCACCTAATTTATAGCGAACATAATTATTGTTTAATCGGATTGCTATTACAAGGAAACAAACCAACTTTTATAAATGAACGGCATTGATCTGTCAACAAAATCTTCGGATATCTAGTAACTTCCCCAGATCTTCCTATGTTGCTAACTTCACTTTAGTAAATATCGATATGAAGCTCGTGGAAAGTAGTGTAGGATCAGGACAATCTATTTCAATCGCCCTGTATAATAGATCTCTCTAGATAGCCAATAAGATAGGAACGAATGGACGCTCTAAAATAGTTTGTTAAATGCTCAATAGATGTCACTCGTATGCACAAATTCGAAAACTGAACATTTGTCATAAACCATTTGCTAATTTCGAAGCTCAGTTGGCTCAATTACCGCCAGATGTCGCTTTTATGTAATAGAGAAATGAGTTTAATGTGGAGCTAGGGGCCCTACTCTCAATCCGTTTGAAAAGATTAGCATGCGAAAGTGACGTCAACATGACGTATTTTCCAAACAATTTGTATAGTTTTCTACGAGAGTCTACGTCATCTAGTGTTACACGAGGCACACTTCTCATACAACGGACATCTCAGCAAGTAACATGACACTCCATGTCAGCGATAAGGAAAACATATAAAAAGCACGAACGCGTCTAGTTTAGTTTAGTTATTCATCCCGCTCTGAGTAATTCACGTTACACGTTAGAAATTAATTGTAATACGTAAATTGTTTTTTGGAAATAAAACTCTTTTTAAAAAACGGTTTTTGTACCAAAAACTTGTAATTCTAGACGTCATTTTCGCATGCGAATCTTTTCGAACGAGTTGAGAATAGGATCCCAGGGGCCCAATTCTCGAAATCATTCGACATCATGCCGTATGCGACATGACGTCAAAATGACGCAATTCTCGAACGATTTGTATAGTTTTGTATGAGAGTCTACGTCATTTTGACGTCATGTCGCATACGATATTTGGATGACACGAAAATGCAGTGTTGCCAACTCGTGGTGAAAGTCCCATAATGTGGGGAGAATCTAAAAAAACAATGAACGGGGAAAAGGGGGAGAGAAGCAAAAATATATAAATTTATGGAAGAAATAGTCGAAGCAATAGAAAAATAATTTTATAGGTATCTTTAAATTAATCAAATCCTTAAGCTCCCATGAAAATTGCTTCTGTATACAGGGTTTCCCAAGCTGAAGGCTTTTCTAGTAATTGTCGAACTGCCCCTATCATGCACATTTTCACTTTTAAATATTTCCTGTTTTACCGGAAGCGGGCTTACGCCAAATGTCATTCTGAATGAAGTTAACCTATTTCAAAAGCCAGCTCATTTAGGTATATGCCGTAAGCATTTTATTTGTTTGTGCTTGTTACGATTTATATTTAACAACCTTATTCTCTTCAATTGATTGTTACGATCTATTGAAGCGATCATTGGTGAATCGCTGTGGTTGCTATGGTTCAATTCATTCCCCTTCGATTCTTGTTAGACGCCAATTGAAATGAGTTGGTGCCTACGGATTACATTTGAAGAAGATGAAGATGAAGTGGACATTTGTGGCTATAAAACCTAATATGACTTGGTTTGACGGTTATTCGACAAATTAGGATAAGACAATGACAGAAGAAGAAAAAGAAGAAATAGGATGCAACTGTTTCTTGTGAAAAATTCAGAAACTGAGAATAATAACTTCATGGATCTGGCACAAAAATGAAAAAAATTAGAAAATTTAGCACGCGAAATAAATACAGACAAAGAACTTAAAAATCGAGAAGAAGACGAAAATATAAATCTTCAGAATTAAAAGCAAAAAAAAGAAAATACAAGAAACTAAAAGTACCTACGATAGACAAATGACAAATGAAGGAAGACGAAAATGTAAATCCTCAAATTGAAGATCAAGACAAGAGCAAAAAAAATACAACCGAATCATAACTACTGCGGAAGACGAAGAAATCAAAATTGACAAAAAAATAAAAGCAACACTCAATTAATAATAATAATATTAAGAAGAAGAAGAAGAAGAAGAAGAAGAAGAACAAAACATAATTGACATTATTATAAAGATAAAGATGAATTAAGTACCACCTTATTCCTTGAGGCATCAGTAATTTGTATAGTATCATCCCGCATTTACTTTCCTTGAACGAGAGAAGCAGTTTTGGTCACCTTGTATATTCGATACTTTTCGTTTGTTTTACATTTTATGACAAAATCAAAGTAGTTCTTGTCGTTTATATAAAACAAACGATAGTGAATAATTTAACTATAAAACAAATTAAAATGATGGTTAAAGAAACACCCAGTTTGTGAAACCCTGTATATACTTTTAATTTTTTTAAAATTTTGTGACAAAATCCATTCCGTTCTTATCGTTCACACATAAAAGTCAAGACGGAACACATCATTTAATTATAAGAGCTAGCCGATTTGGGGGACCCTGTATATACTTTTCATCCCCTTCAAAAATTTTATGGCCAAACTAATGTCGTTCTTGTCGTTCACACTTGAAGGTCAAGATGAAATTCATCATTCGATTCTAAAACAAAAATAATGTAATTTAATTATGAAGCAAATAATTAAAGAACCGAACCACTCAGTTTTGGGGGACCCTGTATATACATTCTTCAAAACATTACCTCAAAACCAAAGTCGTTGTTGTCGTTCACATTTAGATCAGGATTTGATTATAAAACAAATGATGTAAGTAATTTGAGTATGAAACTAATGATTAATGAGTCACCCAGTTTGGGAGACCCTGTATGTACATTTCATTTTTCAAGTCAACTTGTGTTGTCGTTGCATAATTTATCAGACTTAGAATTTAAGAAAGTTTACGCATTCTTAATGTATCCGTAAAACACGAGCTCGTTTGTTTATTTTATCTTATGGTTTGGTAATATGATACGGAGTGCGTCTCAGGCAGAGGGATGGAAGGAAAGAAAGATGCGGGCAGTGAGTTTCCGGGCGGGCTTTGAGTGGTAAACGTGTTGGTAATGTTGCGCTAATTACGCAGACGGGCTCGCGAGTGTTATAATGAATTGCAATGAGATGTGATGAAGGAATTGTGCAAGAATTGAGGCTTGCTGATGATGGATGATACTCTGAGGTAGAGTAAGGTGCCAATCTTGCGGTGTCCGCTGATGGCTCGGATAGGGCAACAGATTGGGCATTCTATCATAAGGGTGATCGCTCTGTATTCGCCGGTAGACGGAGAGAGTAGGGGATCACTCCACCCGCACACGGAATTTGACCATATCCGCCGGCTTTCAAATGACAAGGAATAATAATAATAATAATAATGTCTTTATTAAATATAGAATACAAAGAAATATATGTGATTCGCAAAATAAGAGGCGAAGTTCAGTCAAAGCCTTAGCTTTGCCTGCTCTTCCACTTAACCTCTGAGTTAAACTTAAAATTACGATTCGAAAATGAGCTAATTATATATAAAAAATTCTAATAAGAAAATAAAACAAATCATGAACATGCAATGTAACGTGTTCTGCAATAACCTGGTCAACGTGCTTTTAAAAATTTTTTCAGATGTTTTTTAAAAGTGTAAAAATTTAATCCGAGTTCTTTTATAGAAGTTGGCAGACTATTATAAATTTTGACGATGTTATAACTGAAGGATCGCTTAAAAAATTCGGTAGAGTGTTGAGGTGGCGTAAGTAGGCCTTTATATCTTAAATTCAGATTATGAACATCAGTTCTGAACGTTAATTTTTCAAAGAGATATGCAGGTATTTGAGTTTGAATGATTTTATTCATTAAACATGCAGAGTGCAGCAACCGCCTATTTTCCATATTCAACCAGTCAACTTCATTTAGTTTGTGAGAGATACGGTCATACTTCCTTATACCAAATATCAATCTTAAACATGAGTTTTGTAACTTCTGAACTCGTGCAATATCTATTGTATCAAGACATGGGCCATACACCATATCAGCAAAGTTTAAACGAGATAAGACTAGCGAGTCAAAGAATAGTTTTGCTTTTGCGATTGAGGATGTCTTTATTAGCGTAAATTTTTTTTAAGTTACAATAGGGGGTTTGCAGGCAATTGGATATGTGAGATTTGAATCTTAATGTATGATCAATGGTTAAGCCTAAATTTTTGACAGTATTTTTAGTGTCCAATTTGGTATTATCAAGAAAGATTACTACCTGGTCAAGTATGCGAGCCCTGTCGTTCTTCTTCCCGAATACAATAACATTAGATTTACTAGGATTTATGTAAATACAGTGTTTACGCGAGATTGTACACAAGTTTTTTAAGTCGACATTAATAGAAGCACAAGCATCTGCTACCTCTGCAGGTTTAAAAGATTTGTACACTTGCGTATCATCTGCATAAAAATGGACCAAAGAGGATTGACAATATTTAAAAAAGGGGCAAGTATAAATAATATACAGTAATGGACCTAATATAGATCCCTGTGGCATGCCGCTAATAGTTTGCCTAAAATCAGATAAATTATTGCCAACTTTTACTGCTTGATATCGAATTGTTAGGTAACTACGTTATAATAGTATTGCATTTGATCCAAGTCCAACATAGTGTAGCTTAGATAGCAACATTTCATGATTGAGAGTATCAAATGCCTTCGAATAATCAAGCAGCACTAAGATGGTGATTAAACCTTTATCAGTGGCCTTTATTAAATCGTCACATATTTTTGCTAGGGCAGTTGTACAACTAGATCCAGGTGTAAATCCAGATTGAAAATTTGGTAAAATTTTATTACTGTCCAAATTTTTACGTAATTGTTTTTCCAAAACTTTTTCAAAGATCTTTGAAAGTAAGGTAATGTGCTAATTGATCGCAAGTCAGCTAGTGATAGGGGATTAGCAATCTTGGGAATGGGTACGACAAGGGCTTGTTTCCAAAGCGAGGGAAAAGTACAAGTTAATATGCATGTATTGATCAAATGAGTAATTATGGGAAGCAAAAATGGAACACATATCGTGAGCATTTTTAAACTTATGTTGTCACAACCTGATGCATTGCTTTTGATAGATTTAAAAATTTCGAACACATCATCTTCGGTAACAGGGCGGAATTCCAAAATAGAAGTAACCGTTTCCTTTAGATTAGTTTTGTAAAAATATAACAAGTCTACATCCGGATTGTGATTAGGAATACTGTTTATAAACTGATCATTAATTTTGTTAACGTCTTGTAACTGACACGGTAAAGTATTTTTTCTTGGCCTACTAGTGATATTTAAAGTATGAATGTTATCCCAAATATTATTATTCTTTCTTATTTTACTATCAAAATAGATTTTCTTTTCCTTCCCAATAGTAGTAGTTGTCAGGTTACGAAGAATTTTATACTCATTCCAGAAAGAAGGATTTTTTGTTTTTTTAAAATTATTTAAGGCCAGATTTCTATCTTTCATAAGGGCTCTTATTCCGTCTGTTAACCAAGGAGATGGACAGACGGAATAAGAGCCCTTATGAAAGATAGAGATGTGGCCTTAAATAATTTTAAAAAAACAAAAAATGCTTCTTTCTGGAATGAGTATAAAATTCTTCGTAACCTGACAACTACTACTATTAGGAAGGAAAAGAAAATCTATTTTGATAGTAAAATAAGAAAGAATAATAATATTTGGGATAACAAATAAAAACAAATTAAAATTTGAAAAATTTTAAATTTGGTACGCATGTGTAACTTGATTATACACTTTAAGAATAGTCATAGAAAAATAGGATTGCCATTTAAAAAAATAGTCGATGACGTCATATCTCAAATTTGGGACACGCTGTATAAAATGTTCTTAGAAGAAAAAGAGCGCAATTTAAAATACTAATCGACGTGTCCGAGCATATTTCCGAAAAAAAACTGTTTTTGCTTTACTGAATTTATTCCAAGTTAGAGACTCGCACTGTATACATTTGATACATAACGTTAATTCTTCATAAGAAAGTGAGCCAGAACGCTCATAGTTATACTACTGAAGAACAATATTTTCCACGTTTCTGAAATATTCTGAAAGATTATGATTGAAGCACTTTCAGCACTTTCTTGTCCGTTGAAAATTAACGCAAAATATGTCATACAAATTGGACACTTCATAAAATGTCGACGGTTGGTATTTGCCATGAAAAGTTGTCAGAAGTATGCAATCAATTTTAATTAGTTTTCTTTTGTGATTATTATGGCATCATGACTTTGTATTCTTGTTTTTAGGGTCTGAGAATAAATCGATACAATACGAGCATAAATTTGACCACGTCAGATATGGTAAAAGTTTTGATGAAAGTTTATAATTCAGCAAGCTGACATATTTTATCCGCAGTAAATCTTTGCCGGATTTAAAAAGTTCCGAGATAACTGGAGCGAAAAAATCGGAGACGGAAAATCAAAACTTTGCGGAAACAGGTTTATCAAATAGCTTACGGCGCTCGTCCGACATGGCCGAGACGGGTCGGATTGCGTTCCTTAACTTTAACCCTGGAACTATTTCTGACCAGAATAAATTCCCCATTTTTTTTTATTCCAATAATTCAAACACCGGTTGATTTACGTCCCCCTAACTGGAATAAATTCCCCATTTTCATCTGCAACAAATCAAACATCTTAACGTAAATGATGCGGAAACAGAATAAACAAAAACGAGCGGGATTTAAGAAGGACGATAACGCAGATGGAAACCATAAAACCACCTTGCCGTCTGGATGCGAGCCATATTAAACGTTACAAATTCGCGGGGCGCACGCCCTTGGGTTTTATCGCAATAAAAGTAAAACTCCCATTTCTTTCAATTTATTCGTCATTCTTCCGCCCCCTGATGCAATTATGCATGCTTTACGATCCGGGGGAATTCAAATGCTAGACATCCCTTAAATAATATCCATCGCGAGAACGAGGAGGGTAACATTTGCTTTTTATGTGGCGGGGGATAATTTTTGAAAGTCTCATTTGACTTGGAAAACAAAACCCTCCGCAACTGATTTGCTAAGCTACCATAAACGAAAGAAAAAAAAAGTTAAACCATCAAAGCATAGCAGGGTTTTAAGTAATTCAAAATACACCTTATTCTAAAGGGTTAAAGTAATTAGGCCGTTACATCAGGTATTCGAATCTAATTCGTGTGATAATTGGGAAACTAAACATGGATTTCGGTGTAGGAAATGTTCCCGACCCTACTTGTAATTCAGCGCAGTCTTTAACTTAACCGGGAATTACACTGCAGTTTTTCACCCTTTCGCCATAGTTACTGACGCCACCGTTAGTTACTTTGTAAATTATTACTCGAACTTTAAAACTGTACTAACTCCGAAATTAGTAATTCATCTCCTTCCGTTAAAAATGTTTCGCCGTTTCTCGTGGAAGCGAACTTCAACGTCTTCCCGAACTTCAGGGCGTAATTACTCTGAAGACGGCGGCGTAAAAACTTTGGCGGGGTGGAATTTTTTAACGTCGCCGCTCCTTTATCAGCCCTAGATGTCTTGCCGGCTTATTTGCGGACTTGTTAAATATAATTAGTCCGCGTTCCAAATTAAAGACATTGTCTTGGAAGAAGCGTCACTATAAATTACTGGGGGAGGGGGGGGGGGTGCTGCTTTGATAAACACAACATCGTGAATTACTTTGAGATAAAGGGGTGAGTGGGAAGGGCTCGGGCCTGTTCTGATTGATGACGCCCAGCTTGGCACACTTTTCTCTCAGGCGTATATTTAGAACGAAAATGATTAAAAGTTTCATTAATGTGGCTTCCACGAAAGGGAGTTTTATTTGTTTATTCATGTTCTATTTATTTTGCTTCCTGCAAATCTTCCAGTAACAGAAAGAACGACTGGAAATTATATACATTATTTGTGATTTCTTTTTTGGAAACGTTTCTTTCTCTTATTTTTTTAATTTAAAACTCGATGTAAAAGTTTCAAAGTCGTATATAAAAATCTTTTGTATTTAATTCGACTCTCTGTATTTCCCAGTCGCCGAATGAAATTATCAACTGGAGTGCGATTAATATGCATTTCCTGAATACGCTCTTCGTGTAAGTACGAATTCATGTAAATTTAATTAAGGAAAATGTTCCATATGTGAATAATAAGTCAGTCCTGTCGTTTCCCTGAAATGAAGCTGAAAAATTCGGATTTCGTTCCATTAGATTAAAAACACACAAATTCCATTAAAATATCTGTTTAATGAAATGATAATTTTAGTTGTTAAGAGAAAATAAAAATGAATCATAATGAAAAGCGATTTAGAATGATTTTAGAAAATAAAAGATACATTATGAAGAAAGAGACGGCATTCGATTCGTAAAAGGAAAAAATAGAACGAAAATAGAACAAGTTAATTCGCCCTTGAAGAAGTACTTCAAAATTTCTTGGGTATCATTAAATTCGAGGGTGTAGTAGTAGAGGCCCAAGAGCCAAGAGGCCCATCTATCAGAAGTTAAAATATCTTTTGAGAGATTCTTTTGCATACAGGCCTTGGAGAACTTCCTTACCTTCGAGAACTTCCCGACAATGAATGGTCACTAGATCTTATGCAACTTATCTGACATTTAACTTTAAGACTTCCGCGGCCTTCATCCATGTTTGAATTGGCTTCCGGTTGGAACCACGTCACGCTTCATTCTCCATTACAGAAGGGCTGCTCGACTAACGAGAAGCAGCAGCAACACCCAGTAGTAGTAGAAGTTAACGTGACGCGGTTCCAACAGGAAGTTTTATGAATTATGAAAAGTTTTAATTCTCTCTTCAATAATAAAATTGTTTGATTGCTTAACTATAAAAGAATTCCTGGAACAAAACGCTGGAAAAGGGCGTCGTCGTTAATAAGTCATAAAATAAATGCAAATGACTCTTCTTGAAGTTGCTGTCCGTTTTTGTGTTTGAGTTCCAAACTTTGGCAATTACAGCGAGAACATTAACTCGATCCCGGTAACTGGCATCATCTGGTAAACAAATAGGTAAACGAAGTCGCCCGTGCAATTGCATATTCAGCGATCACGACCACCTCATAACACGATGCTCTTCCATTTGCATAAAGTAACATGCATATTAATGGCGCTTTAAAGATCGCCGGCCGGTCGGTTCAAATGACCGTTGCTCCTGCTTAAAGTTAATTAAACGCGTTGCTTAGGAACCCAGTTTGAGTTGCAATCAGCTTAAGATGTAATCGGATTTCACAGTTTGCAAAATGAAATGTTGAATTGGTGGAGGCGCCGCGCTGCGACGTCACTAACAACATTCTGAAGATTTTTAAATTAATGTAAGGTTTCTACCATGAAGCTTTCGATAGGAAAATGGAAATGTGCTGGCCTTAAAACGCAATTTCTGTTTCCATTTAAAAACGCATACGAGGGTTTCGCGGGAAACTTTTCAGCGAGCATAGAGATAAGAGCAGCTGCTAGACACGAGAGGCAGATCAATAACACTTTTGCAGTTGCATTAAATGTGCAAAACAGTTTCAATTTTTCGTCCACTTATTTGGACTATTCGAGAAATAGATAAGAGAAAAATATAAAGTTAAAAACAATATTAAGGTTTTTGTTGCAAGAGAGCTTTTAAAGCTCGCGCAAGTTAGTAAAGAAGTAAAGATAAATGAGTATGAGTGAATACGTCGAATACGTAAAATTGTTTACAAGAAATGAAACCAAACATAATGTAATGAGAATTAAACATTGTTTATAAGGCGAAGATTCATTGGTGTTTTGAACTTTGGAAATGCCCCCACGGCCCCGTTGTTAAGTGGGCTCTTGTAGGTTTTAAGCAGATTAATAACAAGTTATCGGGGGGGTGGGGGAGGGTAAGTTTTGAACAAGGGTTCCGCGGTTTGCGTACTTTACGGTCGGCGATTATAACATTGAGCTTCCTGTCTTATTGTTGGTTTACGCAGCTGAGTGCAGGCCGTCGACCTTAACACTCTAAAACTTCACGATATAAACTCGCTTTTAATAATTAACAAAACCAAACGCGAAAGCTAATGGAAGACAAAGGTTACTCACTCGTGTTTTGCAGAGAGGTGTATCGAATTAAAGTTCGCTTCTTCTAAGCCGCGAAAATTGCATGTTTGCAGCAGGCAGAAAATCGATAATCTGAAAACAAGCAAATTTAGTTTAGCCTTAGAACAACCTAAGCAAGATAGTTTAAACCCAGAAGTGTATTTTTTTGCTTTCGAGATAATAAAAAACGCACTGATATTAAATTTAGAAAAAAAAATATTACGAGGGAAGTTTTAAGACTTCCATTAAACTCGTAGTAATTCCCCGCTATAATTCGCGTTAAAGATTGTATCGCAGGCCGACGACAATGACTCCCAGAATACGTTCCCCATAAACGAAGATGAATGGCTTTAATTTAATTTCAATTCGGCTTCCAATCAAAAAGAAATTACTTTCGCCGACAAGCAATTTGCGGGCGAATTTTATTCCTAAGTGAAATTTTTATCTTCTTCCGTATAAATCACGGCCTTTTTTAACGCCGAACCGAACTGTTTACCTAAAGCGGCGGCTTCATTCTGCTGCGTTTCGGAGCTTGTCTTCCACAATGAACGAATTTGCTACGGTTCGTTAATTGCGAAGAAAACTTCATCCGCTTGCCCATTCGTGCCGGAATAATTGCAGGAAATTTTAATTGCAGGCGGAAATTAATTTAGAACTTGCTTTACGATAATTATAACTACTCAAATTTTGCAAATTTTATCTTATGGAGATTGCATTTTTTAATGAAGCTTGCGGAAGGATTCTCTTAACGAACATGTTATTTTTAGAAAATTAAAAATTTATTACTAATCGATTTTGATTACACCTGTAGGTACAGCTGTTGCGGCCCTATTTGGGGCCTCTTCAGCAGAAGAGAACTCCATTGACTGCAATCTCACTGACCTGTCCTGTTTTCACCTACATTACATTTACTTGTGTAGTGTACCGTTTAATATTTTATTAAATTTTCTGCAAGAACTGCTGTTTGCTATTTTTTGTAATTTCTAGACATTTTGTATAAATAAGTCCTTTTATTCTTTGGAATGTTATATAACGAAACCTCTTTGAGCTCATAGCTCACTCGTATTTTATGAATTAATAAGATTTTATCCGTTCGTATAAAAGATATTATCTGAGTTTTATACCGTAGTGGAGTCTTTAAAAATTTTGAATTTCGCATAAATCAAATTCACGTTAAGAAAACTGCCTTACATAAAGCGACTGATAGCATATTTATTCGAGGAGCGAATTTACGCTTCAGTTTCCCCAAAATTATGGCGCATAATTCACAGGTCGTTGACTCGTGCGTCGAGCTGTTATAAAAAGCAGAAAAACCGTTTCAATTTTCATGATTTGAATGCCACGCCGACGTAGTCCTGGGGGGTGAGAGAGCGGAATTTATTTCCCGGCGAAAACATAAACCCGCTCCTGAAACGTGCCTGCTAACAACAATATGATGCCATGGACGTCTCGAACAGGTCGTAAAGGGAGGACTAAATAAACGTATATTTAATGCGTCCTACAAGTTGTATGTACCGATGGCGATGGTACTCTGAGTAGTAAAGACATTTTTACGATGAGTTTTTGACCGTTAGATTAAAATAAGTTTGCTCTGTTTTATGTTGTGTATTACGTTGAGGATTACGAAAATTTTATGGACCAATCTAATTTGAACATTAACTTTCATATTTACAAAAGAGTTAATTAAGAAACTGGAACACTCTGCTTCCAAAGGGAAAATCTAATAAGACAAATGGCCAAATTAATATGATGTTATAACTTGTAAGTACCACACAGCGTTCGCCCTTTAGAGTATTGCATACGTTCTAGAATTAGGACGTACTAAAGTTAGAAGCGTTAATGGTTTGCTGGTGGAGGTTTTCGCAAAGTAAAATGCCAAGACTTCACTTTCCATTCCAGAATTAATATAAAAGGCGTAACAACACCGTCGAGACAGAGCCTTTTGTTATTTAAATTTAGTGATGATACTTTGTAATATGCAAATGTGTCCTCGAGGTAATAATTTAAGGACTACAGACGCATCTTACAGTTCAGGGGGTATCATAATAAATTTTGTTGTTGTTACCGTACCTGGCCATAAATTTCTATAACATTTTTATGTCACTCCCCCTCAAACGTGCCTATATTTTTCTGAGAAACTTCCTTTTTGAAAATTAAGTTCCCCTTTTAGGTAAGTTCCAGTTTAATATTACCCTTAGGGTTTTCTAATTTCCACAACGTAATTCCGATCTGCACCCTTCATCCCAAACGGATAACTAATCAATTCCAGAACGAGCTTCATTAATAATGCTGTTAAACTACATTGTCCGATGTTACGATACCATGAATAATGTAGTCGTCAATCCGGTCCAGTTAGCAACATTGTCTCATTTTATCCAACGTGAAGGTTCTTCCTTTTACGAAATTATATTTTAGTTTTCTTTATTCAATTCGCATAGATATAACCAAATTATTTACTTAATACCCGCAAACAGTTCGATTTGGCAAAGGCGAGCGAAATTGGATGTTGTAAATCTTTAGAACGGAGTAGTAGAGAAAGGAGATAAAATAAAGATTAAATTGCGAAAGGAATCCCCGGAATTAGATGTAGACGTAAAGCTTATTTGCATGCATTAGCAATATGTTGGCGATAATTTAAAGTCACGTCCTTCACAGTCCTTGTTACGAGGGGGTATCAAAAAGTTGTGAGGATAAGGCCCGGTCTTTTCATTTCCAGTTAATTTTATCTGACGATTTATTCCCATAGTAACAATTGCGATCATAATCATTACTATAGGAATTAATCGTCAGATAAAGTTAATTGGAGATGAAAAGACCGGGCCCATTTTCACCAACTCGAAAAGCACAAGTCGATTTCGTGTCCACATTAGAAGAGGAACATGGAACGAATATTATACTGGATGAGGAGTTTCAATTGTTCAAGTTTCATTTAAAAAAATCAGTTATTCCACTTTGAACATACTTAGGATATTATTAATGGCGTAATTAAAGCAAGTGGTTTGGGATTGTATGGATGGAATCCTTAAGCATTTTTTGAGGAGGGGTACAGGAAAAGGGGAAAAACCTCATTTACTTTTGCACGTGGTGATGTACATTTCCAATAAGTTTCACATCCTGAACGTGTTCGGTGTCACGGGGCGTTTTATCACTTTCTGTTTTGATGCTCGCCGACACTTCAATATTCAATCGACGGCGGCAGACGGAAGCACCTTCTGATCATCCATCAGCTTCCCAGTTTCGCCATCTGCAGGTCACCCCTTGCCCCCCAGTTTCTTATTTTTAGTTTTCAATATAACCAGCAGTTTTAACGCAACGTGCGGCCGATATTTTCTCAGCCATCGAGCAAAGCGGCAGACACGTTTTTGCCGTTTCGTGAAAGGCCTGGCGAAATTTGATTTTCCCGGCGCAAAATTTCTGAGTGTAGATTCCAAGGAGATAACGCCTCGAATCGCGTTATACTTTGCAGCCCTCTGTCGCTTCTGCTTTTGTGTACGTGCTGGTTGCGCCTTATCGTCTTTCCGGTAGCTGGGTTTATGGATGCAATTTAAAAAGTATCAGTTTGAAATTTAATATCGAGGACGAAAAGAGCTGCACGGAGCTATATTGTAAATAAATTTGCATTTCATCGGAATACAAGAGGGAATATATGACAGGAAGTATTAGGAAGTTTACATTTTGAAAATTGCTTATTTCTTACAAGTTAAGAAGCATAGAATAAACAGAATAGAAAAATACCAAACTATGTATTCAAGATTTTTTTTAAATAAGATACATCTTCTTAACGGAATCACTTATAACTAGCATGCGGTAAATCACTCTCAACGACTTCGATGCCGCCAAGAAGAAACTTTCCATCGAAAACTCTGATCTCCTCCGCCAATTAGAAGAAGCTGAATCTCAAGTCTCACAGCTTAGCAAGATCAAGGTGTCACTTACCACTCAACTTGAAGACACCAAGCGATTGGCTGACGAGGAAGGTCGCGAACGTGCTACTCTCCTTGGCAAGTTCCGCAATTTGGAACACGACTTGGACAACATTCGCGAACAAGTCGAAGAAGAAGCTGAAGCTAAAGCCGATATTCAACGCCAACTCAGCAAGGCTAACGCAGAATCTCAATTATGGCGCTCCAAATACGAATCTGAAGGTATCGCCCGAGCCGAAGAACTTGAAGAATCCAAGAGGAAACTTCAAGCTCGTCTCGCTGAAGCTGAGGAGACCATCGAGTCCCTCAACCAGAAGGTTGTAGCCCTCGAAAAAACTAAACAACGTCTCGCCACCGAAGTTGAAGACCTTCAACTCGAAGTCGACCGCGCCACTGCCATTGCTAATGCCGCTGAAAAGAAACAGAAGGCATTCGACAAGATTATTGGAGAATGGAAACTCAAAGTTGACGATCTCGCCGCCGAACTTGACGCCAGCCAGAAGGAGTGCCGCAACTATTCCACCGAACTCTTCAGGCTCAAGGGAGCTTATGAAGGACAGGAACAACTCGAAGCTGTCCGCCGCGAAAACAAGAACTTGGCCGATGAAGTCAAGGACTTACTCGACCAAATCGGCGAAGGTGGCCGCAACATCCACGAAATCGAAAAGGCCAGAAAGCGTCTGGAAGCCGAAAAAGATGAACTCCAGGCCGCCCTCGAAGAAGCCGAGGCTGCCCTCGAACAGGAAGAAAACAAAGTACTCCGCAGCCAACTCGAACTGTCTCAAGTACGACAGGAAATCGATCGCAGAATTCAAGAGAAGGAAGAAGAATTCGAAAACACGCGCAAGAATCACCAACGCGCTCTCGATTCCATGCAAGCTTCCCTCGAGGCTGAAGCCAAGGGTAAGGCTGAGGCTTTACGCATGAAGAAGAAGTTGGAAGCTGACATTAACGAACTTGAAATTGCCCTCGACCATGCCAATAAGGTAATTTATTTTAATATCAAGAATGCAACATTGTAATATTATATGTTTTCTGGTATTTAGGCTAATGCTGAGGCTCAGAAGACTATCAAACGCTACCAACAACAACTTAAAGACACACAGACTGCCCTTGAAGAGGAACAACGTGCTCGTGATGAAGCTCGCGAACAACTTGGAATTTCCGAACGTCGCGCCAACGCTCTCCAAAACGAACTTGAAGAATCTCGTACGCTTTTGGAACAAGCCGACCGTGCCCGTCGCCAAGCTGAAACTGAATTGGGAGACGCCCACGAACAACTCAACGATCTTTCTGCTGCCAATGCTTCCTTATCTGCTGCCAAGAGGAAACTGGAAACCGAACTCCAGACGCTCCACTCCGATCTTGATGAGCTCCTGAACGAAGCCAAGAACTCTGAGGAGAAGGCCAAGAAGGCCATGGTTGATGCCGCCCGCCTCGCCGATGAACTTCGCGCCGAACAAGACCACGCCCTAACACAAGAGAAACTCCGCAAAGCCCTCGAATCGCAAATCAAGGACTTACAAGTACGCCTTGACGAAGCCGAAGCCAACGCACTCAAAGGAGGAAAGAAGGCAATCGCTAAATTAGAACAAAGAGTTAGGGAATTAGAAAATGAATTAGACGGTGAACAGAGAAGACACGCCGACGCTCAAAAGAACTTGAGGAAATCTGAACGTCGCATCAAGGAACTCAGCTTCCAAGCCGAAGAAGACCGCAAGAACCACGAACGCATGCAAGATCTTGTAGACAAACTCCAACAAAAGATCAAGACTTACAAGAGGCAAATCGAAGAAGCTGAAGAAATTGCTGCCCTTAACCTTGCCAAGTTCCGCAAAGCCCAACAGGAACTTGAAGAAGCCGAAGAACGCGCAGACCTCGCTGAACAAGCTATCGCAAAATTCCGTGCTAAGGGACGTGCCGGATCTACAGCCAGAGGAGCTAGCCCAGTGGTAAGTTCAATACTTTAAATAAGAATGACACAATAAAACGAGAACACTTTATTGATGTAATCACATAAAACAGAAGCCAATACACAATATGGTAAATAAAACTTAATTTCTTGTAGTCGAACAAGGCTCGCATACTAGCGGCAGCACTGGAGTAACCACAGCAAATATAGTAAGTGAGGGTGGTTTCAACCCTCTGTCTGTGCTGTTAAAAATGTCGTCTTTTTCTTCTTGTAGTTCCAAATTCCCTTGCTTGTAAAATAAATAGACATCACTTGATTAACAGTAATTTAGAAAGTTTAAATTTGTCCCTTATTTAGTTTTCTGTATGGCGTTTGTTTGAGTATATATTTTTTTTTATTCCAGCCAAGATCACGTCCCCCCCTGGAAGGTTCAACTTTCCCACCTAGGTTTGATCTTGCTCCCGAAATCGATTTCTAAACAACTCGCGCTGTGTAAAATGAACGTTAAAACAATCAGAACGGGAATTGAACACGCAGATCCATCCCGACTATTTAATTTTAATTTAACTATTTTGTAATTATTATTTTCTTTCACTTCTTAGAATTTCTATTTATAATTCCGTTGCCTGTTATGTAACATGAGAGGCGGAGCACTCCAGGGACAGAAAGAGACACCTTCCTTCCTTCCTTCCTCCTTCTCTTTCGTATATCTATAACAGTAAGCGAGCCGAGCTCTACTTGTAAGGCAAGGCCATATTTTTTCAGCTCCAATGAACTTTATCTGGTGATCACTATTGTTACTATTGGAACTAATCATCAGATAAAGTTAATAGGAGATGAAAAGACCGGGCCTAACAATGATATTGTCTTTAAAAGTAAAACCTGCTTCGTATCTCAAAAAAGGGTGAATTGGTTCTAACAGATTACTTAACTTATGTTACTTTGGGTTGAAGATTTAGAAATTAATTTATGCTACATTTTTTTCCTTTCTATTTTACTTCCATGAAACTATCCATTATTCTATCAACTATATTTTAAATTATCGTTCTTAGATTACGACTGACGTTTGTGTTTATGGCCACCATTTCAAAGCTGCAGGGTTTCACATTGCACTTTTCAATAACACGTGAAATATGTCTGTCGGCGGAGAACAGCTTCTGAATTCCCTCGGGGAAAAGCACTCCTCCTTCAAACTCATTTGAAAGCCGTCTAGACGGATAATTGGCGGTATATCTTTTCCGCTTAGCTTATGTAATCTCGGTGCTTACGTATAAAGAGGTTCTTTAGTATGGCGGGCGGGCGAAACGTATTCACAGGCCCTCATCATATTTTATGTTAAACGTATTTACTTTGCATGCCTTCCACAATATGAACTCTATTCCTTTGCGTTCACGTAATCTCTAGTAATTTTGTAACCGCAAAAGTTTTCCCCTATATTGTAATCTATTTTTGAATTAATAAAATTAGAATGTATTCGTTTCATTCCGAAGTCCATTAACAAAATAGGACAGTATTACAACGTCCCCGATTATTTAGGGAAAGCTTTCAGCATAAAATCTCCGTCGAACACACGTCAATTACTTCGCCGGTGCTTTGTGATACCTTTCCTCAATGGACCCTTATCTGGGAGTTATTATCGTGTCAAGTTCTAAACAAATACGAGCCCGTTCGCGTCAGCACGTGTATTCTATTACCGTAATCAGCGAAGAGTGGTATAACGGACGCATGAATAACATGTAAAGCTACATTGAACGCAACGCAGCTTGAGTTATTAGGATTACTCGGCCAGTTAGTAAGGGTAGATCTGCCCACAGATATGTCACTGTCGGGCGAATGGGGATAACCGAGGGGTTAACTTTTCTGTGTTTGGTTTAAGAACTTTGGTGTTTATGTTCCGCTACGCCCTCGGCTAGGACCAAGTTGGAATAGAATAGGGACGAGGATGTTTCTTCTTCTGCGATAAACGCTTATAGTGCAACTATAATAAATCATAAACTCGAAATGTGATGTATATAAAGTTATTTATAGTTTTCTCTAAAGTTCTCTTTTTGTGCTTTAATATATTTGAAAAGCGCTGTACATTTTTATACCTAATACAGAAAAATTATTTCCTATACGTAGGGGTGCAAAGGTTTTATCTAAACAAATTATTTACCTTTTCCTTTAATCTGGTCCTCTTCTACTTTATAACAGTTTTTAATTTTTAATTTTATTCCTCCATACCTTCATTCAATACATTTTTAAATGAAAGCCCTTAAGGTATTGGAAGAATTTTAAATATAGGAACATAATAATACAAAAATAACTGTAACTAACTGTTTCTGTATATTTTGAATTCATTATTTCATAAAACTGGAAGCCGGAGTGTTTTAATGAAAAACCAATATTGATATTAATTATTTATGAATAATTTTCCTCGGGCTGCAGTATGAAATAAACAACTATTTTTTTAATTAAACGTATCAAAAACCATATTAGTCCCCTCTGAAATTAATTCGTAGAATTACGCCGTGCGGTTAAAATTTATTCAAACGTTCACACCGAATACAAAGCAATCAGGAATTAAATGGGCACGGCGCGTCTAAACTCTTCCCTCCGTTAACCCTTTCCGAGCTTTATTCATTAACTCGTGAATTACGGCGGCGAGAAATACAATTTATTAGGGGACGAATATTTAGACGTCATAATCTGGTTTTTGGTGAAGGATTTAAAAAGAGTCTAGGTTTTTTTTTTGCGGGAATTTTAACCCACGTTCGGAAGTGAGTTCCCTTTTTTATTTATGATTGTAATTTGTGGGGAATGAGGAAGAACTGCAACCATTATAAATTTTCCTTTCGCCGTCTCAAGCAAAATAACAAGAAGTGCGTGACCCCCCGAAATTGTTCTGCTTTGTGGAAATAAATGGTGAGATACTCTGGCAGACAGTTCGTCTTTTTAAGTGCTGCTGGTGGTTTGTGTTCGTCGGAATTCAAAGTAAAAATCAAATTTTATTTTCGTTATACATGCAAATCTACATGGTAAAGTTTTTCCTATTGACGAGTCATCAGATGTAATTTAGTTTTAAATGTTCATAATTTATTGTAAAAATGTACCCCAAACTGTGCGCATGTTAATTGTTAATTTTTGCTGAAAATGTTTTACTAACGATTTTCGTCTGAAATCTTAATGTACAGTCAGAATTAAAAGTAATATCTCCTCGATGAAATAATAAATGACACCTTCTGAAGTTTAGGAACGAATAATAAATTTCCTTCAAATAGAATTCAATGTGTTTGTACGTAACATAGTCATAGGGGATTAGGCCGCATTTAACATTTTATTGGGGAGACATTATTTTTAATTCCGACTGTTGCATGCTGACATCGGTTGCCTGTTCATTAAATTAATAAAAAAATACTTGGCATTAGTGAAAAAGTGGGCGTTCGTTGAAGTGTAATTCTAGAAGCCGCTAGGAGAGCAACGCAATGATATAAGTTTAAAATTGCAACAAAACAAACGCAACTTTTAATCGAAAGGTATGTCATTTCTTTAATGTTATTTTATTTAACTTGTAATGTAATGTTATTTCAATTTCTTACGTAAATTGTCAGTATGTATAAAACTTTCATTATTTTCCCTTTCGTCTTGAATTTTAATTTCAAATCTATGGTTTCTTTTTTAATAAGTTCTTTATTCCTTCCAAAGGTGCAATTAAATTTTCCCTTAAAACTTCACCAATTTTTATGTACTTTTTCTTAATTTTAGATAGTTTTCCTCCATTCTGTTTTAATTATAATTATGTGTCTTATGATTTTTGAATAAGTAATTCTGAATTAGATATTGGTTTTCCGATATTATTTCTTTTCTTTTCCATATATTATAAAACATTCCTTCTTAGGGTTATTTCAGCGAATTTATTAATTTATTTTCCTAGTGATTTACTCTTAGGATTTCCTCCATTCTGCAAAACGATATTACATTTGGTTATAGTAAAAAATATAATATTCCAGAAATTTCATTATTTATAATACATGGTGTCCCAAGAAAAACTTTCTATCCTCAATAACTTTGGGAGTACAAAAAATAAATCCCTCTTACCCCATATAGCCATATTTTGGAAATTTCAAATGTTATCATTCGTAATGGTTTTTGAAAAAATACTTCTTAGACTAGCGCACATATAGCGTTTTCGATTGACCGCTCTAGAGTCTTTTTTCATCAACGAGTCAAATTTAAGTTAAAAATTTTGTAGTAATGAACCGTGGGTGAGGCATTTTAAGTTATTAAAAAATGCGTAATTTTTTTCCTCTAATTCTGACATATTATACTTATACACAGGACGCGACGCTTAAACATATCAATGTCTATCGAAAATGTCGAACGCTTCATTTTACCTGCAATCCACCGCTGAGAATTTTTTTGCTTTAATTAATTTAATTAATCAGCAATGGAAATCATGTAACGCAACCATCAGTATCGTACCGTAAATCAGTTCACTTGTATTTTTCACTAGAGTGCAAAATTTGTTGTTGCTTTTCTGATGATAATTTTCGTATATCAGGAAAGTAATTTGTTGATCTTCATAACATCAGAGGTTTCGTGAAACGCAAAGAATGAGACGAACAAAAAGAAACCAATCAAAAATCGAAAATCTCCAGTGAGAAAAGATTTGAAATTCAAAGCCTAGTAGAAAGCAAAAGAAACCTGCGAAAAAGTCAAGAAAATACAAAGTGAACAAATGAAAAGTGAAATAAACTACAAGGAAGAAAAATTAAATAATGGAAAAAGAAAAGAAGTATGAAATTGAAAATCACGAGACTAACAAAAGGAATCTAAAAAAAAAAGCTAACATAACATTAAAAATTTAATAAATTTGACAAAAAAAAGAAAAATTGAAATAAATAACAGGAAATAATTGTTGTGACTTAAAGCAAATACATTTTCCCAAATTTTGTTATTTCGATTAATCATTATGTCATGGATAATCCAATGAAAATAACAAGAACATAAATAATTTTTCTCTTATTTTTCTTGATTTTATATCTGCTTGTTTAATTTCTCGTTAATTTCACTGTATCTGCGATAAAAACGGTGGGCAACTCTCGGCCCGCGAAATTCTTATCCGGCCAACCAGACCTGAATCAAATTCTTATTTATAATATTGATATTGTAACGTTTTTTAATAAATGTATAAATTAAAAATTTTCGGTTTTAAATACAGGAATATTTAATAACGAGTTACACAAAATATTATAACTATTAAATAAACACTAACACTTATAACTAATTTATGTTCTTAATGATTTATGTCGGATTTATTTTCATGGCAACTGTATCATCGTTCGCGGTAAAATTGTCTCTGTTCTTCCGTTCGACGGGGCGAGCTTTATATCTTTCTGCAGTCTCTCTGGAATTCTATGAGCTAGGTTCGGACGTCCCGGAGCGTCTTCGATGGTGAACGTGACGAGGCCCAGCGCCGTCAAGGCGGTGACGTCACTTCGTCTAGACATTCCGTCACAATATTATATACTAAGGATATTTAATATTAATAATGTTTGTTCTGCTTAAAGGCAATAAGTATCACATTTACCATCCGATTGTAATCTATATTAGACGATGATCGGGTGATAGCGATGACTTCGGGTCGCTATAGCTTCATTGGTAAAGCAACTGGCCTGTAACCAGAAAATTCGAGTTCGAATCTCGACAGCGGCAGAAATATTTTTCTGCCGATATTTTGTTAGTGTTGTTTCATATTAATCATAATATTGACGACAAATATTAATAAAAATAAACATGTGAAACAATAGGAAGATAGCCATTATCTGACCGTTAAATAATACAAAAATTATAAAATAAATAGTACCAAAAAAGTAACGATTACTGATGTGGTTGTCCACCCCTGTGCTATAATATTAATTTGTGGAGTTAGCATTCGGAAGTAGAATTAATTTCTCTTTTGAAATGACTTTTGACATTTTTCACTAGTACCATTTTAAATTACATAATATTGACGACAAATATTAATAAAAATAAACATGTGAAACAATAGGAAGATAGCCATTATCTGACCGTTAAATAATACAAAAATTATAAAATAAATAGTACCAAAAAAGTAACGATTACTGATGTGGTTGTCCACCCCTGTGCTATAATATTAATTTGTGGAGTTAGCATTCGGAAGTAGAATTAATTTCTCTTTTGAAATGACTTTTGACATTTTTCACTAGTACCATTTTAAATTACATAATATTGACGACAAATATTAATAAAAATAAACATGTGAAACAATAGGAAGATAGCCATTATCTGACCGTTAAATAATACAAAAATTATAAAATAAATAGTACCAAAAAAGTAACGATTACTGATGTGGTTGTCCACCCCTGTGCTATAATATTAATTTGTGGAGTTAGCATTCGGAAGTAGAATTAATTTCACTTTTGAAATGACTTTTGACATTTTTCACTAGTACCATTTTAAATTACATAAGAGGTAAGCACCAACATTTCCCGGCCTGACTATGAAAGAAATAGCGCAGACTCACAATTAAATTTTATTTTTTAATATAATCCCCCCTGACATCAATGCACTTATTTAATCGTTTTAACAACATTTCGATACCCCTAAAAAAATATTCTTTGTGTTTGTCTTCAAAATGTGCCCAAACTTTAGCCTTTACCTCTTCGTCGTCACTAAAATGGCGCTCGCGAAGGTCCTTTTTCAAATTTCCAAACAGATAATAGTTACTGGGGGCCATATCTGGACTATACGGAGGGTGATCGATTTGTTCGAAACCGCAGTCACGAAGTGCGGCTTCTGCAATTCCAGCAGTGTGCACGGGTGCCTTGTCATGCAGCAAACGTACGGCTTTAGTCGCTTTCCCACGTCTTTTCTCCCGAATATTTTGTAGTAATTTATATAGCAATGCTGCATAATATGCCCCGTTGACTGTGGTGTTTCGTTCTTTAAAGTCTATGAGTAGAATACCCTCACAATCCCAGAATATCGTTGCCATCACTTTTTTGTCGATTGACAGACCCTGAACTTTCTTGGCGATGCTTCTACTTTTCGTCTCCTTTCCATCGACTCCCTTTTGGACAAAGGATCGTAGTAAAGAACCATAGTTTCATCCCCGGTGACAATTGTCTTGAGCACATCCCCAGGGTTTTCTCCAAAGAGCTTTAAAAAGGCTCGAGCACATTCAACACGACGCTAGCGCTGAACTGCTGAAAGATGTTTGGGAACCCACCTTGCGCCAACTTTATTCATGCCTAAATGATCGTGGAGGAGACCGTGAACGCTTGTATCTGAAAGCCCCGATATTCTTGATATTTCTTTAACTTTCAAGCATCGATCACTTAGTACGATATCTTCAACAAGGGCAATCTTGTTGTTTCTGCCCCATTGGAAACCGTTTGGGCCAATTTTTATCACAGAATAAGACGGCGAATTTTTCCCGTACACCCCGTCTAGCCGATCTTTGATACTTTGAGGAGAAAGACCATATCGAGTAAGCAATTTTATAACAGCTCGATACTCATTTTCGTGACTTCTGACATCGTGATGAACGAGTGTCAGTTGGTCACTTGACGATGTTTCGGTAGAATTACATCTGCCATCTTCGGGTCTTCTCTGCTACTTTCTTCGTTTTGCTCCTCGTTGTTATGATTTTCCCGAAACGTCGTCGAGAGACCAGTTCATTTCAGAACCATACGGAGGAACTTCCGCGGAAATCTACGAAGTAACAATTAGATGATTATGTCAAGGCCTTTCAAGTACTCTTGTGTTTTAAAATTTTTAAATAAGTGGTTACATGGATGGTTACGGGGATGAAAGTACCTGTAGCATATTGTTTCTACGACGGTTCAAAACATGAGCGTCTCCAAAGTCCCGGAGGGCGGAAAATTTTACTTGTGACAGTGTGTGTATATTGCACGGTTTTGAATAAACTTCGAACCTCAAATATACATACAAGTTATGATAAAACATTGAGAATTGTAATTTCTTTTGATTTTGAGAAACTCTTTTATTGATTTTCATGGTGACAAATTTACTTGTAAATGAAGTTATACTGTCCTTAACCCAATCAAATTAGGTGCTGCCAATGTAATGAAGAAATTGACTCCAATGATGAGTTTTGTAATTCACTTTGGTCTCGAATCCTCAGAGCACACGAGATATCTATAAAAGGAACCAAGGAAGCGCTCGTGTTAAAGTCCCATAAGATTTAACAGTATCCGTACTAACCTCCATAAGCCGGGGGGGCAAAGTGCACCACTACATTGTGACACTTCATAACACAATTTTTCTGTTTAGGGCGCGCGCATTAAGACCGACGCCGCGGGGCGGACGCTACGTCGTGAATTATTTTCCTAATGCGCTCGTAAACTTTTTGATGTTTATGTGCTCTTTGAAACGGCCTCCGGAGATTACGTTTACGAGAATTTCAATGCGGGCATTGCTTTCAATTTTCGACGGAGCGTGCGGTTTATCTGTGAGAAGGAACGCCAGGCGGAAATTATACGCTGACCAAGTCGTAGGGAGTTTTCCCCCAAAGGCCGTAACTTACAAGTATTTTGGAGAAAAAGTATGAAGCAAATACTTTCGCATCTTGATATATTAGCCTTCGGGTCAAAACACACGAACCATTTTAACAATGAAGTCGTTCGCTAAAAGTAATCGGTCGAAAACTGCTTATGATTGCTAGTGACATGTGGGTATGATAGTTGACAGTCGGTCATGTCATTCATGTGCTAGGAAAAGATCACCAGTGTCACTTTTGATCTATCTTACCTGTCAACTTCGATTGCTAAAATTAGTCCGTTTGTTAGGGCCCTTATTCTTTATTTCTTTGATGATATTCGGCGACTGTGACCAAAGACTATGACTTTCATATCTGTTTCAGATTATGCCTTTGGAAAAATTAGTAGAAGAAATTATATCCAATGCAACCTATGGCATTTACAACAACACTTCCAAGGGGGATTTTCTGACTATCACCGTCGATATTCCTTTAAGCGTTACGAGCTTAATATCATTGCTAACAAATGCATTAATAATCTACGTGATAATTGCCGAAAAACGCCTGAAATCTCCTGCAAATATGTACATGTTAAACTGGCGAGTCCTGGATTCAAGCTTCCTGCTTTTTTCCCAAGGTGTTCGCCCCTTCATTGAAATTGTCTTCGACCGAAACGAGCTGTACTACTTCGACTTCTATGGTTTGATGCAGATGTTCCAGAGTTCCAGTATGCTGCTTTCGATCCTGTACGTCTGCACATACAAAATCCATCGTCTAGAATTAAATTATAAGCACGCCGTTGTTTTAGTCTGGTGTTTGGCGTTGCTCGAGTCAATTTTGTCAGTCGAATTCATTCTAAATTCAACTTACAACAAGGTTTTCAAAATATACTTACTGTCACTCTTTATGACCTTGTTGATAATTACTTGCGTCCATGAGTGCCAGCATTTTGTTTTTGGCTTGCAAGAAGAAAACAACTTTTACTTGATGTTAAGTTTGACTTCGATTTATGTTATATTTTGGTTGCCTTATTGGAGTTTTATGTTCGTTACCTTCATTTGTACCAGGATATTAGTGGAGTTCGATGTGACTTCGTTATTTCGTTGCATCGGCTTCGCTAGTTCGCCTGCTCTTTTTGTTGGCTTCCTATGTTTGGATGCTAACTTTCGAAAATGTTTTTTAAAAATATTTAGGGGGTGTTATATGCGCGGAGATGATCGCAGTGGAATTATAATGGAAAGTTTAGATGAAGAACAAAATTAGTAAGTGTCATCCAAGTCTTTAAAGGCCTTTGAGTACGTATATACATGTATGCATTTATTTTATTGTGAGTGGAAGGCAATAAATACATTGTCTTCTTTTGCATTAAAGAGTTATGCTCCACCTGACTGATAGTGACGTCCGTCGCGTTAATTATTTACAACTAATTTCAGTGTGCGGCAGCTGGATTGAATAATGAAATTAAGCACACATTCAGAATTATGAAGCAGTTACTTCCGGGATGCAGCCTGTTTTGTGTTTTCATGAATACGAAATGCGCCGCAAAGTTATACTTTCAGTTTGCCTTTTTGTAGTATCTAATTAGTTCCAACTATGTAGCAGCTGGCAGATTCAATAGACTATTTTTAGTTAAAGGTTTCAATTGCATTAATTTCCTTTTTGTAACGTATGCTACCTCATCTAATTAATCCATAGCAAACATTTTTTTTTGATTAGAAGTAAAAAATACAAATCAACCTTACAAAGTAAGATGCTGAACTAACCAAGATATTTAGAAATTTGTTATTGCATGTACCTATACTTATACAGAACGAGTTACGACCCTATGGTCAGACGTCGCTAGCCTCTAGCTAGTCGCTAGGACTGTGGTACATCGTTCTCCCCCGCGTAAACGAACATTAACGATGTGACTATAGGCGCCCGACAGTTATTGTATATGGGAGAAAGATCACAAATATACGGTCTATGTTTAGACTGATATATGTAATTAGTGGATAGTTATTTAAAATCGAAACTCTCTCTTTCGATCTCTGTATTTTGCAAATTCCAAGACGTTAATGAATTTCATTCTTTAGTAATCAAGAGTTCCTTTTGAGTTGTTCTCTGAACTGAATTAATTCTTTTATGACCTTCTCGGATTATAATGACGCAAACGATTCAATTCTTCGGCGAAAAGGTATTAATCTAGTGAATCAGTCTCAATTGTGTTCGGTATAATCTAAGTAATTCAGGAAGGAAAAATTACTGTAAACTGCGCTTAAGTTAGTTGACTGTGAAGTCAGTAGTTTCTGATCTCGACATCTGCTTTACATGTGTGTGTGCATGGTTCCAACGCGCTTAAATAATTGTGCGCGTCCGTTTCGCCAAATTAACATTAATTAGTGTGCATCGAAACTGTTTGCTTCAATTAACCGTGTGAAACTATCTATCAGAAGTATCCAATTCTATCTGGCAGGCGGTAAGCATATTGCGTTCTTACGTTTTGCACTTTATTTTTGGGCACGTGTATTTGTGTATTAACTTAATTAATGGAATTGCATGATTTATTGGATGTAATTGTGTGGATCGTTGGGGGGAAATTATCCAATAATAAATGTTGTTCGCTGTTATTCTTTCTAAGGTTTTGTTTTTGAAGATTAATAAGTCTAATTCCCTCATAACTAACGGAAATTCAATTAGCCTCGATGTTGGAATAGTAAGTGCACTCGGAAATGTGCGGAGGCTCTTGAATCCATCAGAGGCGAGCGATTGTTTTTTATTTTCAACTAAAATTCAAATTGTTTCGTGTTTTTTTCTAATGGACTTCAAAATTTACAATATATTGTACAATATATGTAACATAATAACAACAATATTGTTGTTACGTTTTACTTATTCTTTTATTGATATCTTACTTATTTTTATTATAAATAATTATATAATAATAATTATATTTACACTTCGTTTTGTCAAATAAGATGTTTTGGATGTTACTAGTATGTACCTAGAAAATCTCACTTAAATTTCGTTGTTTAAATTACTTATCATCATACAGGGTGTTCGTTAAAGAAGCGGATACTCCTGTTCTCTGCTGAAAAATAAGTTAAAAAAATCATACATGTATTAGAGTTTAAATTAAATAATATACAGGCAAGCATATTTTGTAGGTGTGTTTAATCTTCAATATTCAATTCACGATTTTGGTTTTTATGGCCGACGGAATTGTTTCTGATACAAAAATATAAAAAGCAACAGCGTTTCGGTACAGAATACAGAACAAGAGCAAATTACCCTTTAAAAATGTACCCGACGCTGCGCCCTCTAGGTTTCTCATTCGATCGGAATTAATTATTAAACTGGATGGGGTAACCAGATTGTACAATGCTAAATTTAAATTTTTATAGCTGGCCTTCCTGCGAATTTCTCGATTTCCGAGGCGAACGGTAGTTCCCTCTAGATAATCTAATTTCACATTTTCAGCGTTTTTTTTTTTTTTAAATCTACTAGAGATACGAACGAGGGTTTGTGCTAAATGAAACACTGCACATTGTGAGAAGTACTTGCAGTTAATTTTTGATTCTTTTTGCTGTAGCCAAAGTTTGATGTCATACAATGTTTTTTTTTTCATTCTAATAGAAAATTCCTCTTCCATAATTGCCTCATTTATTCAAGTGTTTCAAATTGTTTATGTCGTATTGTATTTCGTGGAAAATAATGATTTGAAACAATATTAGTTTTTTACTGTACCGATTCAACAATATTTATTAGTCGCAGAGAGATGCGAGGTCAATGTCAAATATAAAATACCAGCGAGACGAATGTCAATATTTTTCATTGAGCAATTTCTTCAATTGCTATCTTTTCACTACAACACAAATATATTTACGGTTTTTGTCGTGTATTGGAAATAAAATTTAAATCAATCGGAATCTTTTCGAAGATTTCTCAAAATATCGATGTTTGTTTAACTGGGTGCACAAATATACTCATGATTAAAAATATTAAATCTGCAATTCCCATAGGAAGTATTAAAAACAACGCCATAGTTTCTTAGTAAACCATATATTAGGCTTCAATAGAAAAGTTCATTAAGTATCCTTTCATAACATTGTAAAGCAAGTCTTGAATTAGGTCAACGCGAAATGTCATTGCCTTCATTTCCTGGTTTTAACTTCATACATTAATACGACGGTAGGTTATAAGCAGACTTCGGACATTTCGGAGCGCTGTCATGATTACGCAATACGAGGACCAATGAAAAATGTCCATTCATTCATTGTGGAGCCATGGAAATGCTCTGAAATGTCAGAAGTCTGGTTATAAGAAAAACACTATAACTGTTTGACAACTGTTATCTGTTAAGCGTCAGTTGATTCTTCTTTCATGAAAAAATTAAAACCAATTTGATCAACTTTTCAATGAAACACTTGTACGCTACGAGTTACCATTTTAGTATATTATTCATACAAATCAGGATATTATAGTAATCCAAAAGCAATTAGAATTGCTTCAATGTAAACATTTGAAAATGTATAAGTTTTTTTTTTAAATTATAAGGTATGGGGCTGGAAACCTTTTGGCTTTTATAAGTTCATCTGGTTTTCAATCTTCGAATCAAGTGATTTTGTTCGGATCTTTTCAAACTTGGTGTAGTGATGAAAGGATGAGTTGGTCGTGAGTATAAATTGGGGTTAGCTGCGATTCAGAGACATGCAATTAAATTGCACCTCCCGCACACAAACTTCACCCTTAAAACCCTGTTTACAAGGTTCACAGAATTGCCAAGTTGTAACACTTAAGTTGCGCACGACTATACATGGTCTACCGATAAGGAGTTCAGAATTTTAAAATCCTACAGTGGCAACACTGATCGAAATGTCAACGTCACTATTTGACAGTTGTACTCAGCAAATGTTTGGCAAGTTGACTAACGATTCAACAACGCGTAGAACATATTCGAATTTATTACTAAAATTCGTATTCAGTTAGAACAACGTTTTGCGCGCTTCCTTCGATTCGCGATTAACGTAATCGACCTACTGAGCAGTGCTACATTTGAAAACTGGCTGAAAAAATTGAGAGAACTAGTTCAGTATTGACTAAAATATCGAATCGGATGTCCAACGCAGAATATCTCCGCTATCAGCTAGAATGTGGACGTAAATCCAAACCTCTCAGTTTCACGTCATTCTTAACTACTTGCAACGATTAGGTGGAAAATTTTGACGCCATTTAAGGCTGTATAAAATTCAGCTGACTCAAAAACTAGTCAGCTGGCTTTAGAGCCGTTAGAGATCGATCCAATTTTGGGAAAAAATCACTTTTTTTTCAATGAAGTGCATTTCTGGCTTTCTGGATTCGTAATCAAGCAAAACTATAGGATTTGGGCATACAACAATACTTAAAAAATCTCAAAAAATTACTGTTTGAGTGTTTGGTGAGTTTTTTGGGCTCAAGGCGTGATCGAACATTTTTGGTCTCAAGTGAAACGTGTTGACTTAAGGTTTTGAACAGGACGTTGCAACTTGCCTTACAGATAGTCCAATAATGGATTTATTGCGAGGAAAGTTATCTGATCGCGTTATTTCGAAAAACGGTGATGTTAACTGGCCATCAAGATCGTGATATTTAGCCATTAGACTTTTTTCTCTGGGGCTATGTGAGACATCTGGTCTACGAGAAAAAACCATAAACGATTCGTGACCTTAAAGCGAACATAATACTCGATATTGGAAGTATGCGAACGAACGCAACCAGACGAAGCCATGAAGGCCATTTGAATGTCATTTCAAGACATGATGCCAGCGATTGTTCTTTAGAATGAAATAAACATCACTTGATTATCACTAATAGTTTCCGCTCTGTTTCATTTTAAAATACTGAACTGTCTATTAGTTGACCCTATACTTACCAATACGAAATAATATTATGTACCTACTTCAATTTCACTAAGAAAATTAACACATTTTTTAATGAAAAAGTAATTTCAATAGTAATTTTTTTGAAGCAGGTCGTAGAGTTTCTATATCTGTTGATGTACAAACTACTTTTTTAAAAGATAAACTTAAAAATGTACAAAATATTGAAAACAGATTCCTTTAAGCAAACAAATAATTTGTAAATGGAAAGATCTACATATATTATTTGTGGTACTAACAGATAACACCGAGACGACACCATTGGCAAAACAGATAAAGACGTTTTTAAACATTACTTTATCGCTTCTGGCTACTTACTCGGATCACTACTCTGAATGCATCTCATTTAAAGTGCGCCGTTAGTTCGGATCAAATGATTATTGTGATTTAGAAAATAACTTCTCGTCTACAACTAGATAACGTAAGTAAGGCTGCACCACGCAAAATAAAACGAAAAAGTCTTAGGTAGATACTCTAAGCTCGACATAAAGAGGAGGCTGAACTAATTTTAGACTTTGAACTCAAAATAACTTCTCGTCGTAATTGCGATCGTCTACAAGTAGATAAAGTCAGTAAGACTTGCACCACGCAAAACAAGACGAAAAATCTTAGGTAGATACTCTAATCGCGACTGAACTAAGTTTAGACTTTGAACTCTAACGCGTTTACTCTTTATTTGTGCATTATAATAAGAAGTGTTGAGTGTTGCAGTTAACGGCGCGCAAAACCTAACACTTACGTTTCCCAAAATTTCGAGAAGTATTTTTTTATTGTAAGTCACTTTCGTGAAAAATACGTCAAGTGAAATTATTTTGTTTTTGTTTGCAGATTTAAATTTCTGACGTATCCAAATGGAGATGAATGTCTCAAACAACTCGATCCATTCAATCGGTGATGAGCACAATGAGATTTACGTCAACATCTATGTAATAGACGTGGTGTTGCTGTTTACCAATTTAATTGGTTTAGCAGCGAATGTGATAATATTGTGTGTAATCTACAAGTCGAAATCTTGGACGGTGCCCGTTTTCGCCTTGATCACCAGTTGGGCTTGCATGGACATTTTACATCTCTTAACCTCACCTGGTCTGCTGAAATGGTACAAACAAATCCACGAGATTTATGAGGACTTCGCCTTTCAGACTGTTTACGCGTGTGTAAACGTGGCCTTCGAATTTGGTATAATGTTAATTTTATTCTTCCTGATATACGTCGACACCATAAAATGTTTTAAGACGCACTGTTTCAAAATTCTGGCATTCGCTTGGTCGGTGGTCGGTGCGCTTTGCATATTCGCTTTTCTAGGAATCGCCAATACCGTCTTTCACTTGAGTTTATTTTTCTCGTTGGCGCTGTACGTAATATTAGTGATCATCATTATCGTAACATGTATTACATTCATCGCGAAAAAGAGGTACTTGGACAAGGACTTCAAATTAACCCTGACCATGGTCTGCGTTTACCTTTGCTTCGGTCTCTCTTTTGGTTTCGCTGTGATCATGACTTGGATTTTCGGAGGAAATTTCGTGCTGGCCAGGGAAATAGTACTTCTGATTTTTGGCATGGGTGAAATGGACGCTTTGGCGAACATTTACATTCTGACGAAGTTCAATACGACCTTCAATATCTATTTCTACCGACTGTTCGACTGCCGAAGGAACAACCAGGATGATAAAATCAACATTGTTTATGAGCATCAGCCCGAAGAAGACGTTTAAATTAATTAGAACGATGCAGATGGAAAGCACAAAAGCTAAATCTATTCTAATCACTTGTCATTGTTTTTTAATAGAGTACTGAACTAAATAAAGCAAGTGTTGATGAGTTGTAACTTAACCACGTGATGTAAACACCACCTAAACATTGTTTTGTGTAAAATATAATTTTGTAGTTATTCACAGGGAGAAAGGCTGCGCCTAAGGGGGGTCATTCTAATCGGGGTTGCAAGTAACAACTTGGTATGATCCAACTTCCGAGCTTTATCGAGATTGTATCCTGTTACCACTGAACATTTCCGAGATTGCAGCTTCTTACCAGATGCTAAGGAGGTACCACCGTTGCTAGGTTGCAAATTCGATTGGAATGACCCCCTGACGTTAGGTTTTAGGTATTATTTAATTAATAAAACAATGCAGAAGACAGTGTTTCTGGAATTCATAAGAAATGATTATGTTATATGAAAAATATTTACAAAGAATACAAGTGTGAATAAAATATGTTTTTTTTTCTCTTCAACAGTAGTATTAAGTTAATTAATTTTAATAAACCCTATAAGTAAAATAATATAACAGTTTTGGTAACTTACCGAAAGGTATTACAGTTCCATTTCTGCACCTGTAAAAAAATTAAATGATTAATAATTGATAATCAACAATTAAAATTGTAGACTATAATATAAACTAAAGTTTGAGTCATTATACGAGGGTGTATCAAGATGTAGTGGAGCAAAAGTATTTTATTTATTTAAGCAAGTACTTTCGAACTAATTTTGATACTATCTCTTGCAAAGTTTTCAGATTTGAAGGAATGTGATTATGTTATGTAACTGTTAGTACTTCAAACACCTGTTGTGTCACTCTTAGAAGAACGAAAGACAGGTCGCAAAGGATATCAATCAACCATACGATAGTAACAACAAATTTTACGTATCCATAGCAACGCTAACATCTTGTAGCGTCTAATCCGATTGTACAACGATTCCAAATTAAATTATTTAGTGATTTCTGTAGTTCTGTAACTACATAAGATGGAAAAAATTTGACAACGGTTTTATGATTAATTTTAAGCACCAAATAACGTAGAGTGGTGGAGGTGCGCCATTTTTTCATCACCCCTGTATATTTTATTAAACGTGCATCTTAAATCAAATTAATAAGATCCGAAATTCCAGTCGGGTATTATTCTTTCACTTGACATATTAAAAACATGTCGTACATACATATTTGTTCTAGTATACATAATTATTTGCATTTGCGAGTATATGGAGCATGTAGATGTAGACTCTCAAGTATACATGTGCGCGTATGTATAAATAGAAGGTTCCGTTGGAACTTAGAGGTCAACACATTTGTTTTCAACATCGTCATCGCCTCGAATCGATTTTTCTACGAAGTAAGAAAATTCGGGCCAGTCTTGTTTTGACTTTCCAAGAAACAGTTGCGTTCATAATCTACGCAGTTATAAGTGTAATAAGAGCTTTAATTATAAGCTCTTTATCATTTAGAGAAGAAATATTATTGAATTAGTACCACTTGTACTTTTGGAAAGTTAACGGTAAGGAATTTATGCTAAGCGAATAAACAAATGTTCTGGATGATTTACTACGAGCAGGATAAAGATACCTAAATATTTTGACTGTATTATACGTAACGATTTGTGTTTTTGCTAGTTTTCATGCAGGTGAATCAAAAATGCTATTAGTCTTTATCCCAATAACTGTGTTACTTGTATAAAATAAAAACAGTATAGGGCTGAGGAGAGAGCTTTGTAGTACACCTGACCGAATAATACGTTTTAAGTACATCTAACTTTCCAGGGGGTTATAATTTATTTTCTTTTAATATTTAAACTTTCTTTATTGAAAAGAAACCGCAGTTTCTTATTTGTTTATTCATTTTTTCTTATTTCAAATAATAAATTACGCGCAAGCTTTCCAGGTATGATATGTATTTTGTTTATCTAGTGGAAGTGGATGTGGAATGTGATAACCTTGACACGATGTAAACTGTAACTTCCAAATGTATATAGCTAAGAAAGGTCGTCATATTGTGAATCTTTGAGTTTCATGTTAATGGAAATCCCCAACTAATCGACCGGTCCCGACGTGTTTTGATTCGTTTCCAACTCTACGTTCTATTTTGTAGCAAGTAGCAAGCGGATGGTGAATCACAGTCAGTGTGGAATTGCCGAATTAAATGGATACTGCTGGTATCGCGAAAACCTCAACATTGATGTTTAAATAAGTCTGCACACACACAGCAAAACCAGTTAGTAATAACTCATTCGCGGATCAAAACCTTCCAACAGAATTTTACGAAACGTTAAAAACTGTAAGTAATAATTTTGTTTTAAACTTTTAAACATTCGACTTCAATAATATTTGTGTCTTCAGCAAAATATTTCTACTTTGCAGATTTTTATTTTTATTAACAAAATTATTGATGTGTCAATAATGTTGTATGTAGGTATGTCACTTCGTGGAATTTTAGTAATTCGTACATTAAATTGTGAAGTAGCAAATGTAAATTTTTTGGATTAACCTTGCAAAATTATTAACAAGGTTTTCATAATTAATTTGGTTACGGTTATGGCCACGTTTTCATATCAGTTAATTTTGTTAAATTTTATGTTGAATACTTGCTCTTGCGTTCATACAAGTGCATAAGTATTTGTTCCGAAAGCATAAAAACGAATTAAATAAAATTGATTAATTAGAAAAAGTGAAGTCTTCTAGTTTCCAATTAGGTCTGTGCCTTGTTGGTATATAAAGAAACATCCACACGCCCTTGTAAGTTCGCAAACGAGTTCGCGGAAGCGTACAATCTAGAGGTTATTTTTTTTTAACGTATTGATATAATGATTGACATATTCGATCCTCACGGTTCGTCTGAATACAACTTTACCTTGAAAAAAATGTCCATGTTTAATTTTTGTTTTTATCATCTTTTAACAGTTTTCTTTATTAAAAAAACATTAACTTTTAAATCTTCCTACGACGGGTTTTCTTTTAATTAAGAGTTATTTTGAAATACTAGCTCTTTTTCGTATTTCACAAATTGTATACACAAAACAAAAGAAATTAATAAGCAAACATTATTTTTGTATTTGTTTGGTAACTATACATTTCAGCTTACAAATAAATGCTGTTGTATCTAACGGAGTTCAAAAATTTTGATGGAAAATAGGATGAGTTCTCCCACACTTTCTTAAAAGTATGGTGCTTTTATTAATCTCAAATCTTTCGGGTAATCTTCTTCAATAGTGTATATAGTTATTTGCGTTTTCCGGCTAATCTTAAATGTGGCATGTTAATGTCGGTCTGTCACTTTGACAATGATTTTGACTTATAAAGCGAAAATAATTTCAAACAAAACCAAGTTCACTGTGACACGTTTTGAGTGTATGTATGGTTTTTTTAATTCCGCCACTGTACAAATGCGGATAGAAAATTTCGGACTGTCATTAATTACACTGACATAAAAATATAGAACAATCCTTTAATAGTCATTTTGATTGATACGTGACGCAGATTTTAAGAAAGTATGGGAGATGTGGGGAACCATGTGTTGTCATAGTTTTAAGTATTTTGCTGATTATGTAAATAGGACAGTTGAATTATTTTAATTTTTTGACATAATTTAATGTGATTGATAATGAAGAAATAAAGGTATATAATCTTATCACGGATAATTAATTCAAGAGTAAGAAGCCACAATTGGGACCCCGACGCGGAAAACTGAATTCCTTTTACATTTAATAATTTTTGGAGACACGATGGAAGACGCGGAACAGTTATCTACTACACACGAACATATTGCAAAAGTTTCTATTAAAATTCCACCGTTCTGGAGAATAAATCCTGCTTTATGGTTTCATCAAGTTGAATCTCAATTTATTGCTAATGGAATTTCGAAAGATGCTACAAAATATCATTCTTTGGTGGCAGCTCTAGAAAGTGACGTTTTGCAACAAATAAGCGATATGATTTTAAATCCGCCTCAAAATGACATGTATCAAACTCTTAAAAGAAAATTATTGGAATGTTATACTGAATCAGACGAAAAGAAGTTACATAAACTAGTGAACGAATTAGAATTAGGCGACAAGAAGCCATCTCAACTCTTACGTGAGATGCGAGAGCTTGGTTCAGGGAGATTAAATGATGACATTTTGAAGACTCTGTGGCTACAAAGGCTTCCACGTCAAACTCAAGCTGTTCTTGTCATCAGTTCAGAGGGACTTGGACAATTAGCTACAATGGCTGATAAAATTTGTGAAATTCCGCATGTACCTGATGTATTGAACATTCATAAAGAAAATGCAGATTCACATAACGAAATCCTAGTAAATTTAACCGCACAAGTTGAGAAATTAGCTACAGAAATAGAAGAGCTAAAGCAGTCTGATGGGATATTACGACGAAATACGCAACATCATGTAATAAGATCAAATCGCAATAATTTCAATTCAAAATCAAGAAGAGAACTTTGCTGGTATCACGAGCGTTTTGGAAGAAATGCACGCAAATGCAACTTCCCATGCGATTTTAAACAGGGAAACGAATTAAACCGTTACTGGGGGCGGCTAGTAATGGTACAAGTTCAAACCGCGTCATTATAAGTGATAGGTCTTCGGGAAGACAATATCTTGTAGATACTGGAGCTGATATTTCAGTGGTTCCAAAACCTACTCAAACTAAAATCGATTCGACCCCCTTCATATTATATGCAGCAAATAATTCACCAATTAAGACTTATAGAGACCAACTTATTAAACTGGATTTGGGTTTACATCGTTCATTTAATTGGAAATTCATCGTGGCGGATGTTACTAAACCTATTATAGGAGCGGATTTTTTGGCACATTTTGGTTTATTAGTTGACATCAAACGGCAAAAATTGATTGATACTACTACTGCTTTATGTTCGTCAGGTAAGAAGTCGGCATTTATTCAAAAAGGCATAAAAACAATCATGGAGGGTCCATTTTCTCATTTAATAGAACAGTTCCAAGAAATTACTAGACCTAATTCTTTTAAATCTTGTAAACATTCTGTTGTACACCATATAATTACTAAAGGTCCTCCTATCACAGCAAAACCAAGAAGGTTACCTCCAGATAAGCCATTGCCATTGCAAAGAAAGAGTTTGAATATATGCTCGAGCAAGGGATTTGTAGACCTTCAAAAAGTCCTTGGGCTAGTCCTCTACATTTAGTCCCAAAAAAAGAAGGCCTATGGCGTCCTTGTGGTGATTATCGGAGATTAAATGTAGCCACTATTCCAGACAGATACCCGATTCCTCACCTACATGATTTTGGCTCTACATTAAAAGGAAAATTATTTTTTTCAACTGTGGATTTAGTACGCGCTTACCATCAAATACCAGTGAGAGATGAAGACATTCCGAAAACAGCAGTTACGACACCCTTCGGTCTTTTTGAATTCCCAGTTATGACGTTTGGGCTATGCAATGCAGCTCAGACATTTCAACGTTTTATAAATGAGGTAACTGCAGGTTTAGATTTTTGCATTCCTTACATTGACGATATTCTAGTAGCATCACACAACATTCAAGAACATGAAGAACACCTAAAAATTTTATTTCAACGCTTTCAAAAATATGGTCTGGTAATTAATCCTTCGAAATGCAATTTTGGTAAAGAAACAGTAAAATTTTTAGGACATGTCGTATCTAAAAGAGGAATTGAACCACTTCCCGAAAAGGTAGCAGCTGTAGCAGAGTATAAAATTCCAAATAATATCGGAGAACTTCGGCGTTTCTTAGCTATCGTGAATTTTTATAGACGGTTTTTACCGAAAGCTGTAGAATCGCAACATATGCTCCTTGATTTATTAAAAGACTCATGTAAAAATGATAAGCGACCTATTATTTTGTCTGAAAAACTAAAAAATGCTTTTGAAGAAGTAAAGAAAAGTCTAGTAAATGCAACAGCACTCGTACATCCATCCGTGGATGGTCCTTTATCTTTAACAGTTGATGCATCGGATATCGGTGTTGGAGCTGTGTTACATCAAGAACAAGAAAACATTTGGAAACCTCTTGGATATTTTTCTAAAAAATTAACAGATACGGAAAAGCGATACAGTACCTATGATCGTGAACTATTAGCAGCTTATCTGGGCATTAAACACTTTAGACATATGTTAGAAGCAAGATCATTTACTTTGTTCACAGATCACAAGCCACTTATTTACTCGTTACAGAAGATATCAGACAAATTTTCACCCCGACAAATACGCCACCTTGACTTTGTAGCTCAATTTACAACTGATATTCGACACATATCTGGCAAAGATAACATTATAGCTGACACACTATCACGCATTAATACACTGCAGTGGAATAATATAATTAAACTGAAAGAACTTGCAGAAGATCAAACAAAGTGTGAAGAAACGCAAAGTTATATTAATCAAAATTCTTCCTTAATTTTAAAAGCTTATTCACTTCCTAATAAGAAAATATTATACTGTGATGTTTCACAAGGAGTTCCAAGACCTTTTGTTACGAAGAAGTTTCAAAAACAAATTTTCGAGAACTTGCATGGATTATCACATCCAGGAGTTAAAAGTTCAATTAAATTGATTCAATGCCGTTTTGTTTGGCCCTCTATGAAAAAAGATTGTGCTAAATGGGTACGAGAATGCCTCAGCTGCCAACGAGCAAAAGTTTTGAAACATACTCGAAGTCCTATTCAACAATTTCCATTACCAGATGAACGCTTTGCTCACATTCATTTGGACATAATAGGACCATTACCAGTTTCTGAAGGTTGCAGATATTGTCTTACTTGCATTGATAGATACACTCGTTGGCCCGAAGCTTGGCCGATAATTGATATTACAGCAGATACAGTAATAAAAATATTCTTTAATGGATGGGTCGCAAGATACGGCATACCGCGTACTATAACAACAGATCAAGGTGGTCAATTTAATTCATCGTTGTTTAAAGAGTTAACAAAAGTATTCGGAATTAAACATATTAAAACAACATCATATCATCCACAAGCGAATGGAATACTGGAAAGATGGCACAGGCACTTAAAATCGGCATTACGTTGTCATAAAAATAGCACGTGGACTACAGTTTTACCCGCAGTTTTGTTGGGATTAAGAGCAATAATTCGTGAAGATGCACAATTTTCTACAGCTGAAATGGTATATGGGAAAACATTGAGACTGCCTGGTGATTTTTTTGATGAAAGAAGTTCAAATATAGATCCTGCAAGTTATGTTGAAAAATTACGTTCTTTTATGCAAGATATTAAACCGCTTCCAGTACGTTATCATCACAAGAACAATATTTTTGTTCATCCAGATCTACTCCATTGCTCACACGTATTTGTGAGGGAAGATGCAAGTCATTCTAAATTAAGTATACCATACTTAGGTCCATTTAAAGTAATATCAAGATCTAATAAATACTTTTGCATAGATTTCAAAGGTAAACCGAAAAACATATCAATAGATAGATTGAAACCTGCATTTTTGGCAGCCGCATATGGTAATAGTGAAATATTACATCGTTCATCAAATAAACAAGAAGATAATTCAGAAATGACAAGTTCTTCACCATCGATAATTACGCGATCAGGAAGACGAATCCGATGTCCGGACAAATACACCATATGAACTAACGTTCTAAAAGGGGGGTAGTGTGGGGAACCATGTGTTGTCATAGTTTTAAGTATTTTGCTGATTATGTAAATAGGACAGTTGAATTATTTTAATTTTTTGACATAATTTAATGTGATTGATAATGAAGAAATAAAGGTATATAATCTTATCAGGGATAATTAATTCAAGAGTAAGAAGCCACAGGAGAGATATGAAGTCCCAAAAGCTCGTCCTGATTTTCCATCAAAATTTTTAAACTTCGTAAGATTCTACAACATTCATTTGTAAGCTGAAATGTTGTGTAGTTAGCATACAAATACAAAATGATTTGTTTGCTTATTAATTTCTTTATATACAATTTGTGAAATACATAAAAGAGCTAAGTATTTCTGAGAAACTCTTAATAAAAAAAAAAAAAACTCGTCGTATTAAGATTTAAAGGTTAATCTTTTTTAATAAAGAAAACTGTTAAAAGTTGAAAAAAACATAAATTAAACATGGACATTTTTTTCAAAGTAAAGTTGTATTCAGACGAACCGTGTCCTGTTGCATATCGCTGTCTACAAAACTGTTTGTAAAATATGGATGAACAATTTTATTATTTCTTTATGACGACACGACAATCGTTGCATATATTATATGTACGCTCGCGAACTTGTATAAGTCTGTGGATATCTTTTAACGGATCAATCGATAAGTTCAAGTACCTTTCATATACAAAAACTTTAAAAATTCAGTTCCTTTATTTTCTTATAATATAAGATTAGGAGAAAACAGAAACTTTTTTTAATATCCTTTTAAATTTTTCCAATTTTTCTTATTGCCTAATACTATTAACCAATACAAATTATTTAGTTAATCTCCCTAATGCAAACAAATATTTTAATTAATTCCAACCTCCAAATTGTTCAAGTTAAATTTAAAAAAAAATATTTTTTTCAGTTGAATATGGATGATATGGAAAATGTGACGGATGTCAATAGATCCGTAGAGGAAATTCACGGTAGAGATTATAATGGCCTTTCATTTACCCAACTGGAATACCTCCACGTCTTTTTTATGGTGTTAACCCTAGCAGAAATCGTAGCGGACGTCTTGATCATGTACGTAATTTTGAGGTACAAGTTCTGGAAAATGCATACGTACGTCTTAATTTTAAATTGGACAATTTTGGACTTACTTCGCCTTTTCACGTCGTCGGTCATCAGCGCAGCAGTACTTAGGATTACACCAAGCGCCGTTTACCCCTACATGTTTATAAACATAAGTATAAATATGGCTTGTTTGTTCGGCATAGTGGTAATTTTATTGGTTTTGATGCTCAGCCAAATAAGGTTTTTTAAAGCGCACTATGTAAAATTTATTGTTATCGCGTGGGTCGTAGTCGCTATACTCGCTGTTACTTACATGGCTGCAGCATTTTCCTTTAGCGAGCCGCAGGAAAAAATGGAGCCGCTACAATTTGCATTTAATGCTATAATATTTTTCTACTTCATAGGAATCATTTTCGTAGGTGCATACTTGCCTTTACTGATAGTAGTTCTTGTTACCTGTATAATATATTGGATCACAAGATCTTACAGAAAGAATACGCTCGCTAAAGTAAAGCTGATTTTAGGCACTACATACATGTCCTATTGGCTAACAGCAATATTATCTGCAGTGGCACTCGTGCTTTGCCAATATTATTTTGACTTCATAATACGAGCGGATTTGCTTTTGCTCTACATCTTGATGGAAACGAACGCTTTAGCTAATTTATACATATTGCAGGAAACTGATAAGCGTTTCAAACTGTATCTTTTCAATGTATTTCGCTGTCATACAAACAAATACGAACCTGATATGAATTTCGAAACTTATGAAACTGGAGAAAATTGAAACTGATTCGTATAAGTAAGAATTATATTTAAGTAAATTTCTAATAGTTATTGTGATCATGATTTCTGTTTTATTGTTGTAATAAAGTGATTTTTGTTGCTTGTTTGGTGGTCTTATTTTTTTTAGCTCATCCAAACAGTTGTCCTGTAGCGTTTACTTAAATCTCTGATAATTATCAATTCATGTGCAACTTAAGCAATACACTTGCATCCTCTGGAATGAAATCCTTAGCCCTGAAACATTGAAGGTTGAAATTTTTACGATTTTGTTTTTGTTTATTACAACGTGAAGTAAATTTTATAAAGTATTAACTAAATAATATTTACAGAAAAAAATAAAAATGGAAAACTTTTTTAACATATTTTATTACAATAATCTCAAATTAAACGGTATGGAAAAAACATTAAGAATTTTTTAACATATTTTCATTATGGTAAATTTAAACATCATTTATTAATCACGTAATCACTTACTAATTGAAGCGTGGTATTCCCAAAGGGTCTAAGCCCCAAATTTTACTAAATTCGTATTTTTCTATAAAAGGGATCTATGTGCCTTGCTGCACACACTAGAAAAGTTTCTAAGTGTCTATCTGATGTGGAAGTATTTTATATAATTATACGTATATGACTCTCTCTCGTGCGCGCCTTCAACAACGAGGACCATTTTCCTTAATTTTGTAGGAATTTTTGGCACTTAGACCCTTTGAGAATACCATGCATGCTTCAATTTATCACGTGTGTTTAATGGTCAAAATTCAAATCATGGCGGCCATATGAAGAGATTATAGCTTTACTATATGATCATATTAATTTAAAATTTCGCTGCAAAATGGTTTTAATTGCAGTGCATTTTTCGAGCATCCTCGGTACAGCTATTTCGGTCCTATTTGGGTCCTCGTCAGCAGAAGCATAGCTCGAGAATTCCACTGCAGGACGTCGCGATTTAAACTTTTCGATAATATTAATGCACATTTTGTCTATTTTAATGCACATTGTAGGTTACACTATATTTTTTGATGGGTGCAATAATTTACTGAACGGTTTTCAAAGAGTGATATAAATAAAAATATTGGGAATAAAATTTTTCAAATGATCAAATATTTTTATGTTCTTCAATAACTGTGGATTTTCGACTTTCATATTAATGGAAATCCGAACGGTCTCGACATCTTTGATTCGTTTCCAACTCTACGTTCTGTTTTGTAGTAAGCAGTAAAGTAAGCGAATGGTGAATGAATCACAGCGTGGAAATGCCGAATGCTGCAGGTATCGTGAAAACCTCAACCTTGATGTTTAATAGCGTTTTCGATTCACATGCACCGGTTGCACTCAGTGTATTTGCATCTTCTTATAACCTCATGTAGTAACACGAGGTTGAAGATACTCTGAGTGCGCACTAGTGTGGTCAATCTAAAACTCTATAAGAAAGTCTGCACAGAGCAAAACTATGTAGTTAGGCAGCTCAGTAGCGGTTCGTAACAACAGAACGTTTATGAAACCATAAAAACTGTAAACAGGTAAGTAGTTCTTAATTTTTTTTAAATACGTAATAATTTTTTCTAAAATTTAAAACATTCGACTTCATCTAGCTATAACTTTAATAATTTTTGTATGTAGGATGTTAATGATGTTATCGAATTGAGTGGAAGAATTTCACAGTGTGATTGCTTGGATCAAGACGATCAAAACTGAAGCACCTCGAAGTGTGATAGTTTTCTTGTTTTTTTACTTAAGAAGGAGTGGCAAATAAGAAGACTTTAATTGTTCATAAGCGTATACATAAATTATATGTATTATAAATAAAGAGATAAAGAGATGAAACTGTTAGGTATATAAAATGTAACCGTTTCGAGTTATGAAGGAATAAATAAAGGCATACAATACTTTCGGCCATATACGGATTTTGCTGGGGTGTTGTCAGACGTTCATTTATTCGTTTATTCGAAATTTAAAGCGAGCATATTTATATTTGGGAAACTGACGTAAAAATTTAATAAAAAACATTGTAAATCGTTTTCCCAGTAGGAATATGTATTAGAATATGTATTACTTTGGATGCAGGAATGTCCATCCTTTCTGTCGCATTTTGTTGGAAGTTTTTGAAATTGAATTTTTTTTCTAGAAAACGAATATATTGAAGACACTAATATTATGTAACATTTTTTGATCGTTTTGATCACCATATAAAATTATTCCACATAATTCGATGACAAAATAGTTCCTGCAACGTTCTGGACTAGTTTGAAACTGTCAAATATATTCGCCCATCGAATTGAATCACCGCTTTCAAGGACTGCTTTAAATGTGAAACTTTGATCGGCTCATGCTTCTGATGGTTTCAAACCAGTCAGGGACTGCTGCAGGAACAGACCTCATGTATACAGCAAACTGTTTCAACTTTCGCGGAATTTCATTTTTAGTAATTGCATTAAATTGTACGGTAGTAAATGTAAATTTCTTGGATTAACCTTGGAAAATTATTAACTAGGTTTTCATAATAATTAATTTGATCACGGTTATGGTAACGTTTTCATATTAGTTAATTTTGTTAAATTTTATGTTGAAAGCTTGTTCTTTTATTAACACCAGTTTATTAATGGACAGCATCTGTTCCGAAAGCATAAAAATGGATTAAATAAAATTGATTGATTAAACAAACTGAAATTTCCTAGTCTCAAGTTGTGCCTTTGTCTAGTTGGCGTATAAAGGAACAACCACACGCCCGTGCAAGTTCGCGAACGTGTTTGCCTAAACGTACAATCTAGAAGTAATTTATTTTCAATCCTGCAGGAATAGCGGAACATAAACATTTAGGGCAGGTTCAAGTACGTACGTGATATATGTACGTCGACATATTCGATCCTGTTGCTTATCTCTGTCTATAACTTGCTGCAAAGTATAAATGAACAGTTTTATTATTTTTTTATGACATTACGATAATGCTTGCGGAAATCACTAGTACATGCTCGCCAACTTGTATGAGCGTGTGGGTCCATCGATAAGTGCAACTATCCTTCACATACCCACAGGTTCTATACCTTTTCAAAAACTTTAAAAACTCGTTTCCCTTCTTGTAAATTTTTCATATTACGTAATGCTATTAATCAATAAAAATTATGTATTTAATCCTTCTAATGTATATACCAATCAAATGCCTTAATTAATTCCATCCTGTAAATTCTTCAAGAGAAATAGAAAACAATTTCAATTTCAGTTGAACGCGGATGACATGAAGAACGTGACGTATGTCAACAGCTATAATAGCGCTATGGAAGAAAGCAACAACACAGATTATGATGATCTTTCCTTTACTCAACTGCGACACCTGCACGTCGTCTTCATGGCGTTAACTTTAGCAGAAATCATAGCGGACGTCTTCATCATGCACATAATTTTGAGGCACAAATTCTGGAAAGTGCCTACGTACGTCTTCATTTTAAATTGGACGATTTTGGACTTACTTCGACTTTTCACATCGCCGGTCATCGCCGCAGCAGTTTATCGGATTATACCAAGCGTTGTTTACCCATACATTTCTATAAACATAAGTATAAATCTGGCTTGTTTGTTCGGCATAGTGGTAACTTTATTAATTTTGTTGCTTAGCCTAATAAAATTTTTTAAAGTTCACTGTGTACAATTTATTATTGTCATATGGATCGTAGTTGATACACTCGCTGTCACTTATATGGCTGCACTATTTTCCGTTAACTTGTCGAAGGAAGAATCGAAATCACAGGACATTTTGTTTGATGTTGTACAACGTTTCTATATCTTTGGAATAATTTTCATAGCTGTATATTTGCCTTTATTGATAGGAGTTCTTATAGCAGTTCTTAATGTCTGCGTAATATTTTGGATTAGAAGATCTTATAAAAATAATACGCTCGCTAAAGTTAAACTGGTTTTAGGCACCACATATATTTCCTATTGGCTAACAGCAATATTTTTTGCGGTAGTACTCGTATTTAGTGGAGTATTTAGCCAATATTATTTTGTCTTTCAGATACGATTGGATTTGCTCTTGCTTTACATTTTGATGGAAACGAACGCTTTAGCTAATTTATACATATTGCAAAAAACTGACAAGCATTTCAAACTGTATCTTTTCCATCTATTTCGCCACAGACGAAACGAAAACGAACCTGGCATGACTTTCGAAACTTATGAAACTGGAGGAAATCAAAACTGATTCGTAAAACTAAGAATTATATTTAAGCTAGTTTTCTAAAGTTATTGTGATCACTACTTCTATTTTTTTTATTGTTGTATTAAAGTGATTTTTGTTGTATGCTTGGAGGTTTCATTTTTTCCCGCTCATTGGAGTGAAAGTATATCATCGAAACTCTTTTCCTAGATGTTACTTAAATCTCCCATAATTATGAATTTATGTGCAACTTAAGCAATGCACTCGTATCCTCTGGAATAAAATGCATAACTCTGAAACTTTGCAGGCCCTTGGGGCACTCGTTTGAGTTTGCAGAATGCCAACATTCCGAGACGGTAAGTTCGCATTTTATCAGGAAATTCACGACGGTTTTTGCGATGGGAAAATATTGAGATACGAGTGAATGTAAATATTTGTAAAATTTATTATGGTAATAATAAAATCTTACGCCAAGCTTCTGAATTCTATGGTTACAAAAAATCAAGAATGCAAGTATATTTTTTTAGTGCGATTCTTGCTCGCGATATTTTAATACGTAAAAGAAAACAACTTTAGATGGAGAAAATGTATATTACTTGACGTTTCGCAAACTAGGTTTATCGGTTTGTCAAAGGTGAATAATAAAGCGAACAATGCAATTTCGAAACTTCAAGTAAATACTTTAATATACATTTGTTCCATCAAAATTTGTTTTCTAACAATTTATTCTGATTTTAAATGATAATTTATAGTGCTCGTCGTACTTGTTGTAAATAATTTTCGCCTCCTCTATCTAATTATGCAGATGGAAAGCAGAAAAACTAAATCTTTTGTAATCACTTTGGTATTTATTTATTTTTTAATAAAACGAATGTGTGTATGTGTCATTGTTTTTTTAATATGTTCTAATAGAATAGTATAAACCAAGTAAAGCGAGTGTCGATAAGTTGTAATTAACCACGTGAGAAAGACACCACCCAAACATTGTTTTCTGTAAAATATAACATTTGTGTAAAATATAATGTTGTAGTTATTCATAGAGAGAAGACTTGTAAACACTGGGCCTAAAACAATAGGTTTTAGGTATTATTTAAATTAATTTAAATTGTCCTCAAATTAATAAGATCTAAAATTCCAGTCTGATATTATTCTTCCATCTGACATATTGAAAATATGTAAAATATGGAGCATGAAGATAATATAAACTCTCAAGTATACTCCGTAACCACCATCAAATCGTCATCAAATCGATGAAGCTAGGAAAGACACACTAATTTGTGTACGCGCAACTGTCTGTTATACATAAGACTTATAGGGTAATAGCACCAGTTATGGACACTTTAACGCGAAATTTAAAGATTATCACAATTGGTCACAATTGTGACCACAATCGTTACTACAGGAATAAACCGACAGATAAAGTTAACTTGTGATTGTAAAACTGGGCCTAAATGAAAAGCTTAACTGGAATTGTTATAAATGTAACGTATACTGGAAAAGTCAAAATTATTTTGAAAGAAAAGCTAAATGGCTTCAAAAATTCCAATTCTTTAATGTTCATTAATGGGTCCCCATCAAAATACTGTTAAGGACCCATTATGGACAGTCTGTCTAACATTGGTAAACTTGTCCATACACTGAACTAGTTATGGACACCTAATCTAGTATATCTCATAACCGTTATTTGTGTATTTTTATTTTAGAAGCATGTTAAGTACTGCTACTAGCTTCATATATTGCAGACGGGAAACTATTCTATTTAAACTGAAAATAAAAGTATGTTATGTTGTCCACTTACCTTGCTTACACTAAGTAATAACAAAGATTGGAATTTAGGAAGCTGTATGACACACGCTCGAAATTTGGCGCGAAACGTTTTTATTATGAGCAAACTTCTATTTTGTTACCGCTCACTGTATTTGACAGGTATAGAAGATTAATTTGATTGTGGAAAGATGTCGCTACTATCACTGACATTCTTATTTTTTATTTTTAAATTTTACACTGTCCATAATTGGGTGCATGTCCATAATTGGTACATCTACCTTACTTCTGCCGCATTTTAAATCATACCCGTGCGATTTATGACGAGCATAAAAATTGAAATTAACTACTTTAAAAACTACGTGGTTTTCTCTTTCTTCATTTTCAGGTTATAATTAATTATTTATACACAATCTAATATCTATTTTGATGTAATATGGATAAAACTGTTTTACACAAACATTAAAAAACATCAACAAACGCAATATGTATTTATTTAAAATACGTCAAGTGAACATTCATTTTGAGGTTAGAAATGTGACATTTCACATAAACTACGTCGTTTAAAAATTACATTTAACTACATAAAAATTACGTCTAGATGTAAGGTAATGTAGAAAATATTTTTTGCACGTAGTTTTCCCAACCCTGAATTGACGAGCTTTCATCTCTGCTGGTTACGAGCATATGTATGCGAGTATAAATAGAAGGCTCCGTCGGAACTTGGAGGTCAACACATTTGTTTTTAACATCGCCTCGAATACTCGGGACACTAATAAAAAGAATCGAATTTTCTACGAAGTGCGAAAATTTCGGTCAGTCTTGTTGGGACTTTGCAACAAAAAGTTGCGTACGTAATGTACGGAGTAATAAGTGCCTAAGAAGCTTTATTGATAAGCTTTTTTATCATTTTGGGAAGGATTATTATTGAATTAGTACCTCTTGTATTTTCGGAACGTTAATGGTAAGGCATATTAAGTTACGCGATTAAATAAATGTTCTGGATGATTTACTACGAGCAGGATAAAGATATCTAAATATTTTTACAGTATTAAAATTTTCATGACCGCTTATGTCATGTTTATTTATGTGTTCATAACGATTTATGTGTTTAGTTTGAGTTATTTGCTCGAAAAACTACTTAATTACTAGTTTTCATCGTTCATTTTCCAATAAATAGCTATTGCAATTGACTGAATTAGTGTGCACTTAGAGTATCTTCATCTCGTATTACTACATGAGATTTCAAGATGCAAATACTCTGAGTACAACCAATGCAGGTGAATTGAAAACGCTATTCAGCCCAATTGACACTTACAAGAAAACTTGTAAAGTTACTTTGAAAGTTTTCTTGAAAAGTCCGTGTACACTAACAAGTTTTTATACTTTTATTTTTCTATCTTGAAGAAACGCGCTAAAAGAATACGCACGTTAACCAACTTTCTAGGTACTTTAATAGCTTATTCATGGTTGATGTAACAACAGAATGTTTACGAAAGGTAAGTAGGTAAGTAGTTCTTGTAAAACCTAAACGTTGCAATTCATGTAGTTAGGCAGGTATGACTTCAATAATTTTTGTATGCATTGGCTAAGGAATGTTTTGTTTTCATAAAAGCATGGCATAGCTTAGCGAACAGAATTGTCACTAATGTCATTCATCTCAACAATTGTCGAGTAAGTGTCTTCCTGTTTGTTTGTTGGCTTTTTACAAACATAAGTTATTTTCAGGACTTTTATTGCATTACAAAATGGTGTTTACATAACATTTGTGATTGAAAGCTAATTTCGTAATAGATCAAAAATCGATGGGGCATGTGTATACTGAGTACAAAACTGCTTGGAAGAGTGTACAGTTGAATTTCCCGATGTTACTATTGACCACAAAACACTCGAAGGCAACATGCGTTGGTATGTACAGTACTGGAGGTCTTCTCCGAAGAAAAACAACAGGTCAACCTCGAAAACGTACTGCTAAGGTTATCGAAATTGCAAGACATAATGAAAAATTCCTCTCATACCTCTATCCGGCAATTACCACAACAGATTGAGCTTTCTGTGAGAACGTGCCGCAAATTGTTACGTAAAGATATTCAGCTTTATCCTTACCGCATGATATATTGGTGCAAAAATTGCCCGGTGATTCCATACTCAGATTGTCTTTCTGTAAATCTTATATAAAAGTAATAAATTACTTAATTTGTGAATGAGCAGTAATTGTTATCTCATGTTTAAAGTCATGCTGACATTTAAAAGTAAGGTTAAGTTCATTTTATACGTTCTCCAAACTAAAATATTTCCACAGGTTTATTAAATGAACCGATTTATTAAATGAACGTTATTCCTACTATAGTGGAATTTCATTTTTAGTAATTGTATTAAATTAGAAAGTAGTAAACCTTGTAAAATTATGAACTAGGCTTTCATAATTAATTTGATTACAGTAAGTTGTGGTAACATTTTCATATCAGTTAATTTTATGTTAAATTTTATGTAGAATGCTTGTTCTTTTATTCACACCAGTTTATTAAAGCATAACATCTGTTCCGAAAGCTTAAAAATAGATTAGATAACATTGATTGATTAAACAAACTGAAATTTCCTAGTCTCCAGTTATGCCTTTGTCTAGTTGGCGTATAAAGAAACATCCATACGCCCGTGAAAGTTCGCGAACGTGTTCGCGGAAACGTATAATCTACTCAAGATCAAGAATAACTATTTGAGTTGGCAATACAATTAAGAGCATTGTTTTATTCGGCTATTTGCAACACTGCAACCGGATATATGTTTTGTTGGTTTATTTAACGTAACCTGAACAACGACAAGATTGTAGATTATGTGAATAAAAATTAGCGTTTTAATTTGAATTTGAAATGTCAAGTGACGCTTGAAAAGTGACGACTGTCAGTGTCAAGTCGTCAACAACCGGATGATACACCGGTTGTACCATTTAAAAATAAGATTCAGCACTGCCAACACAAACAGTGATTCCTGACCACTTTGTAGTAGTTATTTTTTTTCAATCGAGTAGGAAAAGCGGAGCATGAACATTTATGGCATGTACGTATGTGTATACGTCGACATATTCTATCCTGTTGCTTAACGCTGTCTACAACTTGCTGTTTGCAAAGTATGAATGAACAATTTTATTATTTCTTTATGTCATTACGTACATGCTCGCGAGCTTGTACGAGCGCGTGGGTCCATCGATAAGTGCAACTGTCCTTCACATACCTACAGGTTCTATGCTTTTTCAAAAACTTTAAAAATTCATTTCCTTTCTAATTTTCTTTTAAATTCTTGTAAATTTTTCCAATTTTTCCTATTACGTAATGCTATTAATCAATATAAAAATTATTTATTTAATCCTCCTAATCCATAAAGCAATCAAATATAATAATTAGTTCCATCCTCCAAATTCTTCAAGTGAAATAAAAATAAATAAAAAATTCAATTCCGATTCGTAAAAGTAAGAATTATATTTAAGCTAATTTTCTATATCCAGTTATTGTGATCACGATCATTATTTTAATAAAGTGATTTTTGTTGTTTGCTTGGTGGTTTTATTTTTTTCAACACACTGGAATGAAAGTATATCATCGAAACTGTTTTCCTAACGTTTACTTAAATCTCTGACAATAATTATAAATTTATGTGAAACTTGAGCAATGCAGTTGTATCTTCTGGAATGAAATGCATCACTTTGAAACTTTGCAGGCCCTTGGGGCACTCGTTTGAGTTTGTAAAATGCCAGCATTCCGAGACAGTAAATCCGCATTTTAGTTGGAAATTCGCTTCCGGCGGTTTGTGCAATCGGAAAATATTGAGATACGAGTGTACGTAAATATTTGTAAAATTTATTATGGTAAAGATAATAATGGGATTGAATTACATGTACAATCATGCGCATCTAAAATGCACCTCTTGCAAGCAAACCTCACCCTTTAGTCCTTGGCTCACGGAATTGTCAAGTTCCTCGTCGTATTTAATAAAATAAGGATCACAGTGTATATTTCTTTTAGTGCGATTCGTGCTCGTGATATTGTAATATGAGAAAGAAAACAACTTTAAATTGAGCAAATGTAAATTAAAGTAACTTACTTGACGTTTCGCGAACCGGGTTGATTGCTTTATCAAATGTGAATGATAGAGCGAACAATCCAGTCTGCGAAATTTCAAGTAAGTTACTTTAATTTACATTTGCTCAATCTAAAGTTGTTTTGTTTTTTCATAATTTATTCTGATCTTAATCATAATTTGTAGTGGTCGTAAATAAGTTTTGTCCCTTTTCATGTAAAAACATTACTATTTCTTTTTTATTAGTTCGCCTCAAGGGAAAATCCTCATCATTAAATCAATGCAATACGCAGGGGAATTAAAATCGTTAAGAAATTAATGAAGAAATAAAATGAAAAAATATATTAAATATTTTGCTGCGAATTATCTTAACTCTTCAACTGTTTGTGGGTTAATTAATTTATTAAGCGATGTTGTTGGGTTTTTTGTGTTATAATTATTAAGTTCTTTAAAAATTCGTTATCATTTTTATTTCTAAGAATTGGACGTACATTTTACTTGACCTTCTAGATTACAAGTCTGCAGCCAGTTTATTACGCACGCTGTTAAATCAGCAGCAACAAATGTCTATATGTATATGCACATGAATTTATTTATGCTTTTGCTTGACATAAAAATTACTTATATTAAGAAGTCAACAAATTTGAAGTAATAAGAAATATTAATTACCTAAAAATTAACTTATTTTCACGAATATCTACACATAATGTTTTAACTAGAGAATAAACATTTATTTTTTATTTTTAGGTGAAATATCTTAATAATTTAAGGACGACGGATTTTTAATTTTCGATGGAGCAAGAGAGCAGTACGTTGAGACCAAAGCACTATCAGTTTCACACCTTAGAAGGCATGTACGTCTGGGACTTTGTTCTACTCATAGTTAACGTATTCGGCCTGACCGCCAATTTCGTCATAATTTACATAGTATGCAGATACAAGTTCTGGAAAATATCTACGTATTTCTGCATCCTGAACTGGACAATTTTGGACATCCTGCGCTTGCTAACTTCACCTGGCATCCTTAGATGGTATCAGAAGATTGACGATGTCTTTCTAGACATAATTTATCCAAGGACCTACTTTTGTTGTACCTTTGCGTTTCAACTCGGTATTATATTACTTCTATTCATATTAATACTTAAAACAAAAGTGAAATTCTTTGAGCAAAATTATATAACCTTAATATCTATTGTGTGGACTGTGGTTTTCATACTGCTTTTTTTAAGTGTTTTAGGAAACATAGAAACTTTACATCGCTTACATTATAGTATTATTTTCACTGTATCAACAAATGTTGTTTTGATAATTGTGCTTTTTATAGTTTGCATTGTGTTTTGTGCTCAACAGTCGTTTTCAGAAGACTATTCTCGATTGATATTAACTCTAGTCGGCACTTACGTATTTTTTTGGTTATCCGCGATAGTAATTCTCGTAATATCTGCAGCCGTGGTATTTCATTTGCAACGCGTGAGACACGAATATTCTATATTATTGGTGTTTGTTATTGCAGAGTGTTGTTCGTTAATGAACGTTTATATTTTGCAAAAAATTGACAAACGCTTTCAGTTGTATCTTTCTCGTACATTTTTTTGTGGTCAAAAAAGGGAAGAAAGTATTGTTACTTTTACCACTGAACATAAAGACGAAGCAATTTGATTTTTTATTATTGTAACTTGTAAATTTATGTTAAATAAAGTATCAATAGACGAACGTCTGTACCAATTATTTTGTTTTCAATAATTTAATATTCATCTCGCCAGATTACTAAAATACTCCCAAATTTCACTTCATTTTGATAGACATGATGGCTGCACATTTTTAAAAACGTTAAATTATGTACCGTCAATTGGGGTGAAATTGATTTTAAGGGGAGACTTTGATAAGATGCTGAATTTTGATTTACAAATTCAAATTAACCGCGATTATTATCTGCCGACATCCACGCAGGAGTCATTCGAAAGAGTAATATTCTGCCGGTGTTGAGTCGTGTCTGAAAGCGTGTAAGTATTTGTATTCATATTTTTACTAATATACTAAAGTAATACACAAACGTGACGTCAAATCGAGACCTTATAAAATCATGAATTTTTTCATTACTTCTTAGTAATATTATCGATGTTATAGTATTGTTTGACTTCGTGTTTCATACTGAACCTCACTACATGTCCATTTGGCGCCAAATAAATTTGCTTGAAAAATTATAATTGAATGTATCCTGTGGGGTCACTTTGATAACACTTTTTGGGTGAAATTGGTAATTATCAAAATCACCCCATGATTTAAAAAAAGAACGTTTTCTCACTTATCCGTTGTTTCTTTTGATGTAGAAGTTCAATTGTTCATTTCAGATATGTCTGTGTTGAGAAGTACGTATTACAATTCACAATGGGCCGTACTTATAAACGTAAAGCTGGTTGTAGAAGTTACAAAGACTATAACAACGAGGATATTGAAAAAGTCTTAGAAAAAATAGTCGATTCAAATTGGTCCATTAATAAAGCTTCGAAGGAATTTAAAATTCCATACGGAAGCTTATTCAATAAATATAAAGGTTTGCATATACAGAAACATGGAGGTCAAACTGTTTTTAGAAAACAAGAGGAAGAAGCGATAATTAAGTCTGTAGTAACTTGTAGTGATTGGGGTTTCCCTTTATGTGTAGAAGACCTACAAATGGTTACAAAATCATTCTTAGATAGACAGGGACGACTGGTTAACCGTTTTAAAAATAACATCCCCGGTCGGGATTGGGTTTATTCGCTTATCAAGAGACATAACTCTAGTCTGACACAGCGGATGGGAGCTAATATAAAACGGGCCCGTGCAAGTGTTTCTCCTGAAGTAATCACTCAATATTTTGAAAATTTACGAAACAGCATTGACAATGTGCCATCTTCGAATTTGTTTAATTATGACGAGACCAACATGGCAGACGACCCGGGCAAAAAGAAGTGGCTATATCGCAGAGGTAAAACATACCCGGAAAATATAATGAACCATTCAAAGTCTGCCACTATAATGTTCTGTGGTTCAGCTTCTGGAACACTACTACCACCGTATGTTATTTACAAGGCTGAGCACATGTGGGATCGTTGGGCTGAAAACGGTGCAAAAGGAAATCCTTGTTGCGAGGATCGTTGCTGCAGCCTTGGCTCCAGATATAACAGAACTAAAAGTGGTTGGATTGAAGCAAGTTGTTTTACTGATTGGTTCCGAAGTGCATTTTTACCACATGCTAACAATCTGCCAGGGAATCCTAATCGGTGATAATCTCTCGTCTCACTTTACGAATTTTACAATTGTGTGAAGAAAATAATATTGCATTTATATGTTTGCCGTCAAATTCCACGCATTTGACGCAGCCCTTGGATGTCGCCTTTTTCAGACCGTTAAAGGCAGCATGGAGGTCAACCTTATTGGACTGGAAAATGCGAAATCCCAAACATTCTTCTGTAAAAAAAGAAGAATTTCCTGGGTTATTGAAGCTTGCTTTGAATAAAATGAATTCCTCTGGAACCCACGCACCACGAGCAATTGAACATGACTTAAAAGCTGGTTTTGAAGCAACGGGAATACACCCATTGAATCCGGATAAAATTTTAAATAAAATTCCAAGGAATGATGATAATGAAAATCAATTTGGGCAAAATTTTGACAAAAATCTCGTACATTTCTTGAAAGAAAAACGTTATAATTGCACTCCTGTTCGACAAGTGCCACAAAAAAAGGAGCGGTTAAATGTGGAAGCCGGAAAAAGTGTTGCTTGTCCAACAAATGAATCAGAAGAAAGCGAAGAACAAATTTCTATTCCGGAAGAACTATCAGATAAGGAAAACGATCACTCTGGAGTTTCTGAAGAAGTAGACTATTTACCCGCTGACCCTAAAAATATCATTCCTGGCACATTCATTCTAGTGAAAGTGTTATCCGGAAATAGAAACTCTATCAAATACAGATACATCGCTCGGGTTCAAGAGCAAATAGATGAAAATGAATATAATATAATGTCTTGGGGTTAAAATCACTAGACACGTTAAAAATAACTTACAAAATTGTTGATAATGACTCATTTACGGTAAACATTGAAGACATCCTAGCAATTCTAGAGCAGCCGACAGAAACTTCTGGAGGGCGTATGAAGAGATATGTATTCCCAAAGTCAGTTGATGTTTTTGAAAGATAAAATTTAATGTGAATATTTATTTTATTATTTTTGTAAAGAATAAACATTTATTTTATTATTTTTGTAAAGAATAAACATTTATTTTATATTAACCAAGGCTCTTATTGTCATTTTTCATAAAAACTGTGTTATATTTCTTAAAATCGTAATTCTATCTGGAAATGATAGGGGTGACTTTGATAGTCAATGAAAACTTATGAAATATCAAAGTCACCCCAAGCACACATAAGATTGATTAAAAAAAAACTCAAAAAGAGGCAAAATGCCTTACTTTGATAACTTTTAGTCCTAAAATATTGCATTTACTGTATAAAATAACATAGTTATCAAAGTGACCCCATTTAGCGTATGACTTTGATAACGAAGTTTTTATTTTTTTATTAAAAAAATAACAATTATTCTTAAATTTGCACAAAGTGAAACGTATTCTTTCAAGCATTAAGAATACACAATATTTTTTTCTACAGCAAAATTGACATACTTTTCGAAAAATTAAGAAAAACATAAAAAAATAATCAATTTCGCCCCGTTTGACGGTATATCATAAGAAATATTATAATAGAAATGTTTTTTAGGTTTTTAATAGACAGAAGGAGTTGTCTTATCTTCTGTATTATATAAAATCAAACTTATTTTGATCTAAATGTTTACTGTAAAAGGTTACAATTTTAAAAACATAAAATTAATTATTCTCTAATGTTGTCTCGCTTAAAACGTCTTGCCCTTCTTCCGCCGGTTCAATCCTGATGTTATACTTTTTCAGTTTCCAACAAACCATTCTTTTGAAACACATTTCGAAATTATTGTCCAATCTTATAAGCAAGAATAAGTTCACTAGAGAATTCGCGCCCAAAAATGCAAACGACAGCAAAATAAAGTGACCAAATAACCAATGCAACGAATGGGTCACCATAAAAGTGACGACAAATATGACCCAGAAGAACACATAAGTCATTGTCAACACGACTTTTAATCTGCTGGTGCCGTCATAGAGATGTTTTTTTCGCACGAAGAATATGATGCAAAGGATGAATAAGGTTATGGGCAATGCCAAGCACAGACAGAGCAAAGTCAGTATCACAGCTCCGAAATGATGGGTTGCAAATAATATGGCTAAAATCGATATTAATACTATCGTCCCCCAGATAATCCCGTAGGTAATTTCGATATGTGTTTCTAAAGATTTTATGTACGATTGGAGCATTAAAGTAAATAGCAAAAGCATTATTCCAATTTGAAAGGCCATACATAGACAGATGTAGATCTTTTCCCATTCAAAATCAAAATCGGAAACCATAATTTGTTCGTACCAAGAGAATAACGCCGGCGAGGTAATCAAGTGCAATATATCCAAAACTGCCCATTGGATCACGCACGTGTTTACCGTTGTTTTTAAAGGTTTATGGACCGAAAGTATATATATTATTAAACCACAAGCCACTACAGCAAGTAGGTTCGTCACCAACAATATTATGTCGATGAAATATATGGCGATTTCTTCAGTATAAGTTGTGGCGTTACTTTCTCCTCCCATTTTTCAATTTTCTTTACTAAATATTCCTGCAATTCGACGTGTCTGTTTGTAAATAAATAAAAACGCAAGCATAAAATTTACTTACTCTTGGGATTTAATGTTAATTAAGTGCACTTTGTTGACGTACAAGAACAAACATAAAACACGTCGTACATCACATGAGCTCGACGAGATATGATACTTATATCGAATTTAGGAATTTTCTAGAAGGTCGCAATAAACAAGATGAAAAATAATTTTATCAATGTAATTCAGTAGCGGCGCGCGTAATTTATTAATGGCATGCATAAATTATTTGCCCGAATAAGATGATTCACTTTATTTTTCGTAGTGGGTTGTTGCATCGAGTCAAACGAAGTAAACAGTTTATGTTTTCTTGAAGTGAAATTTCCCAGAATATTTTTGTTTGTTATTACTGTAATCTTTATCAATACTTGTTTGTATTAATTGTAATTATAACTCTCCCTCAATTGCACAAGTCTTTCTCTGTAGTTAACGCTGCTGATCTAGTTGCCTAGACATCAGACATTTTAACACAGTAAAATCGTATAGGTAATAATGAAATGAAGCACCAGGGAAATTACTTTAAAGCTCCGTTTGCATTTGCAAGTGCTAAAGTTTTTAATTAAAACTGCTCGCTACAAGATTTTTTTGCAAGTATTTCCAGTGCTGCTTGTTAAGTTACAAGGCGAGTGAGCTACGCAGTTTCGATTTTGATTCTAATTTGTTAAATGGGAGACTACGCCGCTGTCACGTGGATTTGAAAAGCTAAGAAAAAATTGATTTTATGAAAAGCACCGGATATTTCCTTTAGTGCGTCATTAATCAACATTTAAGATATTTAAATGCTCATTGAAGATTGTATAAATGTCACCGCATATTTTATTTATTTTGTAAGACGGATGCCTCTCCGTTTGGCAACGAGAGAATCATCTTATAATTGTAGAGCTTTTGGCAAAAGGAAAGTTTGCTTGATCAAGGTCGTTCTACTTCACTTTTGCTAGAATAATTTATACTTAGAAGACAGGATAAGACAAACGTGGATAGTTGCTTCTCCTGTTAAATTTTCTATCGCCTTCGTTATTTACGTTGCAATAAAACTGAATTTATGGTTGCAATAAAAGTTCGACCTATATGTACCTGCTTATTCTGCCAAAAAAATTCTACCGACTTACATAAATACAAGGTGTATAATGCAATACCATGTTGAAATTAATTGTAATTATTTTATTTCTTCTTCTGCCCTTGGTTTTAGCAAAATACAAATTGAGCATTAACGAAGAGATGTTTTCCATATCAAGATTTTTTTTTTTTTATTACACAAGGTCTTGAAAAATACATGCAATTTCAGTTGTGATAATGGAAGTTTCTGATCATCAGTTAAATTTCATTTTTCTTATTTTAACAATGCAAATGACGAATGTGCTCATTTTCATATGAATTAATTTACAATTAATTTGCTTCAACGTTTTTATTTTGGCTAAACAATTAATTGCAAATATTATTTTCAGATACAGCGAATCCTCAGAAATCAAAAAGAAGGAAAACTACAGAACAAGAAGAAATGTTAAATGAGACCATAAACACATCCGTCCTAAATTTGGCTGAGGACTTGAACGAAGAAGACTTGCAGTACCTGGAAATCTTCTTCATCGATTTCTTGGTGTTACTAGCCAACTTCGCCGCCATAGTAGCCGACGTCGTTGTTTTATACATTTTAATAAAGTTTCGCCTTTACAAAATCTTGACGTATTCGTTGATCGTAAATTGGGCCGCCTTGGATATTCTTCACTTGCTGACTTCGCCCGGGTTGTTTAAATTTTACCAGCGCCTACATAACGTGTTGGCAGATTTTAAGGCGTTGGATATTTCCTTCTGCTTTTTCGTCGCTTTCGAATTTGGTAAACTTCTAACCCTGTACTTGCTGGTGCTCAAAACGAAACGAGAGACTTTCGTCTCGAAGCTGAAGTATTCGATATGGCTTGCGGTCGCGTGCATTTTGATTTTCACATATTTTCTGCACACTCGATACAAGGAAAACTACACCATGCACTGCATGTTCTTAGCTCTAACTCTGACTTTGTTTATTTTAAGCATTTTCTATTATAGAAAAGAGGCATACGTAACGGATAGAGATTATAAAGTTCGTGTAATTTTGGCTTTAACTTACACTTCGTGTTGGTTGATTTTTATAGCCAGTTTTTTAATGTACAACACTGTGGTCTTCTTCAGTCATGAATTTGTAATTTTAACGTTTATTTTCGCTGAATCGACTTCGATTGCAAACGTCTGCATATTAAGTAAAGTGGACGAGCTTTTTAAAGAGAAAACTTTGTTGCTGTTGGGGCGAAAGACGAAAGTGCATGAGGACAGGGTTTGTTTCATGGGGGACAGTAACTGCGAAGGAGAGATTATGTTATCAACGCTGCCAACCTAATAATATTGTACCAATTTATTTCTTTGCTGCCATTTTGATTTATCACATCTCAATGGATGTCAATGTATAATGGATTTCGGAAAGACATTTACATTTTGAGAAAAATGTGTAATAGTGCATTCTGAAGGAGTTGTAAGCAATTCGTTTGATGTCTTATCTCCTTAAAGTAAAAGAAGTGCTTCCGCATCCGTAATTTCAACGAAAATTAAGAATAAGTATGAATAACCAAATTCAACCTTTGGCTTTTATTTCATGTTCAAATATTTTTGTAAAAGTTTGCAAGTTTTAAAATAAACAATAAAAGGAATTTTTTAAAATTTTTATTAAAGTATTTTGCGTTGCACCTTCATGATAGATATTTATATTTTCAGGAACACTAGCAATAAAGAAAACAGGTAAGCAAGGAATTAACAAAGAACTAAAAAAAGCACAAAGAAAATAATTGCAAATAACAGTGCATCTGTTTAATAGTTGGTTACGTGTAATCACATTTTCATTATCAATCCGCAAGGCTACCACTATGATAAAAGTCTGAAACGCCCACAATGAACCGTCCTGAAATTTACAACACAGATCCATTTCGATGCAAAAGTTTTCGCTTTTATACTGTGACAAAATAAATAAGTCAGAAACTAAACTTACATAAACAGACAGCGTTAAACGTAAGTATTCATTTATTTTATTAAATTATATACATGCATGTGCTTTCCGAATAAAAGGAAGCAAATTCTTGTTCTAGAATTTATTTCATTATCAACTTAATTAATTATAATCGAATCTATTAAAATTCCATATTTCTTTTCTTTAGTTTCTGAACAAATTTAGAACAACAGTAAGTAGTATAATCGAAAGAAAACTTTCAGAATATTCACATGCAAGCGATAAATGCAACATAATTGGCAAAGTATAATAATCGATAACAAATTTACTGTTTGCTTATGACTATATTTTACAAAATTTCATTACAACATTTTTTAATCTTCAAACTTTTGTAGTTTAAGACAATTTTATTAAAAATAATTGTTTTTCTTTTCCTACTCAGCGACAGGAGCTTTTAGTAATACCGGTACTATATTGGTTTCAGTTTTGGATTACAAGTACCATCATGGACAATATAACAATAAACGAAGAAGTAGAAGACAACACCTCTCCATCCATTTCAATTTCGCTCTTTGATATGACGATACTAATGGCAAACCTGGCTGGGATCATAGCAAACATTTTAATACTTTCAACACTTTTCAAATGCAAGCCCATGAAGCCTACTTATCGAATAATTTTCAACTGGTCCATATTAGATTTATGTCAGCTGGTAACTACACCGGCAATGATACCATGGTACAGTCGTCTTCATGAGTACATCAATCGACATTTAATACTGTTTTTTCTTCCATCGGAAATGATTACAATTTGCTTTTACTTGGCTTTTGGTTACAGCATTCACTGCTTGATACTGATGTTGCTGTGGAAAACTTTTAAAATGTACGATGACCACTGCGTCGTCACTAATATTTTCGCAGTGATATCTTGGCTTTTTTTATTGATGATTCAATATATTATATTTTTTCCACACATCCAGTGGTTCATGTTAATAAGTTACGTAATTTTCGTCATTGCGATTATTATTGCGTGCTGCGTGCGGTGTTTTTGGAAAACCTTTGACGAAGAGCACAAGCTCTATTTGTATTTGGCTATAATTTATGCGGTTTCCTGGATGCTTTTAGCCTTCCTAGCGATTCTGACTGAATTTGTGGTAGATATGTTTTTAATTTTGCACATTACTTTCGCAATTACAGACGCGAATGCCGTTGCTAACTTTTGGTTAATTATGAAGATGGATAAGCAGTTTCGAATGTGTTTCCTCACAATGTGTCGGCGAAAATCATCTGATAGTGATACTGTTGGTTTTATTGTGGAAAACGAACAAGTTATTTAGTTATTTATTAAGAATTAGAGTAAGAATGCACGGATCAGTTTTAGTAAATCATGGTCAGTCAATGAACCTCACCAAAACTCGCTACATTGACGTGTGCTTGCCATTTAAAAGTCTTCCGCGTATTCGAATCTCTTTTAATAGTTTTCTAAACAAACCAATATTTATAAAACTGCAGTTGTATTACTTCAAATAAATAAAATTAAGTGAGCATGTATTTGAAAATATTTTAGATTTTAACTTTCACTGTTATATTGAATTAAATGACAAAAAATCGCTTTGTTTCCAAACGTACTGTAACTGTTAATAACTTGCAGCAATTAAAACGATTTGTAAAATGTTTTAAATGTCCAGATAACTAACGCTTTTTAAACATCGGCATCCTTCGGTTACTCTCGTCTCGGGGTTGCCACCCTGTTCCAGGACGCTCCTGCGGGAAGAAGGGCTAAAGCTCACAGTCGATAACTTCGCTTGAAAACGTATCGATGAAACAGGAGTTCCTTTAACTCGACATTAAGTTTTAGTCAGTAACTATTTATCGATTTATTTAATGTTAGTGGAAACGGGTAGTAGGAGAAAATTTATTTGAATCATCCTCGAATAATGTCATCCCTCGATCAATATCTCTTCATGCAGTTGTAAATAGTCTCCTCCTTACATCTACAGTGGGGATAAAATCAAAATTATATTAAAAATGAAATTCTGAAAAGCAGGAGAAATTGAATGTAAGTTTTGATTCATTTATTTTGTAAATTTGAGTTTACAGCATGCTTTTCTGTTTTAGTTTTGGATTGCATTCGCGTTAAATCATGCACAACATAACGGAAAGAGGAAACCCTGAAAGATATTCTTTATACAAATCATATTCCATTGACGTTGTGTTTCTGTTGGCAAATTTGGCCTCCATAATACCAAACGTATTAATACTTTTAACACTATGTAAATGTAAACCCTTTAAACCGACTTACCGGGTAATTTTAAACTGGACTATATTGGAATTATTGCAGTTACTATGTTCACCGACGATGGTCAGCTGGTACCATGATTTTCACGATTACGTCAATGGGCGCCGCTATTTTATTCCATCGGAAATAATGACATTTTACATTTACTCGTCATTTAGCTTCAGTGTACACTGTTTGGTACTGATGTTGGTGTTGAAAATTTCCTTTAAAATGTACGAGAAATACTGCATCGTAACTAATATTTTCGCCATGATATTGTGGCTTTTCATATTAGTGATTCAGGACGTTTCCCTATATCATAAACACAAGGAATTATTTGTAGCTATAAGTCATGGAGTTTTCGTCTTTGTAATTGTTGTTGCAAGCTTCGTACAATGTTTCAGGAAGACATCGGACGAAGAAGACAAGCTACATCTGTATTTAGCTGTACTTGATACGACCAGCACCAGTTTTCTCATCTGCTTCCTGTTTCTGTGTTACAATGGCGCAGATCTTTTTTTAATTATCAGCGTAACCATCGCAGTTATGGACGCCATTCCCGCAGTTAATTTTTGCTTACTTCTGAAGATGGATCAGCAATTTCGGATGCACTTTCTGTCAATGTGTCGGGGAAAATCGTCCGAGAATCACGCTGTTGATTTTATTAGCGAAAGTGAACAAGTTATTTAGTTATTAGGGATTGAATATATGGACTACTTTTAGTAGCTGTGGTCAATACTAACAGCTTGTGGTTGAACAAAGGAGCACATGTATGTACTTTACTTGTAAGCTAGTTTTAAATAAAACTCATATGAATGACATGGGAAAATTCGTTTAACTTACCATTTGCGCTTTGGTTGACCACTATTTAACTATAAACACTGGAAAATAATTTAGTATGGACCACTGCCAAAAACTATGATTAATATTAAACTTATAATAATGAACCGTGTATTCGGATCGTTAAACTTGCTTGTCCTTACAGAACCGCAGTTTTACTGTTAATAAATTAAGCATTTATTTATTGTAATATGTAACACTATTAATATTATAATAATTAATAATTATTAATATTATAATAATTTGCTTGTGCATTCCAAATAGAATAGAGTGGGATTAAAAATCATTCGTACGATGTTGTAGTGCTTCCAAACTTCTGTAAATAAATATAACTTTTTAACTTAAATTGCATATTTATTTCATTTTCTTTGGTAAAAAGCTTAAATTTTCATTAATATCGAAAAAGTATAAAAATTCTCCACTGGAAAAGATTCGAAGGACACGCGGTATAATCTTATGTATAGTTCAATATTGTAATTTACAGTCCTTGTTCCACAAAAAAAAAATGCACAAACGTCCACAGATAGATTTTATATGAAATTTAACTATAATGGTGTTTGTGGCCCCATGAAGCCTAAGTTCCACTATTATTAGCTTATCTTCGTATATTTACTAAATGAGCTATAATTGAAATTTTTTTGCTGGAGTAATAAAAATATTTACAATTTTACAGAGTGAAGGGTTGTTGTTTAAGAACGTTTATAGACAGCACATGCTTGCCATAAATTCCTTGATCGAAAGGGGGAGTTATGAGCATAGAACGGATGACCTTAAGTAAAACCTAAGGTCATAGCTATTTAATCCAAATTATTTTTACGTAATCATGTACTTACATTTATGTTATATTTTTATTTATTCACATTCATTCAACATCTTGTAAATGACTTATTCAAGCAAACTCTTCCTCTGATATCAAATCCCTAAAACTGGCCGCCCTCTGGTTATGAATTGCGACGATTCTTTTACTTTATCTGCATGCTTTAAATATATCTGCCAGTAAAAAACATTATTAATTTTAATTACGCACTATCTGTAACATGAAAGTTGTAAAGACTCATACCTTCTGTTTCAATTTTTGTATTTACCTTGGACAATATAACATTAGAACTAGAAATAGAATATAGTACATTTCTCTATTTGAATGATAACATTATTTTTTTCATTAAATCAAAAATATTCTCCTATTATTGGGTTCAGGCCATTGGCACGCATTGTTAGTGTTAAATAAGGAAAGAAAAGCTATAAAAAATACTTGAACAACAAAAGAAAAGCTTCATTAATAGTATTGGATACTACTATTAAAATTTTCACACTATTTCTTTTGTATAAGAGTTGGATATGGATTCGTCAGGTCGTCGCCACATTTATTTTCTTGTTTGTTTTAGTGGAAATTCTATTGAACTCCCCTTTGACCTAACACTAGAATACATCCTAAAGCTGAGTTCAGACGACTGGTATACTTGGCAAGTTACCAGTTCATTAAGGCCTACACGATGTGTACATTATTTTTTTTAATACGCCAACGAATTTATACAAACCGTCATACATAGCGATGAATCTGAAAATGTCGTCGCCTATGCAGCTCTTTTGGAGTAATGATAGTAATATTATTTAAAACTAGAGAAGAAGAAAAAATAAAAAAAGAAGATGGTGAATGGTTTCTTTGAATAGAAGTCGTGGAAGTCGTGATCTTTTTCTCTACCTATACAGAATGTTTCAATGTTTCAACTTGAATGTTTGGTATTTTGAGAGTGACCATTCCATTTTAATTTTTCATAATATCATTAATTAATTAAATTAATAAATTTAAAATAGATTAAAGACTAAATTTCATTATTTTGATTAATTATATATTTGGAATTGTACGTCTCTGTTTTAGATTATTGTAAATGCAGAAAATCAAAATATTTTTAGGCAACTTATCAACGAGCCACCTTTAACCTCAGCAAGCGATAACATTGTAAGGTCAGTAGCGAAGCAGTACAAAGAAATATTGAAGTTATTTTCCTGTACTATGCGGCTCTTCTGCATTTAAACTTTCTTTTAATACAGGTAAGTAATCGACACTTATCTTATTATTATAACTATATTTATAAATTAACATCAAGAAGAGTAATCTTTTCAGTGGTGATTGCAGTATAGATTCTTTTTTGTACTAGTGTTTGTTTAGTAGTGTTTCACAAATATTGACATTGAATTATCAAAAGTTGAAAACATTAAATTTTTTACACTTTGCATAATGATGGTGGAAAAATTTCATTTATGTGGTGATAATGTCCATAAAGTGCTTGGGTCACAGCATCTTGCAATTGTTGCATCAATGGGTGTAAGTAACAAAAAAAGTTCAATGTAAACTACTCTGCAAAATTGGTGTACTTTACTATTACGTGTAGGACGCAGTAAATACCATCATAATGAATTTGACAAAGCTCTTCCTTTCTGAAAGTTTAACCTATTATGAAATGAATTTACAAAGCAACGTGAGTATGTGATCCGTACACAAAGCAAACGTAAGTACTTAGAATAAAGGTACGCGAAAGTTACAAATTAATTTTTGTAACATTACGTTATTTACTAAATTCATGCTTGTCATGAGAAATCGATACGATCTCGCCCTTATTAAGTCTGTTTGCGTTCATAATTGTAATCAAGACCGATTGGGATGTAATTTGTTTGGGTTGAAATTCGGTGTCCTGACCTATAATTTCGTCTGCTCAAGACTTAAATTATTCTTTTAATATATTTCTTTCCTTAGTGAACTAAGCCTTTAGTTCAAAATTAATTATTAATTGTATAATTATTTTATTGTTGATATTTTCTCCAAAATGCTTGTGTTCTTTAGCTTCAGAGTCATAGATCTGTAGAGCGAAACTGTACTCTTGAGTGTTTCGAACTAATTTATTTCAAAGAAAACTTCAAGTACTCTTGCATATATCAAAAAAAGTCTACGCATATCTCAAGAATGTTTGGAGATAGTAAATTAGGTTAGCCGTGTTCAGATCTATAAAGCTAAGTTACAACTCGTTTCTTCTAATACAAAAATATCCTCTTGCATGAATTTCGTTTTATAAAAAATCTAAATCTCGAGAAAGCTCTGAGTTATTACGATTTGATCTTCACCTGGAGCTTCTTCATGCATGTCTATAAAATGGTGCTATGCTCTAAGCTTATTTACTTCAATAAACAGTTCACGTATCTCCATAAATAAATTTCTTGTCATCAAGTGTCTAGATTTATAACGCGAAGCTATGAGGTAAATTTTAGAAGCTATTTTGTTTCTATGAAAAAACATGCATTTCCACACAAGGCCCTCTTTTATCATTAAAAAATCTATATTTCGAGAATGTTTGGTATTGGTGTGGTCATTAGCTTCTTCGAGTCGCGAGCTACAGAGACAAACTATTTCAATTTTTTTTGATCAATAAAAATTACTTCCTTCCATACATGGACTTCACGTCACAAAAAAATCTGCATCTCGAGAGTAGTTTGGCATAGTAAGTAAAAATTTCACCGTTGGGTTAAACTACAGAGGGAAGCTATATGCTGAACTTTCAAAACTTGTTCATTGCAGTAAAAAAAAATATTTATGCACTTAAACCAAAAAAGCTGTATCCGGAGAATGGTTGGAAGTATGTATGTTACAATCTTCACAGTTAGCTTCTTTACGCCTAAGTCTATAGAGCAAAGCTAACGTTTGAACTGAATTTTCTTGATTACTTCTTTCCATACGTGCATTTCACGTAACATAAAAATCTACGTCTCGAGAGTAGCTTTTCACAGTAAGTAATAATCTTCACTGTTAGCTTAAACTGTAAAGTGAAGCTATACTGTGAGCTTTCAAAATTTGTTCATTTCAATTAAAAAAAAATTATGCATTACACCAAAAAGCTGTATGCGGAGAATAGTTGCCTTCGCAGTTAGCTTCTTTACGTCCAAGTCTATAGAGCGAAGCTAACGTTTGAACTGAATTTTCTTGATTACTTCTTTCCATACATGCATTTCACGTCACATAAAAATATACATCTCGAGAGTAACTTGATACAGTAAGTAATAATCTTCACTGTTAGCTTAAACTATAGAGTGAAGCTATACCCTGAGCTTTCAAAATTTATTCATTTCAGTTACACCAAAAAGAGCTGCATCCGGAGAATAGTTAGAAGCATGCCACAATCTTTACAGTTAGGTTCTTCAAGCCTAAGTCTATAGAGCGAATCTATGCCCTGAACTTTTGAACTTCTTTTGTTTTATGTCATAAAACTGATATTAAAAGTGCTTAAATGCCATAAAATTTATATCTCGAAAACGTTTGATGTTAATAAGTTAGGATTTTCTCAGTTAGCTTTTCTGTGTTCAGATCTATAGAGAGAAACTATATCAGAAACATTTCAATATTCCAAAATATACTTCCTTCCATACACGGATTTCATGCAACAAAAGAATATATAGCTCGAGAGTAGCTTGTCCTAGGAATAACTTCCAGCGTTAGCTAATCCTATAGAGGAAAGCTATGATCTGAGCTTTTGAAATTCGTTGATTTCAACAAAAGATTCATTTATCCAAGTACACAAAGAAAACTGTAAATGGAATTCACAGTAAGTAATAATCTTCGCCGTTAGCTTAATATACAGGATGTCCCAAAACTCGCGCCCCAGAGAATAAGCGGACGTGCCTACAGCAATGAAGATGGCAAATTCGGAAACAAAAATTGTCTAAGTTAAACTGTATTCGAACGAGAATGAAAAAGCTGTAGCCAATGCCGAGAGCTCTCGCGTAGGTAAAACGTAGGAACTGTAAATAATGCTAGGAGACGGTAGAACATTGTTATTTGTAAAACTTCCAAAAATGTTTTGGTCCACTATAATGTCAATGTAACAGTATTTCCTGAAAAGTCAAATGTATTTACGTACAATTGAGGTTTTAATAGGAACAAAAATTGGTCGGAAAAAAGTATTAAAAATTAAATTAAATGCTCAAAATGTCCACCATTCATTTCTAAACACAACCGTGCTCTTCTCAAAAGGCTCGATTTAGAGTCCGTGACCATTTGAGGAGTAACCGCCGCAAAAGCATCTTGGATTCGGTTCCTGAGCTGCTCCTCGGTCTCAATAGGTACACGATATACAATGTTTTTGACGTGCCCCCAAAGAAAAAAATCTAAAGGATTTAAATCCGGTGATCGAGCAGGCCAATTTCGTGGACCACCTCGTCCAATCCATCGGCCAGGATACTGTTGTTCCAAGATTTGCCGAACTTCGCGGCTAAAATGTGGTGGTGCTCCATCGTGCTGGAAATAGTCGTTGATCCGAAAAATCAGTGGCACGGCATCTAATAAATTTGGCAGTTCCGTGTTTGAAAACTCTGCGTAAATTTGGCCTGTTAAACGTGCAGGAAATTCAAAAGGTCCAACCTAGAAGGTAATGGTCAAATTAGAATTAAAAAAAAAATTAATTATATGTTGACATACTACGCGATCTCCTAATAAACCAGCCCACAAATTAACCGAAAATCGATTTTGAAAAGGATTGGATACTGTTTTTTATTCTTAACTCGCTTAACTTTTCAATTAGACAATTTTAGTTTTCGAATATCTTTTTCGCATTGCTATCGGCATTTGCCCTTGCTCTCTGGGGCGCGAGTTCTGGGACACAGTGTATAGAGTGAGCTTTTAAAATTTGTTCATTAAAAAAAAGTCATTTACGTATGTAAAAAATCTATGTCTGAAGAATGGTTGAAAGTTAGCTTCGTCATGCCTAAGTCTATAGGGGGATTAATATGTGATAAGAAAAGTCTTGTACTGCAATAAATATGTTTTAATCTTTTCTAGACCGGTTTCGCATAAAGCATCATCAGTAGAATTACAACAACCTTCAAGTTAAAGAATTATAAGAAAATTAAATACTTAAAAGTAATAAACATCTTTTCCTACTGATATTTTTTTCAAATCCATTAATTGGAATTGCATTTGATTCTTCAACATGTATCAAATATTTTACTGCACATACAGTACCGTACCAGTTAAAAAACATTCCTCAACTTTTCAAATTTTATTTATTTATTTACAAAAAACATCTGTCATTTACAAAATTTTTTTCGAATACTCTACACATGCTTATTATACATTAGATTAGAGGATACTGTAAGTTCTTTATTACTTTTAAGTATTTAATTTTCTTATAATTCTTTATCTTGAAGGTTGTTGTAATTCTACTGATGATGCTTTATGCGAAACCGGCCTAGAAAAGATTAAAACATATTTATTGCAGTACAAGACTTTTCTTATCACATATTAATTAAATTATTACTGCAAACATCATGGAGAACATATCTAATCTATAGGGGGAAGCTATTACATGGAGCTTTTGGATTTCGTTTATTTTATATCATCAGATTTATATCTCGAGAACGTTTGATGTTAGTAAGGTGTGATCTTTTTCATTGTCTTTCAGTGTTCAGATCTCTAGGGACAAATTATATGAAGTATTTCATATTTCATTCCATACACGGATTTCGTGCCACAAAAGAATCTGTAGCTCGAGAGTAGCTTGACATAGTAAGTAATAACTTTCAGCATTAGCTAAACCTACAGAGAGAAGCTATGTTCTGAGCTTTAAAAATTTGTTCGTTTCAATAAACCAGTCGGATGGACCTCTTTGGGGAATTGTTGGAGGTGATATGTAACGGTCTTCACGTTTAGCTTCGTCATACCTAAGTCTATAAAGCGAAGCTATACCTCGAGGTTTGGATTTATCATAAAAGATTTGTATTTTGAGAACGGTTTGAGAGCTGGTTTTGTTGTGTTCTATTAAAACCAGAACATAAATAGAGGGTTTCAAAATGTTAGTGCAAAATTATGTCAGTTGATTTTCAATACGATAATTTGATTAAAAAAAGAAACCTTTTTTTTAATTATTAGAATCGAATTCTCGTTTTGATTATAGAATCAACCAAAAAAGGAAACATAAAAGCATCTTTCTCTAATTAATACACTATTCTTTTCTTGCAGATTACCTTTCCAAGAATGTGAATTATAATTTTCGACTTTTGAGAAAGAAAAAATCGCTAGATCTCGTAATGTATGTATTATTAGCATGTTTGTTTTAATTTTCTGCATTCGTATTTCAGATCTGCACCATATTTGCACCATGGACAACAATTTTGAAGCTGGAGATACCCATGACGTCTTGACTAAGTACGAAATCATCACTGTTCCATACAACATACTCTACGGATTTCTTTGTTCACTGGGAATACTAGCTAACCTCCTCATCATCATAGTGGTGCTAAAATACAATTACATGAAGACCCCGACGAATCTGTACATACTTCAATGGGCCGTTTTCAATATTTTATATCTAGTACACTTCATTTATTTCTACGTCATAAAGAAACTTTTCACCTTATACGACTTGTACGTCAGCTACGAACTCGAAGCTATCTTAGAGCTGGCCATCATCATTATTCTGTTGCTGCTGACTTTCGATCGTTGCGTCGAAGACGAAATAACTTCGCAAAGACTACCGATTTTCGTGTGGTTTTTCCTGACCATGTGCCTGATTGTGAGTCACAGATGGCACATGTTGCACGTCTTCCAGTTGGGATGTTCGGGGGCGTACATTGCAACGATAATCGCAGTTCTGATCAAGCAAATAATCTACATCGTGAAAAGAAATAAGGAAGCGTTCTCGGCGAACCGGAAAATTCGCCTGATCATCGTTTCGATCTACGTGTATTCCTGGGGGCTTGCTTGGGGCAGTTATTGCCTCGCGAAGAAAACCGTGGACCTCGAAAGAGCACTCGATATTCTCATATCGGCCTTGATTAGCACAGGTTTGGGTTTGATTGGATCTCTCGTGAACGTAATTTTGCTCTGCAACATGGATGTTCATTTTAAAACGTCCTTATTGAACGTGCTGACGTGCAGTTCGTCGAGCACGATAGACATCAATGTACAAGATTTTGAAGATAACGATAAGGACAATACGGCAGAGGCACGTCACAGAGCTGTTTTCATAATTTAAATTGTGATGGAATTATTTATTCTAACTTTCTGTTTTGTGCTGTTATTTTAGAATCTAAATAGGGACATCTTATTTGAATGTAATTACAAATAACGAAAAGGATCACAACGCATCGCGTTATTAAATTTGTTAATATGATTTGAAATGTAATTTTTAATTAGGGTAACGAGTTATTAATACATAAATGACGTAATGTAAGCTAGATTTATTTTTCATAAACACGCTGATATCAAAGCGGTGGTGAAAAGTATACGTTAATAAACCAAATAGTCGTACTGAAACGATACAATGGAGAGAAAAGGGCTCCAAAAATACCTAATATCCGGGCGGTTAATGGCCTCATTGCTTATTCCCTGGAGAGAGCTGCGTGCCCGTTTCCATTCTCGAAAATGTTAAGTGAGCTAACAAAGATATAACTTTTAATTATTCATTTCAATGTATGTACTGCTTTCCTTTTTTGCTTCGAAAATTCGCTTTTTATAACTTAGTTAAATGTTAATGTCTAAACCAATTCAATTTTTGAAATTGAGTAACTTTTTTTGTTGAATAATTGTTAATAATACAACGGATTGTTTTTCGTTTTAACAATTCAGGAATATAAATCGCATACGATTTACTAGCGGAAAGAATGTAAGAATGTCATCAATAAATCAACAAGTGGGCAGCACCCTTCCGATGCGTCGACCAAACAGGCCGTCCTAGTTGGAATTCACCTTCGTTTTATCGAGGAATTATGCAGTTTTCCTTAGTAGAGGGTTCCGAATATTATACTACATATATACTGGGTGTTATGTCTCAATCCTTAGTCTGAGAAAAAAGCAAAGTTGTCGAAAATTTTTAAAAGAAAAGGTGTGATCAGTTACCAATTTGAAATACAAAAGGTATCATTGAAAATGACTTTAAATAGTAGATTTTAATTATTCCCCATTGAATATTTTTCATCTTCTTTTATGGTTGCTATGGTTCTGACATAACCCAAGACGATTTTCCCCCCATTTGCTCATATCTGCACCAATTTAAAATTTGAAAACGGAAGTCAAATATTTACTCCAAGCTAATTTACTTTACTTACTTTTGTGGGTTAATAATTTTAGTCCTTTGTTCCGCCCAAAAAAATTCGTTGTCTCGCCAGACATGTGTTACGCAAGGATAATTACAGGATGAAATTACTGGGTGACCTAAAACGTCTAATAAACGAGTGGGCGCCAATTAACTTAAACAACGCGTATTTGCATGCAGAAACCCAGTAGTCCATCGACGTTTCAGAAGAGCAAGTCCTGGTCTCTTCAGTTACGCAATCCCAGAAGCTGTGCGCCGGAAATTAGACGCCATCGCATTCCGAGGTCCTATCGCGAAAAGCAAAACGTATTACAATTAAATTGCAGCGAGTGTTTGTTACAAACGCATCGACAATTAACGAAAATAAAAGGCTGGCAGGCTAGTAATTAAAACGTTTATTGGCTTACTTAAGGCGACACGAGTGGTCCGCTTTTGAGCGAAATATGTAAAAACTGACGTAATCCGGAGCCAGAATCACTTAAACAGAGCTTGGGCAACTGGTACACTTAATTTCAGTCTGCAAGAAATTACACCACCATCTCGTGCATCTCTACAGTTATGTAAGCAATTTTTTTCATTAATTTTTTTTCATAAAATTTGCTTTTGAAATTTAACTTGTGCTATGTAGATTCATTTTTTTAAACTCACTTAGTATCAATGAAGGCTTTCATGTACCTAGCACTTAATATACATACATAGGTAAGTAGGTACCTACCATAAAGCAGACCTATGATCGTTTTGCGTAGTGAGAAGGAGGATCAAAGCACACGGTTAATAACACAGTTACAATTTAGTGCAAGCTTAGCGTCTATTCCAGACGAATTTCCTTTGTCGTGAATATTACTTAATTAATTAACTAACGACGGTTACAAGTTGGTGCATGTACGTACGGCTTTTACCTTCGAGTAAGAGCATTACAGAACGAGCGAAATTAAATTCCATTTTAACTTCAGCTGTCACATGCGTTCGTTTCAACATTTGACTAATGTATACCGGACTCTAAATGCAAAGGAGCTTTCGGCGGAGCTTTCACAGATCATTCCAAATTTTAATCAACAAACATGGTATTTATTTAAGGAAGGGCTCACAGTTTCGTGCATGCAAAGTAAAGCAAGTAAATTGTTATCATGATTAATTTGCTGGATGCTGACATTGTTGATAAGTAATTCATCAAAATATAATTAGTTTTAATTTTTTTTTGTATCGTTTCAATTAGATCCTCCATTCCATGACACCTCATCAGCGTTTATTATATTGGTGGTCAATTTCATTAATGGAAGCTGACGCTTAATATACGTTTCAATTTACTTGAAACTAGATTTTGAGAAAACTTGAATTCCTTTCATTTCTTTTAATCAACTATCGCCTTTCATCATGGCCGTTGAGGCATCTGCACGGCCGTTTCAATTAGTGTCTCCATTAGGCGCCATCTCACACGTTTGTTATTGTCGTGGTCAATTTCATTACCATCCGCTGACGCTTAACATATGGCTGAGAAAAAGTCTATCAAAGTGCAGATGAAGCGCCATCTATTCAGTTTGTATTATTTACCCTTGTGGCAGGATCGAAAATTGTACCTGTTAGAGAAAGCACTTGTCATTAAATATCTATTGTCAGAGTTAATCTTTTTACTTAAGAATTATCAAAAGAATAAGTTTTTTTTTGGGTTGCGTTCAAAGGGCACTCAAAAAACCCTTTCGAATGTAATGAGATGGCTGTATGTATGCGATTGTGAATGAAGTTAGTCATGATTTTTGTAATGATACGTCTGGCCATTTGATTGCTTCAGTTCGACTAACTCGGCATCATCTCATCAGTGTTTTAAGTAACAAGAGTTGCAGATGCAGTCATTACATAGACCCTGATGAGTTGGCGCCGAATGAAGGACTTAACTGAAACGACCATGCAGACGCACAGGCGGATGTTAATAGAACTGGCCACGACAGTTTGATTGCTTCAGTTCGACTAACTCGGCATCATCTCATCAGTGTTTTACGTAACAAGAGTTGCAGATGAAGGACTTAACTGAAATGGCCATGCAGACGTACAGGCGGTTGTTAATAGAACTGGCCACGACTGGTCACTTAAATTGCGATGAAATGCCGTTAAGTGGAGGACTACGCGTTGTTAATGCTTTAGATTGTGTTCATTAATTTTGGTTTTGATTAACTCATACTAATTCACCCCCCTTGGCTCTGAAAATAAATAAAATACGTTTGCCTAGAGCATTTCATCTAATACATTTTATTTTCAGACGCTTGAAATAATTGTCCACGTCCAAAATGGATTATCCACCATCTGAAAATGCAACAAACGAAGTCTTAGCAGATGAGTTAAACGCAGCGAGAATCTCATACAAGATATTCTCTGCGACGGTGTGCTTCTTAGGGATATGGACCAACTACATCATAATCCGTACGATCATCAAGAACAAGCCAATGCGTACACCGACGAACGCCTACATTTCAAACTGGGCCATCTACGACCTGCTTTACCTGATACTAGCACCTGTGAACTTCTTACTGGAGGAATTTGTAACGAACGAAATCACTTTGTGCATATTCCGTGACATCGAGGGAACATTGGAGTTCGCCACCATTTTGCTGATAACCATGTTCCTGTTTGATTATTTCATAACGTCCAAGCACAAGCGTTTCTTGGCGGCCTCTTGGCTGCTGATCATTGTCTTCAACATCATTTCTATCATCGTGTGTTCCGTTGCGAGCACTCACATCAGCTTCCCCCAGATTTTGACCAACATCGGTTACGCCATTCTGTTTGTTATCTTCGTCATCAAAGTCGTGGCCTACAACGTCAATAAGGAACAACAGAAAGACAGTAATTACAGATTTAGATTAGCGGTGGCTTTCACCTACGTGTTTTGTTGGGTCTTCAGATACATATTTCTGTATCTAAATTATGTGGTCGAATCGCGCGATATTCTATTATGTTTAGCACGCCATGCAAACATCATAGGCTACACAAATTCCATATTTAATGTGTTCATTCTGACCTTGCTTAACAAACAATTCTATACGAACTTGTTTAAAATGTTGGGGTGCAGGGCGGATATAAATGGATCGCCTGGAGATGAAAATCGCCCAACTCAAATCAATCCAACATAATTCTTTTATTTTTGCATTTTTTCACGTGAGCACAGGCTATTTAGCATTTTTATATACATACACATGTATTTTTTTAATATGAATTGTAGTAATTGATTATCTTATGCCTGATTTTGTATTCAAATAAATTTCTACTGCAATGCTATCCGAAAATTTTCATTCCCTATTAATGGAGTTGATTAGTTTTTGGCAGTCTTGATGATTGAAGAGGTGTGTCCTCATTTGGAAAAAAAGTGCTTCGAATTATTATGAATTACGTAAGCCTTAGGATTTTTAACAATGTCTAAACATTGACGTTAATTGGGGGGTAAATATTTGGTAAATGAATCATGCCTTTTAATGTGCTGACACGTCTGCCAATTATTAAGTTCCATCTAAATTAATGTGGGCTTTAATTCGACGTGGTCATATTTCATGCGTAGTTTAAGTAAATTGTATTAAAGTCATTTCAAGTTTCCATTACTTATAAATTATTTCCCACTTGCTTTCGTACGATAAGTGGTTTTACATATGCATACGAATGCCTACGACCACCCTCATCCTCTTAACACCTTATTTTCTCATTTAACTACTTTTAAGATTTTTTTAATACAAATCAATACACGTAGAATAAATAACTAAATAATGCAAATTTAGAACAAATTGAGTATTTTATTAATGATTGTTATTTAGCAAGAATGTGTATAAAATTATTTATCTCAGTGTAATCAAAACTATAAAAAAGAATGAAATTATTGGACTGCGATCCATTTCCAGAAGACAGTGAAAATAACATAAATCCTAAAACCCGGCGATCTCGTCTCTGCTACTTCGTTGTAATTACTCACATAAATATATTTCCCCCATTTCCTCCTATTTGTCCGGCATACAATGTTATTTTTCTTTTTGATTTATTATCAATTATAGAAATCGAAAACGGAAAATGAAAGGAGCTCCATCTCAAGTTCAACTTCTCGTTTATTAACAAAGTAGTTTGAAGGGGGAGGAAAGCACTGGTTCACTTCGGAGAACACCTACCCCAGTTTCTGCAACTTCTTAACCACCTAAAGTTATGCTTTAACAGATTCTTTTTGGGCGAGTCAAACGTTTTTTCGAATGAATCAATAGATGGCGCAATTAATATATGCTCTATGATTAAAGATTCGGCCAAAGTAATTAGTAATTACTTTGCACTTTGATTATAAGAAACAGCCCATTTCCATAGTTTAATCACGGTTTAAAATGGGAAAGAGAAGCATCGACTTTGTAATCAAAATTGTTTCTATTTCAAGACAACGGATAGCGCTCTAAAATTCTCTTTTTCTTGCAGTATCTTATGATATCGTGTTTGTTTTCAGCAAAATCTGATTACCTCACATGAATCGAAACTTTAAATTCTAATAATTTTTGCGATGAAATATAGAAGAAGAAAATGAACTGTTTTTTAGATGGAAAAATAATGTTTACTATTTTTAAAAAATGTTAGGGGTGTGATAAGTTAATTAACTGCAGGTACTCAAGAAGCGCCTTTTATTTTATAATACAGTTCACATAGAATAGAATCTAGACATTTTAAATTTAAAAGGACCGTTAATCATTTAGGTTAATCAAAATAAACGCAAGATACGTTTCAGATAAATAAATTATAGTATAAACAAATAATGGGGTCATAAGGCGAGTGATACTAGAAGCAAATTCTACATTATTTGTGAAACATCCGTCGCTTGCGTAGTGCTAAAAATAACGAACTAATATAATGCGGATCCTTCTGAAAATAAAACATAACAGTAAGTAAACAAATATCAAGTAATTAAAATAAAATACCGAAAATTTGGGTTTTAATCCTAAATTATTTTTAAAATTTTCAGGGTAAGAAGGAAAGGAACATGGCGTTTCCTTTGGCAATTCAAGTTACAATTGGAGTTTTATCTACACTAGCCCATGCACTAATGATGTGCACAATTTACTTTAACGAAACCTTGAAGTCGCCAGTTTACGTCTACTTTTTCTTCGTGGCGCTTAACGACGTCCTGTACACAGAAGGATTAATTATTTATTATTTCACGCAATCATTTTTCGTTTTACCCCTACACTTGTACATTATTCAATTTGTTTTTGTGACATTAGCGGCATCCATCAGAGCTACCCTTATTACACTTTTGTTTAAATTTCCCGTAAAACCGAACATGTACACGCGTTTTATTTTAAGCATACAGATTAGTACATACCTCATAATCTTGGCTGGAATTGCAATTATCTATTTCTTGGAAACACCAGCCCTCATTCAAGCGGTTAATTTTTTTAATTATGGTGCTTTCCCAATATTATGTATTGTGTTTGTAATACAAATCACCAAACGAACTGAACGCGGTGACTACCGACTTCAACTCAATTTTGTATTTATATACATTATCCTCCACGTGTTAAAGTACGTAATCAAGTTAATTAACCATTTCCTTATCGAAAGAGAAGTTCTTGTTTTAACCGAATTTATTAATGTGCTAACCTTTTTGTATGGACTTGTGAACATTGTCGCTTTAGTAAGTTTCGATAAGTCGTTCAGGTTTGCTTTATTAAAATGTTCAAAATCGAATGGTTTCGATGAAAATAACGAGGAAAATCCTAACGAGGAAATACCTTTACAGACGTTACAAGGTGAGGGTTAAAATCACGTGATTTAAAATTTAAGCCAAAGTTACCTTAAAAACCAATTTTATTTATTTGTTTTTGTTAATAAATTATAATCACGCAATGTTTTATTTTTCATTTCCTGTCTAAACAATGCGCGAACAATTATTAAATGAATATGGAATGGCTTTCTGAATTTGAGGGGTGTGCTTGTAATGTAAACGAAGATTTTTATACATATAATGTAATGTGTAATGCATAAGCGAACATAGGTACAATGCGATCGAAAATGATTAACCGTCCTTCAAAATTATGTACTAATTTCGATATGAAAAACTCGTAGAAAACTCAATTAATAAACAAACCATGCACAACATACGAACGCTATTGATTGTCACCTGACCTTGAGTATTCAAAAACGCGAAAATGCTCTAGGCCGAAGGTAGTTTTGATTACCTTTGGGTATTTATTTTCTCAAGGACGCTCAATCATTTTCGATCGCATTGTATTTCCTCAACATCACCGTTTGAATTTCTATTTCAAAAAAATGAAAATGAAAGAATTGTTTGTTATTTTGAGATAGAAATAGTTGAATTACATCAAGGTCGGGACAAATGAAGATGTACAATCAGAATTAAAAGTAAAGTCTTCCCAATAAAAATTAAATAGGGACCTTAATCACATTTTCTACTTTCAAGATATCTCAAACCGATAACAAACAAACAATAACAATCAACCATTTTACTTTAGCTCGACTGTGAATAGCTATGTTTATATTAAATCTCAATCGTTTCGATGTGCAAAACAATTAGAGATGCATACGTAAACCACGAAATTCAAAGATAAACTTACGTCATCAGTTCTGTTTCGTGAATCGTAGATCGAAGTGACGCATTGGAAAATTTAACAGCGTTTTCGATTCACTTGAACCGGTTGCACACAGTGTATTTGTATTTTCTTTTAACCACATACAGTAACACGACATGAAGGTACTCTGAGTGCGTACTAGTGCGGTCAATCGAAAACGCTGTAAAAGTGTGTGTATTCGTGCTCAAATTCTTGAGTTACTTTTTTATCAGATTATCAGTGAAGTCTAGCATAGTGTAAGTCGTCGTTAATGGAAATAAATTGCACTAGACCTATACACTTTTGTGGAATTCACATGTTTTTGTTGATATCATTTCATGAAAAATTGAGCAACGGAATACAAGGTTAAGAAAAGAAGGTCAGCTGGTTTCGCTTAATGTTCATCACATGCAAGAAGTTTAAACGTTTATAAAAACGTTCTGGAATTGATTGATAGAAGTGGTAAGTATGAATTCCAATCTACCAGATTAAATTTTGTTAACAAATAAAGTTTTTTGTTTGAAAATTATTGTAACTAACGTCGAAATAGTTTGGATTAAACTAGATAAAGTAAAAGCCGGTTTAATGAGATCTAAAACAAGTTTAAATTTTAAATCTACATTTCGTTTTGAGTTTTGTCAAGCCGAAAAGCAAGAGAAAAATTTCATTTTCGTTCAAAATTCTAAAACGATTATTTTATATCAAAATGTTTGTTATTAAATTTTTGATTTTGAAAATGAAATCTTACTTCGCACTTATTGCGAAAAAATCATACACGATTTTAATCGTACGGTTGGCAACATTGACCTGTTTCTTGTGTATACAAAATTTTGTTCAGTTACTAGAATATTTGGAGCACGAAATTTTTGGGCCTCAGAAATAGCCAACGTTCTATTTTTTCAGACAATTTCTGATTCACTCTAATTTTTGATACAATTTACACAGTGATGTCGTAAAATTTACATTGTTCCATAGTATTGAACCAAATCTTCAAAAATCGTCCCTTTCCCCTTTCCCCAGTTAAAATAATAAGTAATCTTCTATCGTTCGTGATGAAGAAATAATTTGTGTTTCCTTTCAGTTTCAAATATTTTTTTCCATTGCAGTTAAGGCCCCCTCTACTTTAAAGGAAAAGGAATAAAAATGATAACCGCACTGGATGCTATCTCCAAGCTACAGGGAATTTTCAGCTATGCATCGATTATCTCAAACGTGATTGTAATATTTACAATCAGCAGGAACAACATCCTCAAGAAAAGACCTATTTATGTGTACATTTTAAGCTTTTTAATTAATAATGCTCTATATACGTTGTGTCATGAGATTCTTCGTACATACCAGGATGTGATCATCGCAAATTTTGCTCTTTACCATTTTTGGTTGCATATGCTTTGGATTTTTATAATCGGAAATATTTTAACTTTAATAGCACTTACTCTTCAATATCCCGTTAGACGCGATAATTATGTTCGTTTTATCATGCGTATCTGGATATTTCTAATTGCATTCAGCGTAATATTTACTATAACTTATTTTGTTATCGATTTCTTCCTTAAGAGTTTGTTTACTGTAGCGATATTTATTACGTTTTTTGTTTTGTTGGTGGTTCACGTCGTGTGCCGCGTTATTTACCGAAAAGAACGTGGGGATTACGCCCTTCAATTAAATTTTGTATCTGTTTATATTTGTTGCAATGTGCTCTATCAGTTTTGCTGGTTCATTTTGTTCTTCTTGGATAATTCGATTGTATTTACTGTAATGCTTTCATACGTCCGGGTTTATGTATCATGTTACGGCGTGGTTAATGCGATAAGCTTGCTGTTTTTCGATAGGATGTACAAAATCTGTTTCTTGGCAACGATAAAGTGTTCAAAAACTAAATATTTTGACACTCATGAGAGTAAGATTCCGGATGGAACGGTGTTAACAACACACAATCCATCGTAAGTCCTCATTATGACTGCAAATTTACAACAAAGTACAATGCAAATTAACTCTTTCCTCCTCTCCTCATTACAAGTCATTACAATAATTATTTTTTATTAATTATTAAGGTATTTTAGGCATATATTGTATTTGCTTAAAATTCTTACTTATTATTGTGTTCTTTTATAATGTTTAATATTTAAATAAAATAAATAAATTTTTAAATAAATTTTGTTTGAAATAATAATATCCAAGATGTAAGTAACGGAAACGAAAAGTTCGATCAGAAGTGATTAGGCCGCAATTTAATTTTCGTTGGGGAGACATTACTTTTAATTCTGACTGTACATATAAGTATTAATCACAGATTTAATAATTGACAGATATATTATGTTGCAAAATAATGAATAATGAAGCAAAATAAACGCGCAGTACTATACTCCTAATATGATTCAGTGGCAACTCCACCAAAGACGGTTTTGCCCGTAATAGGGGAACCTTTTCTCATATTAAAACCTTTACTTCTGTTTATTTATATGTAATCAGTCTTTGTAATAGTAGTAAATGGTAAATGTCTATGGTATTACATAGTTACAATGCTGAGATAGTGCGACATACGAAAATTTACTGCAGCATTGCCTACATTAAAAACAATATTTGTTATAGTTTACAATCTTTACTTTGTTTCTTATGATTTTAATGTCCTATTTTTTATTTCACTACGTGTTCTACTTGAAAGAGGTAACGGAACCTGAAACTCCCAGACTCTTCCTAACCACAAGGATTTTCGTCTGTTGTTCAATAAACTGTTTCATATCATCCTATTAAAAAATTGGCACGTTCATTTGGCCTTGGCCTATGTGTTTTAATATAGTAATAAACTTTACTGTTATTCTCCTTTTGTAAAAGAAGTAAGGTTTGGATTCATGGATTTAAAAAAAATAAAGTATTGTTTATTTTAAATAAAAAAAGAACAATATTTGGTATACATGGGTACCCACATAAATATGACAACTTTTTTTATATGATGAATTAATGAACTACTCTGTTGTTTCCCAAAAAATTACATTGTTCCCCTCTAATTTACTTGACCTTATAATTACAAGTAGAATTACAAGAACATATGAGGAGCTTATTTTCAAAACGCAACATGTCCAAAAATTGCAATTTTGAGATATAGATGTCATTATATAGTGTATAACCTCCTCTACAAGTTGGTTATTGAACCTTTTAGACAAACCTCAAAAGTCCTATTACATAAAGCGACTAATATTTCTTAAATTTTCAAATTGCAACAAGTTCCGCTTATTTTTATTTTCTAACTGCGATATATCCATTCAGCAAATCAGGAATGCCGAAATGCTTACATAGTAGGTGCGTTAGCGTGTTTTACGTAGTTCATTTCATTCTGTAAAACTAAGATTTTGTATGCTTTGTCATCATAATATTTAACAAAAAAATTAAAATCCATTACATACCAAACTATGTACATAATGTCCATAAATGAATGCCTTTTGAAGGAAACAAAATTGCTTGAAAATCTCAAGCCATTATTGAAAAATATGTTTTTCCCATTTATCTCGCATAACGATTTTTGGACATGTTGCACTTTGAAAATAAGCTCCTCATTTGAAGGTAGGAAAACAATAACAATCATCCATTTTACTTTAGCGCGTACTGTGAACAAGTATATTTATATGAAATCTAAATGTTTTTGATGTGCAAATGTGAGCGCATATGTAAGTCATAAAATTAAAAAAAAAAAAAAAAAAAACTTACGTCACCAGTTATGGTTCGCGGTATATTTTAAGCGTAGATCAATGTAAGGCGTGCCACTGGAAAGTTTAAAAATGTGTGTATTCGTGCTCAAATATTTGAGTTACTTTTTTTTTATCAGATTATCAGTGAAGCCTGGCACAGTGTAAGTCGCCTTTAAAGGAAATAAATTGAACTATGCCTATACACTTTTGTGAAATTCAATTTCTTGTTCATATCATTTCATGAAAAATTGAGCAACGAAACACTAGGTTAAAAAAGAAAATTGGCTGGTTGGGTATAATGTTCATCACATGCAATAAGCTTAAACGTTCTGGTATTGATTAATGAAATTGGTATGAATTCCAATCTACTAGATTTAATTTTGTTAACAATTAAAGTCTTTTGTTTGAAAATGATTGTAATTAACGTCGAAGTAGTTTGAATCCATCTAAGTAAAGTAAAGGCCGGTTTAATGAGATCAAAAACAAGTTTAGCATATTTACAAACACTATTCGTTGTTTTAGCTTACTTACCTTCAAACGAAGAGATAATATTGAGTAATTCCAGTCAGTAGCCACTAGCTACTATTCGTTTATTATTGGAACATTTAACACTTTAATATCTTAAGAAAAGTCACTACTTTGGCGTGGTGACATGATAGTTATAATTAGATATCGAGGAATTTTAGGCATTCGGAAGTTGTATATAATTGACGGCGCCTGTCGGTCAATTGCTCTAATGTATTTTAAAAGAAGTGTATTTTAAATTCAAGGCTTGCTTGTCACAACAAAAATGACCTGCCTTCGTATAACAGCAACTTTTATTTTGTGTCGGGACAGTTGCGCCCCTACACATTTGCACCCTCGCTATATTGTAAGAATTTACGTTTTTGGACCGGACACGTGTTTAAATTATAAAATAAAAAATACGAAGTGTATTACGCATTACTGTTATTAACCCTAAATTTCATTTCATACCACTTAAATTCTTTGGTTAACATTAAATCGGTAAAAAATCTTGGAATTATTTTCGAATGCTCTCAAGAGTAGTCACTGTATGCAATAACTACAGCAAGGATCTTAGGTCGCGAAATAGATCCGACCTTGCGACGTTACATATTACATAGACGAGCGCTGTGTTGCACTGTGCTCTCACATAACCAACGTGATTGTCCCGTCTCAACTCAATAAATGCCATTTTTTGCTTTGTTAAATTTAATCAAAAGAGTTGCTATAATTTTAACAAATATATCCAGGAAATTAAATAAGAGCAATATGTAAATAATCATACAAATATTTAGTTATTAAAGACCCAGATCGACGTTTATGCTGCAAGTTTATAGAAAAAAAAAAGAAAAAAAATTCAAGGTTATAGTTTGCCAGTTATATTGCTCAGTAAATTTATGTGAAGGAGACTACAGATGCGGCGATATTTGGGCAATTTGATCGATAGCAATCGTGATCGGATTGCTTCGATATTGCCGGATTATAAATGATATTTTGATCGCTCGACAATATTTTTCGTAAGCAATTTTCGGACAACCAGATTGCACTGACTAGTGTCTGGTCTCCTTAATGCCTGGTTAATACGCTGCTGTTTTTGTACTCTCCTCATAAAAAACTGAGAAAAATTATCGTGTTTATGAGTTATTAACTTTTTCGTAAAGGATGATTTACATTATAAGACAACGACACGACACGTAGCGTAACAGACAAGACACGGAAACATTATTCAATGCAATTCAATGATATCATGCACACTATCCTGCAACGACACGTATTGGCTAAGACAAGACGAGACGACAATCTGACCAGGAATGTTTTTCGTGTCTGTGCGTGTCGTTGAAGTACAGTGTATTTTGCGAATCCGACTGTCTGATGTGTGTCTGATAATGTATCCATTGCGTATTTTTTGTGTCGTGTCTGTTACGCTACGTGTCGTGTCGTTGTCTTATAATGTAAATCATCCTTTACGTATAAGCGAGTCATGCTAGCACTTGAATGCTAAAAATCACCACACAATAAATCATCAGTAAAAAATAAAATTGGTTACCTTACATCATTTAGGTGTAGGTAAAAAATAGTCTGAGGTAAGAGTAATTTGTTTTTTTTTTACAATTGTCCCTTCATCATAGAACCTTTACACTTGTGAAATTTTGAAGGAGCAAGAGTAAAAGAGGCTATAAAAATACAAAACTGTAGGCAGAAGTTGGATTCAAAAATATACAATCCTGGTAATAGTATTGGTATGATAGAGACTGAAAAACAAATTGAAATCTCTTAAAAGCTCACATTTATTATACTTTTATTCCGTACCGGTTGCACTCACCTGTTAACCACTAGTGACGTTCATTTAAATACCGCTATCGGTAAAACACAATTCTTTATTAATATTAGCTATATGAACTCCAATACACCACAGATGTGTAATGGTTTGCCTGATAAAGTAGGTATTGCATATTTAATTTTTAATGTTTTAGATTTTTTCGTTGCAACTTTTACCCCGTTTATACACTTAGGCCCAGTATTTCATTCGGTGTTTAACTTTAAACTTCGTTTTATTTCTGTGGAAACAATTGTCTTTACAATTATTACTATGGGAACAAAACGAAGCTTAAAGTTAAACTCTGAAGCATAGAAGCAATTATTTTGATAACTGTTACTGGGAATAAACTGAAGATTAAAGTTAAACTGTGACTGAAATACCGGGCCTTACCAAGGTTAGTCCTAATTGTTTTTTAAACAAATTTTATATCTCCAATTCGTTTTGAGTTTTTACTTTTTTTTTATTATAGTCTTTATTTAATTTTCTTATTTTCATCAGGAATTTTTATTTTTTTCCTTTTCGATCGGATTCTTCGATCTCATTTTTTTTTGTTTTTAATTGTTTCCCATTTTTTCAGAAATTAAGAAATTTCATTTCGGATTTGTGTTTCTTTTCCTTTCGTAATTATGATTGTCATTCATAATCATAATCATAATCTTTATTAATCCTTTAAATCAATATGGACATAGGACAGGTCAAAACGCAGAAGTAGTTGTAGTAACGAGATTAATAAAAATATAGAAAAAATTAACAGTTCGGCGCTGCAGGTTTGAGTTTTGTCAAACCGAAAAGGCGCATAACTTGAAAAGCAAGAGAAAAATTTCACTTTCGTTCAAAATTTTAAAATGATTATTTTATAGCAAAAAGTTTATTAAATCTTTAATTTTGAAAATAAAATCTTACATCGTACCTACTGCTAAATAATCATACAAAGACGATTTTAATCGTACGGTTGGCAGCACTGACCTATATCTTGTGTATATAGATTTTGTTCAACTACTGGAATGTTTGGAGCAAGAAATTTCTGGGCTTCAGAAATAGACAATGTTCTATTTTTTCAGAAAATTTCAAATTCACTCTATAATTACAATTTACGGAGTGATATCGTAAAATTTAATTAAAGCTGGTTCTTGTCCGATGAAAATTGTATCACAAACTCTTTTAAACGGACACTAAATGGCGCATAAACACTTAACGTTTCGCAGTCGTTCGACAGCTTCGTCAGAAGTGAAATATATTTTTCATATCTTAAGAATGTAACAAATTTGTATAATACGCTTTAGCACGCCTTTTAAATGGCTGACTAATCGACGTTTCGTTGTATTATGCCTCTATTATACAGCCACTAATAATTAAAATTTAGCGATTAAAAATTATCATGTATTAACTAATAAAACTTTAAGCGTTTATACATTAACTAACAATTAATAATTACGCAGACATACTAACTAGTAATAGCATGGTGATCAACGATCGAATGAAAGCGAAAGATGAATTGTCAACTTTAAAAATAAGATTCCAAACATTAAAATGTCATAACCATCAACTAATCGTCAATTTCCAATTGTAATTAAGAACTCATCAGTTGTAATTCAGAATTGTTAATTCAATTTCAGAATATATCATTTGTAATCAGATTTATCATTAAATAGTTTGCAACATTTTGAAGCACGTATGCGCACTCAAGTATTTCATTAATAATTATCATAGAATAATTATCAAGAATGGAAATAAAGTCTATTTTTAATTATTAGTTGTTAGTGTTAAGTTTTTAATTATGCGGTATAAACTCGTCCACGTAAAGGTATCTTTCAATTCTTAAGTTTTAATTATTACTTAACAATTTATAATTATTAGTGGCTGTATAAAACCATTAGTTGATATTACAAATCAGCTACAATCGAATAAAGACTACTTTAATAATTTAATTGTTGTAAGAAAAATTATCTAACCTCAGGAAATGTATAACATTGTACTAGTCGTAAGTAATAATAAAAAAGTAATAATTTGTAGTAATTCGTATAATTTCAGTAAATAAGAATAACATTGTAAAAATTTAGTGGAGGTCTGCAAATCGTAATGACAAAGGAGAAATAATAGCTGCCAATAATCGAAAGGAAAATATCTGTGATTCAAAAACAAGAAAGAACGGAGGCAATGGACTAAGAAATTTCGTAAATAGTAGAAAAGGAAGATAGAGTGGAAACCTATGAAAGACCAAAAACGACACCAAATTTTTTTAAAGCATTTAATCCACTGTTTGCGGAATAGTTTAAAATAGAGTGTATTTTTTACCAAATAATGTCATAGCTTTAATTTAGAGATGTTATTTGGCAATGAAATTGTATTTGTTCTACGCTAAGCTTAACAAATATTTGACAAAGACAAATAGAAATATAAATAAATCAAAATTTTTCTTCGATATTATTATCAATTAGCTAAGCTGCTGTAATGATATCTTTAAAACTAAACTGGTTTCAATTCCTCAACATTATAATACTAGTTTTAATAATAATAGTTTTGTTAATAAATCATAATTATGAAATGTCTTATTTTTAATTTCCTATCTAAACAAATGCGCTATAGAACTAATGGTGCTCTTACACGAGCAATTAAAATGGCCCAATTGCAGGCAACTTCAATCAATTTATGCATCATGGCAACTTCTAGCAACATACGGAAACACATTATACGAAATATGTGGATCAATTATTCGTCAAATAATGGCTCAATATTGCCCAGCAATATGGATCAATAATGCAGTAAGTGCGTACACGATAAATTCTGTGGAGCAATTATTGTCGACAATAAAAATCGTTGCAACGTTGCAACAATGCATTTGTTCTAAATTTAATAAAAAAGAAAAGAAAGAAAAGAAGAATTAGACGAATTTGGATGCGAAAATTTCTAGCTAGTCCAGAACACTTACCTTCAGCATTGTGAAATAAATTAAGTTTAAAAGACTCTCAAGATTTTGAACTAATCGTGGATAAACGGGTTCCAATAATTATAAAAAAAAAACTACTAACATGAAAGAGACGCAAGTATATAAAGGAGTGCGATAGGAACAAAAATTGCTCGGTGTTTTCCAAACCCCATGGATATATGGCAATTCGTAGCGGCGACATAAGTAACACGTGGCAATATGGAGCAATACTGCTATACGTTGTCGAAATAAGTGTTAGAAATCGCATGATGTTGATCGATCTATACCTTTTCAATTTCAAATTGGAACTAAACAATTTTAAATTGGGAATAAACAAATTCAAAATGAGAATAATCAAATTCAAATTGGGAAGAAATAATTTCAAATTGGGATTAAACGAATTTTCCGATAATCATTTGCTCAAGCTCTCCCCATACAGCCCGATGTTGAATTCAATTGAACTCGCATGGTCTTGTCCAAAAGCTAACGTTAAAGGAGACTTAAGCAATCCAAATGCCACAAATTTTAGCAGATGAGGCCAGGGCGAACATAGCTTAGACGGAATATCGTTTACAAAAATTATAATTATATAGTGCGACAAAATATTACTATTCAAATTGTCGTACCTAACTGTATAAGATTTGTTGCAAATATCCAAAGATTCATATCTGACGCGTTAAATATGTTTGATGTAAAATTTTGTTATATAAGTAATTATTGGTTAGGTTTCGTTTTGTTATTATTACCTACGAGCTTGTATTTTTTCCGAATTAAAATATATTGTTCCAACTTGAATTTATTTCGTCCCAATTTGAAATTGTTTATTCCCAATTCGAATTTTACATAAGCGAACACTTATAGGTATTGCCAATTTATCGTTGATAAATAGGCCTGTTCGATAGCTCTGCACTTTTCTACACTTTTAGCACCAACCGCTCCTGAAAGAGTATATGACATAACATAAGTAGGAGTGAGAAAAATAGAGTAAAGGTGTTAAAAGTGTAGAAAGTGCAGAGCTATCGAACAGACCTAATATCACTACCATTTACATAAAAAAAACACCGTTAGTATTTCCATTAAAAAAATGAAAAGAATTGCCTGTTATTTTGAAATAGAAATAGTTGAACTACTTCAAGGTCGCGAGAAATTGAGTTGTACAGTCAGAATTAAAAGTAAAGTTTCCCCAATAAAAATTAAATAACGACCTTAATCACATTTTTACTTTTAAGATATCTCAAACCGATGAAGCCATCTCATCATGATATGTTTTAGTTCCACTGGTGTCTGTTAACTCCGAGTTCTTGTATGCTCAGTGGTACCGAGCTCAAAAATAGGGTATAGGTACCCACATAAATATAACAACTTTTTATACTTTTATATAATGAATTAATGAACTATACTATCGTTTCCCAAAAAATTACATTGTCCCCCCTAACTTACCTTGTAATTGACTTTCTAATTACAAGTAGAATTACAAGAATATATGAAAGGTAGGTAAACAATAACAATCATCCATCTTACATTAGCTCGTGAATAACTATGTTTATATTAAAATAATAACTATGTTTATATAAAATCTAAATCTTTTTGATGTGCAAAACATTTAGCGATACATACATAAACCATGAAAACTTACGTAAGAAAAACTTATGTCACCAGTTCTGGTTCAGATTATCAATGGAGTCTAGCATAGTGTAAGTCGCCGTTAATGGAAATAGATTGTACTAGACCTATACACTTTTGTGGAATTCACATTTTTTGTTGTCATGAAAAATTGAGCAGCGGAATACAAGGTTAAAATAAGAAGGTCAATTGGTTTGGCTTAATGTTCATCACATGCAAGAAGCTTAAACGTTTATAAAAACGTTCTGGTATTGATTGATAAAAGCGGTAAGTATGAATTCCAATCTACTAGATTTAGTTTTGTTAACAATTAAAGTTTTTTGTTTGAAAATTACAGTAATTAACGTCGAAATAGTTTCGATTAGACTAAATAAAGTAAAAGTCGGTTTACTGAGATCTAAAACAAATTTAGCATATTTTTAAACATTATTTGTTGTTTTAGTTGACGAAGAGATAATATTGACTAAATCCATTCAGTCACTAGCCAGGTATTTTTAAAATTATAGAAGTAACTGCTAGATGGTAAGTTATTCGTTTATTATTGGAACATTTACCACTTTAATATCTTGAGAAAACTGACTATTTAGTCGTGATGACATAATAGTTACAATTAGATATCAGGGAATTTTAGGCAATCGGAAGTATGTATACATATAGTAGGCGGAGAAATTTTAAATCTACATTTTCTATTGAGTTTTGTCAAACCGAAAAGCAAGAGAAAAATTTCATTTTCGTTCAAAATTCCTAAACGATTATTTTATACCAAAATGTTTATTAAATTTTTGATTGTGAAAATGAAATCTTACTTCGTACTGCAAATAAACACGATTTTAATTGTACGGTTGGCAATATTGATCTGTTTCTTGTGTATACAAGATTTTGGTCAATTGCTAGAATATGTGGACCAAAAAATCTTTGGGCCTCAGAAATAGACAACGTTCTATTTTTCAGACAATTTCTGATTCACTCCAATTTATGGTACAATTTACATAGTGATATAGTAAAATTTAAATTGTTCCATGGTATTGAACCAAATCTTCAAAAATCGTCCCTTTCCCCCTTCCCCAGTTAAAATAATAAGTAAGAATAGATTACTTATTATTTTAACTGGGGAAGGGGGAGAGGGACGATTTTTGAAAATTTCGTGAACGTCGTTCGTGATGAAGAAATAATTTGTGTTTCCTTTCAGTTTCAAATATTATTTTTTCCATTGCAGTTAAGGCCCCATCTACTTTAAAGGAAAAGGAATAAAAATGACAACCTCACTGGATGCTATCTCCAAGCTACAGGCAATACTCAGCTATGCATCGATTATTTCAAACGTGATTGTAATATTTACAATCAGCAGGAACAACAACCTTAGGAAGAAACCTATTTATGTGTACATTTTAAGCTTTTTAATTAATAATACTCTATATATGTTGTGTCATGAGATTCTTCGTACATACCAGGATATGTTCATCGCAAATTTTGCTTTTTACCGTGTTTGGTTGCAGATGCTTTGGACGTTTGTAATCGGAAATATTTTAACTTTAATAGCACTTACTTTTCAATATCCCGTTAGGCGCGATAATTATGTTCGTTTTATCATGGGTATCTGGATATTTGTAAATGCATTCAGCATAATATTTACTATAACTTATTTTGTTTTCGATTTCTTCGATGAGCGTTTGTTTACTGTAGTGACATTTATTACGTTTTTTGTTTTGTTGGTGGTTCACGTCGTGTGTCGCGTTATTTATCGAAAAGAACGTGGGGATTACGCCCTTCAATTAAATTTTGTATCGGTTTATATTGGTTGCAATGTGCTCTATCAGATGTGCTGGTTCATTTTGTTCTTCTTGAGTCATTCGATTGTATTTATTATAATGCTTTCATATGTCAGGGTTTATGTATCATGTTACGGCGTGATTAATGCGATAAGCTTGGTGTTTCTCGATAGGAAGTACAAAATCTGTTTCTTGGAAACGATAAAGTGTTCAAAAACGAAATATTTTGATACTCATGAGCTTGAGATTCCGAATGAAACGTCTTCAGCAACGCACAATCCATCGTAAATCATCATTATGACTGCAAATTTAATTTAATTTGGACAACAAAGTACAGGATGGGCCAAATTTGATGCTTTTGATGGGAAACACCTATTTCTAGAGAAATTTAAGAAATCTCACAATCGCTTTAAAAAATGCGTTGAACGTTGATGGTAGTCTACTAGAACAATGCAAAAGAAAGTCAATTGTTTCAGTAATAAGTCATCGCCTACTGAAACATTGCAAAAATCTTGAAAAGCTTATATCTGGAAATGATGATGAGCATATTTTTGTAAAGGTAATTTTATACTCTTTCTAAAAATATAGTTTTGCTCATATCTCGAAAAATATATTCTTCAGAAAATTGTAATTAAAAGTAATGAATTCTACGCCAAAAAGTGCCTTGAGAAAGTTTTTACAGAAATCAGAAATTTTTAAAAACAAAAGAGTTACGATGGTTTATAGAAGTTGCAGAATTTTGAAAAACTCCTTGTAGCTCCAAAACGGTATAAGATTTCAAAATGCGGCCTTCACCATTAATTTTCAAATAAAAATTGAGCTCCAGGCACTGAGGTCAGTTTTTATCTTAATGCTCTAGATATATAGGTGTTTCCCATTAAAAGTGTCAAATTATTTTTAATTAATTATGAAAGTGTTTAGGCATTATATCGTCTTTGTTTAAAATTTTTACTTATTATTGTGTTTCTTTATAATGTAGTTTGCAATCAGTCTGTTTAATATTCAATTTTTAAATAAATTTTACTTGAAAAAAAATTACACAGATGTAAGTAACGGAAACGAAAAGTTCGATCAGAAGTGATTAGATCTCAATTTAATTTTCTTTGGGGAGACATGACTTTTAATTCTGACTGTACATATAAGTATTAATCTCAGATTAAACAATTAAGAGATATATTATGTTGCCAATGCATTATCAAGAAAGTTCGTTAATCTAAGCAACGGAATTAGATACAGCATGTAGCAAAAATGAAGCATAATAAACGCACAATATTATGATTCAGTGGCAAATCAACCAATCATGGTTTTGCCCGTAATAGGTGAACCTTTTCTCATATTAAAACCTTTACAGCTTCTTATTTATAATCAGTCTTTGTTATAGTAGTAAATGTTTATGGTACTACATAGTTACAAGTTACAATGCTGAGGTAGTGCGACATATGAAAATTTACTGCGGCCTTGCTTACATTAAAAACAATATTTGCTATACATAGGTACCCACATAAATAAGACAACTTTTTTTATGTAATGAATTAATGAAGTACTCTGTCGTTTCTCAAAACATTACATTGTCCTCCCTAACTTACTTGACCTAATAATTACAAACGGAATTACGAGAACACATGAAGGTAGGAAAGCAATAACAATCATCCATTTCACTTTAGCGCGTACCGTGAACAACTATGTTTATATTATATCTAAATCTTTTTGATATGCAAAACATTTAGCCGCGCATATGCGGGTCATAAAATTAAAAAAAAAAAAACTTAGGTCAACAGTTCAAGTTCGCGGTATATTTTAAGCGTAGATGAAAGTGAGGCGTGCCACTGGAAAGTTTAAAAGTGTGTGTATTCGTGCTCAAATATTTGAGTTACTTTTTTATCAGATTATTAGTGAAGCGTGGCACAGTGTAAGTCGCCTTAAGAGATGCAATCTTACGAAATAACTCCATATACCAAAACAATTAAAACGGGCGAATTCATAGAGACTTTATTTCTGAATATAATTAATCCTTTTTTTTTCTTATATACCTGACAACTAGCACTACAAAGTGACCATAGGAAATCTCTCTATCATCATCTGGTAATTAAGAAAAAAATAATTAACATCGAAAAATTGTAGTTGAACTTTACAGCGATAGTAAAAATACTTCCAGATCGAATTTTGAAAAACGCGTTGGTCACTTTGTAGATTGAGGTTTTGTTAACAAATCAGTGAAAACAGCTTTTAAAAATATGTAACCATAATTAAGTTATGAAGTCGCCCGAATTATTTCTGTAAGGCGTGAATATATTCTCCCCACCTTAAGAGCTGGGGGCGGTAACAAAATAGACAATCACGTGATATTTTTTCACGGCCTGAGAATATATTTTGCGTTCCGATTTTTTAAGGGTTATTGCACATGATCTCAGATAGGACTAAGGCAGATAATTTAAACATATTTAAGTTTGTACATTGCTTTTTCCAGTACGTTTTTGGTATTTTAATATATATTTATACATACACTGAGTACAAGTACATTAATAATAAATTGCACTAGGCCTATACACCTCAGTGAAATTCACATTTTTTGTTGATACCATTTCATGAAAAATTGAGTAATGGAACACAAGGGTAAAAAAAGGAAGTCACCTGGTTTGGTTTAATGTGTATCACATGCAAAAAGCTCAAACGTCTATAAAAACGTATTGGTATTGATTGATAAAATTGGTAAGTAAGAACGCCAATCTACTAGATTTAATTTTGTTAACAATTAAAGTTTTTTGTTTGAAAATTATTGTAAGTAACGTCGAAGTAGTTTGAATCAATCTAAATAATGAGATCAAAAACAAGTTTAGCATATTTACAAACATTGTTATTTTAGTTTACTTATCCCCAAACCAAGAAATAATATTGAGTAAAGTAACTTTTATTTTGTGTCGGGACAGTTGCGCCCCTACACATTTGCACCTTCGCTACACTGGTAAGGTAATTAAGAATTACATTTTCGGACCCGACACGTGTTTAAATTATAGAATAAAAAGATACGAAGTGTATTACACATTACTGTTATTAGCTCTGAATACCATTCCATTCCACTTAAATGCGTTGGTTAAGCGATAAGAAACCTTGGAATAATTTTTGAATGCTCTCAAGAGTAGTCACTGTATGCAATAACTATAGCAAGGATATTATGTCGCGAAATAGGTCCGAGCTTGCGACGTTCCATATTCTATAGACGAGAGCTGTGTTTCACTGTGCTCGCATATAACCAACATGATTCTCCATCTCAATTAGTAATATGTAAATAATCACACAAATATTTAGTCATTAAAGACCCAGATCGACGTTTATGCTGCCGTCCAAGTTTATAGAAAAAAAAAGAAAAAAAATCAAGGTTACAGTTTGCCAGATGTATGTGAATTCATGTGAAGGAGACTACAGATGCGGCGATATTTGGGCAATTCGATCGATAGCAATCGTGATCGGAGTACTTCGATATTGCCGGATTCTAAGCGATATTTTGATCGCTCAACAATTTTTTTCGTAAGCGTTAGTGGGGAGTCCCGTTTCGTCTGTGGTCTCATTAATGTCTCCTTAATGTCTGGCCAATACGCTGCTGTTTTTGTGCTCTCCTCATAAAAAGACTAATTGCGGAGAGCGGCTCTATAATTCATAAAAATTATAGTATGAACATAGCTTTGTTCTAATTATTTCGTTAAACTGAATCCGGTAGTTAGCAATCTTATTTGAAGAAATATGGAATTTCTATGACTTCCTCTCATCAAACATAGATCTACTATAATAAAATTAAACGTGTTAGTGAGAAGGACTGCAATAGACTTAGCCATCTCAACTTAACTATTAAGCGAATTGCTAACTTCATTGGCTTTCCAAATTTTATAATTTTCAATTTTTATTTTTTTAATTATGATCATTTATTTTTCTTCCTTTCTTCAGGAATTTTTATTTTTTATTTCATTTCGATCGGGTTCTTCGATCTTATTTTTTTTGTTTTTAATTGTCTCCCATTTTTTCAGAAATTAGGAAATTTTATTTGGGATTTGTGTTTCTTTTCCTTTCGTAATTATTATTGTTATTCATAATCATAATCTTTATTAATCCCTTAAATCAACGTGGACATAGGACAGGTCAAAACGCGGAAGTAGTATTAGTAGCGAGATTAATAGAAATATAGAAAGTATTAACAGTTCGGTGCTGCAGGTTTGAGATTTGTCAAACCAAAAAGGCGCATAACTTGAAAACCAAGAGAAAAATTTCATTTTCGTTCAAAATTCTAAGATGATTATTTTATACCAAAAAGTTTTTGATTTTGAAAATGAAATCTTAGGGCAAGGTGGTGTAAAAATGAGACAACGAAAATTTTGGGTAATAATGAGACGAGTCATACTTTTTCACTAAAAATAATATTATTTAGGATGTTAAAGCGGGAAATTTGTACCTATATATTATAAAATCTAAATATATATTTTTAGGAAAAGTACTATTAGCCTTAAGCTTCAATATTTTTTCTGTTTCAACATGTCGCATGTTACATCTTAAAAACTTTTAAAATGTAGCGGTAAACTTTTGTTAACTAGCCGTGTTGAATCATCGGACATACTCGGTGAAAGTCGCGTTTGAATCTACGATCCCTTCCAAACACTTTATGATAACGCGCGCCATTCTACCATTAACCGTTAGGAGTGTGTCTTGTGTTGATTGTATGGGGCAAATTTGAGACGATTGCTGGGGTAAATATGAGACGCCATGTGGGTTAAAAATGAGACACAGAGTTGATCAAAATGCCTAGAAACTACGTACCAAATTTGACGTATCTAAAGACGACGTGGTGACAAAACTGCCTGCTCCATCGTTTCATGGAGGAACTACCAGAGTTTCTCAACAAATCATGTTTGCTATTAATTTTGACAAATTTAATGTAAAATAATAGTTATACGAACTCTAGTTTAAAAAGCATAATCATTTGCAGTCGTTTCCCAATGGTTTCTTGAGTTTTTGTTTCTCTCAGTTAGAGTTCACGTTTTGTTTTCTATTTCTACAGTCTTTTGTTATAATTAAAAAAAATATTCTTATAACTTGTGTCTCATTTTTTTACTAGACCGTCTTAATATCACCCCAGCAGTAATAAATAGCACACAAGCTTACATATACACCTGAAAATACTGCGTCTCATTTTTATCCGTGCCTGTCTCAGTATTACCCCAAAGACAGGTTAAAAATGAGACACGGTTTTTAATTTTTTTCAGAAAAATTATTTAATTTGATAAAACATTGTACCTTGAAAATACTCCGTAATAAAATCTGGATATGATGCAAAATTTTTTTATCATGTATTGATACGTTAGATCGCCTAAAAATTAAAAGTTTTAAAAAGTGTCTCATTTTTACATCATCTCGCCCTACATCGTACCTACTGCTAGGTGCTCGATAATCATACAAATACGATTTTAATCGTACGGTTGGCAACATTGACCTATTTCTTGTGTAAACAAGATTTTGTTCAATTGTTCAACTACTAGAGTATTTGGAGCAAGAAATTTTTGGGCATCAGAAATAGAAAACTGCTTTTTCAGACAATTTTAAATTCACTCTATAATTACAATTTACAGTGATATCGTAAAATTTAAATTGTTCAAGGTATTGAACCAAATCTTTAAAATTCGTCCCCCTCCTCCTTCCCCAGTTAAAATAATAAGTAACCTATTCTATCGTTTGTGATGAAGAAATAATTTGTGATTCCTTTCAGTTTCAAATAATTTTTTTTTTATTACAGTTGAGGACCTCTCTACTTTAAAGGAAAAGAAATAAAAATGCTACAGACAATACTCAGCGGTGTATCGATTATCTCACACGTGATTGTAACATTAATAATCAGCAGGAACAACATCCTCAAGAAGAAACCCATTTATGTGTACATTTTAAGCGTGTTGTTTAATAATACTCTATATTTGTTGTGGCGTGAGATTCCTTATATAAACTGGTTCAGAGATCATGCGTCCAGTGCAAATTTTAATCTTTACCATGTTTCGTTCGAGATACTTTTGATTCTTCAAGTCGGAAATGTATTAACTTTAATATCACTTACACTTCAATATCCCGTTAGACGCGATAATTATGTTCGTTTCCTCATGGGTATCTGGATATTTGTAATTGCATTCAGCATAATATTTACTATTAGAATTGTCTTTGCTTACTATTTCTTTTTTGAGAGTAGATTTACTCTTACTGTAGTGTTATTATTTATTATGTTTTTTGTTTTGTTGGTGGTTCACGTCGTGTGCCGCGTTATTTATCGGAAGGAACGTGGGGATTACCCCTTCCAATTAAATTTTGTATCGGTTTATATTTGTTGCCATGTGCTCTATCAGTTTTGGTGGTTCATTAAGTTCTTCACGAATTATCCGTTCTTGTCTGATTATTCGTATGCGTTTATTAATCTATACGCCTGGGTTTATGTATCAGGCTACGGGGTGGTTAATGCGATAAGTTTGCTGTTTCTCGATAGGAAGTACAAAATCTGTTTCTTGGAAACGATAAAGTGTTCAAAAACTAAATATTTCGATACTCATGAGAATGACATTCCGGATGAAATGTTGTTAACAACACAGAATCCATCGTAAATCATCACTATGGCTGCAAATTTACAACAAACTACAACGCAAATCAACTCTTTCCTCATCTATTTTTAATTATTTATTAAGGTATTTACGCATGTATTGTATTTGTTTAAAATTTTTACTTATTATTGTGTTCTTTTATATGTAGTTTGTAATTAATATGTTTAATATCCAATTTTTAAATAAATTTTGTTTGAAGTAATAATTACCGAGATGTAAGTAACGGAAACGAAAAGTTCGATCAGAAGTGATTAGGCCGCAATTTAATTTTCGTTGGGGAGACATTACTTTTAATTCTGACTGTACATATAAGTATTAATCTCAGCTTAAACAATTGAGAGATATATTATGTTGCCAATGCATTGTCAAGAAATCTAAGCAACAGAATTAGATACAGCATGTAGCAAAAATGAAGCAAAATAAACGCACAATATTATGATTCAGTGGCAAATTAACCAATCACGGTGAATAGGTGAACCTTTTCTCATATTAAAAGCTTTACATCTTCTTATTTATAATCAGTCTTTGTTATAGTAGTAATTGTTTATGGTATTACATAGTTACAAGTTACGATGCTGAGATAGTGCGACATACGAAAATTTACTGCGGCCTTGCTTACATTAAAAACAATATTTGCTATACATAGGTACCCAAATAAATAAGACAACTTTTTTTATGTAATGAATTAATGAAGTACTCTGTCGTTTCTCAAAAAATTACATTGTCCTCCCTAACTTACTTGACCTAATAATTACAAGCGGAATTACGAGAACACATGAAGGTAGAAAAGCAATAACAATCATCCATTTCACTTTAGCGCGTACTGTGAACAACTGTGTTTATATTAAATCTAAATCTTTTTGATATGCTAAACATTTAGCCGCGCATATGCCGATCATAAAATTAAAAAAAAAAACTTACGTCACCAGTTCTGGTTCGCGGTATATTTTAAGCGTAGATGAAAGTGAGGCGTGCCACTGTAAAGTTTAAAAGTGTGTGTATTCGTGCTCAAATATTTGAGTTACTTTTTTATCAGATTATCAGTGAAGCCTGGCACAGTGTAAGTCGCCTTAGAGGAAATAAATTGCACTAGGCCTATACACCTTAGTGAAATTCACATTTTTTGTTGATACCATTTCATGAAAAATTGAGTAATGGAACACAAGGTTAAAAAAGGAGGTCAGATGGTCAGGTTTAATGTGTATCACAAGCAAGAAGCTCAAACGTCTATGAAAACGTACTGGTATTGATTGATAAAACTGGTAAGTAAGAATGCCAATCTACTAGATTTAATTTTGTTAACAATTAAAGTTTTTTGTTTGAAAATTATTGTAAGTAACGTCGAAGTAGTTTGGATTAATCTAAATAATGAGATCAAAAACAAGTTTAGCATATTTACAAACATTATTTGTTGTTTTAGTTTACTTATCCCCAAACCAAGAGATAATATTGAGTAAATCCAGTCAGTAGCCACTAGATAGGCATTTTTAAAATTATAGAAGCAATAGCTAGATGGTAAGTTATTTTAATAATATTTAATATCTTAAGAAAACTCACTATTTTGGCATGATGACATGGATAGTTATAATTAGATATCGGGGAATTTTAGGCAATCGGAAGTATGTGTATATGGCGGCGTGGCGCCTGTCGGTCGATCGCTCTAATGTATTTTAAAAGAAGTGTATTTTCAAGGCTTGCTTATCACAACAGAAATTAGCTGCCTTCGTATAACGGTAACTTTTATTTTGTGTCGGGACAGTTGCGCCCCTACACATTTGCACCCTCGCTACACTGGTAAGGTAATTAAGAATTTACATTTTCGGACCCGACACGTGTTTAAATTGTTGAATAAAAAGATACGAAGTGTTATTACACATTCCTGTTATTAGCTCTGAATTCCACTTAAATGCGTTGGTTAACATTAAATCGGTAAGAAACCTTGGAATAATTTTTGAATGCTCTCAAGAGTAGTCACTGTATGCAATAACTATAGCAAGGATATTACTTCGTGAAATAGGTCCGAGCTTGCGACGTTCCATATTCCATAGACGAGCGCTGTGTTGCACTGTGCTCGCATATAACCAACATGATTCTCTATCTCAATTGGTAATATGTAAATAATCACACAAATATTTAGTCATTAAAGACCCAGACCGACATTTATGCTGCCGTCCAAGTTTATAGAAAAAAAAAGAAAAAATTCAAGGTTACAGTTTGCCAGTTGTATGTGAATACATGTGAAGGAGACTACAGATGCGGCGATATTTGGGCAATTCGATCGATAGCAATCGTGATCGGATTGCTTCGATATTGCCGGATTCTAAGCGATATTTTGAAGAAATATGGAATTTCTATGACTTCCTCTCATCAAACATAGATCTACTATAATAAAATTAGACGTGTTAGTGAGAAGGACTGCAATAGACTTAGTCATCTCAACTTAACTATTAGGCGAATTGCTAACTTCATTGGCTTTACAAATTTTATAATTTTCAATTTTTATTTTTTTAATTATGATCATTTATTTTTCTTCCTTTCTTCAGGAATTTTTATTTTTTATTTCATTTCGATCGGGTTCTTCGATCTTATTTTTTTTGTTTTTAATTGTCTCCCATTTTTTCAGAAATTAGGAAATTTTATTTCGGATTTGTGTATCTTTTCCTTTCGTAATTATTATTGTTATTCATAATCATAATCTTTATTAATCCCTTAAATCAACGTGGACATAGGACAGGTCAAAACGCGGAAGTAGTATTAGTAGCGAGATTAATAGAAATATAGAAAATATTAACAGTTCGGTGCTGCAGGTTTGATATTTGTCAAACCGAAAAGGCGCATAGCTCGAAAAGCAAGAGAAAAATTTCACTTTCGGTCAAAATTCTAAGATGATTATTTTATACCAAAAAGTTTTTGATTTTGAAAATGAAATCTTACATCGTACCTACTGCTAGGTGCTCGATAATCATACAAATACGATTTTAATCGTACGGTTGGTAACATTGACCTATTTCTTGTGTAAACAAGATTTTTACTTGTTCAACTACTAGAGTATTTGGAGTAAGAAATTTTTGGGCTTCAGAAATAGACAACGTTCTGTTTTTTCAGGCAATTTTAAATTCACTCTATAATTACAATTTACAGAGTGACATCGTAAAATTTAAATTGTTCAAGGTATTGAACCAAATCTTTAAAATTCGTCCCCCTCCTCCTTCCCCAGTTAAAATAATAAGTAACCTATTCTATCGTTCGTGATGAAGAAATAATTTGTTTCCTTTCAGTTTCAAATAATTGTTTTTGTATTGCAGTTGAGGCCCTCTCTACTTTAAAGGAAAAGAAATAAAAATGATAACCTCACCGGATGCTTTCTCCAAGCTACATGCAATAATCAGTTGGGCATCGATAATTTCAAACGTGATTGTAAAATTAACAATCAGCAGGAACAACATCCTCAAGAAGAAACCCATTTATGTGTACATTTTAAGCGTGTTATTTAATAATACTCTATATTTGTTGTGGCGTGAGATTCTTCGTATAAACTGGGATGTGTTCACTGCAAATACTACTTTTTTCCAGGTTTGGTTGGAGATACTTTGGATTTTTCAAGTCGGAAATATATTAACTTTAATAGCACTTACACTTCAATATCCCGTTAGACGCGATAATTATGTCCGTTTCCTCATGGGTATCTGGACATTTGTAATTGCATTCAGCATAATATTTACTATTATAACTGTCTTTGCTTTCGATTTCTTCTTTGAGAGTATATTTATTCTTACTGTAGTGTTATTTATTATGTTTTTTGTTTTGTTGGTGGTTCAGGTCGTGTGCCGCGTTATTTATCGGAAGGAACGTGGGGATTACGCCCTTCAATTAAATTTTGTATCGGTTTATATTTGTTGCCATGTGCTCTATCAGTTTTGGTCGTTCATTAAGTTCTTGACGGATTATTCGGATTCCAATGTGCTTGATGTAATGCTTCTATACGTCGGGGTTTATGTATCATGTTACGGGGTGGTTAATGCAATAAGCTTGCTGTTTTTCGATAGGAAGTACAAAATCTGTTTCTTGGAAACGATAAAGTGTTCAAAAACTAAATATTTTGACACTCATGAGAGTGAGACTCCGGATGAAACGTTGTTAACAACACACAATGCATCGTAAATCATCACTATGGCAACAAATTTACAACAAAGTACAATGCAAATCAACCATTTTCTCATATAGTTATAATTATTTATTAAGGTACTTGCGCATATATTGTATTTGTTTAAAATTTTACTTATTACTGTGTTCTTTTATAATGTAGCTTGTAATCAATATGTATAATAACCAATTTTTAAATAAATTTTGTTTGAAATAATGTTTACCGAGATGTAAGTAATTAGTGATTGGAACGCAATTTAATTTAATTTTCACTTTTAATTCTGACTGTATATATAAGTATTAATCACATATTTAATAATTGACAGATATACTACGTTGTCAATGCATTGTTAAAAAAATTTGTTAATCTAAGCAACGCAATTAAATATACACTGAGAACCTTATAAGAATGCACATAGTAATTATCAATGGAAGCTTTATTACATTACCACACATTACTATTTCCAAACTTATTTCAACTGCATTATTGAAATGAAATAAACCTTCCTTAATACTTTATATGTGCAGTTTTTAAATGAATCAGCATTGAAAATTGAGTAGTAACCATAGCAACTTAATGTTAAAACCCCTACGAGCAATTTTATATAACTCAGAAATGTATTATCTGATCACGTAATTTTCGTCTATGTGCAGCGTTACAAGATTCTCACAGTATAATGAATTATTTATTAGTGAACTACTCTGTCGTTTCCCAAAAAATTGTCCCCCCAACTTACTTGACTTTATAATTACAAGTAGAATTACAAGAACTCATGAAGGTAGGTACTTTAGCGGCTATTGTGAACAACTATCTGTTGTATATGAACAACTATCTTAATCTTTTTGATATGCAAAACATTTAGCCGCACATATGCAGGTCATAAAATTAAAAAAAAAAAAACAGGTCAACAGTTCAAGTTCGCGGTATATTTTAAGCGTAGGTGAAAGTGAAACCAAGAGATAATATTGAGTAAATCCAGATAGTAGCCACTAGCCAGGCATTTTTAAAATTATAGAAGCATCTGCTGATGTTGGTAAGTTATTAGTTTATTACTGGAACATTTAACACTTTAGCATCTTATGAAAACTCACTATTTTGTCCTGGTGATATGATAGTTATAATTAAATATCCAGGAATTTTAGGCGATCGGAAGTGTATATACAGTGTGTTTCACATTACATGACGATACCTGAATAACTTGTTGATTAATAACGCAATTAGTATAAAATGTTTACCAGAGGTAGAGACCATTAAGATTAATCTTTTTGTAGGAATGAATTCTTTTTGGAGTCTAAATCTGGCCAACTATGATTTAAATAAAACGCAGTGACTATATGTCCACCGGCGGCATTGTATTTATAAATTACAAATTCCGCCGAACGGCGGAAATGACGAGCTTTTTGGAACGTTGCCCGCCGAAAAAAATAATTTTAATTAAAATCAGGCGGAACTGATTATCTTAAAAGTTATTTTCCGCCGTTCGGCGGAATATTGATACATAACAGTGAGTATCCGCCGAAAATATGGAAACATAATGAATGGAAATAAAAATTAAATGAAAATACATATTACTACTATTTTATAATAAAATAGTTTACATATGACACTTATGACAGCGTTAAAAGAGATTTTCACAGCAATTAATCCATTTAGATGCAACCAACCTCTTCGTAACAGAAGACACCTAATTTGCGTATTATTGTAGTTCTGGGTGGCTGTGGAATCAAACTTTTTTAACTAATTGTTATTTCAAATTGCAATAAAACATTAAATAGGTAAACAAGAATTTATTTGTTATTTGACAGTCAATATTTGAGACGTCAATTCAACGATGCGAAGTAAGAATCGACATTTATAACGTGCGATTTATTGAAAACTTACATCCTAAATAAGATTATTTTTAAAACAAAATGTTGTCCTTTACTGGCAAAACATAATTGCATCCGTATTGTTCATTGGAAAGCATTCTGGTCACAATTTTAAAAATATTTCAACATTTGTTCCTTGACAAATTTGGATATTAATTGTCAAAAGTGAATTTATTTAAGACATACGTTTGGAGATTCCAAAGCCAACTCTGGCCTGTTTTCAAAAAACCGCACGGTATTTGATTGTACAGCCACCCAGGACTACAATAAATGTTGGACACATGTTAGTTTTCTTGCGATTTTTTCTTTCATTATTTATGATAATTCTTAGCTTCTTCAGTAACTAGCGCCAAAGCGGGGAAAATTTGCGTTAAATAAAATATCTATGGCGTTTATGAAAAATTGATCGGAGCGGATAAACTGCGATCGTAAATGTGAGCGGAGCACAACCGATCATCAACTCTATCAGTGATCTGGTGACTCTGCTGTTTAAATAGAATAACTTGTAGCGACCACAGCGCCACCTGCGGCACATCTCTATACTATTGCCACGCACCAAGCTCTAACACCCTTCCACACCACACACAGCCCCTCTACAAGATGGATGCCGGGGCTATATAAACGCATGTAGAGCAGAGCAGCCAGGGTTGCCAGTTATGGTACTTTTGTACCATTTTTGGTACTTTCGCACAAAATTTGGTACGTAGAAAGTACGTTTCGAAGAGTGGTACTCAAATAGTTTAACCTTATTTTGTGAAATAATATGATAATAAATGATATTAAATGTAGATGACTCTTTCCGCATTGCCTGCAACATGCTTGCATAACATTAATAGGTAGTTATGTAGGTATTATGTAAGTTTTGTTGAATTTTTATTTTAAGAGTTTTTTATTCTGTTTTTTTTTTTAATATACATATTTTAGTTGGACTAAAATATTTTGTAATCATTAACCTTTGACCCCTAAACACACTTCGCAATGCAGGAGCGGCCTTTCCTAGAAAAAAATCTATGATACGAAAGTACCTGGATCTGGTACGTTTTTCGCAACTTTCTTGGTACGCATAAGTCGGCAGTCCTGGCAACCCTGAGAGCAGCTCGAAGATCATTCTTTCTGCCCCAGCCAGCTGCAAAGTTGGAACCTCCTAACCAAACCCAGCTGCAAAGTTGGACCTCCTCTCCAAAAGCCAGCCGAAAGGTCGGACCTCCTCGCCAAAAGCCAGCCGAAAGGTCGGGATATCCTTCGCCCTCAAACACCTACGGCCACCCAGCTTCGTCGGGCACTGAAACGCATCAGCAGACTACCCCGCGCCGCTTCTCTGCTTCCCCCGACGCCAGAAAAGAAGCACGTCAGGTCAGAAGACGTCACCCATCACACGGCCTGCTTATCGGCGACCACTCCGCCGAGGAATCCGGTCCCGCACGTCCTCCACCTGCAACCATTGCACCAGGACAGCTACGAACTCATCCCCGTGGACATAACTACCAGGCGATCTGACATACTAATATCCTTGTATTATTGTTATTAATAAAGATATTCTTTGTGTTTGTGACAATCAATTGTTTGGCTAAAGAATACGACACAACAACCCCCCAAACATTCAGATCACTGATTGAGGTTAGTAAACTTATAATTGAATCGGTCAATGCAGATTAAGTATAGGTATGTCCATAGTGAATATTATGGACATTATGCCCTTTCTGCATTGATCGATTCAATTATTAGTGAGCAATAAAACCCAATTTCAGATAGGGAATAAATATTACTAACTAAAGTTGTATTATCATTATTATTTTAAAACTTGTATATTACAACTTTACATCGTTTTAAACATTTTAAAACGCGTGTAATGCAACTATACATCATTAGATATACTAGCAAGTCTCCAACAATTATTGTAGTCCTGGGTGGCTGTGGAGTAAAACATTTTTAAATAATAATTATTTTTCAAAGTGCAATAAAACATTAAATACGTAAACAAGAAAGTATTTTTAAATGCCGTGAAGTTGTATTATACAAGCTTCAAAACATACTCCCTTTCACATTAATTAAAAAGACCTTCCTCAGATACTTTTCCAACTTTTATATCCAGGCTACGGGTTGGTTAATGCGATAAGTTTGCTGTTTCTCGATAGGAAGTACAAAATCTGTTTCTTGGAAACGATAAAGTGTTCAAAAACTAAATATTTCGATACTCATGAGAATGACATTCCGGATGAAATGTTGTTAACAACACAGAATCCATGGTAAATCATCACTATGGCTGCAAATTTACAACAAACTACAACGCAAATCAACTCTTTCCTCATCTATTCTTAATTATTTATTAAGGTATTTACGCATGTATTGTATTTGTTTAAAATTTTTACTTATTATTGTGTTCTTTTATATGTAGTTTGTAATTAATATGTTTAATATCCAATTTTTAAATAAATTTTGTTTGAAGTAATAATTACCGAGATGTAAGTAACGGAAACGAAAAGTTCGATCAGAAGTGATTAGGCCGCAATTTAATTTTCGTTGGGGAGACATTACTTTTAATTCTATTAATCGCAGATTTTATAATTGACAGATATACTACGTTGTCAATGCATTGTTAAAAAAATTGTTAATCTAAGCAACGGAATTAGATATATTGTAGCAAAAATGAAGCAAAATACACGCACAATACTATTTTCCTAATATGATCCCTTTACTTCTCTTTCTTTATAATCAGTCTATGTTATAGTACTAAATGTTTATGGTATTACATAAGTACAATGCTGAGGTAGTGTGACATACGAAAATTTACTGTAGCTTTGCTTACATTAGAAACAATATTTGTTGTAGTTTATAATCTTTACCTTGTTTATTATGATTTTTTTCTACTTTGGCGTCTTAACAACTACATTATGAAACCAATTGGGTGTCGTAAAGTTGCTCATTTATATCCGATCGCACAAACTTTAGACGTTTTCGAAAATTCGCTCCGAGTAGAGAGAGAGAACATTTAGGGTGGGTTTACAGAAAGCAAATCAAATATTTAATTTCGAATTAAACTAATCACGATTAAGTTGCTATAAGAATTACATTGCGAACTGTCAAATTAACAACGTCATTAAAAGTTGATTGCAATTAAATTTTTTGTAAACTGGCCCTTAGAGACTTAGGGCCAGAGATAAGCAACACGTGACAATATGGAGCAATATGCCATACGTTGTCGAAATAATTGCAAGAAATCGGATGATGTTGATCGATCTAAATCCATTAATTGCTCCACTAGGTCACCGAGCAACTAATTGTCGTAAAAATTTCTCGTGTAAGAGCACCTTAATAATCTGTAGGAAAATTAAGGATTTCATTCGAATATAAATTATGTGAACAAATAAATGAATACGGAATGGCTTTCTGAATTTGAGGAATCTGTTTGTAACATAAAGGAAGATTTTTATAAAATTTATAAAATATGCATAAGCACAATAAGCTTATGGTTATTTTCAATTTATGGTTTTAGAATTTCTATTTCAAAAAATGAAAATAAAAGAATTGTTTGTTATTTTGAAATTGAAATAGTAGAATTATATTAAGGTCGGGACAAATTAAGATGTACAGTCAGAATTAAAAGTAAAGTCTCCCAAATAAAAATTAAATTGCGATGTTAATCACTTTTTTACTTTTAAGATATCTCAAACCGACGTCGCCATGGTCATCGTGATATGTTTTAGTTCCACTGGTGTCTATTAACTCCGAGTTCTTTTATGCCCAGTGGCATCACGCTCAAAAACAGGGTATAGGTAGCCACATAATTTTTTTTATATAATTAATTAATTAATTACACTGTCGTTTTCCAAAAAATTACATTGTCCCTCTAACTTACCTTGTACCTACTTGACTTTAACTACAAGCAGAATTACAAGGTAGGAAAACAATACCAATCATCCAATTTACTTTAGCTCGTACTGTGAATACTGGGAATACCAGTTCTGCTTCGCGGTATATTTTAAGCGTAGATTGAAGTGAGACGTGCCACTGGAAAGTTTAAACGTGTGTGCATTCGTGTTCAAGTATTGCGTTCCTTCTTTATCAGATTATCAGTGAAGCCTAGCATAGTGTAAGTCGTCATTAAAGTAAATAAATTGCACTAGGCCTATACACTTTTGTGAAATTCAAATTTTTTGTTGATATCATTTCATGAAACCTTGAGCAATGAAACACAAGGTTAAAAAAAGAAAATTGGCTGGTTTGGTTTAATGTTCATCACATGCAAGAAGCTTAAACGTTTATAAAAACCTGGTATTGATTGATAAAATTGGTAAGTATGAATTCCAATCTACTAGATTTAATTTTGTTAATAATTAAAGTTGTTTGTTTGAAAATTATTGTAATTAACGTCGAAGTAGTTCGAATCAATCCAAAGGTCGGTTTAATGAGATCAAAAACACGTTTAGCGTATTTACAAACATTATTTGTTGTTATAGTTTAGTTTTCTTTAAACCAAGAGGTAACATTATGTAAATCCAGTCAGTAGCCACTAGCCAGGCATTTTTTAAATTATAGAAGCAACTGCTAGTTGGTAAGTTCGTAAATTCGTTTATTACTGGAACATTTAATACTTTAATATCTTAAGAAAACTCACTATTTTGTCATGATGACATGATAGTTTCATTAGATATCGGGGAATTTTAGGCAATCGGAAGTATGTATATAAACATAGTTGGCCTGGCCACCACTGTCTATACGTTTATCGTGAGTAAATGAAGGACAGAATAGTAGAAAGCGCATGAGTAAACGAAATAACTACATCAATCGACATTGCCGATTGATAATGCTGGCCACGCTCCGGCCGCAACATTCCTACTTTCGCACGCAACATTGTAATATCTCTTATTTCATTTCCACACAACTTTCAATGAGCCTCTCCTTCATTTACTCACAATAACCGTATACGTAGTCTTGGCCAGACCAACTGGGTATAATAGAAGGCGCCTGTCGGTCTATCCCTCTAATGTGTTTTAAAAGAAGTGTATTTAAATTCAAGGCTTGCTTGTCACAACAAAATCAGCTGCCTTCGTATGTATAACGGTAACTTTTATTTTGTGTCGGGACAGTTGCGTCCCTACACATTTTCACCCTCGCTATACTGGTAATGTAATTAAGAATTTACATTTTCGGACCCGACACGTGTAGACGTGTAGGATTAATAGTGTTTAAATTGTAGAATAAAAAAATATGAAGGTATATTATACAGCCTGTCTTTTTACTGTGTGCAAATATTTAAACCTGTAATACATCGTCATAAATGGCAACGATTGAACTCGTATGTCCTTAACAAAAAGTTAATAGTTTTCGAGAAAAATGAATTGGCAGATTTTCACCAAACCGTTTGAGAAATACTGGCATAGGCTAACGAGTGGTTGGTGGCCTAACTCTTGCTTACGTGGCCGCCTGTTGGAATGACGACGCGAAGATAGGTCAGTGCGGTCAGTGTTTAACATTGACCTTGTGCACGAACGATGTCGTAAACGAACGTATGTTTGATTCGTATGACGCGTGTAAACAGATCGTAATGGCGTTTGGAAACAGATAAAAAAACCTGCCGGAAGTGTCTGACTCATTTGGCAAATTTGTGAATGCGGAAGGACACGAATTTTGAGATCTACCCGTACGTGAATGCTTGTGTTACGTATCTCATCATCTTCAGGTATTATAAAAAATCGATGCTTACAAATTACAGTTTCTATTACATAATTCAATTACGAAATCATCCGGTCAATCAATAGTTATTTACATTGCAACTTGCAAACTTTTTTGCCGAGGAGGCCCGTGAAGGCCTCCGATACTAAGAAAGAGTTTATGCATCGTGCATTTAATCTTACATCGTACGTACTGCTAAATAATCATACAAACACGATTTTAATCATACAGTTGGCAACATTGACCTATCTCTTGGGTTTACAAGATTTTGTTCAATTACTAGAATATTTGGAGCAAGAAATTTTTGGGCTTCAGAAATAGACAACGTTTTATCTTACTAAAACAAGTTTAAATTTTAAATCTACATTTCGTTTTGAGTTTTGTCAAGCCGAAAAGCAAGAGAAAAATTTCATTTTCGTCCAAAATTCTAAAACGATTATTTTATATCAAAATGTTTGTTATTAAATTTTTGATTTTGAAAATTAAATCTTACTTCGCACTTATTGCGAAAAAATCATACACGATTTTAATCGTACGGTTGGCAACATTGACCTGTTTCTTGTGTATACAAAATTTTGTTCAATTACTAGAATATTTGGAGCAAGAAATTTTTGGGCCTCAGAAATAGCCAACGTTCTATTTTTTCAGACAATTTCTGATTCACTCTAATTTTTGAAACAATTTACAGAGTGACATCGTAAAATTTAAATTGTTCAAGGTATTGAATCAAATCTTCAAAATCCGTCCCCCTCCTCCTTTCCCAGTTAAAATAATAAGTAATCTATTCTATCGTTGTTTCCTTTCAGTTTCAAAATTTTTTTTTCCATTACAGTTAAGGAAAAGGAAAAGGAATAAAAATGAGAATGAATGCTGTCTCCACGCTACAGACAATACTCGGCTGTGCATCGATTATCTCACACGTGATTGTAACATTAACAATCAGCAGGAACAACATCCTCAAGAAGAAACCTATTTATATGTACATTTTAAGCGTCTTATTTAATGATATTGTATTTTTGTTGTTGCGTGAGATTCTTCGTACAAACTGGGATGTGTTCAGCGTAAATTCTAATCTTTACCATGTTTCGTTCGAGATATTTTTGATTTTTCAAGTCGGAAATGTATTAACTTTAATATCACTTACACTTCAATATCCCGTTAGACGCGATAATTATGTTTGTTTTATCATGGGTGTTTGGATATTTGTAATTGCATTCAGCATTATATGTCCTATAACTGTCTTTGCTTTCGGTTTCTCCCTTGTTAGTTTATATACTGTAGTGTTATTTATTACGTTTTTTGTTTTGTTGGTGGTTCACGCCGTGTGCCGCGTTGTTTATCGAAAGGAACGTGGGGATTATGCCCTTCAATTAAATTTTGTATCGGTTTATATTTGTTGCCATGTGCTCTTTTTGTTTGGGTGGGTCATTAAGTTCTTGTCGGATTATTCGCATAATAATGTGCTTGATGTAATTCTTCCATACGTCGGGGTTTATGTATCAAGTTACGGGGTGGTTAATGCGATAAGCTTGCTCTTTCTGGATAGGAAGTACAAAATTTGTTTCTTGGAAACGATAAAGTGTTCAAAAACTAAATATTTTGACACTCATGAGAGTGAGATTCCGGACGAAACGTCGTTAACAACACACATTTAATCGTAAATCGTAAATCATCTTTATGACTGCAAATTTACAACAAAGTACAATGCAAATCAACTCTTTCCTCATCTCCTCATTACAAGTCATAACGATTATTTTCAATTACTTATTAAGGTATTTAGGCATATATTGTATTTGTTCAAAATTTTTACTTATTACTGTGTTCTTTTATCATGTTTAATATCTAGTTTTACAGCATGTAGCAAAAATGAAGCAAAATAAACACACAATACCATTTTATTAATATGATTCAGTGGCAAATCAACCAATCACGGGTTTGCCTGTAAAAGGTGAACCTTTTCTTCTCTTTCTTTATAATCAGTCCATGTTATAGTAGTAAATGTCTATGGTATTACATAATTACAGTGCTGAGGTAGTACGACATACGAAAATTTACTGTAGTCTTGCCTATATTAAAAACAATATTTGTTATATAGTATATAATCTTTACCTTGTTCGCTGACTTTAATGTCCTATTTTTCATTTCACTACGTACAGATTCTACAGGGTGGCGCAACGAAAACGAAACAGATTGAATATCTCCCAAGAAAATTTGTGTTTGAAAGAACCTAATGATATCCTTAATGTTCAACGTGCTCGCCATAAACTTCCATGCAGGAGTAAAAATTTTGTTCAAAACGGTTCCTGACATTTTGAGGCATTTCCAGATTTATTTGACGACACTCCTTAACAATACGCTGGCGTAAGTCTTCTGAAGATGCCGGTTGAGTGGCATAAATAACCTCAGAAAATGAAATCTAGGGGAGATAAATCAGGAGAACGCGGAGGCCACTCAATAGTTCCTATTCTTCCAATCCATTGTCGGTCCAAAAACTGACGAACCGATCGCGCTTAAAGTGTATATGTATTGTTTATTTTAAATAAAAAATTTACGAAAATTTGTAAAAATTAAAATCAGGCATAACATATGCTTATGACGCTGGTCATAAGCATGTGTCATGCCTGATTTTTATGTATTCCTAAAATAACGTTCAACCAACTACGTCATATGAAAATATTACTACATGTTTGAATTGGCTTCCGGTTGTTACTGCGTTACTGCCAGGCAGTAGAAGTCAACGTGATGCGGTTCCAACCGGAAGCCAATTCAAACATGGATGACGGCCGCGGAAGCCTTCAGGTTAAATATTACTACTATTATAACTTCGTTTCACATTCACGTTTCGTTCACATTTATACAAATCTATAAAGATGTAATAATACAAAATGAATCAAATTCAAAAATTTCAAATAACAGAGGTTGTTTGTTATTGTAAATTCTGTGATACTGTCAAGTCTTGATCTGCTTGGATATCAAAAATGTCTTCATCTACACGATTACCATAAACATACTTCTTGCACCTAATGGCTCGAAATAAAAGCATTTTGAATTTCTTATCCAAATAAGCTAAAGCAAAAATATTAAATATTCCGTAACTGTACCCAACAGCGCCACAAATTTCAGCTATTTTCTGCAAAGTTGGGTCATAAACGTCTGAAAAAATCCAAACCACTACACATGTCCAACTCAATACCCAAGATGACACGTACACAGTAATTAAGTTCAGTCGTAACGGACAAATGTTAACATTTTTCCAAAACGCTATGCGACACGCTATGTTAATCACAATCAGTAAAGCGAAACTAAAAAGTATGACGTATGAAGCTCCGTGTGACCAATTATCAAAAACGTAAAGCACAACAAATACGGCGCACAATTTCACGGTGATAATCCAAGTCCCGACAACGAAGAACAAATAGGTTTTGGGCTTCACACAAAAATCGAACGAAAACAGAATCAACATCAGAATATTTCCCGATTGCAATGTCGTATCTATGTCGTAGGTGATGAAGTAAATTTCCTCCGTAAACACGTAGTGTATGGGCAGCAACATGTTGGCAGGCGAAGTTATGATGTACAGGGCGTCGAAAAACAATTATGTTCAGAAGAAACACGTTGGTCGGTGTCCTCATTGATTTGTTTTTCGTTGTTGTGAAAATGACTAGGCCATGAGCGTACAAAGACACGAAACTAATTGCTGCGTATACTATTTCGTGAAGAGAAACTGTCCAAGAGCTTTGCAAGTCGTTTTCATAGTATACGTCGAGAACTGAAACGGTCGAAAATAAATCGTAACCCATTTTCTGAAACATAAAATCAAATTTTTTAAAACAATACTTTGGATTATTTTGAAAAATTTTATTTGTTCGATATATGTTCTTGTTTCTAAATGACTTTAAACTTTATAGCTAAATCACCAATGAAGAAATTACATTGTGAAAAGTTGCAACAATAAAAAAAAGAATTGTTTACTTACTTAGAAATATATTTCTACCACAGATTGACGTTCAAAGGCACCAGTCATCACAGAACGTTTCTGTTAAATGCTGTTTTAATTTACATGGACCAACCACGGTGCATCTGGTTTATTGAAACTTTGTAATCAAATTCGCATAAGTGTTACAATTAAAGGATGATAATAATGCATATTAAATATATCAGCGATTTTAGGGCCTTGTGCTCGTTTAAAAATATACGATGAGGATAAGTACCTATTATATAATAACAACTAAACTAAATAAATTTAATGTTTTTGCCGAATTTAATACTTACTAAAGTTTAACTAAAATTCATACCCAGATAACACTTAGGTCAGTAATAATTATAGTTATTACTTTAATAAAAAAAGATAAACAAACAAAGTAGAGTAGATAATATTGTGTAATGAAGGTGGGATGCTTTATACAAGCAACCCTTTTGATCAGGCACTTCATAAATAACCCTGACAGGAATTAAAGAACAAAATATATTATGTAAAAAGAATTAAATGATTAGAGCAAAGATGAAACTGAAACTGAAAAAAATATATACTTTCTGAAATTTTGAATCAATAATACACGTATAAATTTTGCATTAGCACAGGACCCACAAAATCATCGATATTTTTAGTTCACATTATTTTTATCTAGGCTGCAGTATCGCTTGAATATTATATTTATATAGTGTGTATTTGATTACAAAATATTCAATAAACCAGATGAGGCTTCTCAATGTAGTTCAAAACAACTTCAAATACGCACGTGTTCGGATTTTCTCAATTACTTATTTAGTTGGAAGCTCGGGCATCTTTCACGTAAGTAAAAATACATTGTTTGTAAATGTAACTTATATTTACATGCTTTTAAAAAAATATCGAAAACGTATTCACTGCAGAAAAAAATTGAAATGTTTTCGGCGTTATTACTTCCGATACTATATTATACAGTAAGACCATAAAGTCTTCCAGATTTTGATTACAAAGTGATTGTCTTTGATTAGTTCTTAAAAGACAGAGTTTTCTTATACTTGAAAATTTTATGGTAAAAAAAGCTTTGATAAATTAATTTGAAAGACTAATGGCGGATTTCACAAATTTTACTTAAATTTAATCATCCGTTAGAATTAAACGTTGCCATGGTTACATGTGTTGAAGGTATAGGAATGATTATTCTTAATCGATTAATGTTAAGTGACGTTTGTGAAATCCAGCGAGAGTCTTCTTATACTTCTTATACTAATTTTATGGTAAAAAAAGCTTAGATAAATTAATAATATAACAATTTTCTTTATGTTTTAGACAATGGATTATGACCTCATCTCGAACTACACCAGTGCAGATTTCGAAAGCTCCTATTATTATTGGATAATATACTCCCACGAAATAGTGTATGCAGTAATCAGCCTTTTATCACTATGCGCCCACGGCATCGTCATTTTCACAATACTGAAAAACAAATCTCTGAGGACGCCAACGTACTTGTTTCTGCTGAACGTATTAATTTTGGACGGCCTGTACGTCATAGCGTCGCCAGCCAATCTGATGTTGCCCTTACACTACATATTTACACCAGACATTTACTGCGTTACGTACGACATTGAAACCACGATGCAATCAGGAGTTATCCTGTTATTGATTTTGTTTTCGTTTAATTACAGCGTGCAGCGCCAAACGTATTTGCTCTTTATCATCGGAACTTGGACTATCACCGTTTTGCTGTGCGTAGTATTTATTGTGCTTTGTGCTTTCGATATTTGGTCGTTCGCAGCTATGTTGCTGACGTTTTTTGGCTTCGCCTTGTTAATTCTAATTCACATAATATGTCGCTTAGCGTCTTGGAAGAAATACGATGTTTGCTCATTTCGCATGAATATCGTGTCGGTTTACTTGGCTTGTTGGGTCCTGTGTTGGATCTGCCTGCTTTCTTCCAGCTTAACCGAATCTTATAATTCTGGTTTACACATGATGTCCGTGATCTTTGCCGCTGTCGGGTACGGCTACGGGTTTATTAATTTATTCGCGTTGGCTTGCTTCGATAAAAAATTTAAAACGCACTTGTTACAAGCGGTAACTTGTGCTAAGTACGATTATGTTGATGCTGGAGATAACGATGATTCTGAAGTGTTGACTGAAGATCAAGGTAGCGCAACGCAAAGCACGAAGGATGAATCGACTTTGACTATGATTTAATTTTATTCTATCTTTGTATAAAATTATTCTAAGCGTACACCATATATATTTGTTTAAAAAGAAAATAAAATACAATCATAAATTGCGATAATAATTAGGAATTACACGAAATTTGCGACCTAAAAGCTAACTATTGTTCCTAATTAATCAGGTCAGAGCTTTGATACGATTCTAATGGTCGTAATTCAATGCTTTTAATCACATCCAACTAATTATAAGTTTCTGAGATGAGACTTATTAAATATTTCGTCGGATTTCAATTGCGAATAAAGCATGCGCTTAACTCTGAAGTTTTAATTTGTTTGCAATAGCGTGATGACTTGATGAGCGATGAGTAATAAAGACAATGGTTTGTTTGGAGGCGTTCGTGTATTATTTTACATGCCAAACGTTTTATTGTGTGGTAAATGACTAGTAATATTATATTTTCACGAAGAAAAATAGATGTAGAACCATCGCCTTATCTTAAGCACTCTTGAACTCGCCTAGGCATGAATCTATTTAGGTGATCAATTTCTTCTTGAGGTAGGGAATCCCAAGCCACTTGTACCATATGCCGCAAAGCTGCAAAAGTTAGAGCAGGGCGAGGCAAATTGTTAATTCTTCTTCCCATTATATCCCATACATGTTCAATGGGAGAAAGATCAGGACTACTTGGGGATCAGGGAAGGATGCTTATTCCTGACTGCTCCAGGAAGTCCATTGTTCTATGGGCAACATGAAGCCGAGCGCTATCTTACTTGAAAAGGGCCTCTAACATAAGAGAGAGCAACTTCTTGTAGAACATCCTAAATGTAGCTTTCTCCTGTTACAGTACCATGATCAATTACTAAAGGAAATAGAATTAAAAGAATTAAAAGTAAAGTCTCCCCAATAAAAATTAAATTGCGACTTTAATCACTTTTTTACTTTTAAGATATCTCACTGGTGTCTGTGTGTTAACTCCGAGTTCTTTTATGCTCAGTGGCATCGAGCTCAAGAACAGGGTACAAGTACCCACATAAATTTCTTTATATAATTAATTAATGAACTACACTGTCGTTTCCCAAAAAAATTACATTATCCCCCTAACTTACCTTGTACTTGACTTTATAATTACAAGTAGAATTACAAGATCACACGAAAGGTAGGAAAACAATAACAATTATCCATTTTACTTTAGCTCGTACCGTGAATAACTGTGAATACCAGTTCTTGTTCGCTGTACATTTCAAGCGTAGACCGAAGTGAGACGTGCCACTGGAAAGTTTAAACGTTTGTGTATTCGTGCTCAAATATTTCAGTTCCTTCTTTGTCAGTGAAGACTAGCGCTGTGTAAGTCGCCGTTTAAGTAAATAAATTGCACTAGGCTTATACACTTTTGTGAAATTCAAATTTTTTGTTGATATCATTTCTTGAAACATTGAGCAATGAAACATAAGGTTAAAAAAAGAAAATTGGCCGGCTTGGTTTAATGTTGATCACATGCAAGAAGCTTAAACGTTTATAAAACTTTCTGGTATTGATTGATATAATTGGTAAGTATGAATTCCAATCTACTAGATTTAATTTTGTTAACAATTAAAGTTTGAAAATTATTGTAATTAATGTAGAAGTAGTTTGAATCACTCTAAATAAAGTAAAGGCCCGTTTAATGAGTTCGAAAACAAGTTTCGCCTATTTACAAACATTATTTGTTGTTTTTCTAGTTTACTTATCTTCAAACGAAGAGATAACATTGTGTAAATTCCAGTCAGTAAGCCACCAGCCAGGCATTTTTAAAATTATAGAAGCAACTGCTAATTGGTAAGTTATTCGTTTATAATTGGAACATTTAACACTTTAATATCTTAAGAAAACTCACTATTTTGTCGTGATGACATGATAGTTACAAGGTTTGTTCTAGCAAACAATTTCTGATAGTTTGTGAACTATTCCTGTGCGCGTGAGTAATCCATAATAATTGTTGTCGAATTAGTTTCGAACTTTTCTTTGCCAGACAGTTTCCCTGATTGTATGTAGATACATTTCGCGGCAAGTCTGTTAAATCCGTATCTCTAAATTGTTGTTCTCGTTCATTAAGCCTAGTAATAACCTCGTTTGATAAATTGCTTAGGAAATAGGTATGTAATAAATATTTTCCTCTGTTTTGGTGCTCTGTCTTAGTAATATAACTCGTGTCTAAATAAAAACCTGGTCAAGTAGGCTACATTTAGTAATTCTGCTATGTAAATGCAATGGATAAATTCTCGATCACAACCCACTTGACCAGGTTTTCATTTAGACACTCGTTATTTACTTCAACATAATTTGATTTTTTTGTCGCTGTTTCTCCTCAAATAACTTTCACTGGTAGTAAATAAAATACTGTGATATACAGATATATCCATCACATCAGATTCAACACAAATAGTATGTCCAAAATTTTCACGAATTGATTATTATAAATATTTTTACCGCGCGGCCGTGCACGGTGATGATTCGATGTGCGCATGTCACAATTAGAAATTCGCAAAGAATACGTGAATCGTTTGGACTATCAGCAAACTACAATTCACAGCTGCTAGAACATCAAACAGGTAACAAGAAACTTAAAATTTTCAGTGCTAGAACGCCAAAGTTTATGTACTGCTGCTAGAACAAACCTATAATTAGATATCTGGGAATTTTAGGCAATCAGAAGTTTGTATATAATAGACGGCGCTAGGCTGTCGATCGCTCTAATGTATTGTATTTTAAAAGAAGTGTATTCTAAATTGAAGGTTTGCTTGTCACAACAAAAATTACCTGCCTTAATTCGTATAACGGTAACTTTTATTTTGAGTTGGGACAGTTGCTCTATACATTTGCACCCTCGCTATACTGATATACTGGACGAACAGTGTTTAAATTGTAGAATAAAAAATACAAAGGTGTATTACACATTACTGTTATTAACTCGGAATTCCATTCCTCTTAAATTGGTTGGTTAACATTAAATCCTGTGATCAAACAAAGTTCTATTGTGATACAGTTAAACGTGTTAATGAAAAGGACTGCTTCTTTGTCTTAACCATTACTCTGCGTAATCGTTAAGACAAAGAAGCAGTGTACTTGCTACGTAACACCAGTGGTTTTCCAAATTGTATAATTTTCAATTTTTATAGGATTGTCAACTTTAAAAACCTAATTTATGGGAAACTGACAACTTATATGCGGATATAGGCGAAAAAACAAGACCCAAAGATATTTAGTCTATATTTTATGTACTCGTGATAAATAGAGAATCAAGAATAAACATAAAATAAAGATAAGTATCATCGATAGCAAGCAGAATAAAATACACTTTCTTTGACTGACTAAAATACCAATTTACATCTCAATCAAACAGCAAATTATTTATATTTTAAAAATTAAATAAATTAAAAAGAATACCTATATTCTATATACTTAAGGCCGCTTTAGGTAGTGCTGATGCCAATTCACAACTATTCAAATTTCATATTTTCTTAAAGAAAAAAATCGTATCTTGTCGTTAAAATTGTATTATTCCGATTTATTGCTCAGTAATAATAGTAATAAGTAGTACCTAAGTTTGCAATTCGCGCTCAAATATTTTCGTACATTTTTGTGTTTTCCATTTCGAATAGGGTTTCTCGATCTTGTTAAAAACAAAAAAACTAAGAAATTAAAAAGTAAAAAAAAATTATTAAATTTTTTTTATGATTCCTTTATTTTTTCTTTGCGAATTTTGCATTACCATTACGTTTTATGTTTTTTATTATTTTTTTGAGTTTTTTATTACGATCGTGATCGTCATTTGTTTTTATTTTCTTCTTTTGTATTCCTTTTCCGTAAATTTGCGATTGTCATTTTTTTTCCTTTTTTTTATTTGTGAATTTCATTTTGTATATTTATTATTAATTATTTTTTTGAGAAATTTTAAATCTATAATTTGTTTCTATAGTTTGTCATACCGAAAAGGCGCATAACTTGAAAAGCAAGAAAGAAATTTCATTTTCGTTCAAAATTCTAAAACGATTATTTTATAGTAAAATGTTTATTAAATTTTTTATTTTGAAAATTACAAACACGATTTTAATCATACAGTTGGCAACATTGACCTATCTCTTATGTATACAAGATTTTGTTCAATTACTAGAATATTGGAGAAAGAAATTTTTGGGCTTCTATTTTTTTAGATAATTTCTGATACAATTTAAAGAGTGACATTGTAAAATTTAGATTGTTTAAGGCATTGAATCAAATCTTCAAAATTCGTCCCCCTCCCCATCCCCCAGTTAAAATAATAAGTAATCTATTCTATCGTTCGTGATGAAGAAATAATTTGTGTTTCCTTTCAGTTTCAAATAATGTTTTTTTCATTACAGTTGAGGCCCTCTCTACACTAAAGGAAAAGGAATAGAAATGGAGGCTTTCTCCATGCTACAGACAATACTTAGCAGTGCATCGATTATCTCACACGTGATTGTAATATTAATAATCAGCAAGAACAACATCCTCAAGAAGAATCCTATTTATGTGTACATTTTAAGCGTTTTATTTAATAATACTGTATATTTGTTGTGGGGTGAGATTCTTCGTTCAAACAGGGATGTGTTCGGGCCAAATTCTACTCTTTATCGTGTTTCGTTGGAGATACTTTGGATTTTTCACATCGGAAATATATTAACTTTAATAGCACTTACACTTCAATATCCCGTTAGACGCGATAGTTATGTTCGTTTTATCATGGGTGTCTGGATATTTGTAATTGCATTCAGCATAATATTTACTATAATAACTGTCTTTACTTTCGATTTCTTTTTTTATAGTATGGCTACTTTTACTGTACTGCTATTTATTACGTTTTTTGTTTTGTTGGTGGTTCACGCTGTGTGCCGTGTTATTTATCGAAAGGAACGTGGAGATTACGCACTTCAATTAAATTTTGTATTGGTCTATATTTGTTGCCATGTGTTCTTTCTGCTTTGGTGGTTCATTAAGTTCTTGTTAAATTATTCGGATAATACTGTGCTTGATGTAATGCTTCCATTCATTGGGGTTTATGTATCATGTTACGGGATGGTTAATGCCATGAGCTTGCTATTTCTTGATAGGAAGTACAAAATATGTTTCTTGGAAACGATAAAGTGTTCAAAAACTAAATATTTTGACACTCATGAGCGTGAGATTCCGGATGAAACGTCTCTAACAACACACAATCCATCGTAAATCATCATGACTGCAAATTTACAAGAAGGTACAATGCAAATCAACTCTTCCCTCCTCTCCTAATTACAAGTCATTACAATTATTTTTAATTAATTATTAAGGTATTTTAGGCATATATTGTATTTGTTTAAAATTTTTGCTTATTTTATTATTGTGTTCTTTTATAATGTGGTTTTATAATGTTTAATAGCCAATTTTTAAATAAATTTTGTTTGAAATAATAATATCCGAGATGTAAGTAACGGAAACGAAAAGTTCGATCAGAAGTGATTAGGCCGCAATTTAATTTTTTGGGGAGACATTACTTTTAATTCTGACTGTACATATAAGTATTAATCACAGATTTAATAATTGACAGATATATTACGTTGTCAATGCATTTGTAAAGAAGTTCATTGATCTAAACAGCGGAATTAGATTGAGCAAAAATGAAGCAAAATAAACGCATAATACTATTTTCCTAATATGATTCAATGGCAAATCAACCAATCACGGATTTGCCTGTAATAGGTGAACCTTTTCTCATATTGAAACCTTTACTTCTCTTTCTTTATAATTATAATGTTGCGGTAGCGCGACATTCACTGTAGGCTTGCCTACATTAAAAACAATATTTGTTATAGTTTATAGTCTTTACCTTGTTTACTGACTTTAATGCCCTATTTTTTTCATTTCAATACGTACATATTCTACAGGGTGGCGCCACGAAAACGAAACAGACTGAATATCTCCTAAGAAAATTTGTGTTTGAAAAAACGCAGGTCATTTTATAATCCAAGGGGGACACTTTTCTATCCTACACCCAACAGGCAAAACACATGCCTATGACGCTGGTCATAAGCATGTGTTATGCCTGATTTTTATGTATTCCTAAAATAACGTTCAACCAAGTAGGTACGTCATATGAAAATATTACTACTATTATAACTTCGCTTTTCAAGTCAAATTATTATTTTTATCGCAATAGTAAGAGGACGCATTCATTCTTTTCTCGCTTCTATTTCCAATAGTAGAAATATTTGGTTATCAGATATTATTTTACGAATGTAACAAATTTGTATCGTACTTCTTAGGACGGCTCACCAATCGACGTTTCGTTTTATCAGTTGACAGAAGAAGTATATTACAAATTAGCTACAATCCTTTACATTATCGAATAAAAACCACTTTAATAATTTCATTATTGTAAGAAAACTTATCTGACCTCAGGGAATGTATACACTTGTATAAGCTATAATAAAAAAATTAATTTGTAGTAATTCGTATAATTTCAGAAAATAGGAATAACATTGTAAAAATGTATTGATAATGGTGAAGATCTGCAAGTCGTTGGAATACCTTTTCTGACGTAATGACAAAGAAAGAAGAATAGCTGTCAATAATCGAAAGGAAAATATCTGGTTCAAAAACAAGGAAGATCACTGGTAACGAACTAAGAAATTTCGTAAATAGTGAAAGGGGAAGATACCATAAAGGTTGTAAAAATCCAACGCAGACGATGAGAAGCATACGAGTAGAAGACGTGTGACTATGTTCCTAGGTTCCCAAACCTACGAAAGACCAAAAATGACGCCAGTTTATTTTAAAGCATTTAACTCACTGTTTGCGGAATAGTTTAACATAGAATACATTTTTACTTTAAATTAGGGACGTTATTTGTTCTAAGCTTAGTTTAACAAATATTTGACAAAGACAAATACTTATATAAATAAAGCAACATTTTTCTTCGACATTTTACTTATCAATTAGCTAAGCTGCTGTAGTGTTGTCTTATGTCTTTAAAACTAAAGTGGTTTCAACTCCTTAAATACATAATACGAAAATTGAGGGCCGATATTCGCCTGGTTACATATACAATAATTTCTGCAATGAGTATTTAAAAATAGAATAATATCACACCATAACTCTTGTAGAAGCGTGTAAAACAATACACTGAACGCCCCTATTTGCAACTGTTTTAAAATTCCTATAGGAACTGTCTTAATACCAATAATACTACTTCTTAGCACGTTATCAAAAGTAAAAAAAAAATTGACCAGTAACATTTACATACTACTAATACTTTTGAATTTTTTTAAATTTTCCATTTTTCACTGAACTAAAACAAGTTAAATAAATCTCTAATATAAAATGAATCAAATTCAAAAACTTCAAATAACAGAGGTTGTTAGTTGTTGTAAATCTTGTGATACTGTGAAGCCTTGATCTGCTTGGATATCCAAAACGTCTTCATCTACAGTATTACCATAAACGTACTTCTTGCACCTGATGGCTTGAAGTAAAAGCATTTTGAATTTCTTATCGAAATAAGCTAAAGCAAAAATATTAAATATTCCATAACTGTACCCAACAGCGCCACAAATTTCAGTTATTTTCTGCAAAGTTATGTCATAAACGTCTGAAAAAATCCAAACCACTACACATGCCCAACTCAATACCCAAGATGATACGTACACCGTGATTAAGTTCAGTCGGAACGGACAGATGTCAACATTTTTCCAAAACGCTATGCGACACGCTGTATTAACTACAATCAGTAAAGCAAAACTGAAAAGTATGACATATAAAGCTCCGTGTGACCAATTATCAAAAACGTAAAGCACAACAAATACGGCGCACAATTTCACGGTGATAATCCAAGTCCCAACAACGAAGAACAAATAGGTTTTGGGCTTCACGCAAAAATCAAACGAAAACAGAATCAACATCAGAATATTTCCCGATTGCAATGTCGTTTCTATATCGTAGGTGATGAAGTAAATTTCCTCCGTAAACACGTAGTGTAGGGGCAGCAACATGTTGGCAGGCGAAGTTATGATGTACAGGGCGTCGAGAACGACTATGTTGAGAAGAAACACGTTGGTCGGTGTCCTCATCGATTTGTTTTTCGTTATTGTGAAAATGACTAGGCCATGAGCGCATAAAGACACGAAACTAATTGCTGCGTATGCTATTTCGTGAAGAGAAACTGTCCATGAGCTTTGCGAGTTGTTTTCGTAGTATGCGTCGAGAAGAACTGAAACGTTCGAAATTAAATCATAATCCATTTTCTGAAACATAAAATCAAATTTTTTAAATTTCTTTTACTTTGAATTATTTTCAAAAATTTTATTTGTTCGATTTACTTTCTTGTTTCTAAATGACTTTAAACTTTATAGCCAAATCACCAATGAAAAAATTCCAACAATAAAAAGTTCCAGCAATAAGAAAAAGAATTGTTTACTTACTTGGAAATATTTTTATAAAATCAAATTTTTTAAAACAATACTTTGGATTATTTTGAAAAATTTTATTTGTTCGATATATGTTCTTGTTTCTAAATGACTTTAAACTTTATAGCTAAATCACCAATGAAGAAATTACATTGTGAAAAGTTGCAACAATAAAAAAAAGAATTGTTTACTTACTTAGAAATATATTTCTACCACAGATTGACATTCAAATGCACCAGTCATGAGAGAACGTTTCTGTTAAATGCTGTTTTAATTTACATGGACCAACCACGGTGCATCTGGTTTATTGAAACTTTGTAATCAAATTCGCATAAGTGGTACAATTAAAGGATGATGATAATGCATATTAAATATATCAGCGATTTTAGAGCATTGTGCTCGTTTAAAATATACAGTCAGTATAAGCACCTATTGTATAATGACAAATAAACTAAATAAATTTAATTTCTTTGCTCAATTTAAAACTTATTAAAGTTTAACTAAATTCATACCCAGATAACACTTAGGACAGTAATAATTATAGTCATTACTTTAATAAAAAAAGATAAACAAATAAAGTAGAGTAGATAATATTGTGTATTGAAGGTGGGGTGCTTTATACAAGCAATCCTTTTGATCAAGCGCTTCATAAAAAATCCATCCTGATAGAAATTCAAGAAACAATATCTCACGTAAAAAGAATTAAATGATTAGAGCAAAGATGAAACTGACACTGAAAAAAATATATACTTTCTGAAATTTTGAATCAACCATTACACGTATAAATTTTGCATTAGCACAGGATCCACAAAATCATCGATATTTTTAGTTCACATTATTTTTATCTAGGCTGCAGTATCGCTTGAATATTATATTTATGTAGTGTGTATTTGATTACAAAATATTCAATAAACCAGATGAGGCTTCTCAATGTAGTTCAAAACAACTTCAAATACGCACGTGTTCCGATTTTCTGAATTACTTATCTAGTTGGAAGTTCGGGCATTTTTCACGTAAGTAAAAACACATTGTTTCTAAATGTAACTTATATTTATATGCTTTCAAAAAAAAATTGAAAACGTATTCACTGCAGAAAAAAATTGAAATGTTTTCGGCGTTATTACTTCCGATACCATATTATACAGTAAGACCATAAAGTTTTCCAGCAATGGATTACAAAGTGATTGTCTTTGATTAGTTCTTAAAAGACAGATGGCGGATTTCACAAACGTTACTTAAATTTAATCATGCGTTAAAAGTAAACGTTTCCATGGTTACATGTGTTGAAGGTATAGGAATGATTATTCTTAATCGATGATTAATGTTAAGTGACGTTTGTGAAATCCAGCAAGAGTCTTCTTATACTTGAAAATTTTATGGTAAAAAACGCTTTGATAAATTAATTTGAAAGACTAATGGCGGATTTCACAAACGTTACTTAAATTTAATCATCCATTAGAATTAAACGTTGCCATGGTTACATGTGTTGAAGGTATAGGAATGATTATTCTGAATCGATGATTAAAGTTAAGTGACGTTTGTGAAATCCAGCGAGAGTCTTCTTATATTAATTTTATGGTAAAAAAAGGTTAGATAAATTAATAATATAACAATTTTCTTTATGTTTTAGACAATGGATTATGACTTCATCTCAAACTACACCAGTGCAGATTTCGAAAGCTCCTATTATTATTGGATAATATACCCCCACGAAATAGTGTATGCAGTAATCAGCCTTTTATCACTATGCGCCCACGGCCTCGTCATTTTCACAATACTGAAAAACAAATCTCTGAGGACGCCAACGTACTTGTTTCTGCTGAACGTATTAATTTTGGACGACCTGTACGTCATAGCGTCGCCAGCCAATCTGATGTTGCCCTTACACTACATATTTACACCAGACATTTACTGCGTTACGTACGACATTGAAACCACGATGCAATCAGGAGTTATCCTGTTATTGATTTTGTTTTCGTTTAATTACAGCGTGCAGCGCCAAACGTATTTGCTCTTTATCATCGGAACTTGGACTATCACCGTTTTGCTGTGCGTAGTATTTATTGTGCTTTGTGCTTTCGATATTTGGTCGTTCGCAGCTATGTTGCTGACGTTTTTTGGCTTCGCCTTGTTAATTCTAATTCACATAATATGTCGCATAGCGTCTTGGAAGAAATACGATGTCTGCCCATTTCGCATGAATATCGTGTCGGTTTACTTGGCTTGTTGGGTCCTGTGTTGGATCTGCTTGCTTTCTTCCAGCTTAACCGAATCTTATAGTTCTGGTTTACACATGATGTCCGTGATCTTTGCCGCTGTCGGGTACGGCTACGGGGTTATTAATTTATTCGCGTTGGCTTGCTTCGATAAAAAATTTAAAACGCACTTGCTACAAGCGCTAACTTGTGCTAAGTACAATTATGCTGATGCTGGAGATAACGATGATTCTGAAGTGTTGACTGAAGATCAAGGTTGCGCAACGCAAAGCACGCAGGAAGGATCGACTTTAACTATGATTTAATTTTATTCTCTCTTTGTATAAAATTATTCTAAGCGTACACCAAATATATTTGCTTAAAAAGAAAATAAAATACTTATTTATTAATCTGCTGTTTGGATGATATAAGGATTAAACAATCATAAATTGCGATAATAGTTAGGAATTACAGGAAATTTGCAGGAAGCTAACTATTGTTCCAAATTAATCAGGTCAGAGCTTTGACACGAATCTAATGGTCTAATCAATGCTTTTAATCACATCCAACTAATTATAAGTTTCAGAGATGAGTCTTATTAAATATTACGTCGGATTTCAATTGCGAATAGGGTTTCCGTCCCGGGAATTCCCGGGAAATTTGCCGTTTTTTGCCATTCCCGATCCCGGGAAATAATGATAGGGAATTCCCGACTTGGCGGGAATGAAATCTTGGCGTGTAGTTTGTTGAGCCTGGGGCCCAATTCTTGAAATCATTCGACAAATGTCGTATGCGACATGACGTCAAAATGACGTAGACTCTCATACAAAACTATACAAATCGTTCGAGAATTGCGTCATTTTGACGTCATGTCGCATACGACATGATGTCGAATGATTTCAAGAATTGGGCCCCTGGCGTGATATGATAAGGACAGAAAAAGGAAAACAGAGTTTAAAAAAATGATAATCATTTTTGCTACTTTTATAGAAGATTATTTCATTTTGTTTTTATAGTTCATTCAGTTAAGATAAAAATAATAAGACTGAGTTTGTCGAGATTGAGATCTTTACAAGAGGCGACATATAATATTCCTTTTCAGTTTTAACAGTGATAAAGAATTACCTAGTATTGTTTATTGTAGGCGTAGTAATTAGTAAACAATGCAATGTAACATGTGATTCAATAAATTTCAGGTCACAGGTGGCTGTGGAATAAAATCTCATGTCTTAGCTAAATAGAGATTTTGCTGTCAACTTGACATTTAAGTTTTATTTATCAATTCAGCAATTAACCTTTCTTAACTGAAATATTAAACCACCAGTTTAATTAAATTAATTTTTACTTTATACTTTTACAAAATGGACAGAAGGCTTACATCTTGGAATCTCGCTTTCGTTTTTTAGCGAAATAAAGCCCGTTTTACATTTGTTAAATTTGATACCAATTTTTGTTACAAAGTAAGAGAGATAGGCTACCACACAATCCAAACGCGTCTGTTCTAAGTTAAGACATGAGTTTTTTTAAATCTCCGCCTGAGATCTGAAATTTATTGAATCATACGTTACATTAAGTACATAATTATTAAATTTACCTCTAGTTGACCTGACTAAGAGTAGCAGAAGAAAAGTTACTAGAGATTTAGGACTGTTTTGTTTTTATTGTATTTCCAAACGTTGTTTTAATTCATTTTAATTAAATTCATTCATTGCTTCAATGACAGGCCCCTTAGGATGGGCACTGTTATTATGCAACTGCTTTACTGCAATCCTCCTTCAGTGAAGAAAACTTCAAGGAAGTATTGTGAACATAGACATGAGATTTGTAGCAAAAAAGCAAGGTTCCTAACATGGATTATTTTTCTAAGAAGATATAATAAAACACAAAAAAAAATACAAAAAGAAGTACAAATTTCCCGGGATTCCTGCGATCATGATTTTTACATTCCCGATTCCCGGGAAGTAAAAAAACCCGGGAAATCAGAAACCCTAATTGCGAATAAAGCTTGCGCTTAACTCTGAAGTTTTAATTTATTTGCAATAGCGTGATGACTTGATGAGCGATGAGTAATAAAGGCAATGGTTTGTTTGGAGGCGTTCGTGTATTATTTTACATGCCAAACGATTTACTGTGACGTAAATGATTGGTACTATTGAATTTTGAATGTGTTTTCATGAAGAAAGCTGCAATATAACATACTTTAGAATATTTTCTCTGCTTGTACCATTGCGAGATAAATAATTGGTACGGTTGCTTCGTAAAGTAGTCTGAATTTTCAAAATTTAGCATATTGAAATGCCCTTAAATACTAGAATTAAAACAACAAACCTAAAAAATTATTATTTTATGGAATCATCATTCCGTTCCAACATATTAACCAGTCTTAGGCTCAGTGATTCTATCAATGTTCATGCGGAAAATCTGGCGCACTAAATATTTATTTCGCAATAGTATAACTAACTAGACAGTATCGACCTAAAAATCCGTCCTTGAATTAAGACAAAAAAAACATTGAGATCCAAAATGGCTATTAAGAATATAAAGTCAATTAAAACTCATCCACGAAAAAATAGACAAGGTCAAGATATGAGAAATAAGTTAAAGGTCAAAATACCTCTCTCATCATATCCCATACATGTTCAGTGGGAGAAAGATCAGGACTACGGAAGGATTGCTACAGGAATTCCATTGTTCTGTGGGCAACATGAGGCCGAGTGTTATCCTAGTGGAAAAGGGAACTTGGCATGCCTCTAACATAAGGGAGAGCAACTTCTTGTAGTACATTCCGAATGTAGCGTTCCGCTGTCATGGATAATTGCTAAAGGAAGCCTGCTTCCTGCACTGATACTAGAATACTATTAGTCCCACGGTGAGAGCTACATGACGTTCTGTGTTGTAAATTACGTCGTTCACCTTGACTTCTTCTAATCCGTTGTCGTCCATCGTGAGTTCCCAAACCATACCGGGACTCGTCACTAAAGATAACTGAATCCTATTCATGGTTCCAGTGATTTCGGTCACGGCACCATTGGAGACATTATTGTCTTCGGTGATCTCGAATCAAAGGTAGTACCAACGAGGTCGGTACGAACGCAGACCTTAATCCTGCGATATACTGATAACATAGAGATCGGCTTTTCCACTACATCATACCAGGCATCGGCAATCCGTGTTGTTGAAGAGAATCGGTCCCTAAGAGAAAGCAGACGAAGACTTCGATGTTGTCGCTCCGTAGTCCTTCTCTGAGCTCCAGTACCAAGGCGACGCTTACTACGGTCTTCCTCTACCCAAGCACGATTGCATCTGATGGTCGTAGCAATATTGCGTTCAGTCTTTATTGCAATTTCGCTAAAGGGAATTCTAGCTTCGCGTAAGCCCACTATTATGACCCTTTCAAATTTAGTCAGTTGGTGGGATTGTGGACGTCTTCTTATTCGGGGCATTCCCTAAATTCTTAGCAACACTAAATTTGACAGTAATTCAAAGTGCCAGGACAGGAAACGATGGTAACAAAAGGTCTGAAGAGCATTCTCGTTGCAGTTAATCAATTGGTTTGAGAATGTAATCATTTAATAATTTATTCAAGGCGAATATATTCATCAAGTTTCGTTGAAATATTTCCATTCCTTCTACGTAATGCATTTTCTGTGGAAAGCAGTATATTTATCAACAAACGGGTAGTATTTGACAAATTTTGAAAAAGTAAAGAGAGTACAAATTCGGAGTCCACCATTAAGATCAAAATTGAGGAATAATGGTGACTCGGTGGTCGATATGGCGAATTGCTGTCGGGACAGTTACGCTCCAGCACGTTTGCGCCCTCAATACGTTTGCGGCCCTGTGTTTAAATTTACTTGAAATTTATTAGATAAAATAATTTAATTTTACATTAAAGGCAAATTAATAGCCACTAAAATGGGTTTTGAAGACAGTATACATGCACAATTAAGCGGGCCACTCACTATACGAACCCAGACCCGACTGTCAACCGAGACCCGACGTGCGAGTCATCCACGTTTGTCAACACATTACACGGACATGACACGAACCCTGCAAAAGAGCTCATTTGTACACTGAACTTGGTGAGCCGTAGATACACCTTATGTCTCCAATATTCTCCAAAAAGGCAAAAATTGCTTTAGCTGTTGGTACAATCATGTTATTCGAAAAAGAAAAAAGAAAAGAACGTGTTGGGTTGATGATAGGTACAGATTTTCTTGACATAGGAAGATAAATTCCTCCCAAAAAGACATTTTAAATTCACTTTAACTTCTTGATATCGCCGCTGAACTGTAGAAGTGTTGCCTGGGGCCGCCGGACAAGTTTTGACTAATCACACACATTACAAAACTAGCACGGATTGGTCTCGGTCGGGTTGTAGGTTCGGTTGGCAAACTAGCGAACTCACAACCCGACCCTGATCGATCTATGACTTGTCTCCCATTACCATTCATTAGCGGATCGATCGGGGGACAAGTCAGGACGGATCAATCCGTCAGTTCAATCCGATAATGAATGGGACCCTTAAGGGTGGAGTTACATTCGACAAGACGGGCACTATCTGTCTGATCTGTCGTGCTATGCCATGGCCTTTTATAGGGTTTTACAAAGGTCATTTCGATTACGTACACGAATCGTTTAGACGTATGCTCGCCTGGCTTTCTCGATGAGTCACCTATGCAGCAGCAATTCTTCGAATTTGCAAAGACCAGTCATGATTCATATCGGCTAAGACTTTTGATAAAGCGAGCCGCTGTTATGCTTGCTTGGGCGAATTTTCCGCGCTCGCGTAGGCGACATTGCATCGAGTTTAACTTATCCAATGAGCTTAATGATTATGAAAAGCTCGATTTCTTACAATAGGTTCACAGAATAGCGCAAAGTGTAAAAAAATACTTAACCTTCTGGTAGTTATTCGCATACATTTATCTACAATCTCTTTAGTAACTGAATCTTAAAGAAATTACTTTTGAAGTTAGGTATATGAGGAAAATTAGGAGGGAGGAATAGTGTCCGTTAGATTGGTGGCAACATGGACTTGTGCGCTAAAATCATATCTTTTTTAATACAGTATTAAATGATTATTGGAAATAGAAACTAAGGAAAGGGAAAGATAATGACAACATTAAAAATAAGAAGTTTTGTTTAGTTACCATCTTTTCAAGTTCACCGAGGCAGTAAATTGGGTCATTATCTACAATAAATCCTTGTGGAACTGCTTTTTCTTTTACTTTTTTGAGGCACTCGGTTAAGAAACGATTAAAAAACATTTTAAAAATAATACTTTTCGAATCTCTTTTTCTAAATTCGTTGAGCTTTGTGTTTTAAGATATCCTCAGACACTTCAGGGTCCTAGGTGTTTAGAAACGAAAGAAAACTGCAGTTTCATTCCGTAATGTACATATAACATAATTTCCCACTCTATTTTGTAGATAAACAGTTAATTATGCTACAATCACAGGTGCTAATGAGCATCACTTTTTATGGGCAATTATGGCATTCATGTAAAGTGTTCCTTTCAAAGTACAATGTACAGTTAACGTAATACGTGCATTATTGCTTATAATATGTGTGTAAAAAAAAGTACGTGGCGTATATTTCGGTGAACTTCAGCAACATAATTTTAATGGATTAATGTAAACGTTATAGAGTTTTCCGAAAATGTTGCAGCTTCCCGTTTCCGCTAGGTTTTTTTTTTTTTTTTTTAAGAGAACGGTTGTGGTGTAATATTTTAAGTCAAGTATTTCTGTTCAATATTAGACCTATAGATTTTCAGAATATAGGCAACCCTACTTACACAGTTTCACTTTACACAAGCGCTTTTAATTAATTAAATTATTATTTGCTTAATCGTATTGAGTCAACGTGTTCATAACATAAGAATGAGACTTACTTACTGTTTACATTTTTTAGTTTACGTTTTTCATTTTCATAGGGAATCTAGTTTTAAAAATACAAAGTCTTTTGATTTGTGCACTTTTGAATATTCCTTCTGATTCCATCGACCGAGTAAATAAATCTAACGCTAATCGAATGCGAAATTAACGTCAGGCATTCATCAATGCTTGCAGCATTATTACCCTGCCATTCATCAACGAACAACCAAATTAACTATTTCACCACCACACTACATATTTGTATGTGTGTATACCACTAGCCCCTGCGGTAGCCAAAGTTTTAACTAATTACAATTATTATGGACATGGAAATTCAACATTTATTACAGGGGAGCATTAACAAAACGCTTTTGTTTTTATTCAGCAGCTGAATTCGTATAGCACAAATTATTTCGAACATAACTTCAATGTTTGGCAGCAACATGTTAATCTCATTCGAACTTGGCGTGCGTGTTTAATAACAAGCAGGATAAACACGATTTAAATACCAAATATTTTCGTTAGATTAACACAAAAGCTGTATAACATGGAAATGTAGCGAATTAAAATGTTTCTTGACGTTGCTAATTACTATTTTAGTGCTAACTAAACACATATACTTTCGGTTACTTTTCTGTGATTGATTTTGATGCAGGATTTTTCGACGGTGATAAAATTTAAAAGTCAGAATTTTTCCTTGCTTTATAAATTATTCCCGTTTTGCAAAAGGCCATAAATTTAAAAAACGCCGTTCTTGTTCAGCAAAATTTCCGTTTCTGCGCCGTTTATCTGTTGAAATAGAATTTAATTAACGCCCTTGGCGTTAAAATAAGTGAAAACTTGCTCCGGTTTTGCAAAAGTACAATCGGCTGCCTGCTTTATGAATATTAAATGTTTCCCGGTTTTACTGGTGTATTTAATGCGTATGACTCAATTATTTCAGGAGAATTTATGCTAATTAAATGCATTAGTAATTCCAGTAATTATCTCTTAGAACTTCATACAAATATCTATTATAATAATAAGGTAAAAGGTTTCCATTTGAGGTTTCCTTCATCCACGTTTTAATTCTAGAGAATTGAAAGATCTATTCACTCGTGAGGAAATCAATAATTTTCATTTGCAAATGAATATTTCATCTCATCCTCCTCTTAAATAATAAAACCAATAGGAAACTTTCCAAGCGTTTGTGGTTTAACTGCAGCAAGCATTTATTTTATTGCGTTCAATTGTAATTGGCTGAAATGTTCCGCTTTTATACCTTATAAAAAAACCAAGGGGATTTTTTTTATTTTCGTTAATCATCGAAAGTACACGATCCAATTAATAACGAAGCTATACAACCCAGGAGAAAAATCCTTCCTACTAAATAGAAAACCGCCCGATTTAATTAGGTTTGATAAATACCGACTCACAATCAGTGTTTGAACCTCAAGCTGTTCTGCAGTTCTTTTCAAGTCAATTAAATTTTGAAAGACGCATTAAAAATATGTCTGGAACGTTACCTTTCAGAGTAAACGTTTCGTCTTTCATTGTTCGTTGTGGAAATGCATTTCTTAAGAATGGATTATAATAATTCTTAAAATGAAAAAAACCTAATGAGCGATTTTTATTTAAATAAAAACATATCGCTGTTGATAGTGATTTCGAGGAATTTATTACGCAGATATATATAAATACATTATAAATATTTATGACTTGTAAGAGTTAAAATGAAACAAATAAACTGATAAAATGATTGATAGTTATTTTCGTGGAAGATAGATAGACTTAAATGATACAATTAAAAATTTGTATTTTTATGCGAACGTTCATGAAATAATATGAAAACTGTTAAAAAGGAAACACTATTTAGTTCATTAATTTATCGCATTTTGGTATCGGTTAAAATTTATCATTAAATTCGCATCAATTTTCAACACACAATATCTTCATAATCAGAGGAAAATAAGAGGCTCAGTTTTTAACGTAGAATAGTGTGGTGTGAATATTTGTCGCAGATTGTGATACACCCTATAGAGTCGCGAATAATTAAATTGATTCCACTCAGGAATTTAGTCACACTCACGAATAGCGTGAATTAGTTGTACTTAAATAATTCTCTGATGTAACCTTTTCCCAGAAAGACATTATTTGTCGGTCACTTTTTATTTACATAACAGCATTATTTGCATACACAGCGTGACAGTGCATAGCAAACCTCCTCCTCACGTTATGCAACTAAAACGCATTACGTCGAGAACCACGTTTCCTCGATTAATTAAGAATACCCACATTAATTTTTCAATTAATTTTTAAAGCGCTATACTTGCAGTTGGGGGCAAAAAAAGGACGAAATGAACGCCCGGAGGCGACTGTGTACACACGAGGACGTCTTAATTGGTAATTAAAACAATGTGAATAAATATGCGAACTAATTGTGTGGTCTTACACGAGGAATTTGTCAGCCAAGCTCTGGATACAGTACGTCCATTAATTTACGACCGCTCGACGTGAGTTATTGCGTTGAAGAATTCGGGTGGAAGTAGGTTAGTAGTTGGCTAATTAAGGGGCAAACTTATAAGATTTATAAACGAGGGACGAGTCAAGAAATTTTAGCATGAAAGTTTCTAATTAAAGAAAAGTTGCTATCACCATAAGAAATGGTGGAATTCTGGAAAAGAATTTTCAGAAAACCCTTTATATGTCATTTTTTCAAACACTCTATACGTCTAATCCTTTCTTTGTCATTATTATCAAACCCTTTTATATGTATGTATATAAAAAAAAGTAAAAAAATGTACGTATTATTAACAATACTACATCATCAAAATTTAGAATTTGGGCTAATGCCCTTTAAGAATCAAATTTATTGGTATACATGGTTTCATTATAGTAATTCGATGATTAATTTTCCGTTATTTATTATTTTAACAATGGTGATTATTTCTGAAAACCCACCAAAGTAGGTCATGAATAATTTACTTTAATTGCATCTATATTTATATAAATGACATTTGCATAGTATATAATATTATGCAAGCGACTGAATAAAATGTGTGTGTTTTTTCACATTTAATTTCACACTCACGTTAATAATTGTGCTAACGGTGCATCATCGCTGTCACTTTCATAATTGGTACTTACATACTCTCTCTTTATGTAAAATAATCGTAGACATCTGGAAATGTTGAATGGCCAAGGTATTCTCACGAGGGGAAGCTCTCAGTTATCTCGTTTATGTTTGATCTAAATTACCTGATAATTTGCTAAGTAAGAACTAATTTATTCTGAAAGAGCAAACCGGACAATGCCACCCTCGAAAGCTCATTTCTGCTATACCTTTCCGGAAAGGAAAACGTGCGAGGTATGCTCCTGAAAATAGAAAGCTCATTTCACTGCCATACAATCATTTACTCATAACATGGATTTTAGGGGGTGACAAGTCACATTTATCAGGTAGTTATTATCGGCAAGGTATAATTTGTCAAAATTCATCCACGTGTTACCTATATGAGGCAGTCACGAACTGTAGTTAAGTGAATCATGTTTTTCGCACGAGAAAATTTCAAAGAGCTTAATTGTGTATGGAAGTTTAGATGATTATTACCAAAGTGACGTTGGCAGTTTCTCCGTACTGGTACTGTTAAATAAACAATTAAATTAGTTTTTCTTTGTACACTTAACATCGGCGGTTAAAGAAAAGCAAAGTAAACAATGTCATAAAAAGCTCCATTGATCTTCGTGTTCCAGAAAGGAACAAAAAATTATTCAAATAACTTTACGCAGAAAAAAAAATAATAATAAACAATAACAGAAGCGGTGAAATTTCAAAAGTTCTGGGAATTACCTCAAGGCAATGCAAATTAGAATGCAATTCACGTTCGCGTTTATTTACAGTTTTTATTTTGTGTAAATTTCTTTCGAGCCCTACCTAAAGACCGAAACGTCCTTATTTCTTTCTTCCCTCGTGAGCGAATGCCTCTTACCTCTTCCGACATTCGCGGGCGAAGCTCGCAAAAACCTAAAACGCTTTAAAATGATAATAATTAATTCAACAGGATTATACCTATCTCGTTCAATACATTTCTATCTTGCGTAATGCTGATGTCAAAAAGTATCCTTCATGCTCGACGAATGTCTTTACCGCGTGGTCACGTCCAAGGGGGATAAGGAAATCGTTTTCCTTGTTCACGAAATTTTTTTGGGGCCGTTCTGTACGAATGCCTTCTAGCTTTCGCGGCGAATGTCAATAAGACTCGCAAAAAATTTTGAATTCAAGTGCAACTGGAGCTAACAGGAACTGTAAATATTGTCTCAGTCATAATATTTACGTAATTTGTTGATATTAAAAAATATCCTTCATGCTCGGTGTGATACTCTTATAAATGTACGTGATTTCAAGATTACGGAAACAGACTGACTTTTTTAAATTGAATTACGAAATTTAACACTGGCAGGTGATTTATTATTGTATTACATAATTTCATTGATACTGAAAATGCGTGTGAATTAAATTTTTAGTCCCCGTCATTTATTTATTTAAAAAAAGAACCATATTTTGTTTTAGATGACATTTCGAGGGCAGACTCGCCTGACTTTTACTTGATAACGATTGTAATTTACAACTGATTTAAGTTTTGCGTCTTCAAAAAATAAAATAAAAATAGTTCATATTTTTATGATGCATAAGTTTCCACTCATTTAGAAATATTATTTTCAACTGACGATTAATACAAAAAATTACAAACTTGGAAATCCTATGGCGTTATTAATTTTAGGAATGAATTTATTGTTTATACCAATAGTGTCAGAAGTTATCAACAGTGATAACATGAATGACTCTTCTTCAAGCTATAAATTTGTTTATTTAAAGCGCATACTTATTTGTGCTGCTACAAAACGCTCCGGAATGTTCAATTAACTTATTATGCATTTTTTAAGGCAACGTTGCTTTATTTGCAAGTGTCAAGATCGACTTGATTTTATAAGTGGAAGAATGAGGTATGCAATGACGCAACAAAGTATATTCACCTGACTGGCATAGCATATGCAAAGCTAAAAGAAAAAAAAATATATAATTTGAAAGGAAAGACACCTTAAATATTTTATCAGTCATCACATCTCTGAAATTTATAAAATAATTTATAAAATAAATCAAAAGTCTCAATGTCTAAGCTCTAGGCAATATGTATGATTATTTTTTTTTACCATTTTGCAAGTACAGTGGTCCAATTCGATAACTGTAGGGTCTGTATAAAAAGGGATACTTTTTTTATCATCTCATATCAAGAGTGCCTAAATTTATAAAAAAGAATTGATAATGATTGCTTCGTACGAAGCCATCAACCGATAGTGAAACCGTTGAGGGATTGTCTGATTTTAAAAGTGCCCCTTAGAAGATTAAAAAGAATTTGTTGAGTTAAAGTTAATAAACCATAGATTTATGCGAAATCAACTTTTGCTTTCTCGTTAAACACTAATAAAAAAATAACACTTTCAAATTGTTAAGTTTCGACTTAATGTTTAGTGCAGTTCTTGATTGATTTCTTGTAACAAAAAATGCAATGTAATAAAAAAGTTAACAAAATACGGTGTTTATTAATGGGAAGTATCCACCGTTTCTCTCTAAGTTGAGAGTCTTTCTCATATTAAATAAATAGAGAAGTACAGGATAAAAGTCAATGGTAATTTAACTTTTTTAATACTTAATATAAATTTTGGTATCAAGAGAAAAATTTTTACGACCTTTTTGACTAAGTTTTAATTAAAATATTGCATGAAATTCAAGAGAATTTTTTGTGCCTTCAATAATGTAATAATGATGTAAGTTTAAAAAAAAGAAACAGTGAAAAATAGTATTACAAGTAAAAATACTTGTAATAATTTACACAAAGCTCTTCATACTTTACGAAACGAAAGTGTATTTCATGTGACACTTTACCAAGTAGTACTTAGCATTCATTAATCGTATCTTTAATATTTTATGCATTAGCCAAGTCATGCAGAAAACACGTCACTTCAAGTTCAAGGGATCAAATAAACATTCACTTTATTATCATAATTAAGAACGAACCATTATTGTCTGGATGAGGCACGTGGCGTTTTTCGCCCTGAAATTATTTTATGCACGCTTATTTATGAGGGCATAATTTTTGTGTGAAACCACAGGTTCATTATTGGAAAATACTCACTTCGAGAGGTTTGAGTACTTGAATATTAATGGGGAAAATTGTTTTTACGTGCGTCCCCTTCGCATTTTTTTCTTTGCAACAAGCAATTTCAAGGAAACTCCGCGCTGCTTTAGAAATTATTTAATATTTGATCAAAATGTGGAGCGGGGCTAACCAGTAATTCAATTTTCAGCTACAAAATGAGAGAGTAACGTTGGGTAAAGAATGCGCCCTCCGCTCGCATGATTAAGTCTCGAGGAAAAAAAATAAATAAATAAACAGATACCTGACTAAAGTACAGGTAGAACCTGTTTTGTGAAACCACGTGTTTAGAATTCAATCGGTAACGTAATACGTAGACTAGACCGTAAATATTAACTGATATGTTATATCTAATCAGATCTATAAAGCTATGCAATAATAAAATAATTCTTTATCGGTTGCAGTATCAAATGTTTGAAAGTGTAACGAGTGAAGGTAAATGAATGCTGGGGTTTGCGTTTCGATTAAATAAATCAGGCAAATGCATATAACAATAAATTTTATTTAAAAAAAATAATTTGACATACTAAATTTACTAATCATTAAATCCAACCTTTCTGTGCAAACTCTAGGGAAATCTCACATAATTTCACGTTGAAAACGGGGTGGAGGTTCTTCACGTTTATTACGAAATCGCTTTCGGAAACCTCGTGCAAGTCCTTGGCCTTTTCCGTTAGGGTATACATGGGCTTCATCATGATGAGCAAATGGAAGAACTCACATTCTCTGGCAATCAGGTCAATCTCCTTCAAGAACGACTCGTACGTAAATTTTTCCACGTCACACTTCAACTGCTTCAGGGTGTCTATAAAAGTGTCGAAGTACAACGCGATGAGGCTATCATAATTCGCCTTCAAAATCGGAAGTTGCACGCTCGAATACAAAAAGAAGAGTACGTCCCTGGCCGGCGAGCTATACTCGACCAGTTGGAAATCGATCATCACATTCCTGATCGGTTTGTTTTTCTCAAATTTGGTCATGGCATTGTTGCCCCAGTAATCATTGTGAATAATCGTCCCCCAAGGTTCAGTTGGTACCTGCGTGTTTTTATAATAATCCGAGCCACGTTCGAAACCTTCTTGGATCCTTGCAAGCAGCGGATGACAATCCTTATTCGTTTTGGCTGCGCCCAAAATGGCATCGACTGCGCTTCTCGAGACCTCATCGTTTAGTTTGAACGAAAAATCTTTGTTCAAGTACGGGCCAAATTTTTTCCAAAAAAGTTCTGTGTGGGCTAACTTGTACGCGATGGGCACGGCGTGAAATACCGCCAGATCTTTCAGCAAAAACCGGGCACATTCTAAATCGTACCCGACGAACCTATCGTAGATACTGTACCCTGACAGTTTAAGGTTTTCCAAGAGGAGCACTGCGTTTTCATCGACGACGTCTGAGTGCGGATCTAAACAGGTTCTGGATCCGAAATATTTTGGGAAGAAATCCATCACTTTTTTCATGCCTTGATCCTTCTGGAACTTCTGGAGTGTCGGAATGATTATCTGATAAGTGCCCACTTCGGTTTTGTAGGTGGCCGGTACGTTAAAGAGACCCCACAGCCATCCCTTCGGAGGGCACAGCTTCGCCACGCACTGAAATACTTCTTCCTTGTTATCATTGCAATCCTTTACCGCAACTTCGACGGCCAACAAGATACTACCGTAATTTTCACCGCTCGACAGCAAACTTTTCGTTTTGTACGACACGAGTTCCTTACCGGGGCTCAACGTGGGCCTTATAAGGTCCTCTAGGTTTTTTACTTCAGGGACTATAGACATCGCGTGCGCTGCTCGTACAGACGGCTCAAAGTAAAAATTCGAACTGCCTTACTCCGATACTGTGCACATATATCTATATATCTGATGTATAAAGTTCAACTAAGAACATGTCCTCGGCTGCCATTGGCCGGTGCGTTCAGACGATGAATTACATAGTCAATGAATTGTAGTATTTAGCGTGAAAAGTCATTGGTATTTGACATCGAATTTAATATAAACAAACTTTTTTGCCCGATTTCGGTTACTTATGTAATGCAGCGGATCGTGTCTCTTGTTCAGAACTTTCTAATCTGCCGCGAACATTTTTGCTATTGTTTTCTTTTGCATCAGAAAAACGAATGCACGCTTCAATTAAACTTCAATTATATTGAATGAATATAAGAAATACGACAATTAAAGCATGGCACATTGTAATTAAATAAATTATTTCAACTGATTGCGAACTGAAAATTGCGTAAGTATATTTTTTATTGAATTTTAATTACGTTTATTCTCTTTAGTGTTAATTAATATTTTTCTAATACATATATTCAATGCTTTACGCGAATAACTAATTTGTAAATAATTTTCATTTCCTTATTCAAAATAATAACATAGCTATCGATGTCTTAAATAGGTTAATTGTAGTCAATTTTGTTATTTTTAAGATTAAAGAAAATTGTTTATATTCGAAAGATAACATACATTATTTTCGTTATTGTTTTATAATTTAAAGATGCAGCGGATATTCGGCAACTATCCGATTAACCGGCCACATTTTTTTGGTATCCGGCCGGATGCTGGATACTGGCGGTTAATATCCGGTTACGCCGGATATTTAACGCGAGGTATGATAATGGAAAAATTAAGTTCAATAATAAGGGTCTAGGACAATTCGACGTCGCCGATTTGCCGTCGCCAATTCACCGTCGCCGATTCGCCGTAGGTACAATTCGCCGTCGCCGGTAAATTCGCCGTCGCCGATTCGCCGTCGATAAATTCGCCAGCCGAATTAAAATAAATAAATCATTTGTCATTAATGATGCGTGTATATATTATTTACATTTCACAATTAATTAAAAGAAGATATGTATTTTGTAAATACGGTGTTGAAAGATGAAACTTCGTTACATTTTTAGGCCAGTCGGAATGAACGAAATAATTTAGAAACAAAGAACTAAGATAGAGAGGAATGAGAACAAACTGCGATCGATTTCAAAAAAGAAAGCGGAAAGGAATAAAAGAACGTGAAGCAAAAATAAAAACAGACAATTTCGTAATGAAAACTAATAATACAATTAAAAAAAAAACTTAATTTAAGAACAAAATAACTTTTGAGAGACAAAAATATCTCTGTAATATATACTGGTGACGGGATAATTCGAATTAAAAATAACCGGTCGTTCGATTATTCTAATAACCTGTATAATTCGATTATTAAGTTTCATAATTCCAATTAAATATAATCGGTAATTCCAGAAATGTGTTAGAAATTAGGTTTGAGTTTCGGTTGTACAGAGAATTCAGAAACATTTAAAGTAAAATTAAATTAATTAAATAAAATTTGCAAAATGTCAGCTTCGATATATGCGTCCCCAAATATTTTGAAAATATTCAGCAGGGTTTTCAGAGAGAAAACTAACCCTATAAGGCAATTTTTGTTTATACTAGTCTCCTGAATACATTCTCGAAATATTACGGTATAAGATTCCTGTCCATTTTAATTTATCTGAGAACTAAATTATATGATGACTAGAAGTCATCAGTAAGTTGAAATTGTGAACGCGACGGCGAATTAGTCCGACGGTGAATTGGCTCAACGCAACGGCGAATTGGTCCGACGGCGAATTGACGACGGTGAATTGTCCCATTCCCCAATAACAAATCAGAAGTTTTATTTCAATCTTTGACTTTATTAAATAAAATTTATAGTTTAAGTTAACAGGGTTTCGATCCAAAAATTAGTTGGTACACCTTTTTTTTTAGTTTGCTGAGTTTCGCTAATATTTAATGGCTTCAGCAGAGCATTGGTTACAACTTTAAATTACAATTAAATAATTTAAAAAAATGTTCTCTAATAGTATACAAAATAATTTTAAATAAATTATACTTACCGATCTTTTCATCTGTCTCATTTCGAAGAAAACTTTTCTTATTTTGTCAATTTTTTCTAGAATTTTAAGGTTTACTAAGTGATTGTAGATTTATTGCGACAGATTGTTTGAGAAATTAACATTATTTCAATTATTATCATTATTCTGAATGTTTTGAGAAATCAAATTTAATTAAATGTTCATAAGTTAAATTTAAATTATTGTTAATACTTTGGCAAAAAACTAAAAACAAGAAATTACGTAAATGAGACCCAAGGATTTAACTCCTCAATTGCAAATTGACTAATTCCAATCACATTTCATTTGAAACAAAACATTTTGATGCATTTTTGGTTACTGATCAACAAAGAATCAGAAACGAAATGTTTAATTTTAGCAAAAGGTTGGGAAATAGAACACTTAGTTTTGGAATGAAAATCACAAACCTTGAAATTGGCATTTTAGAAAAAAAAAATTATCTCATATCAAGGAAAACTTTCAAATTTAATACCACAACATATTAATGAATTTTCAACACGATTAGAAAATTCTTTTAAAAAATCCTTTAATCATATCAAATCCAGTAACATTAACAAACTTAATAACTTGGAAGTACAAAATGAAATAAAGCCTTTTAACAATAATGAAAAATGGTTTTTGAATTTAATTAATGTAGACTAACATTAGAAATTAAATGTTTATTATCTGTGGTTCCAAAATTTAGTTTCCCAATCAAAATTAATATTGCAAAATTATTGACTGATTTAGGCCAAGTTGTACAATGCCAGTTTAAAATTAAACTGAAGCTTAAACCGTTAACGATTATTTCAACAATTGTTGTTAAGGGTTTAAGCTTTGGTTTAAAGTTAAGCTGGAATTATATAACTGGGCCTTAGAGAATCTTGTTGATGCTTTTCCAAAAGAACAAAGAAATTTAATTAGATTGGAATTTGTATACGTATTAAAGGCTGGATTTATATACATATTAAGGCTTATACCGAGTGATTTCTTAAATTTTTTATCAACTCTTGCCATGAGATATGGACGGTATGTCTTAGCTTGAGGGAAAAGTATGCCATTGCACTTCTTGATGCTGTTTTACAGTGAAACTAAGACATGCCATCCAAATTCCATGGCAAGAGTTGATAAGAAATTTAAAAAAATCACTCGGTATATGATAAAAGAAGATTATAACAAATAAAAAATGCTAGTGTAAAAATCAGAAATAGTGTGACCGTAGTCTTACACTTTCTAACTTGTTCTCTTTGTGTAAGGTGAATAAATTTGGCCGAATATCCGGCTATCTGACCTAGATATACCGGATATCCGGTATCAGGTTATCTGGCCAATTCACTATCCTGTGATTAATAATATAGAAAATTAATAAATTTTGATTAATTGCTTTTTAACTTTAATTTAATTAACTATTCCTATCAGTTACAAAATTTTAATTTTTGTCATAAATTTGTTTATCATAAAGTTCATGTTTACCTATTTATGATTATGATTAATGTTGAAAATAATCGCACACTGACGTGTTGGCTACTGTGTGATTCGAATCATGGATCGGCTGATTCGATTCACATGAGCCGAGACACTGACGCTAAATCGAATCAGTGAATCGAGACAATGAATCCAGTCGGCTTTATTGAATCGACTCATTGATACTGAATTGAATCGCCGAGACACTGAATTTATTCAGAAACGCTAAACCGAATCAGTGATTCACGATAATGAATCGAGTCAGCGTGTCAATCAATCGATTCGATTCAATGATGCTGAATCGTTATTGTCTCGATTTAGCGATTCAGTAACGGCGATTGGATTCATTACCGTGAATTACTGATTCGGTTTAGCGTTTTTGAATAGATTCAGTGTCTCGGTTTACCTGAAGGGAATCAGCAGATCCGGATTCAAATCACGATTCACTAGCTAACACTATATAGTACAGTAGGGCTTTAGCAAACATCAGATTGGTTCAAAACAAAAAAAGGAAAAGCAAATTTTAAGTAAATTATATAAATATTCTGTAAAAAATTTTAGCAAATGAGATTTCTAGTTTATAGATATTTTTATTTCCTCTAATGAACCAGTACCTTATTAGTTACTAATTTAAAATTCTTGTATTTGTCAAGTTTTTTTCTATGGTGAAATGAATTTTAAAATAAGATACGTCGTTATGCGTTTTCAAAAGACAACCATTAACGAATATTACAGTTGCATAAAATCTAGATCCTTTAAATATAAATAAGACTGTGTTGCTTTTTCCCGTAATATTCTACTGTGCGACCTCAGGGTTTGTTTTCAAGAAAAACCTCAATATTCCGTTATGAATATTCATATGGAATAGCTGGTTATTGATTCAGATGTTATCGTTTTTGAAGCAAAATATAATTAATTTTATTTATGTAGTCATAATTTTTCCTGAATTTTAATTTTCAAAAACCTCGAAAACATTTTGTAACCTTGAATAAGTTTGTGATTAATCAAATTTAAATTTAATGAAATTTTAATAAAAACGTTGGGAAGATGTTTCTAATTAAGTACACGATTAGTTTCTTCTTTAAATCATTGTCAAGCATATTTTTTATCTGTCGTATTCTTAAATTTTATTTTATTTCTTTCTTGAAAATGTTTGAAAGACGAAACCGGTGAAGTACCTTAATTTATAAGTGATTCAAATGACCATGAAGTAAAGCAGTTAAATTGTAATTTATTATTATTATTTTTTTTGGAAAATAAAAACTTGAGCTTGACTTCTATTAACTATGCTACTTAAAAAAAATGTATGAAACAGTTACAGTTTTACAGATCCTGCTCGGCAGGAAATGAGTCAGACAGATTCAAAAAGGTCGTTTTTCAAAAAACTCTTTAAAATTTTAAATGCCGTCAAACCGCAAAACCGGCAAAAAAATTATCAACGACGTTTCAAACTTAAACGGGTCGTTATTAAGGTTAACGCAACATTCGATTTTCTAATATTTATTTATGTTATGACGATGCATAACCTTCGAATTTAAATTATTTATCTATTGCGTAAGTATTCATCGAAGCACTACTGAAAAAAAAAATTGTACTTCAACTGTCGAATAATTTTTGTAAGGCTGATTAATGTTAACAAAATGATTTATAAGTAAGTCACAGGATTTTAGAAAAATTAGTTTAATAAGTAAAAAATATAACTGAAAAAGAATAAATTCATTACTAGGCTTGTGACCTAATTTTGGGCAACATTCAACCCTCAGTTGGAAATGTATACGGGCGGAAAGCCGGAAAGGTTATTTCATTAGTTAACAGTCGCTGGCTTCTCAGCGCAAAAAGTATGCTAATGTGTGAAATTAAAAAAAAATTAATCGTGGCCTGCTAATTCCACTAAGAGCACGGGGGATGTATCTAAAAATGGCTGAAAATGAATCTGGAGATTTTTATTTTTAACAAGAGAGAAATTAATCCTACAGTAATAATTTTTACAAATAATACATTTAGCAGCCTTCCAAAAAATATTATACGTGAATTACTTTGTAGAATGTCATCAATGTCATTTCGTCACCTTTGACCACAGGGAACTCCTAAAAGTTATCTCCAAATTCCCACCAATAAATAAAAAAGAATGTATTTAAGTATGTTCTTTCCAGTATAATCTCAGATAATATATTATGTTTAATACATACATAGAACTTGCGCATGTAAAAGCACATAATATAAAAAAGTTTAAATTTGTTAAACCATAGGATCACAACAAGGAAAATATTTCGATTATAAATAAACTTTATCACAGTGAGTGACTAATCTTAAGACTTTATAACCTAATGTCTAAACTCGGATGACCTTCACGATAACATTTCTTATTAAAAGAGATATTTCCGAATGAATTTATGACCTTATTGATTTGAAAGTCACTTATGAGACAATTAAAAAAATTCCAATAGTAAAATAGGGATGAAGGAACAATGCAAAAAAAAACTAAAAGCTCTTTGAGCATTTATGTGAATCGTGATTTTGTTTGATGTTATCATAATATTAATGATGTTTGTCAAATAATATCTCTGACCCTTCTCTACATTAAAATTACTTTGAAAGTTGCCAAGATGTGTCTACATGAAATTCCCTAAGTAAATATTAAAATTATTAATGACTCAATTTGACCGGAAGCAAAACTTTGTAGATTCTGCGCAAACATTGCGTCGTTAAAAACAGCTCTACCCAAAGTTCAAAGAAAGGCAAACAGAACTTGGACGATTTATCACGTGCCAGTAAGACAAAGCGTCGATGCCCCCCCCGAAACACGCAAAAATGTTGCTTATAAATGTTCAGCCGAGAGTGACGAGAGATAAGTTTTAAAACTCTTCGGCGTGATGAATTTCGAGGAATATCCTTGCATCAACCATCCGCAGAGTGATGACTTTAATGCCTGCGTCAATAGTATTTTCAATATGTCATCGTCGTTGCAGAATAAAAATGGCATATTTCGGGAAACGTTTCCGAGCTTGCGAACCCGATAAATATGGATGTATTCTCTCCTCTTCTTTGCCTTAGCTTGTATTGTGGAGAATAAATCGCCCTACATTTTATCTCGGACGCGTTGATAAGTACTTTTCTTTTTGCTCGCATCATCAATAACGATTTGTGCTCTCGATGTCGGTCGACTTGGATGCAATTTCTTTTCTTTACGTGAACCCTCCGTGAAATATCTCAAACGGATTTTAAGTGACAGCTACTCAAATTTCTATATGCCTCATATTCGTAGAACAAATCAACAGTATATTTCAAAAAAGTTATAATCACAGTAACATGGATTAATAATTTAATGAGTTTGTTTATAATTAATTTTAATTACTCCGAGAGATTATGGCGCCATACATAAGGTTTTCCCTATATTTCAAATCGGTAGTTAAAAATAATTGAGCAGATATAAAATATTTTATGATAAACCTCTGGCGAAGATTTATAAATAACACTAACCTAAGTGCGCCGTAAAAATAGTTCTTTGGAAAATGGTAATGTTGGTCAACATGAATATCCTGGATACTAAGTGCCCAGTTTTACAATCGTGGAATAAGGACGGAATAACTGTCCGAATATCCTTTAATCTATCCACGTCAAACCTACGTCACGTAGGCTTATCCAACGATTGTAAAATCGGGCCTTAGTGATTTTTAGAATGACTTCTCAAGGCCAGTGGACCTATCACTACTATTATTGTATCTTATCTCTGCCTGCATGTTTTAATAACTTAATCCATTTGTTTACGGTTATTTTTAATTAATCCCAACGATTAGAAACCAATAACGTACATGGGCTTCCCTACGTTTCCCTATATCTTATTTAAAACAACGAAATAATTATTCTAAGAACTTAAGTAATTGTGTTATCGCAAACATTCACTGGAATACATTTGAAGAATACCGATTCTGATGGTCGTCACGGATCGAAAATTTAATTAGATCGATTAGGCGAATTTCACTAAGTGTGTAAAGCATAAAGAGAAATTGCCGCACTTAATTGGTTTGTTTATTGGAAATTGAAGTGCAGCACTATCAGCAGTATTAAGTGCATTTGTGGCATAAAAGCAAGAGAAGAAACACGCACTATCAAAATTGAAACAAACTATTTCAAAACGATAACGTCGTTTTACAAAATAAATAAATTGTTTTCTCTTATTTCAAAACGTGCACTACTTCAATTGAATACTTTTGCTGTCAATTTCTTACGTGATTGATTAATATCTAGAGTTTTTCAAAAATTTAATTTTTCAATACTAGTTTGCGTACCGAATTACCGCAACCGTTTTTTGAGTTTGTTAAGAACATAAGCACAGCAACATTTCAAGTGTTGCTAATCAACATTAAACATACGAGTACTTTTTGCATTCGTTATCTATCAGGTGCCATCAAAGTATATGTGATAAAATGATTAGACAAAATAAAATGTTATTTTTTGGTTCCAGATATGACAGTAATTAGACTGAAGTATTCACTGAGAGTTCTGGAAAAAAAAATTGCATCTGCTACAAATTTGTGTTTCTTTTTTGTTATTATCAGTTAGTATTAATTTTACACAACTCAATACATTTTAGATTCTGTTTGATTTTCCGAAATTTATCATCAATGGACGGACGCTCCAGATTTGAACGTTTTTCATTCCACTGGCCATTCGAAAGGATGACGTTTGATATATTAGTGCTAGGGTGAATTTTTATCAACGGATAAGAGCGAACCCCATTGCAATTATAATTCGTGCAGCATCGAAATACTTCTGATGCATATCAACTAAATAATTTGCATGCAGATAATAACGACGATTTTTAAATTGCAATTTAAATGCGTCCTGTGTTTAATAACATAATCATACATGTATGTGCATGTGTAAATCCAAAGGTGGTACATACATCTAATCAATGCGCGTGGTTCTATGAAATCTCTTTTCTTAATACAATTATGCGTATTGGCGATTAATCTGCAGGTTGTATAATAAATAATGTAGTCTCGTGATGAATTAATTAGAATTAATTAGCGGCACGTACTCTTAGAACTGGTGGTGACCTTAAGCGTGAAGCAAAAGTATCAGCCATGTGGGTCACGTTATGGTATCCATACGTATCTGGATCAAGTACGTTTTTACAATTTAGGTTTGTCCCCGGCAGTAGGTGTTTTAATTTATTCAACATTTTCATTCTGTAGAAAGAATTGCGTTTTGAAATGAATGGAAGTATCTGGTATCTTCCTCCAAAACATGCAAACGTAATCGAGAAGCGCAAAAAAGAACACAATTAACCACAATAAACTTAATTAAAACTCACCTGCCCCGAACTAATCAGATGAGCTCTTCATAATTTCCCGGGAAAACTGCCAGTCTGGAAAGAAATTAGTTTGATTACTTCGTTGAAGATTCACTGGAAGTTGCTACGTAATTAAATTTGACTTTGATTAAAAAGTCTTGGAAACGTTAATTTGCATTTATAAACAGACGGACGTGTACAAATATCCGGAAATATTCCCAAAGTAATAAAATAATCTCCTTGTTCCATTCGAAACAATAAAATAAAACGCACGTTTTTGTATGTGCGTGATTGACATTTTTATTATCGACTCATCCAATAAGAACTGCGTTATAATATTAATCGATTTAGAAAACTTATAATGCAATTCACGTGTATTATAAATTATAATATTATAATCATGTTAGAGCTACCAAATGAGAATCAAAAAATAATGTTTATCAACGCATTAAATTTAATGCTTGCCCATTTCCGTATACTATTATTTCTTTATGTGCGCCATAAAATGAAACGAAGTTTACTATACGAGTGCCTTCGCGTTAACAACAATTTTGTGTTGCATGTGTACAGGTCAAGTTCCAAATGTGATAATTATTGACAGCACAGAAGGGTTGCCTACATTGTTGCGGGGTGGTTCAAAACATTTTTTGAGGGTCGGGCTTCATAATACATCACTCATCGCTTTTTCGGTGGTGATGTGCCTTCACTTTTCAACGCAGAAACGCATTCAAAGGCGGAAAAAGTCGGGAATCGTTTTTTCTGAGGTGTCAACCGCGTAATTTCGCCGAATAATTTATCACCGCGTTCATTGTGGGGGCCCTGAATGCTGCACGTCTTTGCTTTAACTTTAAATTAAACATAGGGCTGGATACAAAAAAAATTTTGTCGTTTGCAACAAATTCGGTGCAAGAAATAAAGTATTTTAGGGCGTAAAAACGAGGAATAATTTCATTATATTTTTTTGTTACTTGAACATGTTATGAAATTCGCATTAAGCCCTTTGAAAGAAAAAAAGGGATAAAGTCTTTTTGCTTTTCGGTTTAGAGTATCTTTTGAGTAGAGGTTTATGCCATAATATTATAAATATTCAGGCAACCAACTATGCAGACTAACTTTATACATGATGCATTATGCACGGGGCAAAATTTTACGTTTAATCGCATTTGAATAGGTGAGTTTTTATATTCGTTACTAAGGAACTAATATAGGTACCTGTATGCGAATCTAAAATTTAAATAACTGCAACTTTCATTAAAATTTTAATAAAGAACATTTATAGGGCTGTCTCCTTCTAACTTTCGTGAAATAGCCTTGCGGCTTTTGTCATGTCATGTCATTTCGTCGTATATTTTCTTAACTCACACTCACGATCTATACGATCGGAATATAGTAAAAAATGATCCGTACATACAGTTAATATCCGATATATTTGTTTGTTTTTTAAGTTAAGTATTACCAGATTTATTTTAACAAGCCTTAATAATTTAAAACTTTAATAGTTTCTAAAATTTACAAAATTAAAATACTAAGTTTTAAAAACGTCGTCTATTTTTCACTTTGTACCTAATACCTCCAAACCATTTAATTTCAAATATTTTATTGTCATCCCAGAAACCTGCGAATACCACCATATATTCACCTTCAGGAAGGTTGGGGGGAAGAGATTCGTCAGGTACATTGAAATTGTGCAACATATAATGGCCCTAAAAGCAAAGCAAAAAAAGCAAGTTGTCTTGTATCCACTGTTTATAGAATAAATAAGAATAATGAAAATTTTACACACTTACAGTTTTAAGAGGGCATTTTGCTGTAAGATTTCCATACTTCATTGCTATGTCTCTGGCACCAAATAAATTTCTATCCATCACATCGCATATTTTAACATCAAACTGTATGGGCGAGCTTTTATATTCATTATTAAGGAAATAAAAACAGTGCGTTTTGAGCTATAAAAAATTAATTATTGTCGTAATTGTTGTATTTTATTCGTGCTTACTTTGAATGTATCGCCATATAAGTCCCGTTTTAACACAAACTCAATATCGAATGCCCTGTATGTTCTATTTGGTTTCACATTCTTGACGCTTGCTTCTGTTATCAATTTATTCATGTACGTCAATTCAATGTGATGATGAATTAACGTAAAGTCGTGCTGCTTGAACTAAAAGTTATTAGTATTTAGTGGAATGGCGTATTAAATTTTTGAAATTCATGAAGTTAAAGTTTCGATTTATTTAAATTAAGTACTCCATACCATGTGTGTCATAAAAACACATAAAAGTATAATATGCAAGACAAAATAAATCTTCATGTCATCAATTACACCGCACTGATTTAGAGAAAAATCTCTCGTTGTTTAATCCGATGCAACCCTTATATACAGGTAGATTTACATTAAATGATGATCACACAGGCAATTTTAAATAAATACACTTTTCGATAACACGAGTAGTAAACAACAATTATTTCTATTAATTTCCTGTTGTAGGATGAAATCTCTAATTAGAATCACACTATGTAATACGTAATATAAGTTTAATTCAAAAGGTTTAGCTTTATACAGATATATTGGGAAGCTGAAAGATTCAAATTCAATGTCTTATTTTAAGCTTTATAGCAGGTAAGTTCTACATATTTTCGCAATTCTGTTATGAAGAAAGATAGCTGAAGTTTTTCGAACATTTTCTAGACATGTTGAGTAGATAGGGCTGACAATTGTATCTTGAAAAATATTCATGTGGTCTATTAAAACTGTTTTTGTACAAGTTTTCTTAAATAATTTAATTTGTGCAGTAAATTGTAGCAAAATTTAAATTGGATTAAAAACTATCTGGAAAAATAGAATATGTTTTATTATCGTAATCATAAGAGATGAGCTCTACGTGAGCTCTACTATAAATAATACGGGTCTGGCGTTGAATTAATAGACATAGGGGGTCATTCTAATCCGATTTGCAACGTAGCAACGTTGGTACCTCCTTAGCAACTGGTAAGAAGTTGCAATCTCAAAGTAGGATCATATCAAGTTGTAACTTGCAATCCCGATTAGAATGACCCCCATATACAGCATAACTCTATCCTTTTCTTATTCGCCATTGAAAAGGATATAATACTAACATATTTGTCGGTTACAACTTCAGTGAATGATGACGCAGGGCTCAGCTTTCGTGGTTTTGCCTTTATCTAACTCGAGATTTTTTTTTTCTCGAAGATCCATTATAATGCAATATATAAACATGTAGTTTGCAAAAATAATCATCGCCAAATTTTAAAGTTAAATAAATAAAATACAAATAATACATTATTTTATTTAATGCAAATTACAGTTTTATTTTTCATAACTCTAATTAAATCTCAGTGCGCAGAGTACAATTATTGAAAGTAAAGTTTATTTGATACAGAGAAAGCCTAAATAATTAAAAATTTTAATGTTTCTCAAATTGCAAGGTTGAAATATTGAGAATTAGAAAAGTTTCCTATTTTTAACTTTGTATCTAATGCCTCCATACCACCTTATTTCCAGTATCGTCAGTTTTCCCAAAAAAATTATGATTTTTACCATAAAATCTCCTTCAGGTAAATTGGGCGGCAAAGTTTCGTCAGGCACATTGAAATTGTGAATATGATAATGTCCCTAAAATTTGTCAGGACTTATATTGACTAATCAACTACTTATATTCCGTAAATAATAAAAATACTTACGGCCTTAATAGGACATTTTGCAGTAATATTTCCAAACTGCATTATTGCATCTCTGCAGCCAAATAAATTCTTATCCATGGCATCACACATTTTGACATCAAATTGTATGGGCGAGGCTTTGTACTCATTATTCAGGAAGTAATAATAGTGCGTTCTGACCTATAAAAATCATTTATATGTACATATAATAGGTATATTATTATCCATTTTATTATTACTTACCTTAAGTTGGTCGCCAGATACTTCATGCTTTAACAGAAATTCTAAATCGAATGCCCTGTAGGTTCTATTTGGTTTCACATTTTTAACAAATCCTTCTACGAAACTTTCATTCTGGTACGTTAATTCAATATGATGGTGAATTACTCTATAATTATGCTGCTTGAGCTAAAAAGTTACAATTATTTAATAGTTTTTTCTTTTTCGAATAGCAGTGCTGGAATTTTTAAATCTGAAGAATCTAATGTGAAAATAAAATTTTGTAGAAAATGATATTGAATAGGAAATAAATCTCGACTGACTGCTCTAGAGCATTCTCAGAATATTCGGAGATTTTCTGAGAGTGCTCTAGAGCAGTCAATCCTTACCGTTTGTGCCAAAAAAATACATAAAAAAATTGTATTCAAAGCAAAATAAATCTTCATGTTAACAATTGTATTGCACTGCATTGAAAAAGTGCACGTATGTATGTACAAGTGCATCATATCAAGAGGTAATAATTGCACGCAGTGTCGTTTAATTACACTTCCCCGGAAAACGAACAATAAATAATAATTATTTCGATTAATTTCCTGTTGTGGGATAAAATCTCTCGTTTAGTGTCATACAGTGTATCCGGTAAATTGAAGATTTCAATGACCTGATCATTAACAAAAAAAACATCATTCAATAGTACACTCTCAAATTTTCTATAGTAATTATCAAATACGGAAAAGTTATCCATCACGTACTTACATATAATTAAACTATGCCATTCACTCATATTGCACATACATAATATACAGGGTGATGCTGTTACAGTAAGTCCTTTTAAAAAATCAAGCAGAATTTTCTTTTAACTAATATGTTTAATATTAGCGTTCTAGCCTTATGCAGAAATTATTTGATTCGAAATATGTTTTGGTTTCACTTTCTTTCAACCTAATCTATCAAACAGTCAGAATTAAAGTAAAAATCAGAAATCATTTTCCAATTTTGTTTTATTTTATTTTTTAAATTACACAAATGTGGTTCATTAAGAGAATAGATTTCCAAGAAATAATATACGTACACAATTCATTATAAATAGAATAATTATTTGATAGCAACAACTTTACTTACAAAAGTATTAAATTTTGTGTATCAGGAACGGCGTCTCATCTTAACCCGATACTTCACACCCCCGAACCATCTGACTTCAAATAGTGTTTTGTTGCCCCAAAAACCTATGTGTTTAACCATATATTCACCCTCGGGTATATTGGGTGGTAAAGAATCGTCAGGTGTGTTGTAATTGTGGAACACGTAATGCCCCTGCAATTTGGGAAAATCTAAACTCATTTACATGCTTATAATCAGGCTTACGATTTCGGCCCAAGTCGCATTTATTGCATATTTTGCTATGGCCTATAAGTATATAAGACAATGTTTTTCTAATCAGATTACCTGCCGTGTGTGCGAAGCCGGCGAATTTACAATCCAATATGTTCGAAGTGGGCCGAAATCGTAAGCCTGATGTTTATAATACATTGCATACTTACAGGTTTTATCGGACATTTTGTAAGAAAACTTGAAACTTTCTTCATCGCATCTCTTAAGCCGAATATATTATTTTCTATCGCCTTGCAAAATTTGAAGTCGAACTCTATTGGCGAGCTCTTGTATTCCCTATTGAGGAAATAAAAAAAATGAAGGCGTACCTGCAAAAATCTGTTTGAAATTAAATTAAATTACGCTTTTGTTTACCTTAAATTGATCGCCGTATAATTCAACTTTTAACACAATGTCAATATCGAATGTCCTCAACGTTCTGTTTGGTTTCACGTTTCTTATGGTGAGTTCTATCATGGGTTTATTTACGTACGTTATTTCAATGTGATGATGAATTACGTTATAATCGTTCTGATGGTACTAAAATGTTAATTTTCAGAAACGCTTCCTTCCTATGCACGAAAATTAAAATCCTTACCATTTGGGTCATACAAATGCACCAGAAAATTGTATTCAATACGAAATAAATCTTCATGTTCTGAATTGCGTTACGCTGATTTCGGGCAAAGTCAAACTAAAATTATTTTTTATTTGACCCAACGCAACGGATGTTAATTAATTAAATTTGAATGTACGCGGAAATGATTGTATCTGAATATTTAATGGCAAAATACTTTTTATTTCGGATAATGATTTCCTGTTAAAAATGACATCTTTTATAATACATATAAAAAAAAACATAATTGCAAATAAATATTAAAAAAGGGTAGATGGAATGTAAATCCGTGACTGTAACCTCTTATAGTATTTTGGTCTGTCACATAAACTTATTGTGATGCTGAAAAACATTTCAACAAGTCAACTGAATTTCATTTATGTGCAAAGTGAAGTGGCTTTTCAGTTCTGAGACGTCTTCTGCTTACGACATTCCCATACCATTTTATTTCAGCTATGGTTCCGTCTCCAGAAATAATTTTCACCTGGAACATGTATTCGCCTTCGGGAAGGAACGGAGGAAAATGTTCTTGTTTCGGTGCAAAATTTTTAATATAATATACACCCTAGAATTTATAACAGAAAAAAAATTACCGCCAAAATTAGGAACAGATTCCTTGCCCACGTTGCCGACTGAAACTGTTTAAACCCAACTTAACCTAAAACTTACTGGTCTCAGAGGGCATTTCGTGCAATTACCATGTTCAAATAATTCTTGAATTCCAAAACTACGTCTCTCCAAAGTACGACAATACGGCAAATCAAATAATATCGGTGACTTTTTGTATTCATTGCTTAAAAACCAATATGCCTGAATGCGAATCTAACATATTTCAAAAAATATTCAGTGATTTTGAATTTCAAAAGGAGTTATTAAACGTACCTTAATTTTCTCACCTTGTACAATGCGTTTCACGTCTACGTAAATATTTAAAGCTTTGTAAGTACGATTCGGTTTCACGTTCTCGATTGTAAATTTATTCACCCAACTGTGATTGAAATAGGTAACTTGGACGAAATGATGGTTTATAGTATAATCGTTCTGCTCGTACTAAAATTAAATAATATGAGTAAGAAAAGGGGTAACCACAGCGTGTTAGGTTCCAAACCCCGGAAACAAGAACAATAGCAGAAATGGCAAACAAAAAGCAACGCAAATTCTCATCCATCCTACTGTGGGAGATGCTATATTTTCACTAAATAGAATTGCAGATGTGTATGTCCAACATTGTTCAGTATGTCCAGTGTATGTCCAGTAAATTACCATGTAAAAAGTGTAAGCAGAACTTTTATCTTGCGAGTGTTTTTGTTATTGAAAATCTATTTTAAATTACTGCATAACTGTTTTGTAACAATGTATGTGAAATATCACGAGACTAACAAAAGTAATCATAATCAGATTCAAATATGAAATACTTAAAAAATCACGGGATCTACGTTTGATGTGAAAACTTAGCAGTAGTTATAATAAACATAATAATAACATAACAAGAAATGGGGATGAAAATAGTTCTATCTAATATAAATTCGTCGTTTCATCCAATTCATGAGTCCATGAGTCCCCTTCGTTCGTTTCATGACAAATTTCAGACGCCAATTTTACGTATGTAACGTTTTAAGTACCAATAAGTTAAAGTCTTTCCTTTTACGGCAAGAATCTTTCATCATTTCGTCTAAAATTTTCAATCAAAATATTGCAGGTATCCTTTGTTTAAAACTCATAATAGTATGTCGAATAAATGGAAAGAAAATATTAAACTCGGGATTTCGTGTTGTGCTTACGAAATGGTGGAATGATTGTTTTTAATATAACAAAAAAAAAATGCGCATGTTTAGCTCGGAGTTCCTCTTTAGAATTTATGTAAATGTTTATGTTTAGTGCCTAAAAAAAATCATCAGGCCTTTGAAGGAAAATTACTTGGATAAGTACATATTTTTTTAATTTTGCCAAAAAAAATAATTTAATTTGCAACGAATTTCGTCCCTCTTATTTAACTTTCACCAATGTCTTTTATGACGTTAAACGTGGCCATAAAAGTTCGATATTTAATTAATTTCGGTGAAAGAAAACCTGCTTTGAATAGGTCACTTAAAATTAATTTCCAGATTATGTGAAACCATTTAATTACTCGTTTCGCTTTAGTATTTTCTTCGAGTGAATTAAATCTAAATATAAATTTGTAACTCCCCGGTCTTTTAAAAGGAGAGACACACCCGACTTTAATTAAGTTTTTCGCGAGGAATTAAGCCGGTCGAAAAGGCTTTGCTTTACACCTCTTGTCAATTTTAGGTGTATATTTGCGCTGTCTAATTAAATGAACCACCTCTCACTTTTTTTCACGTTGAATATTTCATTTAAAATAAATCCCCAAAAGATGGAATACCTTATTTAATTCTACTCGTCGTATATTTTTATTGCAAACAAAACAATATTTTTAGAAATATTGGCTTTAGAGCCCGCTTTATACTATGCTATTTCTTGTACAAGATTTGGTAGAGCATGTTCAAACATCTCCAAACCATATCATCTAGTTCCAAATGTTTATTGTAGAAATTGAACCAAATGTTGTACATACAAGAAATAGTGTAGTCTAAACGACCTTCATATATTTTATATTTTAACAACTTATTTATAATAATTATACATGAACCTGAAAAGCAAAAGAAGTAAGACTTTTGGCGGTTAGAATCAAAGTAAATAAGCGAGTTCCTGTTAATAAAAAATCAAATATTTCGCAAAGATCCTGCCCTTCGCTTCCTCCACGATTTAGCAAACACCCCCCGACTGTTTGCCAAACACAAACATTTTTTCGCCCATTTTTTAATCGAGTCCCGCTTGCCATTTGCTCGTCCGGAACGAACGGAACATCCGAATCCAGGAGCGACCATTATGCAATAATGGAAATTTATGACGTTTGTTTTAATTAAAGCGGGCCATAAACGACACCGCCTCCCCGGCCACAGTAAATATCCCAGGGAAACTTTGTGTGAAATCAATGTGTTTTATCGCGAAAAACCAACGTGCATGCACACAAAGGAAATAATAGTCAAATGCGATTGACTGTTGCATTGCTGCTATTTTTCGTTTCGGTTATTTTTTGTTAGAAACGCGTTTCGTGTTGAAAAGGGGGGAAGGAACAAAGCCAGAATGCATTTGGATGCATCACGCTCAGTGCGACCAACTGGAACAAAAGTGACGGATTTTTCTGTTGAGAGGGAAGTAAACGTGAATGGTAAACCATGAATGCTTACAAATTGATAAAGGTGTTTTAAAAATGACAGTTATTCAATCTAAAGGCATGAATTTTACGATTTATTTCTGATGGTGGTTGATATTAAATAATTTCGTTCAGTTTCCACTTTGGGAAATTTTAGTCCTAATGAAAATTAACGTGGAAAACTTCTCGGTGTAGTCATGGAATAAATAAATAAAATATTTATTTCACATATCAAACTCTTGCATGAGAAAGATGCACTATGTACTATGATCATGAAAATATATTCACCAAAAAAGGAATTTATGGAAATTCGCCATAAACTTAACTTCCAATATCAGCAATGCAAATCTTAACACGAATAGTTTTTATTTTCAATTTCCTGCAGGATATTAAGAAGCACTAATATTTTACGAATATACATAGACGGCTTTCTTTTTTGATAGAATCGAATTTTCAATAAATTTATTTTAGAGGATCAAGTAAGGCGAACTCGCAAATTGAATTGAAATATTAATAAACCGCATCTGCCGATGTCATTCGATCTAAGCTTTCCCACATCAAATTAGAATTTTATCGCGCAATATAAAGTTACCGTTCGTAGTGCTCGTAATAAAATTGCACTTTAACATACATAGGTCATAGATAAAAATGGCAAATTCAATACGCGATAGCAGTAGAATAAAATCGATAAAAACTAGGAAGTATTCCCAAGACCAGTATTACTATAAAAGAACCTAGGCGGTTGCCCCATAGTACGGGAGCACCAAGGGAAAAGATAAACCAGATTCTTATTTGATGAAAATTCGTGTAAGAAGTTCGTAACAATTTTCCACAGAAAGCTTCAAAACGTAATGGACTTCTCAATTGAACCATGAATTCAAAGGTTCCAGGAATATTCTTTTATAGTAAATTGCACAGAATCTCTCAAAAAGTTGATATTTTTACGAATAAACAGTGACGTCTTTAATAAAAGACATGATGAACCCTATGCCACTTGGTGGAGAAGGCAAAGCAAAATCTGGTACGTAAATAACAAGCGATCAATATATAAATGAATTAGGGTAGGCGTTGGAATTTAAATGCAAGTCTTGGATAACGTCATAATTGTCAATCAATTGTAACACAAATAAGACGCCGGAAATGTTGTTTAACGTTACTCACGCAGTTATTCATAGAGTTCAAACGTGTCATGATGCAGCTGGCAGACGCATCTGCTTTAATTTTTTTTAAATAAAACGGTTTTCTTGTTTTGTAGAAACGTCAAAGTGACTGGAGGAACGTTCGATGAACTAAATGCATACATGCATCGCCAACTCATTTTTCATTTGATCACTCCTTACAAAAATATGAAAAGATGTTAACAAATTTGGGATTAAATTACTTTAGGCACTCTCGAGGCATAAAAGAAAGAAAAAAGCTAAGGGATCTTTAACACCTTGGTGCATTTTCCAGCCACATGTTTATTAGAATTTTTTCATTCGTTGAAATATTTATGTAGAATTTTTATTTGCACAACAAAGAACCAATTGTTTTCAAATTATCATACTCAAATGATTGCAAATTTGAATGACGACGTCGTCAATAAACAGCGACTCCTACAGTTTTATTTCAGTCCATTAATGGACATTTATCGTCGAAATCGAGTACGTACGGAAATATCTGCGTCTATTATCCGCCGAAGAATCGTTCTTAAAATACTTTTAACGTCGGGAAACGCCATAAATCAGCTAAAATCATAAACAAGGCTGAAAATGAACGCCGATAACTTAGCCGTTATGATGCGCAGCCTTTGCGGATAAACGCGCAGGAAAATAGATTTTAAGCAGCCGTAAATCAAAAGGAAGTATTTGTTATCATTAATGCCTTCGTTATATGCGAATTATTTTGCAATTTACATATCTCACATTGTTTTCAAATTGGAAACCGTTTTATGTTGATATGATAAAGTACTTTAAAAGCAGGCTTTACACGGAGGCAACACAATGCAATAAACGGCAAGAAAAAATTGCATATTGCTCATCACTTTATATAATAATAATAATAATAATAAATTGTCTTTATTGCATAATAGTGAATTACAAATATAAGGACAAGAATTTTTCTTTTCTTTTAATTACTACCAAATTATTTGCTAATTATGCAACCACAAGGTGAGGTTCAGTATATAGGTTACCCTATAGCCTGATCTGCCACCTAAACCCTGACATAATATATTGACAACAGTGAACATGTAAAAATTGCCTAAAATAAAACTAAGCTAATATTCTGCGACATGAAGACATCAAAGTAGATTGAACGTTTACAAAAGCTCTGAGTTATGTTGCATTGCACGTGTATTGCCAACATTGTTGAAATTCAACATTCTGTATTCAGTAGAACCAGAGGGGATTCAATGCAAGAAATCTTGCACCTGCTGATTTTATATTTTCTTAATGCACTTGCGCGCAATAGAATTGCGTCTTGTTGCAATACAATTTAGGAATTAAAAAATTTCTCATCTTTTCCCAACACCGTTTTTGTTCTTATAATTTATTCTACTTACTTAAACTTCTAGCAAAATTAGTTTAGGATACGAACAATGACTTGCTAATCTGCTTGCAGTACGAGTCATTCCGACGAAACGAGACGAACACTGTTAATTGCAAGGATGTCGCTTATATAAACACTCAGAATACTAATTAAGTATAATATGCTTGCATTTCCCTATGTACATTACAGAAGAGCATCCACTGCATTTATATAACGCTTACGACTCCCGTTTTGCGCACATGTTAACGTTTGCATACGCGACGCTTATATTACACATCGATTTCACTGAAATGCATCTTGCTTAATTTCACATATTTGGGGCAATAAACTGAAAGCTCTCGACTGTACCCCATTCCAGTTATATGGGAGCTTAGGATACAGATCGGGTTCAAATCGATTGCTTATTTGCATACCTACTTGTTGTTGCAGCAATTCAATTTTCGATTGCGTATTGGAATATTTGATTTTTATTGCCTGTGTAGTCTTGTACCTTCCAGGGCTCAGCTTACGAGTTGCACTGGAAGAAGACCAATACCTCTTTTTTAAGTCATGTCCTCCATTTGTAATTACTTTCTAAAAGCTCTCTTAGGCGGACACCGACCGTGACCAGCAAACTGTCCGTCCATTAGAGGTGTCCGCCTAAGAGAGATGCAAAAATGCATGTAAAATACATAAATGGGAGATTAAAAACTGTCCAGCTAAGAGAGGTGTCCGCTATGGCTTTCACTGTATCTGTGAACAGCAAAAGCTGCGATGGAGGAAGAACGAATTCAATCATGAAAGTTCGATGTTTCAAACTCTACCAGATAAAAGCTGGCACAGTGAGGAAATAGCAGAAGAGCGAAAGCTCTGTCCTTGAAGTACAATATTAGTATCTACTGATGGTCAAGGTTTATCTCCACTATCCTAAGATATAGTCCGCCCTTCTGTAATAATGACGTAACTACGTTATTAACATGAACATAGGCAATAAAGACAGAAGATAATCATCGGCTGCGGGCATTTAGCAGCGTCGTAGATCAAGCACGCGGTGCTTTTAGGGCGTCGTTTATTCGCTTAATTCGTCGATATCGATGCTTTTACTGCGACGGAACTATATTTATAACCACATAAATAGCCGCTGGCAACAGAAAAATGACGTTAATAAAACGGCGGGAAAATAACGGCATCGTAAACACTTCGCCCGCGATCCCGAAAATGCGGGGCGTTATTGCGTTTATGGAGATAGTTGGCGGCCCCATCATCATCGCCAACCTAAGGACGCACCATAATTATGATGTAATTGGTTAGCGAAAATTTCTTATTGCAGAAGCAATCTGTGAATGGAATTTCATTTGATAGATAGTCTAATTCTAATGTATGATCGGAAGGGTAAATTTAACGATTTTTTTAAATCCGATCCGCCCTCGTGGAAAAAGTTTGACGGGCTTAGATTACTCGAAACTTTAGGGTCGGCACATTCATCTAATTTTAGGCTGAATTTTTCATACGTCAGGGAATAATCATATTCAAGAGGAAACTTAAAAAAAGAAATCCCTTTCTATCGCTTACGTATTCATATTGTAGTGTTGCTTTCTTTGCAGACGTGGTAAGTATCGAAATTGTTTATTTTCTCTTTTATTCTAATCGTTAAACCACATCCACTACACAATTACGTAGTCTAGTAGTCTCTTATGAATTTTATCTTAAAATGTCAAGGTGACAGTACAGGGTGGGAACTCTCAATGTCAATTGAAATCCAGTTATTTATTACTCCCTCTGTCCCAAATTATGGTATACATTGCGGGTTTTATATTTGTCCCAAATTAAGGTATACAAATCTCTAATATTGGATTTACTTTCTTTTATCTTTACTGAAATTCAAAATTAATGTAATCAGAGTGAGTTATGAAGAAAAACGTTTGTTTTATTGACCAATAATATTTTGTAATATTTTGCGATGTCAACTGCATATTGACTACACAAAATAGATACCGGCAAATTCCCTTCGTTGCGAAATTGTTCGTTATTCATAATATCTTGAATTTTAATATTAATTACTTTTATTTGACGTTTCTTCTTTGAAAAATGCTATTTTCCGAATTTATAATTTTCTTTACCTAAACACAACGGGTGTCATTTAACATTTTGACAATATTGAGATAAACGATAAAATTAAAATAGAACAGATTCATGCAAAGTCATCTATTAATCATCAAGAGTTCTTGATTTTGATAAATATCCATCATTAACAAATTATCATTTTATATAACCATCCATATTCAAAACATCTTTATAGAAATGTATACCATAATTTGGGACAGAGGGAGTATAATTTAGAAGAAAATTCTTTTGAAGATAAATTGGTGAGTAATTTAATCGTTTAATTTTGTAATGTATGTCTAAAAATTCTAAAGAAACACAGGTAATTGCGTATTTGCCAAGTGTTGCTACCTGTTATGCCCAATCGCAAAACAAACAATAACTCTTCTATAATAATGAGGATTTTTTTTATATTATGTGTGTTGATAGTTCAAATGAATGATGAATGACAGTATGTGTTATATGTAATGTGTTTTTTAAAACCAAAAGAATTTCCTCAAACGAAACACTTACTTCAGCGTTATGCTGTGAGACATTCCTGGATAAATTAAATCAAAATTAATTCTTTTTCAAAGTATATTATCAATATATATTATAATATCAGAGATTAATTTTTTTTAATGTTGATTCTATCCTTGCTAATGGAAGATTTACGTTTTGTGTTTATTTGCTGCCCATTACACCTCGGTTTGTTTAATTTCCTTGGTGATCAACCCCTCCATATTATTTATAAATACTTCAATCAATCTGACATTTCTGTCACACATAACTTAAATATTTCAAACCTAATGTTAAACTAAGTAACTATTCTATTAACATTTCAATAATATCTTAAATTATATAACATTATTAATAACGACAGCTGTAGTTCTTGCCAAATGAAATTGTAATTAAATTGATTTGTTTAATTGGCAGTATTAGAGAAATAGAATATCTTATAAATCACGTGAATTATTTCAGCCTGATTGGGCTTCATCAGAGATATGTACTAAAAAATTACTTTTTGAAAGGATAATAATTAAATTATACACTTACATATTTTTGAATTTCCAATAACCCAAAAACAAACCCTGAAAGAAAACTTTTTGAAAAACCGTCTGATGAAGCCCAATCAGGCTGAAATAATTCACGTGATATATAAGATATTCTATTTCTCTAATACTGCCAATTAAACAAATCAATTTAATTATTAATAACCTAAGTATTTGAATTATAACAAATTTTTAATTTATAAAACGCTGCATCCTGAAGTACGCTCCATCTTGTAAGATGCTTCGTCCTGAAGAACATTGCATCTGGAAGAATGTTGCATCTTGCAGAATACCCCTTGTAGAATGTTGTGTATTTGAAGAATGTTTCATCTTGTAAAACGTTGTTTTTGGGAATGTTATTATGAAGAAAATTGCTTCTTTTGGAACTTTGTATTTTTGTTGCATGAAGAACGTTGCATTTTTGGAAAGTTTTATAAGATGCGGATGTTGGAAACAGCATACGATGAATAAATTTCTGATGATAGGTAAATATCACTGCATGATCGCATGATCACTGTGATAGTGAGCGAAATTCGCAACGTTAAACAATTATTGCTGTCGTCATTATTTTTTTTTCGAACCACACGTATCTACACAAAACAGAATTATCTTGCTAATTAAGAGTTTGCTTTTACAACAGCAACAAATAAAGCACTTTGCGGTTTAGCGGGGCGTGGAATTAATGAAGGCAAATACTGGTCTGTATATATGTAATGTACATGAAATATGAATTCGCTAAATTGAAAAATGCCATATGCTGCACCATCCGTTACAATTGTTTGACAGAGAATTAAACGTGATTATTTTTATGCGCGCGCGTGTTAATGCCACATTATATTATATTGAATATTTAATTATAAAATTTCGAACCCATATAGAATCATGTATGAAAAAGAAAATTCCGGGAAATATATGTGTGTATTCAAAAAATATAATTAAACAAGTTCAACATTCGTACGTCGAGAGCAGAAATAAACGAAAAAAAAATTGTACAGGCGCTTTCATTTTATTAACAAATCGAATGATATGCACTCGAGATTTTAACGTAAATATAATTTTTGAAATATGCGCAGACAGTGTTCATAATCAGATGAACTTTATGCTACCGGGAAATTGTATCTCTCGCAAAGCGTTCCCTTTGATGTCTCACGTGGTGCCGTTTTTTTTTTTTTTAAGGTAAATACGCTTTGAGTGTAGTCCTAGTTGGAATTATTCCGCCTTTTTTAGAGCGCATAAATACGAAATAAAATCTCGTTAATTCAGTTTGACGAAATAACCTGCGTTGAACGAACGAACGAACAGGGGGAAAGTTCAGGAAATTTGCTTTCGCCTGCAATAAACAAACAAGCTCGCTGCTAAACTACTTCTTATTTTCGCGAAGTATTTTTTTTTCGTAAATTTCAATAAGACGAGGCCGAAGCTACCAGCGAAGAATTTCTCATAAAATATTAAGTTTCAGAAGCTGCCTCAGCAGGAGCGAGCAGGAATTCCAGTGCTGAGTTGCGTAAAAAGGACGACACAGTTCTATTCGTCATCTGGCAAGTTGTGTCGAAACTACGAAATTTTGCATCGCATTATGTATATATTTGTTTCAGTTGGACTGCAGCAGGTTCCAAAGCTTGGGCACACGAGTTTGTTCGACATGTATCAGAAATACAATCCGAGATATTTTTTTAAACCCAATTCAATTTAAGCTCGCGTAAATTTTTAATTAAAGCTCCATTTCGGATGAAATCAAATCACTTTGACACTTATTTGTTTGTTGGAGTATCGGTGTGGGCACGCAGATCTTTGCGAGTTGCCAATTTAACGCGGACGTGATCTCGATGAACTCCATTTTGCGTCGTCGGTTCGTGCATTTTACGTGACGGCAAACTTGATATCGAAACTCCTACTCCTCCGTAACGAGCTGCAGTTTATTTGAAAACATGAAGTGCTGCTATTACAAGTAGTGCTTGCACTTTATGTAGCGCGAAGTAAAACCTGCAGTAAACCGAGATTAAATGGGACGTTTGCGAACGGCGTTTAGTACAGTGAAAGGACGAGCCAGAAACGGTACTTACATAGCAGAAGGAAAAAAAAAAGGTTCACGGCGAAAACCGACGAAAAGATCAGCGGCAGTTATGAATTTATTATAGGTGAATCAAATTTTATAGTTTTCAGTTCAGTATTATCCATTCTTTCTGATCTCTTTCTGATAATGACGAGGTATTGCCGTTCAATGTAAATCCATCAGAACCGAAATATCCTATTTATATGAAATCCAGGATTTCAATCTTTCAGAAAAGCCTCTTAACTCTTAACAATAATTCGAAAACATTAAATGTCGAGCAATTACATAAAAGTGTATTTAACACGAAATAAACACACACTTTATACTTAGCTTAATACTCACAATACCTGTACATATTGCTATGTTATTTTAGTTTTGAGATTTGAAAATTGTTGTAACAATATTTTTGTATTTATTATTATGATGTATTAATTGTAATTCAGTTCGTGATTCATCATACATGAGTTAAATTTTGTATATCAAGAAAAATTACGATCCCAAGGTATTTCCACTCAAATGTTGCTAACACTGAAACACAAATTTTTGTTAAGAAAAACAAACTGAGGGCAACAATCAGAAGATGCAATCACCAAACACACCAGTCTAAAAGCAGTTCGGATGTAACAACATCGTGGAGGATTTGCAGTTCTTTGAAGGCATCTCCGAAGCCGGACTTCTTAGGCCAGGAGCAAGTCCACTTTATAACACGTACGGTTACATTTGTTTCATTACTGCAATCAGAATTACATGGGGATTCATTTGAAACTAAGTACGAATGCGAGAGTTGAATAATTACGGAGTTGCTTTTTATAAAGAAATTTAATTCGCATTCTCACAAAAAAAATCGTTGTTTCCATTTCACCACCATATGACGGATGTGATAGTTTTTTTTAACGAGACTATAAATAGGACTGAGTTTAAATTTGGAGACAGTTACTTGAAATATCCGGTTTGAATGTACGAGTCTTTTCTGTTGACAGAAACAAAAAAAGATACCCAGGTACAAAAAAGAAGAAGAAATGTATAAGTCAAATGTAGAACCATAGAACCTGGTATTGTTTATTTCAAAATCTGAAGTAATTTTCTGGAGTACCATGGCTATTATATACCAAACAAATTATTTACAAAAAACAGAGTTTTATGCATCGTATACCGTACCAAAAATCGAAGTGCTTATAAAAATTTTTTGAAAGAAAAAAGAAGTGACCACAGGAGCGGAAAAGAGGTATGGGAAAGGCTTGGAGAGAAATTTTGTGTAGAATTGAATGGAAAAGAATTGGCCAATTAAATATTCCATAGACATTAGTAGTACTAAACAGAATTATATACGGTGCGATCCAAAATTAACTTAAGGGCTATGAAAATAATAAATGAAATCAGAGCCTTAGCTTATTGATAACCAGCGATTCAAGAAAAACTTTCGTCAAAGTGTGCTATGAAAAAAATTACGTTTGTCTGAATATAGAGTTTGAATGTTGAAACTATACTAAACCTTCAAATGCGTTACGTATTGAATAAATCCACAAACCGTCAATTTTTCTGAAATATGTATATTTCTAAGAAATAGCTTTCTTAGTGATCAAGCCATAACATTGAAATGTGTGAAAACAATCAAAACTTAAATCTGATAGAACTGACAGATGTAATTTTTAACGCAGTAACGTCACCGATATTTGGTATCTTAGTTCTGTTATATCTATCTTCGATTATCATAGCACACTTTGATGAAACTTTTTTTGAATCACAGGTTACAATTAACCAGTGGACCATCTGTCGAAACTGAAACGTCACGATACATTTGACGACAGTAGAAAAGAAATCTTCTAACTGAGTGCATGAAGCTTTTAAATATGATAATGACTAATGATTAATTTGAAATGCTTCCTGACCAATGACTACAGTGTTCGAGAATGTTTAAACAACTAACAGATTTGACAGGAGTCAGAAAGCAAATGTCAAACTAGAAGTTGCGAATCAAGCTAAGGGCCAGTTGTACAAAGGCGGTTTAAACTCAAGTTTAACTGAACCAGGTTCAAAGTGAACAAAATCGCATGGGATCTTAAGGACATATGGCAATTAGTGCATTCATTAATAAAATTTAATGCGATTTTCTTCACTTTGAACCTGGTTGAGTTTAAACCTCCTTTGCACAACTGGCCTCTAAAACTCCGATTTGATTTTTCATAACCTCCCCCTTATCTAAATAATTTTGGATCGCACAGTACAAGTTAAATTAAAAATATTTAATAAGTAATTATTTCCAGGGTCCCTCTATTTTTTGGAGTTCATAATATAAACCATGAAGCAAACGACGCGATGTTGACAAGCTATGCTGGAGAAGCTAAAAAAAATAAAATTGGACTAACAAATGACAAAGGAGGAACATAAATTATCACTGAATTTATTAATAATTCTAATAAAGCAAGAGCGAGAACCAAAGATGAAATGACAAGAAATGACAAGAACGTAATAAAATCTCTAGGAAGATAAAAAAGGAAATACCGAATAGACAATGTAGATGATTGAGGAAACCCGAGGCAATTGAATTTTAGGGAAGAAAAATCAGAAGAAGCTCTCATGCAGTAAGAAGAACTGTAAAGGACAAGAACCAAAGAATATGTCCAAATTACCTTCACTTGAGAAGAGAGATTGAGAAAGATAATAGAAATAGACATTTATTTTGTACGTTCATTTTATATTCCATAGAGATTAGTGGAAGTTAAAAATAGAGGAAAGGCAAAAGAAATATAAAATTTGGTGAGAAGAGTATCCTCTCGTTCATAACAACCAAAGATTTTATGAAGTGCTTTTAACTTGAGAGGGTGTACTGAAGAAGACAGCGTTGCTGTCCGAATACGTGCATACGACATAAGAGATAATTTTTTGATTTATTAATTCTAAACCATTGTCACATTTACTATTCTTAAGAGTACTATGGCCCGGTATTTCAGTCTCAGTTTAACTTTAATCTTCAGCTTATTACCATAGTAATAATTATCAAAACAATTATTTCTATGGGAATAAACTAAAGATTAAAGTTAAACTGTGATTGAAATACCGGGCCTAAGTAATTTAATCTTTGACGATAAAACGCCGTTGTCATTGTAAGCTGAAAAAATACAAACAGATTTATTTCCTCGCACAAAAAAAAAAGTTTGATATGTATTTATTTTGTTCTACGCGTTCAAATAAAATTTAACTCAATTTTCACAAGATTAATTGCTCTGACCCATATGTCACACGCAAACACGCATGATTTATTAGGTCTCGTTAAATCGAAAACAAAAACGCAAATTAATTTGACGCGACGCGACGGTTGGTGGTGGATCAGCGGGGCCAAATATTTGTTTAAGAAGGAAATCATTTCCTTTGGAAAAAAAATGCGCATTAAGGAAGGAGCGTTTACTTCTATCAGAATTTGGATTTGCCTGAATTTGCATTTTAGAATTTTTCGATTGATGAAAACAGACGAGGTTGTGGAATACTACTCGTACCTTTAGGCGTCAACTGCTAAGGATTTATTGTTAATCCTGCTGGAATTTAGTCGAACCCGGAGGAGTTCCACTCCCGATAGGGATTTTTGACGTGGCACGTGGCAGAGAAGAAGGCACGTTTTTGACTATTCCTGTTGGAATTTAATCTAAATGGTATTGAGGTTTGAAATTTTTTTTTATCAACGATGATATTTTCGTAGATTTTTCATTTTCTTCAATCCTAGGAATCTAAGAGCGTTTGTGGGGCCTTCATAACTATAAAAATATTTTGTTTCTGTAATGAAGAAATTTAAAAGATTTTCGTTACATTCCTGGGCAAGCTTTGAATGTTAATTATTCGTATAAATTGTTGTTTTAGTTTTAATATGAGAATAATAACATGAAACATTTATATTAATAATATAACATCATTTACCTTATTACAGTAATTAATACATGAAATCTGCATCATAAATGTATTGATCTACAACGTGAAAAGCGACCGCTCCCAAAAGCTTTTATTCAGTTCCACTCTTTTGGGCGGTGCGTTATCGACTTCTGCTTTGTTTATTAAACAGTCGCGCAATCAGTCGGATATTGTAACGCTCATTGCCTTCATTTAAACAAAACGGATCGCTAATAAAGAGACCTGTTGTAAAATATGTAGAACAGAGCCGTTCATACGCGCCCTAATTTGTTAACAACAATTCACTTCCGGCGCAGTAGAATTAAATTTCACCGACTGTTATTTGTTCCAAAACAAACCTATTTGATTTCGTTGTATCCAAATGTGTACTGATCGTGGAATTTTACAAAATCCTACAATTTGAAAGTCACACTTTGTTGAATGTTATTTAAAATAATTCTATTATTGCTTCATCTCGGACAGTTTGCGGAAATCATATTGCATAAACACCCCTTAGTAAAATAATCTACAAGAAATGCACATGAGATATATCACAGCAATTGTTAATAATCATAGGATAAATATAGCGTCAAACGTTTCCTGATACGTTTCAGATTTTCTTTGTATATTATATTTAAAGTGATTGTTTGGACAACAACACTTGTCGATGGATATATGAATAAATTTTCCTGGGACTATGAATAAGTTTCGATACATTTTATGTTCTGCTCTGATGGATATTTTTTGAGAAACGTAAAAATGTTTAAATAGTATCACACAGTAATGAATTCAAACGTTTCGTCATGATATCTCTCGCCCACATCATTTAAACGATCCGCACAAATGGAATAAACTGGAAATATCTCCGGCGAACCGTGGAAAACAAATGTGCTCTCGCGATGGCAAAAAACAAGCGTCGAAATATTGTCAAACAGATAACGCAATGATAAATAAGGGTAGTTGTAATTCCTGTTCGGATAACGCGTCCCCTGCAGCGAAAAGTTGGATGGATCCTGTCTGGTTTAAAAAGACTTTGACGGCGGCGTCACAACTTTCTCAGGTATCAAGGCACACGGTGAAGAGTCTAAAGTTGGAAAAGGGTCGTTAATACTTGACGTAGGGCATGCAAAACTTGTCACTTTCTCAATCTGGAGAAGTTCGGCGCTGCTCGGCTTACTTTCACTAAAACCTGTTACAGAAACTACTATGTATTATGATGAAAGTTTACTCGTCATCTTCGTTTTATTTTATTTTTTAATAATTCCACTTCATTGATTTTTATTTTAATAAATCGAATACGCCATTAATCTGACACAAGAAATTCACAAAAAAAGAACATCTATAGAACTTGGAATTTATTTTTGATGTATCTATACATTTAACAAAACACTCCGGAATTTAATTAAGTAAAAGAATTACAATGGGGAATGATAAAAATGTTTGTTAAATAATTGTAATTTTTGTAGAAAGCTCTTAATTATAAAATAAATTGAATTTCAAAGCTGAAATAAATCTAAATGAAATATAAATTAATATTTACGTGCCTACCTTTGCAGCTCTCTCAATTTATCAACTTCTTACTTAGAAAATTTCACTTTTCGTCGCTTACGTAAAACAGCGCCAGCCGAAATTCGTATTCACCGAAAGCTGAAAGTTCCGAGACGGCGGCGGCGGCGCCGTTCTTTGCATACTTAATCGCGAGGGAAGTGCAGACGTCTTTATTTTCCGAGCGGGGAAAGTGATTCGTGATTTACGTTCCGTTTACGAGGGAAAATAAACAGCATTTACTGGTCGAGAAGGAGAGGCTCTTGTATAATTTGCGTGCACCCGTCGTACATACACACTGGTAAGTGTTCGTCAATGGGCGCGTTTTTACGTTGGCGTTTTATTTTCTCCCCCGGACACTTGAAACGTGAAAACTTTCGCCGGTCTTATAATACTCGAAGTTTATCGTTGCTCAAAAAGGTCAGTTACAAAATATGGCTGACATTATTTCTAAACACCGAGAGCAATAAATTTCCCTTACCTTTACTGGTTTTTCAGTAGTCGAAACGTCTGGAACAAAAAGATTTTCTTTTGTCAAAATAAGTTTAATAAACACACACAAGCAAATTTTCACTTATGAGTAAGGTGTGAATAATATGCTTTTCCAAATCATATCTAAAATTAGGAATGTGTGGGTTAGGTACTGTTTTTAACGAAAAATTTGTCAAATTTGAAAAGTTATCAGAAATATTGAACAATTCTTGAAAATTCGATACAAAATATTATTTAACTTTAATATAAAAGCATCTCGCCTAGTCACATAAAAGCAAATGATAAAATAATTCAAATCTATTCAGTAACAAATGATTTTCTTTCCAGGCCCATATAGGGTGTTACTAAAATCGAGACGACATTCATTTAAACCATAAACAGTACACATCGAGCAAAAGTGAATAATAAATCCAACAACAGCTACTTTTCTTTTTTACAAATTTCTCTTGAGTGGTAGCTGTTAACTCATAAACGAAAAATCATCTCGTCTAGTGATACAAAAAAATTCTTAAATAATTCGAATTTATTCAGTACAATACGAATTTCTTTTTAAGCCCATACAAGGTGTTGTTAAAATACTCATAATCAGTAAATTAAACAAAATTCAGTATGTAACTACCAAGCAAAATAAGTAAATAAGGTAACAGTTATCTTTCTTTTTATTAAAATAAATGCCTCAGTACTACAGAATGTCGGCAACATGCTAGTGTACATAAAATTTTTCGAATCATAACTTAACAATCACGCGGATGTTTAGCGTAACTCAAGCACAACGCATTTTTCAACAATTTTCACTTTTTCTCCTCACTCTTTCACCAAATTTTAATCGAACCACAAAGGGCCCAAACAAAACAAAACAAACTTAGTTAAAAATAAAGAGGAAAAATATATGTGTATAAATATATATAGATACAAGAGACGGGCGGATTTTTCGATGTTTCGTTACACACTATGACATTCGGTGAATGTTAATTACACCTTCGGATTCTAGGTGATATTCTCGACTACTGCAGATGTGCGATACCTGTCGTAAAACTCAGTCACCTTTTATATCGTAATGTGAAGTCCGTAATATGAATATCTTGTTGAGTACAAACATCACGTGGCCATGAATAAGAAGGTGCTATTGAATTTTCGAAAGTGTTTTTGGAATTCAGAAAAGTCTTATGGACTGGATACACATCGATAGCAAAGTGGCGCTGAAGTCAAAGAACTTTCAAGATTTATTCATAAACTTTCGCAAGTCTAATAGAATGAGCTTCACCTTAATCAGTGCTTTGAGGAAAAAAAGGACTTTTAATTGTGAATTGTTTTAAAGTCTTCGCTTAAAAATTATGAAATTACGGCAGTTAATGATGGTAGTAGTGTCGGTCGTAATTCAATTCGGGGGATATGACCTATGCCGTAATAAAATGGAGTATAAATCATGGCTTATTGCAGGCAGCATTTACATGAAATAAAATACGAAGTGAAAATTTAAGAAAAACCGGCGACGGCTTTTATTGCATTGCATTACTTATTGTGTCAGATGTAAATTTCATTTGGACTTAAGTACCCTTGCACTTGCACTCACAATTTTATTATAATTTTTTATTTTTATGACAACTCCGAACGCCCACACATACAACTGTCTGCCACGTGTATGTTCGACCATACCCGACAATTTTAAATCCTAGCTGAGAAATCAGGATTCAACTAAATTTGAATTAAAACCCCAACTTGTCATTGTGTCCAAGAATGACACCGACGATCAATGGCTGGACATGTTATTTGATAGTAGTCAAATCTGGTAGAAAGCAATTTAAGACTATACCGGGCGCATCCACCAATTATGTTCCTATCTATATTTGCATGAACGAAGCAAAGTAATTTTATGACGAGAAATATCAGCATTTTGTAAATCAATTAAAGCAACTGTTAGTTTTCTAATAACATAACTAATTTGCAAATAAATTTATGTTTTCTCACCCAAATCATGGTACGAGAGACGGGGGATCTTTCGGTGTTTTGTCACACACTATGACATTATGTAAATGTTGATTACTCCTTCAGACTCTGGGTGTATGTTCTCGACCATACGACTACTAGATGTATGATATCTATCTAAAACTCACAATCAGTCGCCTTTTATATCGTTTACACCGGAAATTCCGATTGCGAAAAATCTTGCATGTGGGCTACTTGCCTTATGAATCATCACGACGACAAAGCAAGTCGTTTGTTTGCGTTACCTTTTAGGTGGGCGAGTTTTCCGCGGCCGCAAAGAACGCTGTATCGTTTCTAACTTACATAATGAACTTAATGATTTACGAAATGTCGGTTTCTTACAACATTATACATACAACTGAGAATAATTTAATTAATTTCAACTTACAAATTTTGGATATTTTAGATTTTGTGTATGCAGAGTTACCGTTAGCTAAATATAAGAAATCTGAAATTGTGATTTTAAAAATCGTCACTAGATACAGCTGCTTGATGAGAAAGTGCAAGCGCAAAATAATTTTATAACGAGAAAAACAGCATTTCATAATTAAAGTAGATTTTAGTTTCTAAAAACATAGCCAAATTGGTAAAATCAATTAATACTTTCTTATCCAAACATCGTACTAGATACAGAGAGATCACACACTACAACACTATGACATTCTGTAAATGTCGATTACGTTCTCGGGCTTGAGGAGTTGCACTCGACAAGACGGGCACTGGCTGTCTCAACTGTTGTGCTATGCCATGGTTTTTTATATGGTTCTTTTCAAAGATCATTTCGACTATTTAACACTCCGGATGTGTGCCAGTTTCTCTATGATTCATCTCATCGCAACTTTCTGCGTTCACAAGCCTTGCATTATATGCTGTTTACGTAGCTAGAATTCTGCGAATTTACAAAGGTCAATCATGTCTCATCTCGGTCAAGGCTTTTGATAAAGCGAGCCGCTGTTATGATTATTTACAGAATCTTTAGGTGGGCGAATTTTCCGCGGTCGGTTGTATTGAATTTAACTTACGTACTGAGCTTAATAATTATGAAATGCTCGACTTCTTACAATACAAATAAAGAGAGAGGAACAAACCAAATTCTAATAAATATTTATCCTTGGACTTCCGCTGATTTGTTTGCACGTCGACGACAACTCAATTTACAAATGGCTTTATTAGTTTAATGTCCAACGCGTAGCGATGAAAATCAGTTTACAATTTTGATAATCGAGTTTATTTACGAACGACGCTGATCCGGTTCGCCTCATCGTTTCATTCGATGCCACCGCACGCCGTGATTTATGTTGGTATATAATAATTTCGTTAAATAACTATAATGAGCAAGCGCTCCCGGCTCATTCGGGAGCGAACTTTGTTGGACTTCGCCTGATAATGTGATTTAAGGTCTTTCTCGAACTTATTAATTTCATCACGGAAAGAGATTGGAATATTCTCGTGTGTATTATATGAAGATTCGCAAGTTCTAAATTGGAGAGATGAAATGCAATATTTTGATAAGTAACATCACGTGAAACCACGTAAAGCCATTACCGTTACGATTGCATTAAATAGTATACATATAGAGATGATTTATAATTCTGTTTTACTGCTTGGAAGTAGAGTGCTACCAGATGCAAATATAATATATCGTGAGAGAGATGCTCCACACAAAAAAAATTATGTAAAATCACGCTTAAGAAAATCTAGACAGGACAATGGAGTCAAAAACTCATTTGAGTTATTAATAGGAACAACTCAAGGACTTTTCAACACTGCACCGCCAGCTGGCCGACGAATTTTTTAAAAGTTGACTTAAAAAATTGCTAACATTCTCCGTTGATGAAAGCCGCTTCAAAGGAATTTATTTTTAACTTCTGGATATCCTCGGTAGAGCTTGATGTGCGTTTTTTTGTGTAAACGGTTTCTACCCCATCACTTCCGGACGGGGTACAAAACGGGTTAATTACGGGTATTACCTGCAGATGGTCGGTTTTCTATTAAGCCCAATGAATCGGCGGAGCTTTGATCAGTTTCGCGCGAAGCTCGTTTCCGGAGCACGGCGGCCACTTTGCAACGGGAAAATTAAAAGCGGCGAAGCACACTTCCGATTTTGAAATTTCCGGCGGGCCGAGTCGGCGGTTGAGGAAGAGGAGAAAAAAATTGAAGCTAATGTGAAATTAATTTGGTTACGTCAAAGAAGGCGTCGATTGAATCACACGAACACGAAAGCTTTCTGTGATGTGGCGAAGCTAAAAGACCGACGCGACGCTACGGACGCATTGTACGGTTCCTAATCTGGGCGCGCTCATGCTTCCCAATTTAATGGAATCCATTTGAAAGTTGCAGGACTATCTCCAAAGTTAATGGAATTGCAATTTTTTAGTGTATCGAGTTCTTGCTAGATTTAATCAGAGAAAGTAACTTCGAGTTTTCAATTAATAAAAAAAAGAATGTATTCGATTTGCTTCCACACACGCAACTTTCGACGTACAGATAGCATCTGAATTTTCTAAAAGCTGTGAAAATTGTGAAGGCGTTTATTTTCTCGACGTTAAAATTTGTATATTATGATACATACGTAAAATTTATGATGTATGAATTTATCAAATGATATGGCTATGATGCTATGTCTCTGTTGTGTTTTCATTAAACGCATAATGTTTTTTAAATTGTATATAAATATAAAGCATTTTATGCGTATTTTCATTTGATGTGGCAATTTGTTATGTGCAATAAAAACAATCCGGATTTATTTTGAATTCACATTTTAACTAGGGCTACAATAACAAATAGGTTTAAACAAACTTATATTTAGCTTTAATTTTTACTTTATGCTTTGACAATTTTGTTTCGAATCTTCTGGTCATTTTTGGACATATTGATACCATTTAACTACGCAGACCATCAACTTTCCTTTCAGAAATTGTTAAGAATGTGACTAGACAATTATTTGTAGTTGTTTGATGATTTCCAATCATCAGCACCTTCAGGGATGTTTTTGACACTTTCGTTCTAGTCAAAAAGTGCTGTAGGAACAAACCTGATGGTAATGTACCTAAAGTCGATGACACACGTGGATTATATTAAAAGAAGAACTAACTGCTGTTAGCTATTTTGTCCAAAAGTCATCCCTCATCAAGGAAATGTACATTTTTATCGAAATTAATATCCTGGACTTGGTATTTGCTTTGTTATATGATCTTCATTTCTCTTATCGTATTTTCATTCCCCAAAGCAATAAATGAGCGATATTTGGAAAGAGAAAGGAATGAAAATTAATAATGATAATCTTGCCTCGTAAAAGCAACGCGGGCGTAACGAACAGAAAACGTTATGGCACTAATAAATAATCTAAGGCAAGCCAAGTACCGGCTCGAAGTAGATAATGGATGTGAGGAGACGCAATAATTTGTTTTTCCGCTGACCTTATAGAAAGCGAAAGCTCAACGACCTTACGCAAGCCGCCCTAAGTTGTTTCGCCCGGATAAAGACAGGCAGGCAGGCATTCAATTACAAGACGGAGGATACATTCGGTAAATTTAATGTCCTGATAGAATGAAAGTGGTCTGTCGCTAACTCAATCCTGAAATGTACTGGCTGACAGAAGAGGTAGAGATGTTAGAAAGAACAGCGTCTCCGCCTTTCCAACTCGGCAGAAAATCAGGAGGCCTTAACATTTCCAATTAATTACGAACTCCAAATTCTGACATTTTCGTAAATGAAACCCACAAACGCAAACAAAACTTTCGCACTAACCTTTCGCAACGTCGTCGGTGGGAATACATATCCAGAGCAACTAGTTGTTGCGGCTTGCGGTTTGTCGTAGGCTTGTCATACTCGAGCGAAACAATTTTGACTTTCGACCTCATTTCTAAACTTCGTTAACCTTCCAAACTTTATCAGTAACTCGCTCCAGCGTTTGCGGCGATGTTTCGTCGAAAATTCGTTATTAACCGCCGCAACTATTTCGATTAGCGCCGAAGAAGTTCGTCCAACTACTTTCAATTACTTACTTCCCAATCTTCTGTTTAAGGCGCTTTTAATTTAACTGACGATACAAAGCGTCAGTGCAATTATTAATTAATTAACTATTAACTTATTTCCGATTAAAAACCATACTAGATTATGATTATAATTATTCTGTCGTAACACTTCACGTCGTCATAAATAAGTAGATGTTATTGAATTTTCGAAAGAGTTTTCGGAGTCCTTTCGATCTGGACACAGATCGATAGCAAAGTGTCGCTGAAGCCAAAGAACTTTCAAGATTTATTCATAAACTTTCGCAAGTCTAATAGAATGAGCTTTACCTTACTCGGTGCTAAATATTTTTTTTTTAACAAAAGGCATTTGAGGTAATTTATTCTTTGATGAAAAAAGGACCTTTAAATTGTGAATTATTTTAAAGTCTTCGCTTGACAATTATGAAATTACTGCAGTTAATGATGGTAGTAGTGTCGGTCGTAATTCAATTCGGGGGATATGACCTGTGCCGTAATAAAACGGAGTATAAATCATGGCTTATTGCAGGCAGCATTTATACCAAATAAAATACGAAGTGAAAATTATAGAAAAAAAGGTGATAGCTTTTATTGCATTGCATTATTTATTGTTTCAGATATAAAATTCATCTGCACTTAAGTGCCTTTTGCACTTGCACTCACAATTTTATTATAATTTTTATTTTAATGGCAATTCCGAACGAGCAAACATGCTCATGGCGATATTCATAGAACTACCACGTGTATGTTCGACCAATTTTGATCACACTCGACAATTTTAAATCGTAGCTGAGAAATTCTTTGAAAATCAGGATTTAAGATTTAAACTAAATTTGAATTAAAATTCCAACTTGTCGAGCAATGAATGGGCATGTCTTTGATAGTAGTCAAATCCGGCAGAAAGAAACTTAAGACTATACCGGGCGCATCCACCAATTATGTTCCTGATGAATTTGAGTTAGAATAATTAAGTTTTCAAAATTAATATCGAACAATCTATATTTGCATGAATGAAGCAAAGTAAATCAAAATTGAAGAGGTGACAAAATAAACGAAATGAAACACAAAAATTTTGTAATTTTACTTTACCAATCAAATAGAGCCAAAGAAGAAAAGGGCAACAACACGGTTAAAAAAACGAGAAATTGTTTTTCTATATAATCCTGGAGAGTCACGAAAGTGTTCGATACCTATTGAAATAGACGCGGTCATCGGAGCCTGAACCGTCTAGACGCCGAGATTACGAGGTCTGCCGCTTTCCAAATGAAATAAATTTTTCTTCATTAGCTACCTGGACGTCAAAGTTTCAGACTTCGAGTGAAAGGCAATTTATCTAATATGCGAAGCTACCAGACTGAGAAATCGATGAAAGATTTCATACACACTCTTTGAACGCCTTCGGCGATTTCTTTTATTTGTTTCATTCGTGGAAACACAAAGATTAAAATTATTATTTGAAATATGAAATTTCTTGACAGAAAGTTATCTATACTACTTGAAAAAAAAATGTTCATTATAAATAAAATAGCAATTTTACGGCGAATCTCTAAAAGACACCGAATGAAAACCATTTGATTGGAATCGACCTCATAACTTCCTGTTAAATTCAAATATCATGGAATTACGGAAATCGCGTTAAAGTATATGGACCCTCAAATATAAATCGGAAGCAGAAAGGTTATTTTAACAGCATCACGAATCAAATTCTTTGCGTATCATTAGGTTCTTTGAAAATGAAATGAAATATAAAACTGCAAATGAAACATGCATGTGAAAAATTAATTCGATAGAAAAATAAAATAAAATAAAAGAGAACTGAAACAAGCAACAACGAAATATAGAATTACATGAAGAGAACACTAAAGATCGACGATTTCAATCGCCGAAGAATAAGCAAAAATTAAGAAAAGAAAACGACCAGAAAGGATTCTTCGATAGAAAAGAAAGGATACAAAAAAAGTTCAAACAATAGTCGACATACCAAGAATAGAATAAAAGAAAAATACATGAATCTCGACTATGCTCCGGAGAATCACCTCATTTTTTGCTTTTCATTGTTCTCTCTTTAACTAGGCGTTCCGCGCAATGTCGTCTTTTACTTTTTGTTGGTTATTTAATTTTCTTACACTTTGTCGACAATGTTGCCAATAGGACAATAGACAAAAATATTGAACGTTGAAGAGGGCGCGACAATTGTTTTCAAAATAAAAGCGATTATTACATGTCTAATTTCAAATAACAAACATATGGCCGTCTTCTCGGAGTTTGCGGCGGTATTTTGCGAGCGGGAGGCCAACAATTCGAGGCGCCGCGTTTTCCTTTCAGTGGACCACCCTCGGCTAGTTGTAAATCTGTCAGCATAACCTTTATCTGGGTATTTCGAAGTTCTGTACAAAATTTAGTCACGCTGAAATCGTAGGCGCCAAGCAGAGGCATTATGGGTACACAGACGTCATAAAACCAATCTATTCGACGTTTTAGAGGGGTTTTCTTAGATTTGTATACAGTTTGTCGCGCTAAAATCCCAGATGCATGTACATTAGCGGAAAAGGCATATCGAATTACGCTCAAGTTGAAGTGTTCTGTTTTTGTCTGTTTCGTCCCCACGTCTAGCGTCATAATTCTGTGTCAACTCAAGAGGCTTTTGAGATGAAGCTAGAGAAAACAAATCGCAGATGTCGTTGGACAGATGCATTCCTTATGACAGTGTTGAGCGCATAATTTATAGGAATTTGTGAGAAAATGCATTCAAGGGTGTGGGCTAGAATTAAAAGCAACGGTTACCATTGGTCGAAGTGATTTCAGAATTTCGCTGCAAAGTCCGAGGGGGTGTGTTTTAATTCGTGTTTAATTCGTGGGAATAAGGGGCCGCGAAGAAACGGACAGATAACATTGACGCTTGATCAAGAACGGTTCTGTTCAATTCTAATTTGGCTTAACAGTTTTTCCTTAGGCGCTTGTAGTCTTTATTCATTTTTTTGTTAAATCATTTATTTCGGTACGGTTAAAGTACAGTGTGTTAAGAAAGGCAATTAAACCCAACACGTAAGCGTCGCGGCGCGAGTGTTTATAAATCAAAGTAAACAGTGCGGATGTGAGACGGCTTAGACGGCTTAGGTAATTGACATTTATCTGTTTCCTTCAGCGCACCTTTGGTGGTAATAACTGCGTAGGGACAATTTGATTTGCATTAATTATCCTAAAGAGTCAGTACTGTTTCATATTGACATTGCATTTAGATAACTTAATCAAACTATTGTTAGTAACATTTCGGCGAGTATTAAAATCCACTAGTGACAAAACATCTGATTAATTCATTAACTCCATTAATTAAGTACACTGTAGTCCCACTGTGACACATTGTGCGTTGGTTTATTAAACCGAACAAGTCTTTGAGTACGATCAGAAGTGACGAGCACTTGTACCAAGACTCGAGCTAAGTTGAAATTCAATTAATTATTAATCTAAGTGAGGAGCAGAGCTCTCCCACAAATATCTGTGTAGACATTAAACCACCAATGGTGTGAATCGAAAGGAAGTAGATCGCGCCGATTCGAAAGTGAAACAAGTTATACTGTACTCTCTGAAAATCGTAATTTTTGTTTATTTGGATTGATTTCAAACGCAAGGGTTTTTCGCTCACGATCTCCGATCCCACAGAGGCGGATATCAGGAGTTTTTCCCATATTTTTTTCTTTTTTTTTTAATAAATTAATTAAATTTAATTGTTGCGTTTCATTATTAAAATATCAAATTCCTTGTTCTAAAGAGTTATTTGCTGCTCCACCAAAAGAACGGGTTATCACGACTTAGTTTCCTATTCACAGCGATCACGTAAGCCCTAATTAAAGGTATTATTCTGTATATCGGGTCCTCCGGAGGGTCGTTCAACTGTAAACAAAAGTAGGCCAGTAAAACGAACCCCTTTAGTTGTAACGCCGGCGGTAGATCTTTAGGTACTCAGCAGGTAGCGACCGTCTGGAAAGGACGGTTAAGAGCAGGTTAAGAGTGCGTGCACGTGGCGTAGTAAAGTCTGGGTGACCCTTTGAAATCTCCCCGGTCATACGGTCGGCCTAGTTATTTAATTTGGTCATAAATCTTATGTTGGGGTTGTTTGTACATCTTATTACTTGTTTACTTGTACGTAACAATCAATAAAAAAAGGCTAATTAGTGGGCGCGCCACAACGTTTAGCTTAAATAGTCACGAACACTAGGAGCAGGAAATAATTCACTTACAATCAAATTCCGAAAAATCCCCAGTTTGTGTCGAATACATTAAATATTTCAATATTTTACTTAACCGTATCAGGTTTGCCAACACTGACCTCAGTATTAAAAAACCCATTAAATTACAAAAGAAAATTAGTAAAATAAATTCGGTCATTGGTAGGCAACTGATTTTGACGGTTCCGAACTAGACAGAAACTGCTAATGGAACAAACCTAGGGAAAATGAAGAAGCAATTATTATGTTATTGAACGTAAACCATTATTAAAGATGAGTAAACAAAAAAATTAATTTGTTTTTAATTTATTAATTAAAAGACCACGTCATGGACTTTCTAACTTACTCGCTTCGAAAATTTACTCAAGGGTTATATTTGCTTCTGTGGACCTTAACCTAAAATAGCTCTGATTTGAGGTTACGTATTCGACTGTCACGGTGACGTTTAAAGCAACTAAACGTGGCTCATCGACGTTAAATCTTTAGATTTCGACTTGATCAATACTTGGGTTTCATTTCATTTCAAAAATACTTTAAGGAAATATACGCCGGCGATTAAATTATTTGATGTAAACTATCAATAAAACGTAATGAACTGATAATTTTATTCGTATTTATTGCAATTAGAAAGGGAGGAATACACCATAGACTTTACTTCAGGGTTGCGTTCGGAAACTGCATTCTGGTATATTCACTCACTCGTACTACAAATGAGATTACATGCTTGTATGACAATTACGTTATAGTCTTATCACGGATAGCTTAAAAGTATCAAATCTCTACATTTCGTTATCGGTTGAGGCAGCTATCAACGGTTGACAGCTTCTTCAAGAGAGATTTGCGAGATTTTGAAGCTGTTGATTGACAACTTCTTCAGGGCCTGTCAATTGATAACGAAACGCAGAGATTTTTGAGATTCGTGACAAGATTCTAACGAAATCGTCATTGGACAAGAGTCTAGTTTAATCTAGTAAATCGTAACAGCAAATAAGCATATTTTATTTTTTTCATATTTGAAAGCGGAGTGTAAAAGACGCGACTGTTGTTAAAAAAATAAAACAAAAAACAGGTCCTGAAAGAGATGAACGAGATGCAAAATAGGTTGTATACATCGTGAGTGAGAAAAATGCAATTGATACAAACGCAGTGCACTCGAAGGTATAGTTTCTGAACGCAACCTTGTCTAATGACGATTTGTAAACAACTTAAAGCACAAAGCAATGACTTTCTAATCTGCACCACAAAATATGTTTAATTATAGATAATGGCATGGGACAGTTGTAAAAACCAATTCAAAGTCGACGTTTCGCCTTACGTTTGACAGCCTCTCTATGACGTTGGTTGTCAAACGTACAGCGAAACGTCGACTTTTGAATTGATTTCTACACACTTTGGAACAAAAAAATGATTGTATTGTAACTAAAGGAAAACTTAAGTGGAATCGTTGATGGGGGTCTATGTGGTAATGTCAATGGTTTCTAACGTAGAAACGTAGTTTTACAAACGTAGAAAGTCATGTAATCAATGCTTGTGTCTACCAAAATCCAGCCTTTAAGCGGCTGCATGTCTTTTTTACAGCGTTGACGTTAGACGACAGCGCTGCATACAGCGACTGCATAAAGCGGCTGCAGAAAATTACAGCCAAAATTTTTTCGCTGACTGCTTTTAAAGCGCTTTCGAGGAACAAATTTTTAGGTTATATTTTTAAGTACATTTTGTATTAGAGTGTTGTTTAGTATCGCAGGCCTTTTATAGGTGTAGGTACTGAAAATTAGTTACAACTGATCATTTTATTTCTGGTAAAGTTGCTACTTTTTGAAATCCGCATTTATTGAAACTTCAGATTAATCTGAAAAGGTTAGAGTGACGTCAGCATTCACTTAAACCGACTAATACGTTTGCAGCAAGTCATTTGGCGCTTGAAGTCACATTGCTGAAACGCTGAATCCTGTTAGACACAAGCACTAGTTTAGATTGCGACATCCTAAAGTTGTTCGTACAGTTCAAAAGTGTCTCGATTTTACGCATCTGCTTTTTTAAAATAAAGCCCTTTTAAATTAAGGTTAGGTTCGATTAAAATGGTCAAAAGGGACTAAAGGAACCTCCAAAGAACTAAATATACACAATGCGAGTTTGGTTGCATGACAAACTCAAATTCATTTTTCTTTCGATCACTTGTTATTAATTAATTAATTCAGGGATAAGTATTCTTTTTTCTTAGCACATTTTATCAAATCGATTAGTAGTTTTCCTTCAATGTTACTTGAAAATATCAAAGAGGCTTTCTTAACTAATTTTGGCGGAGGTGCCGATTTTCTGTAATTACCCCCGAACGTTTACTTGCAACGACGGTTTTAAAATGAAAATATTTTAATGACGAACGTTCCATAAAAGCAACGACTGCCGTGCTTAACATTTCCCCGCATTTATACGACCTCGATTTTCCCGTCCTCGCCTTCATTTCGTCGTAATCGCAGTCGACGGTACAAATCACTTCGTCACCGACGTAGGTGTTTTTCTCATATGGGTCAACAGAATTGGCCTCAATAAGACCGACGTAATAAAATACTGCCGCGCAGAATAGTTTTCCTTAATTAAAAGCGCCGGGGGTAAACGTCAAGGGTGAGAGCTTGAGAGGACTCTCGACGAGTTTGTCTTCCACGTGTTACGTTCAAATTGAATTGCTGTTATCGAACTGAGGGTGATTATATTTCTCGAACAAAATACCAATCCAAACAATAGCTTATATCTGTTTATTATTAATTATTATATTTCTGAATCGGAGGGTGTACACAATTCATACATTAAGTTCCTTCTAAAACAAGAAAGGAACACATCTCTGCTGCTATTCAGCAAGACATCAACAGAACGTCTCTGGTAAACTGTTGATTTCAAGATGTCCTAAAGAAAAAATCAGGAACTACTTGCATGTAATTGGAGAGAAGTTAAAATCTACAATAGACAATAAACTCGGCGCATCCACCAATTATTTCTTTTATAATTTCTGGTGAATAATTATTTCTCGAATGTAATAATTTAATAATGAGTTATAAAAAGGGGAATGATGAAGAAGTTGTCTTCATTTCTCAGCTGTCGATTTCAAATTTTTCGTCAGACAAGTTACACAAGGTGCAAAACTGCGAACACACAAAGAACTATTGTCTTCTGAAACAGACAAAACGATGGTATAAGAAATGCGTCTTTTTTATCTGATTTCTACAACTCCCGAATTTAAATTGCTCCGGGGGATTCTATATTCACAACGCGTTTTCGGTATACGTGCCTATTCGATGCCTGAGCGTGAGAATGCTTGTGTTGTAATGTTGCTTTGCGAGCTTTACAAGTTTTCCTGACAATGCAGTTTTGTTGGGCAAAAAAAGGAGAAGTAAATCGAATTTTCAGTGTCACTTCGAGTAAGCTTAACCCGAACATATTTATACTATTAAAAAAAATACGTAGGTATTAGCAATAAATGATTCAAAGCAATCTTAAGATCGCACGCACCTTAAAAAAAGGGATTTATGGTTGCAATGGCGAGAACGTCGAAGTTTATATTCCGGTGAGGACGCTTAGAGGATTTACGTCGTGAATTATTAAATTTCAATTTACTCCAAAAAAAATCGTGTCAACCGCAAATCACTCGTTTAAAGCTGAGACTTTTTTAATCACGTCGCTCGTCACTGTTTGTTGTTTCATTTAACGAAAATAAATTACCATAATTTAACAGTTTAATAACGACTAAGAACGTCGGTCGCTTAATCAGTTTCTGTCATATTTACGTACCCACCATATTTTGATGAGTTTCCCCAACATGAAAGAGATCCGCCTCTAAGGAACTGGAATATTGGAAACTAACAGAAGCTCAAGTCGTATTATGAGTTAGTAACACTTCAACACACCGAACCCGAAATGACTTTCGAAACTTTCGATATTTGAATCTATTCAAATGTGCAATCTAGATCCTCCCCGTTCGGGCATCAAATAACTTCGTACATTCATATCGAATAAATAAATATCTGGCGAATCTTGGAAACGGAAACTTTAGGATACCCAACTCAAAATGGGGAATAAAGAGGGCGGATTTTTTTCATCTCGTAAAGAAGAACCACCTCGACGCCGACGTAACGTTAACAAAATAAAAACCCGTCCGCGAAAACCTCATAAAAACCTCTTCATAATAGCTCGGAATATTTTTCTTGACAACGAGTGGTAAACGAAATTTTTCTCTCGCATCAACACATTAGATGGTAAAAATGTTTAAACTCACAAATTATGTAGCATAAGAAGCAGACATTTACGTCAGGCATGACGGCGTTTCAGATGTTAGGTTTAATGAAATTAATGGTGGCCGAGGGCAACCTGGTTCCCTGGCACTAAAATCGCATGCATTTCGACATTAAACAGAGTTTATGTATTTCTGGATAAAATATGGAAAATTTATTTATTACGTTGGGCTATGTTAAGAACTAAATGTTTTCTGTCTGGTGGCTCATTACGAAACTAACGTTTATCCCATTATATTCAAAGCGCCCTGTCCTAACTTAGAAAGGTTTCTGATTTTTTTACAATAGCTTAACTTTATTATCATAAATGTTGTTCATTTAAAATAAATTTATGTGACATGTTATAACTTTATTATTATTTTTAATTTCGTCTAATTCTATTACTTTGTTGAATTACGGATTGAGTTAAGCCTAATTCTTTTTATTTGGGTCAATTTGGTGAAATTAGGTACGTTAGAGCAGTGGTTCCCAAACTTTTTGAAAGTGGGACCTCCTTTTGGAAAGAATTTCGTTGGTGTGTACTCAACTTCATTCATAATAAAACACGACGGCTAAATGAATGGGAACTTCTGTTACCAAATAGCTCATTTTATTTCTTTTTTGCTGGCGCCATCTATCACCAAGTAACACAATTTTCTTTTTTGTTGCTCACGCCATCTCTGTGCTTCACGTCAAATTTGTTATTTGCGCCATCTATCACCAAGTAGCGCAATTTATTTTTTGTTCCTCGTGTTTCCGAAACAATCCACCATATTCGAGGGAGTTCTAAATGGCACTGGAGTCCTCTAGCAATTTCAATTAGCTTTATACCGGGTGTGAGATAAGAAACGCCCCAATGCATATCTCAGTTATTTATAGTCCGATTTAATTAAGTGAAAAGTCATATAAAATGGCTCCGTAAATACTATCAATTGATAATCGCCCAACAGGAAATTCCCAATAACAAGACGAAAGAAAAATATAAAGTAAAGTACACAAGTATAGAGGTATAAGTACCTAAGAAGCAATAAAAAACATAAAACTACATATAATAGAGCGAGGGTGCCAGCCATTCATATTGTTATCACAAAATATGTCGCCATATAAATCATCAGCATTGCGACACATATGTAGAGTAGATAGGTGCTTTAATTAAGATGTTGGTCTTAGGTGCAGATACGAGGTAAGCGCCAAAAATTTCCGGGCTGACTATGAAAGAAATTAAATTTTATTTTTCAATATAGTCCCCTTTGACATCAATATACTTATTACATCGTTTTAACAAAATTTCGACACCCCTAAAAATATTCTTTGGGTTTGTCTTCAAAATGTGACCAAACTGCAGCCTTCACCTCTTCGTCGTCACTAAAATGGTGCCCACAAAGGTTCTTTTTCAAATTTCCAAACAGCTAATAGTCACTGGGGGCCATATCTAGACTATAAGGAGGGTGATCGATTTGTTCGAAACCGCAGTCACGAAGTGTGGCTTGTGAAATTGCAACAGTGTGCACGGGTGCATTGTCATGCAGCAAACGTACGGCTCTAGTCGCTTTCCTACGAATATTCTCCCGAATATTTTGTAGTAATTTATGTAGCATTGCTGCATAATATACCCCGTTGACTGTGGTGTTACGTTCTTTAAAGTCTATGAGTAGAATACCCTCACAATCCCAGAATATTGTGGCCATCACCTTTTTTGCCGATTGACAGACCCTGAACTTTCTTGGCGGTGCTTCTCCTTTTCGTCTCTATTCCATCGACTCCCTTTTGGACAAAGGATCGTAGTAAAGAACCATAGTTTCATCCCCTGTGACAATTGTCTTGAACACGTCCACAGGGTTTTTTCCACAGAGCTTTAAAAAGGCTCGAGCTCATTCAAGACGACGCTGGCGCTGAACTGCTGAAAGATGTTTGGGAACCCACCTTGCGTTAACTTTATTTATGCCAATTGCACCACATTTTTAAGCAGAGGTTAAATTTAAGTCGTGCTTAGATGTGATAGTTAACGTAGATCCAGCATAATGTCGGGCGCATTCTAACTGACACTTAAGTTGAAGTTGAAGAGTCAATTAGATGGTGATTGACATTATGCTGTCATATATTCGGAATTGTCACATTCTAAACACGTCTTAAATTTAATCAATGATTAAAAATGCGGTGCAATCAGGCATTAGTACGATATCTTCCACAAGGGCAATCTTGTTGTTTGTCACCACTTCCACCGTCCTCCCTGTTCTTACAGCATCTTCCAAAGATTGCTGCCTCATTCGAAACCGTTTCGACCAATCTTTACCACAGAATAAGACGGGGAATTTTTCCCGTACACCCCATCTAGCCGATCTTTGATATTTTGAGGAGAAAGACCTTCTCGAGTAAGGAATTTTATAATAGCTCGATACTCAATTTTCGTGACTTCTGACATCGTGATGAACGAGTGTCAGCTTTAAGAAAACTAATTGACATAAAGTCCAATTTTGTTTTTTTTAAGGCTAATAAAACTTGGAACAATAGGTGCTTTCCTTTTGCCACAAATCTCATCTCACATCAGATAAGATTAGCAGGAATAATAATAATAATAATAATAATTAGACTTTATTGTCAACATGTTTATAATGTGTACATATAAATATGGTAAGGCGAAGTCCAGCTCAGCGCCATAAACGCTGGCTGCTCAACTTAACCTTAGGTTCCTAACAAAAATGAAACGAAAAAAGACATAGCAGTAGAGTAGCAAACGCAAAACTAAGTGAAAAGTCATAGAGAAAAAAAGGATAATTATAGAGAATGAAAATATTCAAAAGAATATAGGCATGAAGAAGGAAAGGCGGAAGTAATAATAATAGTAATAATGATAATCTGCTCACTCAGAATTCACTCGATATTCACTAGTGCAGACAGCTTCTTTTTAAAAATGGTAGCAGTAGCATAATTAAATAGAGAGTGATATCGGTTATAAAGATAATAAATGTTATACCGGTAGGATCGCTTGACAATTTCAGAGAGACGGGACGGTGGCGTCATTAAACCCTTGAATCTCAGATTCAAGTTATGAACATCCGTTCGGTAAGATATTTTTTGGTACAAGTACGGAGGACATTTCGACTTCAAGATTTTAAAATAGAAGCAAGCGGCATGCAAAGTGCGAGTGTTTGCCATGTTCAGCCATCCCAATTCTTTTAATCTATGACTAACTCTGTCGTACTTACGCAAACCAAAAATAAATCGTATACAAGCATTTTGAATACGTTGCAGTCTTGTAGTGCACACGGAGTCCAGACAAGGGCCATAAACCATGTCGCAGTAATTTAGTTTGGCTAATACAAATGAGTTACATAAACTAATTTCAGTTTTTTGATTAAAAATGTATCGCACTCTATATAATGATTTAAGTCCTAGGTAAGCTTTACTGATAATGCTGGAGACATGTTCTCTAAATCTCAAAGTGGAGTCCATAGTTAAGCCAAGGTTTTTTACAACACTTACAGGCGTCAATCTTAAGCCCTCCAGAATAATATGTAAGCGATTTGTGGCTTCTTCTCTACTTTTTGCGGGCCCAAAAAAAAATTAACTTGGTTTTCGCTGGGTTCAAACTCAAGCAATGCTCTTTAGAAATAACAGCTAGTCTCTCAAGATCTGAATTAATATCATTCGACGCTTGAAATAGCTGCGAAAGGTGAAAGGATTTATAAACTTGCACATCATCTGCATAAAAATGAAATTTGCAATTCATAAAAGCTGAACTAAAATTGGAAACGTAGAGGCAATATAGAAGCGGACTCAAGATTGACCCCTGTGGTACTCCTCTGTCTGTCATTAAGAAATCTGAAGTAGTTCCTAAATAAAAAACTGCCTGGTATCTGGAATCCAAATAGTTTGAAATTAGAGTAGTAACATTCTCCGAGAAACCAACGTATTTCAAAGTTGAGTTTAATAAAGTGTGATTTACTGTATCAAAAGCACACGAATAGTCGAGTAAGACAAGCGCTGTCACATCACCGCGATCAGTTGCAAAGATAATATCATCAATAATGTGAGAAAGCGCAGTGCTGCAACTATGACCCCGTCTGAATCCCGACTGCACCACAGGTAAAATATCATTATTTACTACGTACTCCCTCATTTATCTCTCAATTATTTTTTCGAATACTTTACTTAAGGCTGGTAAGATGCTAATGGGCCGGATATCACTAAAAGTTAAGGGGTTGCTGACTTTCGGTAATGGTGTAACATAGGCACTCTTCCAACAAGTAGGAAAAACACAGTGCGATATACAAGAATTAAATATATGCACCACTACATTAGACAGATAAGGCAAACAGAGAGATAAATGAAATACACTTAGCCCATCGTAGCCGATTGCCTTCGATTTGATTTCTGACAGAGCCTTCAAGATATCCGACTCAGTCACTGGAGAAAAATTGAAAACTGAGCTGTTATTATGTTTCTTGTTATTACGGTAAAAATTGCAGAGGGGAGTTACATCTGTGTCCGTGACAGGTATAGTTATACCAATATATACCAATGCCTAACTCTTTCAAATCACTCCAGAAATTAGCGGAGTTAGTAGCGCTATAGCGTGTATTGAAGTAGATTTTCTTTTCGCGTCTGCAAGTTGGTCAAGTTGGTAAGTGGTCAAGTTGCGTAGCTCCTTATAATGAGACCAATCACTTTGATCTCTTGTTTGCTTAAATTTCTGCAAGGCTCGGTCTCGCAATTTCATCATAACTTTCAAGTTATCCGTAACCCATGGAGCTGGTGATTTAGAAAAACGAGAAGTTACGTAGGGAGCGTGAATATCCAGTAATAATATTAAACTCTCATTGAAAAAGTTGATCTTGGCGTCAACATCCTGTAAATCATAAATATTACGCCAAGGAATTGATTTTAAACTATCGCAAAAAGATTGGTAATTAAAATATTTAAAATTCCTGTACGTTTTAAAAGTAGGAGGCGGTTTAATCGAGTCTACAGAAATTTCACAAAAAATCAAATCGTAATAATAAGATCAATTAGAGTTGACGAAAGCATAGTGGTCCTAGTTGGCGCATTAATAATTTGCTTTAAGCCAACAGATTCAAAGAGAGCAATTAAATTTTTAACATTAGAGTGGCCATAATTTAACAAATCAGTGTTTAAATCACCTAGACAAAACAAATCCGAGCAAAGTGGGAAAATTTCAGAAGTGAGTGTTTCAAATTCATTGAGAAAATCGTTAAAGTTACTATTGGGTGGTCTGTACACCACACCAAAAGCGAATTCATTCCTACCTAATCTTACCTTTATCCAGAGATGTTTTGCTGCATTAGCAGTGATATCTATTAACTCATACCTATATGACGACTTTACGTAAAAAGCGACACCCCCTCCTCTAGAAGCTCTATCTTTCCGAATAAGTTAGTTTGAATTCACATTTCGACCTCCCACCTTACAACTCGAGCATTAGCTGCGTTCCTTTTGCCCCAAATCTTACCTCAGATCACTTAAACGTCATTTCCGTTAGCACGAACAAGTAAGTTTGAATAGATATTTCAACCATGTAACTAATGGGAGTGCTCGAGTGGCAAGGTGGGAGGTCGAAATCTCAATTCAAACTCACTTATTCGTGCTAAAGTAAATGACGTTAAAGTGATCTGAGGTAAGATTTGTGGTAAAAGGTAAGCACCTATTGTCATTAGATGGTAGCTCGAAATAACCGTTCAAACTTACTTGTTCGTGCCAATCTTAGCTGACGTGAGGTGAGATTTGTGGTAAAAGGAAAGCAGCTAAAGTGTTACAAAAATTTAAACCCACTGCGATACCTAGATCTATGTCAGGCCGGAAAATTACCTCGTAATTTGTAGTAATTTGAACGTTGTAGACCAGCTAGAGTTGAGACGTGGTACTAAAAAGATTAAGGATTCCAAGATTCCGATACGATCAGTTTTATTAGGGATAAGTTTCTATATAAACCGAGCACCGTGAATATCCCGACGTTCACCAAGGGATTGAAAGTTATGTTTCCGTAACAAAGAATCATATTCAACACATCTAGGAGGATATTGCCCAGATAATTTAAACCATATTTAAACGATAGAAATTTAAGGAATCTACGTTGAACACACTCAATATCTAATCGATAACAAAAAATGTAATAAGGTGACCAAACTTGAGAAGCATATTCAAGGCTACTAACAACTAAGGAGTTAAAAAGACATTTAAAGATTTCTGTGTTGTTAAAATATTTGGCTGTACGCAAGACAAAACCAAAACTTTTAGAGGCTGCGGCGACAATATTGCCGATATGGTGAGCAAAACTAAAAGTAGGATCAAAGGATCATCAAAGTAGGATCATGAGCAGTCGAAACAGAAACATATATTTTTAAATCAACTGCAAAGGTAAGTGTTTGGCAAACCATTAATAAACAACACAAATAGTAAAGATCCCAAGTTAAAGCCCTGAGGCAAGCCCAAAGTGACTTGACATTCAAAGGATTTGTAGCCATTGTAAAATACATAGCTCACTCTGCCTGATAAGTAAGATTTGATTAGGTGTAAAAATGAGAAAGACTTGCCGAAGAAGCTAAATTTTCTGAGAAGGATACCACTAGACAAGTCAGTATATATAACATCAACCTGACCCTGTCGATCCAGTTGTTCAGCAATGAATTGTGTTATGGGTACTAAGTTCGTAAACAAAGCCATGTTGAAAAGATGCAATATAAGAACAAGACTGTTTATAAATAAACTTGTATATATATATACTGTACAAAAATTTTAGCAAAGTTGTTTAATATTGCTATAGGACAATAGTTTTTTAACTGCGCCTTGTCATCTTTTTTATAAACAGGCGTAATCCTAGCACGCTTCCAGGCATCAGTAAAGGAGGATGCAGCAATGGCTAGATTAATAATGTACTTGACAAGTACATATCTAGCTTCATGAACCAGGAAGCTTGAAATTAAATCCTCACCAGCAGTAAGTTTAGCAGGATATTTAACAATGATGTGCAATAGTTCTTTTTCAGAAACAGGTACCAGATGAAATGGAAGAAAATTCCTGAAGTTCAATATTCCCAGAATCAAGCAAATGAATTTTAGAAAACCATTCAGCAAACCCATTGACGATAACCTGCGGATGATCAAATGATCTATTATCACTTAGAAATAATTTATTCGGGATCCGAGTAGTACCTTGCCTCATATGGGCATATTGAAAGATGCTTTTAGGATTAGGTAAGACGCATAAATGCTTTGTACGCCGTTGATATTTGATAATCAGATAAAAGACGTAGGCGCTTAAATTCATCAAAAAAGTATGAGTTATTTGTAGCTAACCATTTCTTTCGATAATTTTTTAGCTTCAAGTTAGTGATAATAGATCCCTTAAACCATGCAGGATAAGATAAAGCACGAGTCTGATACTAAGGAATTGACTGCTCAATAATATTATATAGAATATCATAAAAAAATTTAGTGCAGAGATTAACAGCAGAGCAGGACTCAACAGATGACCAGTCAGCATTAAGAAGATTATTATAAAGTTCAATAAAATTTGCCTTGCGATAGTTGAACCTTTTATCGTGGGCAATAAGAAATGGGGAATCTCTATCCAGAGGCAAACACTTAAGTAAGATAGAAAGAGCAGGATGATAACAAGTGGTTGATCTTCATGCATGACTGATAAATCATGAGAAAGGTTAGATAAAACTAAATCCAATAATCTATTGTGACTATTTTTTTATATGATTATATTGCATTAATTCCAGTGAGTTACAGAAATTGTGTAATAAACGTACCTACTTTTGGACAAACAGAATTAAGTTCAGTTAATTTAGAAATATTAAAATCACCAACTATAAATAAGTAACCTTTTATTTAATGAAAAAACTTCAAGAGCATCAAGGAAGAGTTCATAATCGTTAAGAGATGAATTAGGTGGTATATAAAAGAAGCTAGAAAGAATTCAAAAGTAGGATACTGGAGCTTACAGATGACAAAGTCAACTGTTGTAATTTGACCAAAAAATTGAGTCGCATCGATTATTTCAAACGTAAGATCTTTAGAGATGCCCATAATGACGCTGCCACCATTTGATTTATTCACAACACTAAACTAAAGTTTCTATCACACCTAATAACATCATATTCAGGAGGAAATAGCTCGCCATTGTTAATAGAGTCATTTAACCATGATTCAGTAGCAATAACAACATATCATAAGGATGCTCAGAGGCATTAATCCACGAGTATTCTGGTAGAATATGTTTATAAATTTGGGAATTTTATTGGGCGAATTTAGTTTCAATTTATATTAGACGTAGAAACAATAGTAGGAAGACCATTTTTATATTTAATTTTCAGATTATTTTCACCATTTGAAGCACGAAGTTGTAACTCGTTCATAATAGCTTTTAATGCCATCTATTATGTCAAATGATGGCAACTTTTCTTTCCAATGTATTTCTTCTTTTATATTGTTTGATACAAATTCTTTTCTGAATTCTTTGACATGCAATAAGTTGATCCAATATTTACCAAAATAAATAAAGAAAAAGATTTAATATAAGGGTTAAGGTATTATTTTTGGTTTAATATATTTTTATATGTAATGGAAAAAACATAAATAAATGTTTTAATAAGGTATTTTTGCTTTATTTCGGAAATCCTCTCGCGACTCGCCCAGTTCTTTAATGGAGGTCGCGACTCACACTCTGGGAACCATTGCGTTAGAGAAGTATAGTTTGGTCCTTTCGAAGTTGAAATCTGATGTTGAAGGACGGCTTCCAATTCGACACAGAATTTCTGTGATAATTTCCTATATCCCAGAAATATTTTACTACATACTGTGCATTATACCTATACACCCAAACAGACAGGTCAAACAAAGCAAAAATTATTATTTAGTAAAATAATATATTTTAATAAAGGAAATTAATGCAATTATCCTCGGTTTTATGCTTTTGTGAATTTTATATGCTAACAAAAACGATAACAATTTAATCAATAAATTATCGCAATAAAATAATGATCCGAAATGAAACGCTGTTGAAAGAGATATAAATTTTATAATTAATTTTGTAAACCGTAATTCGTTTGAAATCGGATTTGTTAATTATTCATATAATTTGAATTTCGGCGAGTTTATTTAATCGTTTTTAAAAATGCGTATTATTGGATTAAACCACAACTATTTGATGCGATTTGTTTTGAAATTTCCGTAATTAAAAATATAATTCTTTGATAAGTGTGCGAAAAAAATATTGGAGAAAATAAGTTCAACAATACAGGATGTAATCGAATGTGTAAAGTTTCACTTATTAATACTATCACATAAATATCAAATGGCTTTGCTAAAAAATTAAAAGTTGGCCTATCACAAGAGCGCATCGCCTTTTGTATGATTTCATTATTGTTTACGCTATTTTCGCGACTCCCTTTAATACCACCATGACCACCAAGGGGGTCGCGACTCCCAGGTTGAGAAATGATGCAATATAGCAAAAAGAAAGCAATTAGTTTTAAATAAATTTATAATATACAACATTCTTGTTTTATTTTTATTTTGATTTCTTGTAATTTGTATAAGAATAAATTTTTCCATGTACCTTCGCAATAAAATAGCGTGTAATTACAAAAACATAACAGAATATAACCCCGAGTGTTGATTAAAAGATTAGCTAATATTTTCCTCAATAAACATCGACAAACTGTTGTATATGTTCTAGGATGTTTAGAAAGGCGGCCAAATATTTACTCCCGTGCTATTCTTATGCCCTGGCTCCGTTTACACGTACAAATGGGCGCAAGCCTCTGCAGTTACCATTCTAATGGCTTCACTCTAATTGAATTTCATCCCGCGGAAATTCGGCCCGACTTTAAATTAAATACCGGCAATGTCATAACGGACGGCGCATAAAATAATTTCCTCTCGCTCGTGTTTTAATCATACTTTACAGCGTGGTCATAATATACGGGTATCGCTCAGATCGTAAAACGATTCGTTCGTCTTTACGATCGCTTTTCATCAGAGTCGTAAACTTGGGGCGGGTGCGTTTATGAATATCATTTGGAAAATTACATCAATTAAAATTTGCATAACATAGTTCGCTGGCTGTTGTTTCGACCAAAATACACATCGGCACCGCTTGTCACTCTCCTCGGCGAAAGTGGTTCGCGAAATTCCGTGTGACGTTCAATTTAATTTAATCGTGTTTGTGTTTCGTAAAAGCCGAGCGCGTAATTTATACTCCTACATGTAAGCAACTAAATGTTAGTACTATTTATCTTTTCACAATAACCTTAAGTAGGTTTAATGTAGAAAATGGGCGTAAACACGTATTTATATAATTTCAATATAAAAAGCGGAAAAGTTATTGGATATAATAGTATGAAATTAGAGTTGACATTTATAGATGAATGTTATAGCTTTTACTCGATCTATTATCAAGCTGTTGATTAAAAGAATCGAAGCAACAGAAAAATGTTAAAGGAATTTTGTATCCTCTTACTTAAGGATCACCTGTACATTCAGATATTTTGATGTGGAAAATGTAAGAATTAGATCATTTCTGGTGAATCTACTTAAGTTTCGCGTTATATTTAAGAATGTTGTTCAGACGTGATTGTTATTTTGAAATCGTACGCCATGAAGAATTCATGACACGCAAAGCTAGCTATGACAAGAAAGAGCAATGTGTTCAACAGAATATACACATTTTTCTCAAGAAAAATAAAATAAAACAAAACTCAACAAACACGATTGTACATGCAGACCGACCACCCATAAACCTGCAATGTAAGTTCTGGAACCTGTCCAACTCCAAAGTGCCGAGAGCGTTTGTATGATCGGTTTACATTGCACATTCTGTAGTAACTCTGGAGTTAATTAATTTACATTTGCGTTTTTCTTTTTCGTTCAGTGAAATCCGGCGATTTTTTTTTTTCGGGAAAAAAATCAAATTACGTCGTCGTGCTGCGCCTCAAGTGCACAATAAATTAATTATTTCGTTTTTCTGGCGGGTTATCTGTTTATTCGACGGGCGCAAATATAATTATCTAGGAACAACGGAAAAGTTGGAAAAATCAATAGCTCAGTATGGGAGTGCGTTTAGATTAGCACGAAATAAATTCTATTAATACGATGTCTAATCGCTAATCTAAAATAGATAAATAGATAAAAGTCTAGCTTATCGAAAACTAGTTACAAATATGCCTAGCAGCATCGAAAATTATAAAAAGAAAGTACGAGGGTGAACCGCTTATATTTAGTTATAACATACGAGGGTCAATTAAAAAATGTCTACAACGGAGGTGGTCTCTTGAAGGTGGTACACATAGTATGTTCTATACAGTTTTTCTGATTAAAAGAATGAAGTGGCATTATATTAATTCGTTAATAGTTAAAACATGAAATAAAATTAGAATCAATTCTATTTTTAATAACGAAGAGAAAATTGCAAAATATCACGAAAGATTCTTATCAAAATCGATCGAATTTAATTATGGAAAGTGGCAGAACACAAATTTTATCAGTTGTATTTGCGCGTGCTCTCGATAGCATGACAAATTAATAAATACATTACCTGGTAGCTACTGCCTAAATATATTAAAGTGCTCATGCCAAACATCAACACAGATAGCCCCTCATTATTACACTCTTGAAGAGTGCTTCGTTATCTGTCGAGTACCAATCTGACGGCAATGATTAATTTATTGCACTGCAGATTGATAAAGGCGACATTTTGCGTCAGCAATTCGCCCGAGAGTTAACTCAGAAACCACAAAAGCTCCCTGGGCCGAAGAGATGGGAAATTCGAGATGTTACGAAGGGATTTTTATATCTATCGTAGTCTAAATGGGGAAGGTCTAAAGCACATGTGATATCGATCAGTTGATGAGCAAAACTATGTATGCAAAATGAAACTGAGACGAAGCAGGATTTTTTTTTTCGTTTTTATTAAATGGAAAAGTCGTCAGTTCCAATCAGGTAACTGTTGCTTCAAGTTAAAAGTAGAGAAGGAAATTATTTTTTATTTTCAAATATGTATTCTCCTGGAAAAATTGTTCAGCTCTATTTAAATTTTAATCTCTAAACGTCAAGCTTATTTTGCCTCTTCTCAACTATCCTTGGCTGCATTTTGTACTTGAGATGCACTCTTAATCTAATTTCACTTTGATGAAATTAATTAATTAAAATTAATTAAACTTTTATTCCAAATTTCCTTCAGTTCGTTATGATGCCATAATTAAGACTTGACATCTTTGTATATTAATTTGGGCGTAAAATTTAACCTCCGAGTATTTTAGCTACTTTCAGCAGGAACTCTATTAAGTTTCAATTTTCTTTGACAAGCGGATTAAATATTAAAGTTTGAGTTGAGATTGTATTCTTGAAACGATAATCACCATATTCATTATAACTAGAATAGAATAGAAATTTCTAGTGGAATTATGTATCACATTGCGAACCTTTCAAATTTTTTTGTCACATAATCTGTAGACAACTCAAGGCTTTAAAGTCCAAATGAAAGACGTGAAAAATAGCAAGTAACAGAAACAAATTGTTTTTGGCTCGCGATGATAACATCGGACGGAAAACTCTGCGCGGAAATATATTTTGTAACTCCACATACGTATGACATAAATACCCCCTTGTAAACGGGGATTTGCCCCGACGGTTTCCGCTTTACTTTTGTGTATACGTCTGTCCTCGTTTCCTTCAACTTTCTTTCTAAATTACACGGTAGATTAGACGCTATGTGGAAGCCTTCACTGAATACACATCCTTAACTCCTCGCTAGGAAACTGTTTGCTGTGTTATTTTACAGAAAAAGATTGCGACGATAAATAATTACCTTCCTCTCGCGGTATTTTGTAAAATTCACAAAAAAAAAAAATTCGTGAGCCGAATTAAATTGCGAAGTTTCGCCGCTCGAAGCTCTCCCCCTGCGAAATTTGGACAACGGATTTAACGAGTTCCTGCGGAATTAACTTTTATTTACAAGTAGGGATAAAATGTAAATCCTCTTGATACATAATTCAGAACTTGAAAAGTAATTCCGAGACAAACGCCTGTCAGAAAGTGTTTAAACTCGAAACTTTTTTTTCGACGGCGAAACATCACCACATGTTTCGCTGAATAATCGACATCGAATCTCTAGAGTTAATTTTAGGAAACATTTCGATTCTACTGGAGCACTTTAATCATGTTACACACAAACTATTCAATTAAGTTTGTGAATTCAGACTAAATTTGTTCCGGTAATTGTATTGATTAATTAAACAAAACCAATCACCGATTTACCCTCCACGTGAGTCAATAACTGTTTCGCATTTATTTATTTTTTTTTAACTGAATATGTTATTGTCGAAGCTATTTATTTATTTCGCAAGTTAAGAGGATATCGCTATTTCCAAAGCAAACATGACAGGGTTGTTCTTCAATTTGCGTCGACGATCCGGCCGAGATTAAATGTTGACCGTAACGTGACGAAATCGAATTTCGATTAGCTTAGATCGCCGCCGATATGAAAATAGCTTCGCAGAAATCAATTCTCTAACGCTTGTAAATCCGAGGAGTTAAGATAAATATTTTCCGGCAGGACAAAGGCGCGCCTTTTCATATTGGAAAATTAGTACGTGCGGACAGCTGTTATTTTAAGTGAATTGCCAAGATAAATTTGCGTGTTTGTTTTTGTTGCGTAATTAATTTCTTGTAGTTTGAAATTTTAACGGAATTTACACGCAGTTAGATACTTAATGTATAGTCGCGCGCATCTTAATTGCTACAATTTGACCTTGTTCTGTGACCCTTGTATCACAAGGTTTAAGGTGCGCGGGACTGTACCTACGAGTACATAGAATCTTTTGCTTTTATTTTCTTCTTCACTTTAACTTATCAAATCTATATAATTGATAAATAATTTTTATAGACTAAATAAATGCTCACCCAACAAAATATTTCTCAAAAGAGAAATAAAGAAGAGTCTGTTATGAAAGATTCCTTCCCTGTCGACGTCTTTCAGCTAAAGGCACAAAAGACCTCCCCTTTAATATTAAAATATTGTTTACGCTGAAGATGACATCACAAGTATTACATTCTGCAGCAGGTAGAATGCAAACAGAATCTGTTCGACCCTAAGGGCTATTATTATACCTCGTAACATAATACGGGAATTTCCCTAAATTAAAAAACGAATTATATTTACATACTAGGGGGTTGGAAAGAGCTTGCGATAGATAAGAGCGAGTGTTTATCAGCGACAGAGGGCAACGAAACATCCTGACCTTTTTTAAACTATTGATTCGGGCGGTTTAATAACGGAAGGGTTTTTATGTCACGGGATTCGCAGGGAACAAGCAATAAAATTGTAGTTGACGTATATAAATTATTTACAAGGTCCTTTGCTTCTACAAAGTTAATAGATTACTTTCAGGGTTCTGCCAAAACTTAACCGATTATTCGGATTTCCAGTTTCCTTTCGTACAAACTTCATTCATCAAGATTCCAAATTAGTTCATAACTTACTATTATGATTATGAAGAAAATATTAGTATTTAATAACTCTCAAATATACTTCCTAATGACAAATAAATTTTCAACTTTGGTAACAGTGGAAACTCTCATACAAGCAGTTCTTTGTGTCTACGAAAAAGTCACACGGTAAATGTACTTTTACGTAGAACTTAAAACAAACAGCAAATGAAAGTACAGACATTACGAGCAGCTATTAACCCCCTTTTTATTACATCCAACAGTTTTGTTCATTTTTATTATTTAAGTCTTTGTTGAATGGTCAAATTTTTTGTTCTGTTTCATTTCGATTTTGAACTGAAATTTTCTTACAAATAAGTTTACGTAATCTTAAGTCGAAGCAACATCTCGTTAACGCCATCATCCCTCGATGCTTCCATACGCCGTTAACTGCTTGTCTATACTAATTAACTCGACATAATCAGCACGAGCTCCAATTTAGCTTCGGGAAACTGCACGCCCAACTCACATCAGAAATTAACGTCGAGCACAATGCGGCATGTTCCGTAAACGGAACCGGTGCACCTCACCTAACGGGGAAGGATAAAACGAGCTTAATGATTGCATCGCGAGGAGGCGAGGTGGAAACCCTGGTTGGGTTTTCAGAGGTTGTTGATCTGTTGAGCGTATGGTCCGTACGGCTTGAGCTTTTTATAATTCCTTGTTTAAGAATTTTGAAGAACGTGTGAATACATGTACAGTGACGACCAATTATGATTACACTTTTCGTTATGCTTTTCAACGGACCAGAAGCATTTGTGTATATTAAATTTTAATAGGATTAATTGAAGTGCTTTCACAACTAGGTACCTACTTAAAATTAATGAATTCAGTTAATTAAAGCATTTTTTGCTAACGCGTTCTGATTTAATACGCTTTTAGCGTCCCGCCTGCTTACTTTATCATAAAAGAAGCGCTTTCCTTCTTGCCTCGAGTGAATACCCAATAAAGAAGACAACAAAAGGTGTAGGTACTTACGCACTCGCTAAAAGCGAGCGGAAAAGAAAAACAACGAACCGGTTCACGCTAATTACGAATGTTAAATACTGCCCGGGGTGAGTGTCGGAGGAGCTTTAGTTACCCCGTTGACACAATTTTAAAGAGCACCTTTCGCGCCTTCAACGAGCTTTTTATCGTCGAGGAAAATAAGCGCTCGGTTGTTGTTGTTGTTTTTGTGCCGTGCTGAATTTTCTGGATGTTAAGCGGGAGTTACCTGTTTATTTATTTTTTTTGAAGTTAAACTTAAGAGAATGCAAATTCCAAGAACTTAATTTTAATAATACACATGGGATCTGCAGCAGATGATGCTGTTTTCTTGCTAGGTTCCTTTAATTGCACTTTGCATTTCGTGATGCAATTGCCAGGATTTAGATTTAAAATGAAAATTAATTCAGGATAATAAAGAGTTTTACTGTTACAGTGAATTAATAGTTTTAAATTCAATGAACGTCAATTGATTTTTATTACGTGGCTCTTTGTCTTTTATTCTTAGTATACATATTATATTTCCTTAGGAAAATACAAGGACGTCGACAAATTACCTACACCGCCCACATTGCCTGCCTTCGGGAACTTATTCGAATTCAGATCGAACGGTGTTGGGTTATGATTATTTGTTGTTTGATCAGAGACATTTTTTTATCTTATTTCGTCCTTACTGCGAAGCAGATGTTTACTTAATCTAACGGTAAATAAAAGCTCCTCTTCAGAAGTCAAAAGTCCAAAAATTATTTATTTGCAGAGCGAGACAATTCACCTGTTTTTCATAAATTCGAACGGTTTATATCAATAGGTGACTTCCGAGGTTATTTAACACAATGATCTGATGTGAAGGGCGCGCAAATTATATCTACGACAACAAAGAATTCCTTTATATAAATAGCGTAGGTGTCCAACCTTGGCCTTGTTTACGTCTATCATAATGCTCATAACTTGCAGCTGCGCAATTCTTGATCTTGTTTACTAATAACTTGGAGTAATTGTCATCGTCTTCATAGAACTCTTATGTTATACACACGTATAAAATAAGTCTAAATAAATTGTTTTATTCAAATGTTGTTGTATTTCCTGAATAAATTAAATTGTTTGCGGTTTTTCAGCAAAAATTAAGTTAAATTTAATGGGTGTGTGTGTGTATGTACTTTTTATGCGTCTGGGTGTATATTTACTCTCGGTGAAATTCAATTTTCCGAGATTACATGCCACAATTAACAAGCCACATGCCGATCACAGATTGCAAACGCGACTGAAACAGCAGGACGATGGAAAGAGTAAATTCATTAGTGCGACGCCGGCCGTGTTGTTCAACAAATAATCGGAGTGGAAAACACTGAAACAAAATACGCCCCTACCCCGAGAAGGACTGACTGGTTCCAGCACCCACAACAAGTGTCATAATATCGGAGTCAATAGGGGAAAGAAAACGTTGTTGACTTGTTAGGGTTTGCGTGAAAAAACTCATTAGAACTGGTTGTCATATAATTTATGAATATGTGTATCAAATATCGGGGAAATAATTACCTATCTCAACTGCACGCGAAGTGGAAATGCAAATATGGAAATGCATTTTTCACGTGCGTTTGTGTTTGTAAATTGACTCATTCTTCTTTATACATAATGTAACCTATGGCTTAATAGAAAATAAAATGAAAAAATTATTTTGCTACTTGTAGGTATATGTAGACAAAACACGTGACGCCCCGAAGCATGTTTTCTTTTTATGTCAAATTATGCGTATAAAACGTCATTGAAAATCGACGTGTTTGCCGATTCCCGCAACGGTAAATCCTCAAAACGACGGGAGGATATATTTCAGGAGCTTTCAGCACGTAGCAATCGATGAACAAGCGTCAAGGGACTAGTACCGTTCTGTTCAAAGCTCACAAAAAGGGACAGGCAAAAATAGCGACGGACAGTTTTTTTTTTGTACTTGTCGGAAGCGAAGTTAATAAATTTATATTACTACAAGAAACTCCGACGGAAGCAGCTCATCGCTCGTTACGTCTTCCTTGCGGATGTAGGTAGATGAATACGTTCCAGTTTCGAACACGGCCGGGAGAAAGACCCTTTTTTTGGGGGCGAAAGGATGTAGTACTTACACTCTTTTGGGTTGAAGTTTCTTGCCTAAAATACTGGAGATGTTTATCATTTTGACCAGGCGTGATATAGTGGTTTCAATGCGGTGAGTTTTTGTAGTAAACAGTAGGTATCATAAATCAACAGAATTTTTAAAAATGAATTATTGAAAAAAGGTCTTGGAAACTTATTGAATGAGGACGAAGAACAATAGAGGTGTGTAAACTATAAACAATGAAAAATGCAAGAAGCTAGAAAATGAAAAAAAAACTTGAATCGACAAATATAAATGTAAATTATAAAGCAATTGAAATAATTTGTGAATTTTAAATTATTCATGAGATGCAACCTCATCACCGGGATCCCCCCTTAGAAATTATACATTGTTAATTAGATTGGAAATCAAATATTGCAGTTGTGTATCGGAAAATGTGAGCAAAACAAATATTCCCTCTTCGTTAATTTGTTTAGGGTGCTATTTATTCCGATTACGCTTGCCTTCAGATCCGACGTCACGTCCGTATTGGAAAAGCTCGGATAATCTGGCCTGCGATAATTAGCCCAAATTTAGGATTCGGTTTTTAATTCGCACTCGGGTCAATTAACGTAGACATGACATTAATGACGTACTAGGTCGATGGATAATCTCGTGTTTTTCGTTTAGCTTGCTGCTTGTTTTTTGGCTCAGTGGGTTTTACGTTTATAACGGGAAACAGTCGGCCCTTTAAAATAAACAAAGAGAATGGAACTTTTGTTTGATAATATTTTCAGCTTCGCTAATTCCAACAAATGCAACTGAAAATTTTGTGCAAATTAATCGACGTAATATTGGTAAATTAAATGCTGTTCTTGTGGATTTTAGATTTGAGATTTTTTAGTGTTTTAAGTTCTTGAGAGTTTTCTTGGTTGTTGTCTTTTCTGAGTCTTCTTTCTTCATTTTTGATGGCTTGGGTACATTCGATGCGGATTTGTTTTGCTAGCCATAGAAATAGACACAGCCATAAGAAATCACCCTAAAGAAAAACAAATCCGCATCGAATGTACCCAAGCCATCAAAAATGAAGAAAGAAGACTCAGAAAAGACAACAACCAAGAAAACTCTCAAGAACTTAAAACACTAAAAAATCTCAAATCTAAAATCCACAAGAACAAAATCACCATAGTAAAAGCAGACAAAAACGCAGGTATGGTCTTGATTGATACAGATACTTACATAATGAAAACAGAAAATTTTCTACTAAATAATAATTTCACACAACTTCACAAAAATCCTTTAACAAATTTTTTAAACAACACAAAAATCACAATTCAAAACACACAAAATACACTTTTAAAATATATTGATCAATATTCTTACAAGAAACTCATACCAATGAACCCAACTTTACCACGCTTATACGGTCAACCAAAACTGCACAAACCAAACATACCAATCCGACCCATAGTTAACTCAATAAATTCACCTACCCATCTTTTAAATAAAACACTCATCGACATATTTAATAACTCCACCAATTTCAAAACTGATCATACTTTAAATAACTCAATAGAACTTATAAACATTCTAGAATCCACAACCATACATAACAACGAACAGTTAATATCATTCGACATAACCAATTTATATACCAACATACCAATACCAGAAACATTAAACTTAATACATGATATATTAAAACAACACATAACTAATCAACAAGACTTAGATAACATAATAAAACTTTTTGAACTTACCACAACAGCAAATTACTGCCAATTTAATAACAAATATTACAAAATGACCGATGGCTTACCAGTGGGAGCACCCAATGCATACCTCATTGCTAATATATACATTAATCACTTAGAAAATATAATTCTCAACAACAATACTTTTTCACCATACATAAAACTTTGGAAACGCTACGTTGATGATATCATATGCATCTGGACAGGAGATAATCACAATTTAACACAATTTCACAACTACATTAACAGCTTACATAAAAATATTCAATTCACAATAGAAAAAGAAAATAATAACACATTAAATTTTCTAGACTTAACAATTAAAAAACAATTTTAATTTTAATATATACCACAAACTCACAACCACAGATATCATAATACCACACAACTCAAACCATCCACATAAAAACAAACAACAAGCTTTCCAATATTATTTTAATCGAATAAAAAACATTCCCCTATCGACAGAAAATAAAAACAAAGAAATAAATTACATCAAACAAATAGCTACAAACAACAATTATAATCTAAATAATTTAAACAAAATCTACAACAACATTAATAACAAAACTCTAAATAATACTAACTCTGATAATAATAAACATACACATTACACAAAACTCACTTTTCAAGGTACAATAAATTACAAAATAGATAAAATCCTAAACAAATATGATATAAAATGTGCCACATCACAAAAAACAAATTTACTAACTAATTTACAAAATAACAAAGATAAAATTAACAAACTTGAAAAAAGCGGTGTATATAAACTAGAATGTGAAAATTGTAAAGCTACATATATAGGTGAAACAGGCAGAAACATAAATAAACGGATAAAAGAACACACAAGAGACAAATAAATTCTAATGTTGGTAGACATTTACATGAAACAGGTCATAAACTTAACCTCACTAATACCGAATTATTACACGAATGCCCTAAAAGCTACAAATTAACACTACTGGAAGCATATGAAATCTACAAATTAAAACAAAATAATAACATAATTTGCCTAAACGACCAATTAAAATTACAATTTGAACCTATATTCATGTCACTTAATAACTAACTTCACCACATACTTTTTCATTCAGTTTCTCGCAACCACTGATTTGACATATACGTTATTATTTTCTTCTCCAATATTTGCAATTTATTCTATTTTAATCAATTATTTTCGACGTTAGCAGTAAGTATCCTAATCAATCAAGAACATTACCAAAATTTGTTACTAACATTAACTCTCTAATTATGTATTTTACAAAATCTAACCTAATTTTTAAGAACACGTTCTCCAGTCTATTCATTTTTCAAATTCACATTTAATTATTATATTTACACATATTGTCACTAACAATTTTCAATCCAATTACTCTTTTGCAAAAAATGTTAACTTAATATTATGAACACAATTTTCAATCAATTCAATTTTATTGTATTTATACACAATTTTTCTACAAAATATGTATCATCATTCAAACTTTTTTTCTTTCCAAATTTGCAGGCCTGATGAAGGTGATGTTCACCGAAACCGGTCGCTAGAATAAATAAGATTAAAAAAAAAAAATTAGGAAGTGCCTTTTTCTTCATACATTAAATTCACCTAATTATGGACTTCATTCAACAATATAATTTTCCCAACATTGGAAAATTCTAAAACTCCATCATGTTACTTTTCTATTCCATATGTCGGTCCTTTATCGAATAAAATTAAATCATTCTTAAAATCTTTAGAATTAAATGTTTCTTATTCTACAATGTTAACATTCAAAAATTTATATTCAAACAACAAAGATCATTTAGATAATTTTTCTAAAAATGGTGTCTATTCTTTAAAATGTAATTCATGCGATGCTACATATGTAGGACAAACTGGAAGAAGTTTGCTTATTAGAGTTAATGAACATTTAAGATATTTACGTTTAAACAAATTAGATTCCACGTTTGCTAAACATTTGGCAGAAACAGATCACGATTTTGATCGTTGTAATAATGTAAAATTGTTACATAATTTACCTAAAGGAAATAAATTAAATATAGCTGAGAATTTAGAAATTTTCTTACATAAAAATATTTTTTCTATTAATATAATTAATGAACAAACCATCTCTAGCACAGATAATTTTCTAAAATCAATTCAATGGAATTTATGTGAATGATCATTACGTCTATGATATAATAAAATAAAAATTTGTTTATTAACAACCCATCATATACATCAAAAAAATTTTACAGAAAATTTATGTCAAATTCTTTAAAATATTTTTACAATATATATAATATATAATATATATATATATATATATATCATATATAATCCAATATTATAAATTATTATATAGTTTTTAAGTAAGTAATTTTAATATCTACATATCTAAGACATTTACTATTAATTGATTATTTTTAGGTGTAATTTTATATAACTTGAAAATGCCTTTTTAAAAGGCGAAACCGGTTGTTATATTAATAAAAAACTTTGTGCCACAAGAACAGCATTTAATTTACCAATATTAAATTATGGCTACAAACAGCAGGAATAACTTCATTAATTACATAATCGACGTAATGTCATAAAGCTAAACTTGGCATAGACTTTGCGATTATTCCAAAAAGCATATCTGCAGTTGAATATTTTCTCAACTCATGCAGCAGGTTTCATTCTCCAAGAATCTTTCATAATTTTTCCGTTTCTCGTTTCTATTCATAGAAGTTGTGTGGTTTTAACCAAAACAAACTTTTGTACACTTACTTCCACCCACACTGAGAGTGAAATTGATAAGAATGTATTTCTCAGAACACTTCTAGAACACGTACGAGTCATTCAGTTTACAATTTGGTAATTATTCAGTATTTGCTTAGTGGACCTCAGCTGATATTAGAAATATTTGACATAAAAAACTTCATTCCATTTAGAAATTTTATTTGATTGAAAATCGTTCTCGTGTCAAAGCGAATAATAAAATGCCGCAATTTCGTTTTGAACAACTAGACAATGGTGCTAGGAATTCATTAAAGTGAAGTGCATCGCTCAGCGAATAACTTCGCAGGGACACAGCAAAATAAAATACCGCTGAAGAGACCATCTACTCCAACTAATTTTTTAGCACGTTCAACAAGTGTCACGATACAATCAATGAAACGTTATCAATTATCCGAGAACGTTTTCTGCTATACATTCGTTGCTATTTGATACGAGTGTTGGCGAATGGTTTTTTTTTTTTTCAAATCGTAAGAAAGAGAGGAAAGTTGAAAAGTTTGAGGTGAAGTTTGGGGACATATTTGATGAAATCAAAAAGTTCCTGAAACTGTAAACTATTTGAAGTTTCGAATTGAATTACGAATGTTACATAATGTTATTCATTATCACAGTTGTTGTCTTATACACCACGAAATATCACGATGTATTTGCGTACTCGTTCTGTAATAGACAACTAACAATACTTGAGAGAGGTAGATTTTAGTATATCGCAGGAATTCAGGTATCCCCAAGAGGACGATATCGCTTCTTCACAGCGACACATCAAAATACCTTCCAAAGGTTTACATTTGCTCGGCGGAACTTAATGTATTTAAATTATCTGTAAAACAGGACGAGGGAAGCGACCCATCGTTTCCAAGCAAATCAAGAGCGAAGAAGAACATCCGTTTTCCTTTCAGGAAAATGAAACTTCTTGAGATTTAATTAATTATTTCTTTTAACATTCAACAGTTGAATGAACTCCGTAATTGAAGAGTGGAACTACCAAACTCTTTCAATTAAGGAATTACTACCTTTCTGACGTAAAACCTTTAGACACATACACAAAGCTCTTTCTAATACATACAGAAGGTTGGGCACCACATAGTTGCAATTTACCTTGACACTTACACCATTTTTAGCAGATTTGGTGTTTCCACTCTTCAATTATACAATCCTTTCCTTACTAGAAAAAAAAAGAAAGAAAAAACTCGATAAGAATCCCAAAATAAATTGAGAATCATTTCGTTTTAATACAATGTTCCCTTTGCAAAAGAAAACGACATCATTTGTTACATTGTCGTGTGAAGGGCAGAACAATCGTTTTCCTCCAATCGTATATTTTTTGTTTTCAAATTTAATTAACTTTGCCACATTTCTCATCTTCCAACTGGACAAGTGCTGATAAAAAAAAGCCACACGATTTTATCCGAGTACAATCTTGAGAACAGCGGAGCAACAAGGGCCTGGCCGTAAGCATTCCCTCGCACGACGGAAGGGCGAAACGAGATTTATAAGAATCGAGTTATTTTTTGTTTTCCGTCAAGATTCAATTTCCCGTACGCATTATGTTTTATGTAGGAAAAAAAAAGTGGTGCGCCGAAACGTTAACGTATCAGTCGGCCTTCCGTTAACAATGTAGCCGCCCTTCGATTCCATTTCCACCCTGCCAAATATCCCGATCTCATTGTGCAACGTCACGTCCAGCAATCTTGGCCATAACTCATTCAACAATAGGCAAACTTATTATTAACCCGTGTGCATCTGATAGGTCTGGACTTGAGTGGCTTTAGATTTATTCCGGACAACAGCTGTAAATTTTAATGGTTTATTAACACCACATTAAATATTTTATTCGGGCATAAATTTTCACAAAAACGAAAAAAAAATACTGCTTAAATTATAACCTGCTTTTGAATAAAATTACAAAAGTATATTCCTTTAAAAGGCACGGTAAGATAGAAAGGTAAAAGAAGTTTCGAAACACTTGTCTACTAAGGGAAAGTCTACAATTTTAGAATTTTAAAAGGACAAACGGTGATCTCCTACGAGCATGCCAATACGTTTGTTGAGACCACAGTAATTAATTAATAAAAAAAAATTTAAGTCATATGAAAATTGATACCTACAGGTAAAATTTATGTTTTCTTGTTCGTTCATTGGAACGAAATGTGCGTGTTTAACTCGCTTTAAAATCAACCGGTCTTTTTATCAACAAAAATAAAACTGGTATTTCTTAGCACTGAAGGTCGGTGCAACGATCTTTGGCAGTATAGTGGATAACACGAAAGATGTTGTACGTATTCTTCGCATGTGTATGCTCTATTCTTGTATTCTTTTATCATTTACACAAATGGAAATATGAAGACATTGATAGGTTACCAGGACCACCCACTGTTCCACTTTTTGGAAGTGTTTTGGAATACGGTTCAACGACAGTAGGTAAGCACAAGTGCAGTAGGTCTATGAAAACAGTTCTTTTATATTAAAAAAAACTAAACTAAACTTTAGACTGTGAAAGAATTTTCAAATAAATGAAAATCATAAAATACTTTTTACTTCACAAGGCCCGGTATTATAAAACTTTTTACTTTTCAAGTAAAATTTATTCTACATCTAAATTAATTTACTTGATAGATTTTCATATTATAAACGTCAAGTAACTTTACTGGCATAATAAATCTACAGAATAAAATAATCCCTCGATTTTCAAACAAGTAAAGTTTAGTTGTTAGTTTAAACTGATGGCAAGCAATCTAAATGTCAGAGACCGAATTTCTTTACATTTTTTTTTCACCTGAACAGAGACCGATCATCAATGCATCAATTAAATAACTTTTGAAATCCTTAAAATAAATTTGAAATAAAAATTATATTTTAGGTAAGTTCAGTGGAAAAACATTACTTAGGTTAAATTACATTTAGTGAAAATATTCGAGTTATGTCCTCAATATCACCCGTGGAACCTGTGTCATATATCAGCGTGTCTTCGATATCAACTGAAGAAGAACCTCTCCAGATGGTCCAAAAGTGTCGGCGTCCTAGACTTTTTAGACCACGGCAAACCCCTTTGAATGTTATGATGAAGAAAAATTTAAAAACAGGTTTAGATTAGCCAAAGAATCTGTTGAATACGTGTTAAGTCTAATTAATTATATTTTACAATAATTTTTCCCATGTCTCTGTTTTTACTTTTACACTCAATTAGGTACCTATCAGTTTGTTTATTTTCAACTATATTTTGGAAGTTACTTAAAATATCAAGTAACGTTTTTCTTTTTCATGTTCCGTGTAATTTTTTCCTCGTTCCCTTTTCTTTTTTAATTTTAAATATAAACTTTCGCGCTAATTCAGTGTTAAACGTCATATTAATGACTAATACGGTAACGCCATCTACACTCTAGTCATAAAAGGTACAACTCTGTCGGTAATTTTAATTTAATTGTTGGTTTACTATTTACTTGGTAGATTACTTTTATAATACGCAATATTATTTATTCCACAATTTACTTATCAAGTAAATTTACTTGACAACTAACTATTTGGTAATTTATTTGATGTTTATAATACCCGACCATAATGTTTAAAATATTTCAGGATTTTTCACAATTAGATAAAAACTGTTTAAACTTCGCGCTCTTTCTTGATCTGATCCCTTCGTTTCGAGAACCAACGAAATTACGCGAGGCATTTGCCGGAATGTATCGGCGACTCCTAACAAGCCATTCATCTCTGTTTTGCTGGTAGCCTACTTACCAAGATGTAACATTATTTTAGTACATATGCTTTTTACAATATTGTAACATTTAAATTGGTATATTTCTTCCATAACTTTACGTGGATTGTTTACAGATGTACTTTCCAATATGAAAAGATTAACCGAGCGATATGGGGGTCTGGTAAGAATGTGGATTGGTATGGTTCCCGACATCATTATCACAGACGTAAAATACGTGGAATACTTCCTATCATCCACAGTTCACATAGACAAGACCTCAACATACGACCTCTTTAAGCCCTGGTTAGGTTCAAGTATGGTAGTACGTCCAGGTAACATATAAAACGAAATATTTTTCCATAAAAAAACAAAATTTGTTTGCGCCGTTGCATTTCATGGTTCGTTTTTATCGAAAGCAGGTCATGAACTTACCAATTAAGATTTGTAGGGTCACACAAGTTAAATTAAAATGAGATAAATAAATTTTAGGTGATGAAAAATGGAGTTTCTTAAGGAAGCTACTAACCCCGGCTTTTCACTTCAAAATCCTGGAAAAATTCACGCACACGTTCGATTCCGCTGGTCCACAGCTGATTAAAAACTTGGAGGCCGAAGCCAATAAGGAATCGGTGAATATTTTCCCTCATATAACATCGTATGCCTCAGATGTGTTGTGCCGTAAGTATACCTGTGGTTTCAAAACTTAAATCAATTATGTAAGGTATGTACGAATTTACACAGAAACCTGCATGGGGGTCCATCTGGATGTACAAAACAATCCCAACCACGGATATGCGAGGGCAATGGAAGAATATGAAGTGTTGTTTACGGCGAGGCAGTTTTCCTTGATTAAGAGAAGCGATTTCCTATATTATTTTTCTAGCGATTACAGGAAATGGCGCAGGTGCATCAATAATTTAAAGCAGTTCTCCAGAAAAGTCATCAGAGATCGCAGAGAGCAAAGAAAATACAATAGAGTGACCACAACGACGGATGAATTTGGGATTAAATCCAGGCCAACCTTTTTAGACTTGCTGCTAGAAGCAGCCGATGAAAAGAATCAACTCCCTGATGAGGAAATAAGGCAAGAAGTAGATACAGTAATGTTTGCGGTAAGTGACTACTTGAGACGACTTATATATTTTTTTATATTTAAGAGATTTGCAGGGTCATGATAGCACAGCAAGTGCCATCAGTTTCGCAATATTCGAGTTGGCCAAGCACTTGGACGTCCAGGAAAAAATACTGGACGAATCCAATGAAATATTAGGCGAAGACAAGAACGCCAATATAACATTTAGCGCAATACAAAGCATGAAATACTTGGATCTAGTGTGCAAGGAATCTTTAAGGTTGTATCCTGGTGCCCCTGCTTTTGAAAGATACGTCAGCGAAGACGTTGAGTTAGGTTAAAACCCCTCGTATATTCCTGAAAGCATTTTATTTCGTTTTCAAACACATTGCAGATGGGGTGAGAATACCAAAAGGGACCACAGTAACGATTCCGATCTTACTGATTCATCGCAGTGAGAAACTCTTTCCTGATCCGGAAAAATTTGATCCTTACCGATTTCTTCCGGGAAACTGCGCCTTGCGGAATCCCTTCGCGTACATTCCTTTTAGTGCAGGTTCTCGAAATTGCATTGGTATACGCAAGACGCTTTTTCAATTTTAATTTCAGCTAATTTCATGCGCGTTTCAGGTCAGAGGTTTGCGATTTTGGAAATGAAGGTTGTGTTGGTCAAGTTGATGCGAAATTTTCAATTTTATCCTGTCGAACCGGAACACAAATTGAAGTTGGGGGCTAATATAGCACTAAAAGCAGTCAACGGAACTCCTATCAGGTTAAAACGGAGAACATAACAATACGAAAAAAAATCAAACGACGAAAATAGACACTGTGTTCTTTTTGTTAAGTTATGTATAGGTATAGTCGTCAGAATTAAAAGTAATATCTCTCCAATAAAAAGTTAAATTGCGGCCTAATAACTTCTGATCCGTGATCAGAGTGGATAAGACCAAGATATTTATAATTTTACAATTTATTACGTGGAATTCTACTTCTGGCTACATATCTCAGCCATCTTGAACGTGCAGCTTTGACAAATTTTATGCGAAGAGAAAAGAACAGCCACAATAAAAGCAAAGGTTAATTATTTTATGATTCTCATTTTAGCAATTCTGTCAGTTTTATTATATTGTGAAGGTCGGGTGGTCAAAAATGATAACGGAAAGGGGATGAATTATCCTTTACTTTCAACTTTACCTATTTTACAAAGCCTCGACGAGACACTGTGTTCCTCTAGATATCACGACGAGAGTGAGAAGAACCACTCAAAATAATCAACAATTTCCACTTCTTCTCCTCACCCTTTTACTAATATTTTAATCAAACCACAAACAACCCTATGGACAGAAGAACAGATACCAAAGGACTGGCAATAGTTCCCATATACAAGAAAGGAGATCGGATTGACGGCAATAACTGTAGAGGACCAACTCTGACCATGATCATTAAAATATTTGAACAGATACTAGAAAGGCAAGTAAGAAAACACATTAAGCGAAGCACAAAGTGTAAGAAGTATATAGGATCATATCTTCGCGATCAAACAGCTGACACAGAAGATGTACGACAAAATGATCAGGGACGTTCAGAAAATATGCCAACCACGTTATAAGTAACAATAATATGTCAGAAGAATTTACAACGGAGAGAGGTCTAAGACATGGAGGAAATCTAAATCCCATACTGTTCATAATATTTATGGACAAAATAGTAAAAAAAATGCAAAGCAGAGTGCTTAGAATTACATGTGGGACGTAGAAACTTACAAGCCGTCTATATATTGGAGGGAGCATTTGCAGACGACGCGACGTCGTGATCATGGCCATCAGTTACAGAAGAATTTAGAAGTTTGCAAGAATGAAGAATGAGTCACTTTCCCTTCACCACTAAGTGGTAACATTGGTTTAGATTATGCATAATAAAACTGAGAATTTATATGTAACAACCTGTAGATATACACACTCTAAACCAAAAGCTCCATGTTATGTTTTTTTCTCGAGTGCCTGATGTAACAATAAAAATGACAACTGGGTCCTTTCAAAATTCGTTATCAAAATAATGTAGGACGAAAGGTCATTTCGTTTTAATTAGTGACTAAACGAAATGGCAAATAAATAATTGAAGGACATGAGAATGTATTTAATTCGTCACCGACTGAAAATGTAAACATCATGAATAATCGCTTGTTTTTACGCTTGGTAGGCGTGTTAGGTTTATAACATGTAAACAGTTTGCCTTGCTAAGTGAAAAATATTTTCGTAGTTATACACAGATTCAAAATACTTATAACGGTAGTGAGATTCGAAGAGAAAGATTCTGTTCTTTAAGAAATGTTTAATAATTTTGGAAGCGACTTTTATAGAACCCATACAATTCAGTTCAGATCTAGCAAAAAATAATTTTCTCTCATTCGTATATTGAGAGTATGAAGTTTCTGTTAACAGCCTGAGTATACATTGTACATTATAATCATATTTTATGTAGTACCATTATTTGTAAAACACCCTATATTTCGTGCAATAACCACTGAGCCAATAAAAGAAAGAATTTTTAGTGAAACGTTTCCATCATTCGTCAACTGCAGAAACCTTCCCTAATTTAATTTTTTTGACTCATTTTGCCACACGAAGGGGATTTGTATTTCTCACACATAGAAGTATTAATGTCTCTTTCTTAAGAGAGAAAGGCGAGAAATGAGCCACTACAAATAAAGAATTTTTTAGTGAAACTTTTCCGTCAACTGCAAAAACCTCCCCTGATTCCAGATTCATTAAAACGTCCGTCCAAATTAAGCCGTCTTACGGCCGGAACATAATTTACTTAGGCTTCATAATGGCCCATCATAATTTGGACGTCACTCGCAAGACAAACGGCGAAAGACGGCTTTTACGATTAGGCCTGCCTCGTCGCTAATGGAATTGAAACCGTTAAGTTATATAAAAAAAAAAACGCCCTTGGAATTGTGTGTTTGTTAAGAGATAGGGCGTAAACAGTATTAGTTTATTGTTCATTAAAAAATTAAGTATCACGGTCTTTTAAATTTCCGTCCAAAAGTTTGCTAACATTAACAACTCCCAAGTTGTTCCTCCTCCGACAAATTAAGCAACGTAATTGAACATCGAGTCGTCAGTAACGAGCCCTCCTTTCAAGAGCGATTTTCGCCTCTCCCCTTTCGCGAAAGTCGTACAAAGCTCGTACCTGCGTAACTTTTAATGACATTCGGCGTTTTTGCGAAAATTTTCTCGGTTGGTGCACGTGGAAAGCACGCCAAAAAAAAAAAAACAAAACTCTTTTCATTAAACGCCCTTATCTGCCGTCGACTAATCTTGCCGTCGCTTCAGTTTATTTCAGCCGTGGCAGGAAGTTACACGCTCGGTTGGTATCGATTCTTCAGTGGAAGCACGTGTACCGCCTTTGGATTCTAAGCGTTCGGGAAACTCTGTTATTTCAGTTAAAAATAATCACTGTTTAATGTATTATTTTTAGAGAATAAACTTAGAGGAAACTGCTTTCAAGTAAACGAAAACTCTTTGCTATTTTACGGGCGCGAAGAATTTTATTTCTCTACAAATCGATCGATTTGAATTAGTCATTTTTACTTCCACTTATTTATCTTAAGCCAACGTGTATTATATACAATGTTTTTTCTATATGTTTTATAATGCTCATGTTTCCTGCCTTTCATGGAATTTATAAATAAATAAGTGAATTATTATTTGGTTCGTTTTTACCCCTTATTACATTGTGTATTTCAGAGACTGAAAGCACTTCATATATTATTTTTAGTATAAAATATTGTGTGCTACACTGCTACATAATGAAATACATATACATATAAAGGAATTAAGAGAGTTTACAATGTTGATAAAACTCTACAAAAGCCAAGGCACGTACTGGAAGTAGTATATAAAACGGGTTATCTGTTTACATTGTTATGAAATTCCATTAGAGTTTTTAGTAAACGCTGAGTTTTACGAGACTGTAAATCAGTTTATTTAAGCTTTTCCCATATTGTGCTTTATAGGTCTATAAAATTGAATCAAATTTAAAAGGTAATCATATTTTATTTATTCTTAATGGATAGCACATTAAATTCGAGCGTTTTTTTTTAGATTACTACATCAATAATAGTTTTCATCGCAACTTAAAGACAAAGCTGTTTTGAAGAAAATTATTTACCCATAAATTACGTGAAATTTTGTTTTCTTACCAACACAGAAAATTAAGTTTAAATTAAAATATGTTTACCGCCGAGGGCTTTTGGGGCAGATGATTATCCAACATTAAATAAAATAATAGAATGAGAATGAAACAAGCACTATTAGAGAGCTGCAAGTAACAAGAACTTATTAAAATTACTCCTCATTCTGCCTCGTACCGTATATATTGCTTTAAGCGTAAGAAATACCTGAATTTGCATTCTTCTTCACATATCTTTCGTGGTATCAGATCGGAGCTTAATTAAATTCCAATAAAATTACGCGGAAAATTTGTGTTGGCGCTTCTGTGAAAGTATGTATTATTAATCAACTGCTATGAAGATTTTAAAGGCGGCAAGCGCAAACGTAATAATAATAAATTAGGCGCGGAAGGCAAATATTAATTACGTTACGTTACGGAATCTATGCGAAAGCCGAACGGTACACCTAAAGCGCGATAATTTATTTAATTAAATCCAGCGATAAAAATACCTGCTCCTATTAACGTTTATTCTTGGTGTATTCTGTTTAATCAGAGACGTTATAACGGGAACGGATTCTTCGAGGAGGTTTGTTTTTGTTCTACGGGAGGAGTTTCTGTTAATTAACTTTCAATCTAAATGTGTTTTATTGTTTCGCGAAAGTCTTGAAACAGACACGTTTACTTTAGTAATCTTATAGCGAAATGCAAGAGAATGTTTAATGCATCCAGTCTAATTCGTTCACATTTTGGGCACAGTTAAAAAAAATTCAAACTTGAGTGTCCTAAATCTTCTTTGAATCTTGCTTCAGATTTATAAAATTTTCCTCTCAAAAAAATATGAAGATTTGAATTATCACGTGAGTCTCTTTTATTCATCTTGCTGTAGAATAAATTGAATCATTCAACCATTTGCAACCATTTACGGGCAAGTGAACTTTACGTTGTTGAAACACTACACCGAGTAATGTTCCAGGACGACGAGTGCACAATCAAATTTTATTTCTAGAGTTTGCATTCGACGACCGACGTTAACAGGCATTACAGCTGCTAGTTTATAGGCAAACGCCATATGTTCGTCCTTTGTCAGGATAATGAAAACAAATGGTGGCGAATTACGTTACAACTTCAACACGAAGTGTCCGTGTCTGTCTCACGATCAAATGACTAAACCCAAATTAATTCCAAAAGACAAAAAGCTACTTTATACAATGACTTCCGGTTATTTAAAAATGTACGCAGACCTATATTCAAAATTGTTTAATAATAAACAAATGTGTTCGCTGAAGTACCGCGTAAAGCGTGAATTACAGAAACTAAATTGGTTAAATAAATACATAACTATTTTTCGAATGCTTTTAGAAAGCTTCGTATTGGAACCCGAATTCCTTCATAATGTTTTTTGTCCTTCGTCGAGCGAAAACGAAATTAAAATTCTGGCTACGGCTGAGATATTCAATTTACTAAATCGAAGCAGCACAAAGTAAGAGCTTACCTAAAAGTATAATAAAATTAGTTCTGGCTTTGTGGTTTAGCTCAGACTGAATACAAAGGGAAGGGCACGTGTGTTTCACTTTGTTCTTGCTTTTTATACATAATAAATTTTGGGGCCTTACGGTAAATTATAAAAAAAAAAAAATTTCTGTCAACAAAAGCTGTAGTATGAACGTGAAGGTGAAAGTAAACCAAAAATAGCTCAATAAATAGTATGAAAGGCAATTCGCCAAATTAATAGTGGTTCATTTTACGAAGAAATCGTTGTGTGATCGTCCATAAAAACCGAGGGCTACGTCTCAATATCGGTGAAAATAATTTGAGATATTGCCTATTCCCGCAAATAAGGTCCGTAAACTCTCGTCTCGATATGAATTGATTCTTACGTCTAAATATAAGCGGTTGACTGAAATCAATTTTGTGTTTTACTTTCGTTTTTAGCGTCATCCACAAAATTTTAGATACACTCTCGATGATGTCGTGAAAGTCGATGATGCCGCCGTGTAAATAAAAATGAGGATTCCTTTTTATCAACCAAGCAACAGAAAGTTTTAGAGATCGATTCATGAAAGAAATTATATTCTAGCCAATTTTTATAACGCTGAAAATATCTACGTTTCGCTGTCTTACCTGCTGCTTATTTATTATTTACCTTGAGGAAACTGTCAACTTCAACGAAACGTAGATATGTCAACCGTTATAAAGATCTAATCAATTTTGCAAACCAATTCTACGATAAAATGTAGCAGCGATTTTTATCGAAGAACCCCAACGAAATATTGACACAAAAATTTTAGGGCAAAATAAATCTTTTAGAAGTTCTTTAATTCCAACCTATTATTATTAATCCAGGTTGAATTATATTCCCATAAATCGAGCTGACCAAAGAGAATAATTCCAGTTAAAAAATGATACGTGGATTAAAGTAGTCAATTAGTCATAAAATAAATGAATTAGGTCCGCTTAAATACTAATACCGAATGAAATTTATATTACTTATTTATTGCTGCTTTCTTTTTGAAAATATCAAGAATTAAAGCTGGTTTAACGTTATTATTTCATTTCCTTCTCAAATAATGATAATCAAACCTTGTGTAAAAAAATTGTGACAAGGCGTCATCGTCCAAATTTATAAGTAAAGTTTTAAATCCGAAGCACAAAGTTCAATCTGGGGGCTGTGTCGAAATTTATTGCTGCCGAATGCTCACAAGGGAAACAGCAAATTCCTTGTATGGTGGCGTATTTCGCGGAGAATTACGACGTTACATGGTTTCGCGTCGACGCTTATTAAATTTTCTTACGTGCGTTTTCCCAAGGTCTTGTGTTTACCCCGCGTTCAAGCTTTAAAGCAGGAGCAAAGCTTCGTGCGACTTGATGTAACTTAAACGAATTAATTCCAATTTATTGGAGTTCATTTCAAAATGAAATAAATTATTTTGAAGTGCAAGTCAACGATCTTTTCATCATTTCCTTGGGAAGAAATAGAAGTAAGTTGGCTCGTAAGTAAATGGTCAATGGTCATAGACATACCTTATTTGGAAAGATAAAAGAAATTAAAAGAAAGAATAGAGTTAGGAGTCGCTCTTTACATAGGCTATACATTCCTGACGGAATTAGAGCCGCTCAAAGTTGAGCTTTTCTGAGCTTGGCTGCTTTTAGTGGGTGGTAGGTTACTCCTCTCCATTTTTCCTTTTTGCCTTCCTACAGATTTTTGTGCTTCTTTGCTTCCTCTGTTATCTACTTCCATTCCTTTATGTTTCTCCTTTGGTCTATCTTCAGGTGGTTTCCATTTTATTATTTTTTTATTATGGCATCATCTTCTAAAGGGTGTTTTTTTTAGAGTGATAGAACTTTAAAATGAAATAAAATACATAAAAATCATGGTAATGGGCATAGTATTGGCTTTATTGGAAAGATAATTTTATGACATTAGTGTTTAAATACGATTTTGTACATATGGGCGTCGCGGCTGGCACGAATGAAGCGCAATCTGCAATAAACTGATTTTGTCGCGCGCATAAATTTGCGTAATGGACCTGTTAGTTGCTCTTCACGATCGTGTGATATCACACCTATGGATTATTTTCTGTGGGGATATGTGAAGTCGCTAGCCTATGTCGATAAACCACACACGTTGGACCACTTGGAAGCCAACATTCACCGCGTTATAGCCGATATCCCCAGTTGCGCGAAAATGGACTTCCAGATTGCGCTTCATTGGTGCCAGCCACTCGCCCATATGCCCGAAATCATATTTAAACACTAATGTCATAAAATTATCTTTCCAATAAAGCTAAAATTTGTTTTCAAAACAAAATCGATTGTTGCATGTTTCATTTCAAATAACGAACAAGTGTTCGAAACTGCACGCTGTAAAAATACAACTCGGAGTAATTAAGCGAGACGGCCTGTCCTGTCTCAAAGGGCTGGCTTGCCACCCCAAAGAGTTCTTTAGAAATTCATAGATACATTATAGTTGCACAGACGTCACAAAACAAATCTACTTGACGTTTTAGATTGGGTTGCTTGGATTTTTGTATATATTTTGTCGCGTTAAAATTTCAGATACATGCACATTAGCGGAAAAGGCATATAGGATTACGCTCAAGTTAAAGTATTTTGTTTTGTCTGGTTCTTTTCAAAGTTGGCGTCATAATTCTGGGTAAGCTCAAGATGCGCTTGGAGAGAAAAACAAACTGCAGATGGTGAGGTACAGACGCGTTCCGTATGACAGTTTTGAAGCACGTAATTTATAGGTGTTTATGAGAAAATGCATTCAGGGCGTGTGTTAGAATTCAAATCAACGATTACCATTGGTCGGTGGGTTTTTAAAAATCTATCTGACAAGTCCGAGGGGGTGTTGTTAATTTTTACTTGCGGAATAGGAACACGGAAACAGGCAGATAGCATTGACGCTTTATCGAGAACGGTCCAGTTCAATTCTAATTTGGCTTAGCTGTTTTTTGCTTAAGCGCTTGTAGTCTTTATTCATTTTACAGTTAAATCATTTATTCCGGTACGGGTAAATAAAGTGTGTTGATAAAAAGGGCAATTAAAAACAAACAATTACGCGGCGCGGATGTATTTAAACAAATTGCGCTAAGTGCGTGAGTGTACGCGATCCGCGGATTACATTTCTTTGTATCCTTTCGTCACAGATTTGGTGGTGTCAATTGAGTGAGAATAATTTAAAATTGCATTAATTAGTGACTAGAGAGTCTAACATTTCCGAAATTCCATTGCTTTAGATAAATTTAATTAAACCATTTTATTTTCATTGAGTCGAGTTTCAAATTCCAACAAAAATTGCACTTGGTAAAGTTTTGTCTCCTTAATTATTAGATTAGTTCTGTGATTAACCAACCAGCAGCGGTTAACTATCCATCAAATCTACCTGTAAACTCTGTATACTGTGTACTCTAGAAATCGTCTCCCTTTTGAAAATGTTCTCTGCCAAGTTAGAAACACACTAACGGCTGTTTTCGATTTGTACAGGGAAATCACTGGCTTGAGGCAAGTCATATCTGCCGCCGAAATCACGTGTGTCAGCACAATTTAACTCAAAAATCAAGACAATTAAATTGTCTGTACGAATTTCGTAAAACCGCGAGACCAAATAATTTGAACTACATATTCATAGCCATCTTCTTAACAAAGTTTGTTTCACACCCTGTATGTGTGTGGGCCAAACTGTAGTCTTTGCCGAGAGATTTTCCGGTTAATTAGAAGCCATTGCCGAGAGACTGAAAGTGCCAAAAACACCCATTGTGTAGTGCCAAAAAACAATCAACTAGGTTCTTGCGCTATCAATTGATTGATAGGTTTAGGCGGCGAAAGAGCGACAAATAGAGGAACCTGAAACCCAGGCAAGCGGGTACAGAGTACCACCCTCGATGCAAGGCGAAAGTAGTCGAGAAAAGCTCCTACTATTTCGACCTCAATTAAACGCTCTGGTGAGAGGAGTAGCAGTAGCGAGTAGGCTCCCTACACTCCACCTTATTAATCAGGTTAGTTAGAGACAGGGTTATACCACCACCTCCCATGGGAGTCCGTGAAAAACAGGTGATTGCTACTGATTTACTTGCAAATTGATCGCTGTATCACAAATTGTATCACATACGCCACCCGAACGTCTAATTAATTTGTCCCACTATTTAAGTACGCTGTATATGTATACCCATTGTGTCACAAGTACGTTGGTTGACTGAACAGAACGAGTCTTAGAGTACGATTAAAGTGACAAACACTAGTACCAAGACCAATTGAAGTTGAATGCTAATTTATTGTTAATTTAATTGAGGAGCAGAGTTCTCCTACTATGTGTGTTTTAAACCACCAGCTGTGACAGAAGACAGGCTAGACCGCTGATATTCGGAAAGTGAAATCGGCTGAGCGAATTACACTGTACTTCCTATCACTGTAAATTTTTCCTTGTTTCGTTGTATTGATTTCAAACGCAAGGGTTTTACGCTCACGATATCAGACCCCACAGAGGCTGATGCAAGGAGTGTTTCCCATTTTTTTCTCAATAAATAATTAATTAAATTTAATTGTTGCATTTTTTATTTAACATATCTAATTCCTTTGTTCTGACGAGTTATTTATCTCTCGCACCAAAGAGTCAGGTTACTACAACGTAATTACGGGGTTACATTGCCGATCGGAACATAATTAGGAAATACTAGAACGATTAGCAATTTACATAGGGAACTCTAAATATAATATAGGTCATTAGGACCAACAGTAGCAGCCGGCCGGCAATAAAATCTTTGGCTCGAGTAGGTAGACCAGATTAAGGCATGTTAGCTGTAGCATTAACATCTGGATGATCCTTCCCGGAACTTTTTGAAGATAAGTGCTCGCTACCATTACTGAACAATAAGTTGCAATTGTCGGTTTGTTTGGACAGTTTATTGATTGTTTGCTTGTCCGGGAAGTAAACAAAGGGGGTAAGTGGGCGCGTCACAAACACTCTATCACAGAAAATAATAGGTAGAAGAAAGGCTACAGGGAATGATAGAAATTGGCAAAGAAGAAGACAGAAACGTAAAAAAATGGGCAAAAGATGAAATGAAATACTAGTATGTATATACAGTCACAATAATTAGTCATGATATCCCGGAATCACTTCTAAGGCGTAAGATTTGGATGCATTCGACGTTGATAATTTTTAAGGAGAAGGATACGATGTCCTTAAGCTTTCTATAAGCGTCATGATTAATTATTGCGATTGTACATATCGAAGTTCATAAGAGCAAAAAGATTAGTGAAGAAGAAAAAGTAGTTGATTTCAAATTGCACAAAGCCTTATACAAAACTTCGTTTTCAATTAAAAAATTCATGTAATATAGCCTGTCCATCACTTTCTTGTGTTTTACAGGAAGAATAAATATATCTGAATTAAACATAATTTCTTTCTATGACTATATACTATGTAGGGATTTGTCAAACAACCGATTTAGGCAAGATAAATTGAGTAGGTATAACTTCGACGTAGATATTCGGCGAATAGTTATTCTATCCTTATTCAACTGGGTCTTAGAGATTCAATTAGATTTTCTTTTTGATATTCATTACTCTGTGGGAATCTAATTACTTTGTTACACTTTAATCTTGAATCTGGGTCAGCTTTCATCAGAATTACGATTTCAATTTCAAACTGAAGTAAACAGCGGAATTACCTCTCCTCTTTTCTTTACTTTAATAATAGAAAATTCGTAATCAATATTAACTTTTGATACGGCAATCCTAGTTATAAGCCGAATGAAACTATTACTTATCTACCAGGAGAATCGTTTTTGCCATCATATTGCTACGAATTCGGTTTCAGATTAATCACATTTATTTGAATTAAAAAAAATGTCCACTCACCCAACACGATATAATAATACAAACAAAAATATTGTTACGGAATGAAATTATTGGTCAGCCTAATACCACACTTTAACAAAAAGGAGCTTACATGCTCTGACAATAACTAGATCATGATACTAATTGAATTACCCTGATTTAAGCAAACGTGGGATTTATATTTGCTTTGGGAATCGAACACTTCCGAGTATTAAATAAGTGAAATATGCACGTTTAATTGTTCCCAACAAGTTTGAATTTATTAATTTTATGAAATTATTGTTAATATTATTAGTTTACTTTCTTTGACTTTAAATCTGAGTTTGGTGCAGTGCAAGCACATAAAAGACAAGGTGTTCACAAACAAAGCCAAAATAAAGTTCTTTTTCTCGCCACATTCCCACTTTGAAGTTCGAGTCGTATAACTTTATTGCGACTTTTTGTTTGCTCTACGAGACAAGCGTCCGTTACTAAATCAATAAATTTTTGGCCACGAACGTCAAATTGCGGCCCTGCATTGCGTAACAGTCGGGGAGTTTAAGTTTTTATCAACGGCCATCGTCGAAAATACCTTCTGTTCATTTTATTGATCGATTCTTGTCAGGAAGATGTAAAACAGAAAGGAATACAGCGGTGTGTTTAATCTATGCAACATTTATGAATATATAGCAGTACTGATTTAAATATTTAACGCCCCCGTTCGATATCGGTCAACGTACTGTGTGATGTCAAAAAAATTGCACGTTGCGCAAAACCAGCGTCATTTTTCAAAATTATATGCAAAATTTTTCTTACTTAGTTTTTTTTTTTTTAATTAAACAAATTCAATTCAATGTGGTGACCAACCTTATAAAAATGTATCCTCGAAAGTAGGTTCAAATATGCAACCGATCAATAAAACTGATTGTGAGTAACTTTGGGAGATACGTATTTGCTTCACCTTCGCCATTTCTTTGATGTCTATTTTGTGAAAGTCCGGCGTATTTTTTTATTAACCCCAGATGTGGAGGCTGCAGAGTTTTTCACATACCACCCGCTAAAATAGAACTGCGTCTTCTCCTCAGTCTTCCATCACCTGGTGTTTGATCGATCTACGCAAGAGAATGCCAACTCAAAACGTGCGATAAAATCAAATCAAATTGCACGTCATTGCATGAATGCAATTCCACCGAGAGCCACGATGTTTATCCGCGAATTATTCGGCGCACGTAAACTTCAAATCCGTTCAAACGGAGCCAAATAGTTCGATTTGTTTATCACCAGCTATTCCAGGGATTATTTTACTGCCAAAGGGGTGAGAAACGTCCGCATCTGAATAAGAAATGAAGGCGAATTTTTTTATCTGATAAACGAAGACGAAACCCTTTAGAATACCGAAAGAAATCAATTTCAAAGCAGCGTTAGATTTAAGGATTGTTTTGGAGAGGAGAAGCTGAAGTGTCTGCAAGGGGATAATCAATGTCGTAATGCAATTACTCTCCGAACCAGGAAAGAAAGGTCAAATGTCTCGTGACCTAACCAAGAGAAAATTCTGTGAGAGGTTATTACAAAATCAATTTTAAATCGTAGCTTAATATTTTTACATTCAATTAACATGCATCCAAAAATAATTACTATATATAAACATCGAGTTATGTGTAACGTGAAATTTTCTTTCAGATATAAGTATTTATATTATAAATGAAATTATTTATAATTTGGGGATTGGATGTCAGAAAACGTACAATATTTAATTAATCAACATAGTAAAGAGTTCATTAAAGAAATCTCCTCTATACATATTTTACTAGCTACCTACCATAGAGATTAACATCACGTTGCTTAATCATAATTAGGTTGGCTTAAAATTATACTGTTGCAGTTTGTGAAGCAGCGAGATTATGTCACCAGCTACATACCCATCCGAACGTGTGTAACATTGCGCGAGTTTAATACGATTAAAATTAATACCTTGGAGTATTGTTACTGCAAAACAGGGCAGTTAATTTCTCCATAAACTCAGAGTACTCCATTAAAATATTCCATGTGCAACAACAAATCATATTCAAGCTTATAATTAATATCCATTAGAAAATGGGAAGTTGTAATGGAAAGTTTAACGTAGTGCTTCACAGATTATATTCTTAATTACCCAAAATTAAATTTAATTTAATCAAACAAATTTTCTAGTAGCTGACGTTTGTTTACAGTAATATTTAAAATCTCATTAATTATAAGCGATCACAGTTTAGGAAACTGCCGGCGTTTACACTAAGTTAAAAATAAAGCTCGGCGCTTGGCTATTGATTTGAGACATTTCGCGCTGCCATTAAGATTTTCAAAAGCGAAATAAACGCCGGCTCTCTTTTCGTGTTTAGCTAACGAAAGAAAAATCTTTTTTTTTTCTTAACCATTCCCGCTAAGATAAATGAACACCATTACGCGCCAAAATTGCTCCATTTGTGTGTATTATCATCTGGCTCATTGATCACGTGCTTAAATATTTATTATCTCGCGTGTTTTCATAAAACATAGTGTATAATCAAGATAAAGCAAAGGTAGATAGATACACGTGTACTCATGTGAAAAAGTAAACTATTTCCCAGTTGCGTTATTAGAAAGAAAAAAATGGTAAATCATGTAGCTATTAATAAATTGACTCAGGACTTGATTGCCATTTGATTTATGCAAACAAGCATTAATTTAATCGAAGCATGAATCTCATTATTGATGTATTTTTTATAACCGAAAGTTTTTTGAAGTGCGTTTTGACACAAATACAGAAAATAGATGAATGATAGTAAATCGATACAAGAGATTCCCTACGGTTTCCAAACTGCACGTTTAATAATAATAACAGTCACTTTCTATTTATGGTATTTGAAACTATGACCTACCTCGGTGGCGCAATGGTTAGTACGATTAACTGCTGAGCCATCTGCTAAAACATGAAGGCAGTGGCTTATGCCAACTTAATCTTTCGTTCCTCCGAAATTGTAGTGGGATAAGCTTAGGGTCTAGCATTGGACTAACCATTCTGTTCAGAGAAAGCTACTCCAAGAACCAAGCTTAAAAACTCAGGAATACACGCATTAAAACTAGGGGCCTCCAAAATCTGTGCTTTTTTCACATTTGATTCTAAAAGAGTTCTATTTCATGAATAACGACAATTTGATACAAGCGATTAACAACGGTATGAAAATAATTCAACAACTTGGAAATCGCCGTTGATTGTTCAAAAATGAAAGTTATTACGAAATCCTAATATAAAATGTGAATGATAATGTCCAGGATTAGCTTGACAGCACATTAACGACAAATTCTTATCATTATCCTGGATACAATCACGCTAACGTTTGTTTTTTTTTTCAATCATTCGTAATTTGATTAGACAATAAGTAAGTACTTTGTTTTGAAATGTTGAAGTTAATGGAATGAATATTTAATACACATTCTGAGCACCTGAAATTCTGCTTTGAACGCAATTGGGCTAAAAAATTGTGGCCGCATTAAATACGCGTGTACGTGTAAGCAATTTAAACTTCAGGATGAACATAAATTTTACTAAATCCTTGGCAGTGTGGGATTGTTTCGACTAAAATGTTTTTTGCATTCCAAATTTTTAGAAAATAGACGATCCTATTTTACTGTTGTTATTTTTTAGTTCCCTTATTTTCCTGATTCAATTTGACCAGTCTCGGTAAACATTTTAATTTAAGACTTGCATTTCAAGCTCTTATATGTAGAACTAAACTGCTTCATTTAGTTGACGATCCGGTAATGTCTCATTTGTAAAGTGCTTAATGTATAATTCAGAATTAATTGTTTGCAAATGTAACGAACTCGCCACGAATTCATTTTAGAACTGTCAGAAAATGAATTCGTTCTCTTACACGTTACAAGGAAACTTTTGCAATGCTAATCTCTATATTTTAAGACCTTTTAAAGTAACCTTTTAACAAAAAATTTGAAAAACAACAAGAGTCTGGGTCAGAACGGAGTCGTAGTAGAATATATAAAATATGGAAGTGAAATTATAAGACAAACTGTGGGAACTAGTAGAGGCGATTTGGAAAGAAGAAAAGATTTCGAAATGCTGGGAAAATGCCTCTATTTAGAAAAGGAGACGACACTCAGTGTACTAATTATAGAGGTAATTCGTGTCTAAATAAAAACCTAGTCAAGTAGACTACATTTACTAATTCTGCAATGTAAATGCAATGGATAAATTCTCGATCACAACCCACTTGACCAGGTTTTTATTTAGACGCTCGTTATATCTATATGAGACGTAGTTTACAAAATTGCGGTAACTGTAATTAAAAAAAGGGTTGAGGCATCAGTGGAAGGGCTGAATATCAAGCTGGGTTTGGGAAGGGAAGGGGAACCACAGATCAACTCTTCACATTGAAAGAAGCATTAACAACATATTACGAATATGGAATTCCAACAGAATTCCTTTCATAGATTTTAAAAAGCCTATGATTTTCTAAAAAGGTCAAAACTGTTGTAGCCAAAATTATTTTTAAAGAATGAGAGCCTGTAGTTTAAAATGCCCAAAAAATATCTGTATATCAGGGGACGTTTGTTTATGTTTTGATGATAAACCTAGCCGAGGGAACGTAAAATATTAAGAGGAGAGGAATGACAGTCTTCGCGTGAATGCAGATTGAGAAATGTCGGTAAAGGGCGTAACGAATTGGCCTGGTGTTACGCGTTGAGGTGACGAGATGTGTGACCTAGAGGGTGGCTACAGAATATTGACCTGAGGAGGCAACGTTCTGGCAGAAGTAGCATCGCGGTACATCCCTGCGGGATGAGGATCATGCAATGAGGTGGAGTTATTCTGATATAGCGGATATTATCCTGATGGCGATGATCCGGAGCGTTGGCCAGGGGGGTGATACCGTGCACCAGTATACGATATCTTGTGTGACTTGTCGCAGTGTTCAGCAACGCTGATGAAGTGCACGATATCGGCAAGACAATCAGCTGGTATTCCATATTCATTGTGAATGGCAATTCAGTTGTGTTCCTGACCTGGTGGAAGCATTGTGTTCCAGAAAGGTCTAACATGACATGATGCTCACTTAACCGGAAACGGAGTAATGCTGACACTTACGCGGTCAGTGACATCAATTGATCCTAAGAACGTAAGCTTAGGAGGCAAGGTATGCTAATATCCATTGGGAGGTTTTCGAATTACAGGTGAATGTGGGGTTAATGCATGCGAAGATAGGAAGTCAACGTCCAAGGATAACTTCCGTAGTGTCCATTATCAATGTAAGGGAATGGCTGCTACTAGATTCGCCGTTTGATTACGCGGGGGCGCGCAAGGCCCCCCGGTTAGTAGTATTTGATGTATTTTCGGACATCCGATGTAAATCGCTTTGATTGTTGTAAGTGTATCCGTTTCTCACGATGCATGGTATGCGCGATAAGCGAGATGAAGAGAGAGAGAGAAAACTAGAAGGGATTAACAAGCGAGCGAGTGTTTATCAGAACGAGGTGTGCTCTGTTTAACGTTATTACTATTTTGACCCAAATGTACAAAAAAAAACGCTTCAACAAAACGAACTAGAAGTACCAGAAAAGTTGGTAAGGTTGGTGAATATGACGCTTGTGAACACGACAAGTAATATGAGAGTAAAAGGACAAAGGACAAAAGGACAAAGGACAGAATATTTTGACGACGGACAGACCTTAGGCAAGGGGATCCGCTCTCCACTCTGCGTTTCAATATAACTTTGGAGAAGATAGTAAAAGATAGTCAGTTAAACAGAGAAGGGAACATATTACGTAAAAGTCATCAGTTGATTGGGTATGCCGATGATGTTGCCGTAATGGCTAGAAACGAAAAAGAGCTAAAAAGGATAGTGGGACGATTAGTAAAGACAGCTTACAGAGTAGGACTACACATAAATCAAGAAAAAGTGAAGTGATGAAAATTGGGGGAAGTGACGAAGCAAAGGGAAAATTTGAAATAAATACACGACCAGAAAAAATGTTTTTCGAACACTTCGTGTGCTTAGGAGCGCTCATAACAAATAAGTGCAGTGAGGAACAAGAAATTCAAACAAAAATAAATAAAGCCGTAATGATGAATTACCTACTACGCGCGAAAGAACTGTCGAGGAGTACGGAAATCAGAATTTACAAAACAGTATTAAGACCAATCGTATTGTATGGCTGTCAGTCATGGGTGCTAAATAAGAAAACGCAAAAAATGTTGATGAGGTGGGAAAGAAAAACAAACAGAAGGAGAGTAAATAACATATCTTCTGTAGGGTTTAGCAGCCATTACTCTTACCACCCTTTAAACGAGGACCAACATTTTTTTTCAGGAAATGGAAAGTAGCTCCCAACAAATAGATCAGAAATACCTTCGTATCCACAGAAGGAGTTTTCATGGGTTATTTGTATTACTTAAATTACTGAAAAGGTAGTTATCAATACATAAATAATATTGGTAATGCTCTCAGTGTCAATGAAAAGCGAGTCGAAAGTACACCTGAAGTCGCATTTGTAAGAGTAACAAAAGGGCGAGTGTGATTCAGATTTTATTTTTTTTAAAGTTTGACAGAACCAGTCGTAATTCTTTGACTTCAGGAAATAGTTAGCGTTGGTTAAATTGGTGACAAGAACATGGTGTATCAGATAAGTAACATATATTAAAAAAAAGCAAGGGTCCTAGATCAGATCCCTGCAGAACTCTATTTCCTCACTTGAAAAACTTCTAATTTTTTTACTGGTATCATCGCAGTACCCGAAGAAGTAAAAATAATTTAGGAGACAGATTATAAATTTTCAGCTGCTCAAAAGGATTTCATGATTTGCGCAAGCAAAGGCCTCGCAGAGTTTATGTACAGTCCTTGTTCTGTAAATATAATTATGTATTTATGCATAATGCAAACTGTGGACCTGCCTGGTCCAAACCCGAAGAGATTATATTCCACATTAAATATCCCAAGAGGATCCACACCCCAGATTCCAAGAGCACCATAACTTTCGGATCAAATAAGACATAATTTGGTTTTTCTAGGAAACATTGCAATTCAGTTTATAAAGACTTCACAACCGTGCACGAAAAAATTTCCCGCATTTCAAATTTCTTCAATAATTAAAACGTTTACGATGAAATACAGAAATAAACACTCAGTAAAATATGAAACACTGCAATAACAAACTGCGGCTGCAGTTTATTTAAATTTGAAAGTTTGTTTCCGCAAGCGTGTAAATAAGCCATTAATAATTATGATGCAATATAGTGAAGTAATACTTTCCGGTTATTTATTCAAAGTTAATTTGGCTTATACAAAAATCTGGTTTCTGACATGGAGATGAATCTGTCTAAATTAAGCAAGCAGGCAGAAGGTGTGGTTTGTTTAAAATAATTCATTCGTAATCCCCCGAATGTATTCAAATCTACGCGAAATAAGACAGCGGCCTTAAAATTTTCAGGGAATTTCGCTGTGTTTAACATTCCGCTGGTATAGTTTATTTACAATGCATTGCTTCAGAGCCTTTGTTAATGCGTCCATTTACTCTTGGCAAAATGTGATTTGAAAGCACGTGGGAATTGGCAAATGTTTACGCATAGATATTTGCGTATACGAAGTTGGGTTAATAACTAAACACCCTTTGAATAGGTACGCGCAAACAAGTGACTCTATGGGGTAAAGTACGTTTGAAAGGCTTCGTGAACGTCGTATTTGGTTTAAATCCCTTGGGTCCCTTTGCGCTACAATGATCTTGAAGATTAGATAAAATGCATTTACATTTAGAAACAACTAAATTTAATCAAAGCATATTTTTAATTGTCCCTTAATTATTTTATCCTTGCCATCTCATTCTGAGTAAGTCTCGTTATTTATTTACGTACAAGAAGCTACACTTCAAGTTTATTTAAGAACATTTAGCAAAACACTCCTTCTGCAAACCAAAACAATTTATATTTAATTGAGTTCGCTTATTTAGTTTTCTTTAACGAAACAAGGCTGTTGTTATTAGAAGTATGCACATAAATAGCACCACGTAATTAATTACGAAAATTAGCAATGATTGACGTATTTAAAGAACTTTGTATCTGAACATAACAAACAGTGGGCTATTATAGTTAACCTATAACGCACGTCCGGAAAAAATAGAGTTCAAAGCGAATCTGCTCAAGGTAACTCGCATTGTACCCGAGAAAAATTCATCATTGTGTCTGTTTACAGTCCGCCCCTGCATTCCAAACAATACGATTTATGTGTGGCCGTACCTTTCAAGTCGGACTACATACATACATATGTGGTACCGCCATACGTTATTCGCAAATATTTAACAAGTTGGCAAACTGTTGTTATTTCAACCACTTCGATAATTAAACATCCCGTTCGTTTGTAAGGGCTCGTGGTTTATTACCTCAGTTGACGATTAGATTTGCGACGCATTTGAAAGACGATCCCTTCGGGAAATTAAAAAATAGACCTGCCCCTTCTTTTGACGTTGACATTTTACTATTTATACTATTTAATACTTTTAATTGCATTCCGCCGACGACGGGAATAGGAAAATATAAGAAAAAAATTACTCAAGCAAAGTAACTTGAATCGCATTCAATTTGCATTCGTTTTCACCTTAACTAGTCCAAACATTCTTAATCTCTCACATTTCTTTTACGTAGCAAGTTGTATTCTAGGTATATACTATGTACTGAATCAGTTTAAAACTTACACGGAAACAAAAAAGTTCTAGTTTTGTTCCGGACTTCCTTCCAACAAGAATAACTAACTTTGCATTTAAAACAATGCATTGCAAGTTAAGGCCAAGGTCAAGTAAATTACATTAGAGTTCTTACTGTTACTATTTGTTGGGGGAGAAGAAAAATAAATTACAAAAGTATTCTAATGAGATTATAAAATTGATTCAATACATACAGGTAATTGACTGAAACTGAAATGAGAATAAATAGCACAAAAAATTGAAGAAATAAGGAAACGCTGTGTCTTCGCTTCCTCCATCCCTTTTGCATTTATATACCGCTTTCTGTCTGTTGCATTACCTATGTTCTCACTTTACATCAATTACCTGTATATCATAGATACAAAATCGCATCAGGTGGTTGAGTTTCCATACTTTTGTTTTATAAAAAGAGCTGCAAGAAGCTTGGCAACCTATTAATTTATGCGAAGACGTCTGATTTTTCTCTCTTGTCCAATAAAATTTAGGAAGGCGTCGTAAAATTGAAACCAGCTCGTCTCCGATCTTACAGTTCAAAGCATCTGGTATCTACAAAGATCAGCAGGTTCGCATTTATTACAGCTTGGGAATCTTTAATTAAAATCGCTCTCTGAGATTGGACTTTATTTTTATTATGGAAATAAAATGTTGATAAAATTGGTACGTTTGCGACGTAAACATTTTTGAAATGAATTCGGACGCTGCCGAAAAACATAGGGTGTAGAAGAGGAGAATAATTTCTTTAATAAAACAAACTGCATTAAGTTGTCAGCATTTTTTTAATTTTCTTTTCCAGTTTTTTTAACACACTGAAGGGTTGTGGAATAATACATTGGAAAAATGAAAACCTATTATAAGACAACAAATAATTTCAAGTGTACAGGGTGTTGAAAATAACCAGTCCATAAGTATGTTAGACCTTATGATATTCTCTATTGTATATATTGTGTATATCTATAAATCGGCTTTTTATAATGCTTGGTTCATCAGCTATACAAGTCTCTACAATAGCATTTATTTGTTGCAATGTTGTACAATAAATAGCGGCCACCAAAATTTGCTTGAAATATGACCGTTATATGGGGGTGGCCGTTATTAAGAGTGTTTAGAATATGTAAATGAAAAAAAGTCTTTTATATCTGTGCTTTTTTATTAAATTAAGTCTGTAACATAAATTCAGATTAAAATCGACTATGTGCATTAAAAATTTTTAGTGCATACACATGAGGTATGTATTACAGAAAATTATTAGCCACCGTATTACATATTGCTATGATCTCTGGGGGATTTTACTAATTTTCTGATATGTCCTACGTTTTGGGTGCCAATTTAATGCTTTGATATGCCGTCACTTTGGGCGACAATTTAATTGCTGTGTTATCTAATATATGCGTTTACGTGTATAATAACAAATCAAATTTTAGCACAAATAGTGATGTGCATCAGACAAATACACGCAATAAGAATGATTTCAGGATCCCTTTTGCTAGATTGTCGGTCACGCAAAACTCCACAAATTATTTAGGAATTAAAATTTATAATAACCTTCCAAACGAACTGAAAATATGCCGTAATGTTACAGTTTTTAAAAAATTGCTAAAACAATATTTAACTTCCAAATGTTATTATTCTGTAGATGAATTTCTGTAAACGAGTTATTGTGGAATACGTAGTATCACTTGACGCTCTTCTAAACATGTATCTACTTGTCACTTGAAGAATAAAGCATTATTATTATTATTATTATTATCTTAGAGTATTTTGGACAAGTCTTTGTTTTTTTTTTATTGTATTACTTCCTTACTTTGTTGTTTTTTCTCTGGGGGTCTCTTCTTCGATGATGAATTTTGCAGTGTATCTCGTAGACTAATTTCTTTGTTGTAGAGTGTATTTTATGTGATAAATTTTGGATGTAGATGGCACTCGCGAGCCTTAACATTCAAAATTATCTAATGTCGTGTGAGTTGTGTGGGTGTATAATAAAAAATGTAGTAGAAGAAAACGTAAAACATAGTTTATTGTGCTACTTTAAATAATTAATTTTCGCAAACTAATTATTCCACAAGAAGTTCGGGTTGTTAAAGGTAATTATAATATATTATGTATTTAGGTCGAGTTTTTCATAAAACCTTTCCACTCATCTTCCATACGATGGTCCAATGCATAAATCGGATTCCGCGCGTCGGCGGTTTTATAAGCGTGACGGGGCATAAGTTCACGCGATAACTAACACAGCGCCCTCACTTTTTTATTCTCCGAACTTCTTATTATAACCTACAGTTTCCTTTACACGTTGAATTATATTGCATTATATAAATTATCCTAATATTTACCATTCTAACTTAATTCCTACGTACTTACACTTTAAAAAAATCTAAACAATTTATTTATAATAAATAGTTAATTTTAAATTGATTGTTTCTAAAAATATTTACTTAAAATTAAGAAATTTGGCAAAACAACTTGAATTAAATTATTTCTTAAACAAATCTGCTAAAATACACTTAATCTATATTTTATTTTATTATTTTCAAAATTATTTCTTATGAAATTTTCAAAGAAATACGCATGTATATACACCGCAATATGTAATTATATTTTTTGGAAACACTTTCCAATTTTTCACATTTTGCTAAAACAATTTGCTTGAACAATTTCTATAGCTAATTCACTGTCATCATTAGAAAATAAGGAATTCCGTACATCTCTTAGTTTTTCACATACTTCAGCCATATCTTTAATGTTTGGCCCACAAAGTTCAGCTTCTTCAACTTCACTTTCACTGTCCAAATCACAGTCTTCGTTGTCAATTAATTCACTGATTATTTCTTGAATGCCTAAATGGGGACTTTCCGTCAAAACATTGGGATCAAAAGATGCATAATTTTCCAGGCTTACACCATGTGCGGGGGAAAGCTCGGCTAATGGAATTTCGTCAACTTCATCGAAATCTTCTTCTTGCTAGACCTTTTCCAAAAATCCTGCTTTCGCAAAACATTTAGAAATTGTAGCTGGCGAAACGTTTTTCCAAGCGGCTAAATACCCAAACTGAAGCACTTGCTAAATTAATGCTTTTTTTCTGCATCTTCAAAAGAACTTTCGCTGTTTGTGAATGTTAGAAGCCTTTCGAAAAGAAATTTTCTGTATCCCAACTTGAAGTTATTAATAATTCCTTGAAGTCATAATCTCTGTTATCATCCAAGCTTTTTTATTAGATACCCACTTCAACGGTAGTTTGTTGATATGAGATCCTTTAAAACAACGAGGGTTTTTGCTTTTGACAATGATTAACGGATTTTCCTTGTCACCTTCCATATTTGCGCAAAATAGAATTGTCAGTCTTTGTTTTGGACTTTTTTTACCATTAAAATTATCGCTTCAAACCTTCAGTTTTCGAGAATTTTCTCTTCTGTTCTGTATTGGAACCTTCTTTAAAGAGCCTCTTTAAGTCGGTTTTGTTTTTTATAATTGCGTTGACTTGTGTTCTTCCAACACCAAACTTTTCAGCCAACTTTCTAGCACTGGTACTAAACTTTTCACTTTCTGTAATAATAGGAGTATAATTTTTTGTTTAAGAGACAAACGTTTTCTTGTTAACGACATGATAATTGTGTGTTATGTGTATGTAGCAAATGGAAAATTAGTATTGTAAAAATCCCTTTAATGACCGCTTTTAAGGGGTGGCCGAAAAGAGAGGTTTTACTGTAAGTTAAATTTTAAATAAATAAGACAGGTAACCTCAGCTCTGATAATCCAAATATGTACATAATAAAAATCAAAGACAACAAAAAATAAATAAACTCTGTAATAATTGTATTCCTGTTCTTCTCTGATAGTTTTTAATCTGTATTGTGCAATTTGCAACTATCATTTAATGTATTCTTCGTAGTAAAATGATTGTAAATTTCCTTTTTATACATTTGAACAAAATTAGGAATATCTTTTGAAATAACGCACGGTTTTGAACACCATATACAATTGTAATGATTTGGCGTTACGCTTTATTTAGTTTAAACGAATAAGACAACTTACGTACAATCACAATCATAATTTATCTATTCATAAAAAGCGAATCCGAAACGTGGTAAGTTACTTTTTGTTTGGAAACCACAAATAAAATGTCCATTATGATTTTTTCTGTAAAGGTTAAGTCATGAATACTGTACATGTACTTTATATTCATGTACATCTTTTTTTAAATTTTGCTTGCATTGTTTTGATCTACGAAGAAAATGTAGATAAAAATAAATACGAAATTAAAGAAAACAATGCAGTTATAGTATATAATATAAAGTTGTGAGTAATAAATAAGTTACTTGCAAATAAAATATTTTTCAAAAAAAAAGAAGAAAAATAGAACATGGGCAATCAATGCGCGAATTCGATTATTCAGAAAGTTTTCCTTTGCTAATAACAACAAACAATAAAAATAAGAATGAAATTATTCCGAATGCTTGAACTCTTGCTTTATTCCATAATTACATATTGCCTTAAGATGAAGATAGTTTAGAGGAATTCAATCGTGCAGTTGTTTGACCTGGATTAAATAACTTTGCCGTTTACTATTAAGATCGTGATAGTAAACAAAATTTAATTCAATGAAATTCAGCTTTATCGAATCGAATCTTTAATATTTTTTTTTACTAAGAAATACACTTTTCATTATTAAATTACATCTGAATTCTGTATGACCGAGTTGAAACGAGGAGGTGATACATTTTGGGTATGAGAAAAATATTAAATACGCAGGGCTAACGCACCCTCCTAAGGAAATTATTAAAAACAAAAAGAACAAAAATTAAATACACATCGACCTGTAGTTCAAGATAAAAAAATTCGATAGATTTATTAAATGTAATAGCTTTTTCCGATTCCGACCTTTCGCATTTTTTTAAATTGAATAAATATCACTCAGGCCCAGTTTTACAATCGTGGAACAAGAACGGAATAACTGTTCGCCAAATATCCTTTAATGTTCCTCCATATCTACGTCACACATCGTCACGTTATACCACAGATTATACCAATAATAATGTTTATCCGACGATTGTAAAATCGGGCCTTAGTATAAAACATCCACAATTTAGAATAATAAATTTGAGTAATTGAATATGAAATTGAAAATATTAAATTTATTTAGTTTTTAATTTGTAATTAATAAATTTTTCTCAAGTATCTAAAAAATAACTGAGTAGAATATTCATTTATTTTCTCCGAGAAAAACAATTTCTTCCCCTTTTTTTTTGTTTAATCTAATCCATTTTTTCCAAACTTAATTATATTAGCGCGAGGCAGAATTAAGAAAAATCACGTCTTTATCTTAATCAGTATTCAAGGGAATTTACTGCTTCTCCGTTACTACATTTTTTGCCGTTTTATTGTATCGTTTCTATTATACACTTGCGTTCCAGCTAGCCATTTGAAATTTCTTTAATGAACGACATTGATATGCAAATGCAAACATAATTAATTTCGTGCGTTGCGCCTCGCATGAATTCTTTTTCTTTTTTCTTTGGATTTTACAACTAGGAATTAATTTAGAAAAAGTAACTTACCCAGCTTGGAAAAATTCTCTGGTCACTTCAGCGAACTCTTATAATTTATTTCTGCTGTCCCTTATGTGTATACGCATTTTTTAAAAATTAACTTTTCGTCGAGTTAAATCAAGGAAGAAAAATTAAGTGAATAAATTGGTGAAATAAATTTAGAAGAAAAAACAATTGCAAAAAAGTTACGCACGTCGCGCGTGTGATGGTACAGGTGTGAGCGTCGTGTCGTCGTCAGGTGAGGTGAATGAACACTGCCGACGTCGGAGACGGTAAGCGCCGGGAGCACGTCAGATCTCTGCGATAACAGGCGGAACAACTGGCGTGCGCTCATATCTCTTCAGCGTCGGTGGTCGTCGCGACGCTTTCAAACGACAGAAAGCATGCGCTTCCCAGTCATTTTCGACACTCCGTCCTCATCGAAAGGGCGGACCAGATAAGCGCCCCAACTTCTTCGCGTTAAATTTCCATTAGAGCAAATAATTTTCCATGTACAATTTTCCCTCTTCGCGAATCATTAAATGATCAATACTTACGAAACAAATTCAATTTGCGAAAACTTTTCGTGAATGCGTTAATCTCGTAAGACACATTTTAGCCAGGACGAACCCATATTTTTTTTTCTGAGCCACTATATAAACGAAATCTTTCCGACATCAAATTCTATTCACGGATTTTGCCCAAAACGAAAATTTGTTTAGACCCGTCCTGTCCGTTCAATTTTTTGTACACGTAGCCACCCACATAAGCGATTTTTTTTCTAAGCATTGAGGTCTTCAGTGAACGCATTCATCACAAGCGACGCTTTTTATAGACTTTAATCTAGAATGAACATTTTAGACCCGTTCGGCACCCTTTTTTTGTCATGACGTTAAAATGAATTAATTGTGAATTCTTCTCTTTGATAACGGATATTTTAAGTTTCAGTTTGACGATAGCAACCCGAGAAACTTGACGAAGAACGAAAGCGATCGTATCGTCAGTTCGGTGGGTTTAAAATATTTAACATTTTATGAACTAGAGGAGAACTTAGAAAGCTGGAAACGTACACAGTAAAAAATTAGTGAAAAATTTAAACACTAAAACCGGTATGTTTAAGTCCAATCAGTTTAGAGTTAAATATTTACTAATCCAATTTATGAAATCGTAGAGCTCGTTTTAATAACCGTAGTGTACAACACTCTGTGTTAGAGAACTTACAGATAAATTAGTTATCTCTTTTGGTAAATCTTTCATACAGATTTATAAGAATTTAATACTTTGTAGTGAATATTTAGAGTAATTTTGTAAATAGATTATTTTTTCTACGGCAATTAGAGTAATTTTGAAGGCAGAGAGAAATTAGAGAAAATAATTTTTACATTTTATAGTAGTGTAAAAAATAGTGTTTGCTGTACTCTAGAAATTTCACCTAAAATTTTTATCAGGTACACTACACATTTTACACGACTCATATTTTTTGCTGTGTATGTGCTTCCTTTTTTGATAATAATTATTATTAATTTATGGCCATAATGTATGCATTAAGTAACAAGAAACAATGAACAAAAAAAATAAAAGTTGTACAGGTGTCCCAAATCTCCGAATTAGTGCGAAGATATCATTTTCTATATAAATATTTTATCAAAAAAAAATTGTTAATAAAAGTTGTGTAGGTTTCCATTCCACATAATTTAAAATTACTTCCAACTCTACCGGGTGATTTATTTCAAAGTTGCAGATCTAAGTAATGATTTTTTAAATGGAACACTATGTATATTATTGCAGTTTTGTATTTTCAATTTCAATTTGTTTGGCGCGTTTAAATTTTTCAATAGTCATTGTCGTTATCAAACCAGTCAACTTTTTTGTCAGTTCCAACGAATGCTGGCCCCAGATTCGAGTCATTTTAATTGTGTTGTCCTCATTTACATCAATTTTTAAACTGTAATTAATAACTTTGTTTTTAAAGAAAAATAATTTATTTAAATCTCTAACAATTACTGTACCCTGTGACAAGTTAAAAAAATGTGCAATTGTTAACATCTGTTTTCCACAACCTCAATATGTCGTAAGCTAGATTTATGACAATACTTTAGAATTATTTTTCAACATGTCAATTTCTGTAGATCCTGATGAAGTGCCGAAATATCAATTTTGTTGACCGAAACTCCCCGCTAACACCAGTCCTATTCTTCAACAAGTATACGGTCGATACTGACGTTTTTCCAGACAAGAAAAAACATGGGGTTCTGCAAAGATATCACCACCAACTATAGACAGGAATCAGTAAAATTGTTGAAAACCTTTTCTAAAACCAATATTCAACTGACAAAAATGTACAATAGAAGAATTTTTCTACGTAAATGCAGGCAACACCACATCATTCCGGACCACATAACAAAGGGATCAAAAAACATTTTGCAACTTATTACCACACAACCTGGACGGACATCAGCCGCCATCAGTTTTCATGAACACAGTTACTTTGATAGGCTGTAGCGACAATACAGACTTTTCTTAAAAATAACCCCGAGATTTTTGTAACGACAGCGGATAAGGGTAATGTCATAGTTATACTTGATTACTTGATAAAAATCAGTATTTTCAAAAATTGAATTCTCTCCTTACGGTTGATAGCTCGTACAGTAAAATTAACCGTGACCATACCCCTGCCATCCAAAGAAAAAATAATGAAATCGTGAAAGAAATGAAAAGAGCAGGAATGATTGATGACACTGACAGTCAATCGAAACTTACCACATACCTGCTATAGCTCCTAAATTGTACGGTTTGCCTAAAATTCGTAAACAAGACTAACCCCTAAGACCTATTGTTTCGTCCATTAACTCACCTGTTGCGAATTTATCGCACTTTATTGCTGAAATATTAACTAAATCTATTGTTGACGATAACGATACTATGTGAAAGATTCCTTTCATTTCGCACAATTCATGAATAATTACGTCTTACCCGATGATTACGTCATAATTAGTCTAGATGTCGTGTCATTGTTTAGCAACATTTCTCTTCCTTTGATAATATCAGGTATAAACAGGAAATGAGATAACACAGCTCCCAACTGTGGCTGCTCCAAGGATTTTTTCACTAAAATTATCGAATTCATTTTTAATTCTAATTATTTCATTTTTAACTCTGAATTTTATTTGCAAACTTTAGGTTGCCCTATGGGTTCTAAGCTGAGTCCGATCTTAGCTTTAATGACCATGGATTTACTATTAGACGATTGTATCTCTAAGCTTTCCTTTAGACTTCCCTTCACAAAGAAGTACGTAGATGACATCATTTGTGCTATTCCTAAAGGCAAAACGAACGAAATCCTTGAGATTTTTAATAGTTATGATGAACATATCAAGTTCACCATAGAAGAAGAAAACTCGGAAGAACTTAGCGAAACTTTCTTAGATACTAAACTGATCAGGTTACCTGACAGCAACACCATAATTTTGGATTGGTACAGAAAACCGTCGCGTCGTCTTCAGGTAGATACATAAATTTCCTTTCAGAAATAGTCTGAATCGATAGATACGAATGTTTTCTTTCATATGAAGCGACGTGTAAATCTTTGCTGTCAGCAAAATGGGGATCATTTACACCAACTTTTATGAATATGCTTTAATATTGAAATTTTTCGTTAACATACTTTAGCCTGTAGCGTTTTGACATGTGTCGATTAATTAAATAGGAATGTCATTCTGGGATGCCGGGACTTAATGACCACATACGAAGACATAATATTTTTATTCTTAAGGAATAATGAATTTTTTCTAAATAACTTTTGACAGATGGCTCCGAATTTGTTTACCTTTCGTAATGTTTGTATTTACAAAGTATTTCAAACATAGAAAGTTCTTTCTGGATACTTTTTTTAAAGAAATTTCTCCGACAGTATCTTTGCTGTAGCTATTCTTTCGAATTCTAAACGCTTTTTAATTGATTAACCAGCAAACAGTGTTTTGCATTATTATCATTAAAATGTTGGCCTTAATAATTAACATTGAAAATAAAATTGAATGTACAACCGCAGCCAAAGATAATGTCATAGGGAGACAGAGAGGGCAGCGAACTATTGCCTTTACTGTTCAGTTAGACGTCGTCGACCACTACTTATAGCGATTTTAAATCGGGGGGACATAGGATGTATATTATGTATTTAATTTTCTGCAGGAAAAAAAAAACTGGACCTAGATAACTACAAAAATCACACTGTATAATAAAAATAAAATAAAATTTGACACAAACTTTAACGTAATGTTTTCGGTAGGTTATGAATCATCTCCTCAAGCAACAATTTATTACCAATCCTTCAATTTCTTCAGTCCTGAAAAATCACGTTAAGGCTGGTTCATGGCCCTTTCGATTTGTCGCAGCACTCAGCAAATAATACCTGCAACTGATGTAATAATTCATCTATGAGCGGTTCAGTGAGCTGTCACTCTTGAGAATTGATTTCGTCTGTCTACCAGAGTGCGGATTATTCCCCGGGAGTTGACAGTGATAGAGGACCGCACTCTACACTTGGAACTAATAACCTGAATACGTAATAAATACATGCCTACAGCTGTATGCCATATATACACACACACAGAGACATGTTAACGAGTACGTAAAGCTAAATACTTATAAATTGTGCTAGTCTAAAATGTTTTCAGCCTAAAGGATTTACATCTTTCATTCAAAAAACTAAAAATATATGAAATGGCGTGCCATCAAGAGAAAATTAATAAATTTGTTTAATTTAATTCAAGCAATCCTAAATTTCACCGTATTTTACAGAATAGCGCGCGTATTAAGGGCCTCTCATTTAAATTTAATTCGCCCAGTATTTAAAACGGAATATATGATGTTTTCCAGCGGGCCATTGTTACCGACGAATACCTAAATCCTGTTGAACTTTGCAGGCGAAGTTGAATTCACGGTTTCAGTTTCGAACTTTAAAACGTTACGAATCAGCAACTTTGAACATGTTATAAACCAGTCGTTGTAAGCAGTAATTATTGTAAAAAGCAGCAACTCTGAACTCTTTGAAAAAACCCCAATTCTGTTGAGTTGCACACCCAGCATCGCGATAAGGAAGAGAGGGAGAGTTCCGTCCTGCGAACAAAACCTCTGCCTGCCGTGATAGCTGAAGTAGATCCGAGTGTATTGTTGTGTGTACTTAACAATAATAACACTATGGCGTTAAATTATGTAGGTCACGACAATTACCCATTCCCTATTGTTCTCGCTCGCTGCGTTCATATTCACGCTAATGTGTCCGGACGAGGAGGAAGAAGAATGATTTCCATGGGGTCTTATGAGAATCAGATAAGCTTTATCTCTTATGCACACAGAAATCGTTATTTAACTTGGATTACGCTAAGTTTAAAGGAAAATACACTTCCCTCTTATAACCTTAATACATGAGATTTTAGTTTCAGTTTTATTAAAATTGCTCCTTCAGAATAAAAATCAGAATAAGTTCTATTTTATTATAAATATCCTTTTCTTCCTTTCTTTATATTTTTAATTCATTTTCTCGTTTTTTTTTGTTTGGTATGGCCGTTCTGGCTCACTTTCTTAGAGAGAATTAACATTATGCGTCAAATTTGTATGTATGGTTGCCTATACATGTTTGATAGGCAACCATACATACACATTTGATACATAATGTTATTCTTCCATAATAAAGTGAGCTAGAACGCTTATAGCATTTATTATTGTGCTGCTTTTAATTTAAGAATCCTTTTATTCTTTCTTCTGCAACTTCTTAAGCTCGTTATGTATTTTGATTGAATTTATTCGTTAGTTTAAGTAAAGTTACACAAGCAGCAATTATTTTAATATTCTCCTGACGTTCGAAATACAATTTCCCGAAGAGCAATTATTCACCGTCGCAGCTTGATTCCTTCATAGTTAAAATGTAAACGGAAAACGTCTGGATCGTACAACACGCTGAATGCATCAAACGAAGAACAGTTTAATTTATTTTTAATTTTCAGATTAAATTTCCGCCCAGTCGAGCACGGTTACTGCGCACTTGGCTGAAATGATATGAAATAACAAAAGCTACTTTGATGTCAGCGCAGAACAGCGGGCAATCTATTTAGTTAACACTACAAAACTAAACGCACGCCGAATGAAATTTTGTATGTACATGTACGGGGTTGGTTTTTGCTAATTTTATTCTAAAGCATCGAGAATTTCAACATGGAACTCAAAGCAGTTCTTGAGTACACAAAAATTATAGTACAAACAAAGTCACGTGCAGAACTTGCAACAACAAGATGAAAAGTACTCAAATATATTAAATTAAGATTAAGTCGATTGAATTTTTTTCAGTGGGGATTTGCCTTTTAGGCGCGTCCCATTGAGACGTTAACGCAGGATTCAATAGCTTTCCCGAGGGAGAACGGCGCTGATATCTTTCAGCCAGAGTTCATTTTTTGTACTATTGCGAAGGTCTACGACTATTTCACAACTTTCTCGTGACTCTTTCATCGGAAATTTATTTCGCTCAAAGTATATACCGAATGTTCTGAAATAAAGTAGTTCAGAGAACCATCAGTAATTTTTTTTCCTCTCACTTGAACACTAAATTATTTTTACAAATAGTCAGAGCCATCAAAATTTAAAAACCGTTGGAACACAAACATAGGTTCCATTAGCCTAAAAACAAGCGTTGTATTTTGATAATCTAAATTTGGGTAGTCTGGCCAGTACATGTGGTTGGTGGTCTGGGTTTTGGCAGAAGTGCACTGGAAGCACAAACGCCCAACGCTTTGTAAGCAAGGAGGCATGACATAGTTGGGTGAGTTCTTGGCTACTTCTTAAGACATTCTTCATCTTGAACACATCAAACATTTTTCAATTTTCCGAAAGACGGGTTACTTTCACATTCCAACCCTTCTATCCTTTATTTGCGATGCGTATTGCCGGTCCTTTAAGGTTAATGGCAAATCAACCAGAAGAAGAAGATTATGTGATTACCAAGCACTTGTATTCAACTGCCAAGTGAAGAATGTGCCTTCCAAACCATAATTGATTTTGAGAAAAACCCCTTGGTGAATTGAGACCTATGTCCATAAACCGAAGGCGCTCGATAAGTACTTGTTGGATACCTGTGAATTGTTGTACTCGAATTTGAGATCGACAGTGAAATTAATGGAGAAGAAATGCCTTTTTGTCTAAAAAAAAAACCCAATGGGTTAACAGAATATTAAGAGGAAGCAGGAAGTGCATATTGAAGCAGTGAAAGACAGAATAAGTTCTTGGGGAGTAAAAAACTATAAGCCTAAAAAGAAGGAGGATGATAAAGAGAACAAAAAAAGTATATGTATTTATTTATTTTTTATTCACAAAATCCATAAACAGTAAACAATCATAAAAAACATATTTTTAGTGCTGCCCTAATTTTGGAGACCTTGTTCGAATAAATTAATTATACGTTACCAGCAAGAAAATTAAATTGTGTTTTTAATAGTATTAAACGTTGCACGAATTTTATATAAATATAAAACGCAATTACAATTTTAATTGATAGCACAAAACATATTTCGCTCGACGTAAATAACTTGCGAATTTATTTGAAATTTTGTAAATTTATCACGCTTCAGTAAATGCATTTGCATTTTCCATGTCACGCGTTACAGCAACAAATTAAATGAATTACGGGACTTTTTCAGCGATAAAATTTCACACCGAATAAAAATTTATATATTTTAATGCCTTTTAAACCCTATAAACTTCCGATTTTGAAACCCGCCGATCTCTGGCTTTGCCTGCGTAAATTCTGGGGGCGAAATGAATCCGAAATAAAATTTTTAGGGCACAAATCAAACCCGACCAGGAGGAATAACATTTTACAGCGATCCCCGCCGAAACGAAGATAATTTCGCGTCCGCGCCCCAAGCAATAAGAGGTGAAATTTCATGAAAACACGACGCGATTCGGCTCTCTAATCGAATTAAAAAACGAAAAATTTCATCCGTAAATATGCTCAGCATTCGAAACAGGACCGGCCCGATTAAATTTTCAGACTTTAAAGAGGCGCGTTAAAAACTCCGGAAATTTCATTATTCCACGTTTTTGACTCTGTGACGCTGCGTGCACAAACCGGATAGTCCTTTAGGGCCGACAAAAAAATTCTGGGGCGTAAAGCCAATCTGCAAAAAAAGCGAATTGGTCTCTCCTGGCTCGAAATTGAAAAGGAAATCAACTTCCTTCCTGAGGACACGTATTATTCAGATTTCGCCAGACTAAACCATCCAGGCGTTTTATTAAGAGAAGAAATATTTTAATGTTTTCACTTTACCTACATCATTCACTTTATGCGGCGCACCAGCAAGGAGGAAGATTAATTACAATCTTAGCATACATAACTTGATTAATGGTCGAAGGGGGGGATTTAATTAACGAAGCGTTTTTAAAGAAATTGTGCGCAACTTACAAACATTTTTTTTACTCCCACGTAATTAATCGTGCGTATGAATCTACTTTGAAGGGGCAAAAAAGACATAACCCACGCAATTACACCTTCATAAATATATGACCTCTTTTCTTTCGCCGGGTGGTCTTTTATGCTCAATAAAAAGATTTAATTAAAAATTATCGATGATCAAAAAAGTTTTGCTTTGGGCTGTTATAAGTTACAAAATTAAAACGTCGTCGCTGTGCTTGTAGAGTATCCTGTAACTAGAGGGGAAGCCTTGGGAAATACTCTTGAACTCACTCCCTTATACCGTCACCCTCTTCGCTTTCGCTCTTCAACCACTCGAGCGAAGCTATAAGCAGTTTAATAATCTGCTGATTATTTCTGAGGTAATTATTACTGCCAACTCATGCGTACAGGTCCTCCGATTCGGGATAGGGTGAATTCGCGAAAATTTAATTCGTTTTACGGATGTCGCACTTTAGGCATCCGGTTAAGTGGAAAGGATTATTTCGTGACTTTATTATAAATTCACTGAACGTTTAAAATTTTACGAATCGTTTCGTTTATAAAAATCATATAAATTGTAACAGAATTTATCTTCGTTTCATTAGAAATTAGAGACGAATGATTCCAAAGAGTGATATCTATAAAAAAAAATCTTAAGAACTAAACAAAGGCATTTCACCTAAAATCCGGCCTCTAGTTATTAAAAATACTCGACTAAAGTCGGTAATAAAAATAATGAGTTATAATTTAACAGTAAATAAACTTTAAATACAAACGATATTAATCTGCGCATAATAAAGTGAGTTCGGCTTACAGGGCTAATTACAGGGCTACCTTAATAAACTTTGAATTTTAATATTGCGGCACAATCAAGTTTCCTGTTTTCCGCAGCGTTAATTTATGCAGGGTCCGCAGATAATACTCAAAAGCAGGAAATGGAAATTGCATTAGCCGAGGCGTGTAATTAGCGGCGGGCAAATTTTTCTGGAAATGATCCTGGACGTGCTTATAAGCGTTTTATGGCAGTTCTTGCTTTGCCCGCGCGTCTCAATTGAATTCCCTTGGAAATTTCGAAAGTCCTCGACTGAATGGGGGGTTTTCTCATGTAAATATATACAAATAAGGAGAAGATGAGCTAAGCGATATTGCGTCGGGAATTGGAATCTCTATTGGGTTGAATCCGATTGCTCTTGAAGTTTACAATCAAACTGTGTGCTCCAATTAAATTTTGTTCTTAAATAATTCTAAATCAAACGACTTGCCAAAAGTTATACAATTTTGTGTTGCCTACTTAGTAAAAGGAGGCCTCAGAAAGAAAAAAAAAAAAGAAAACTAATGATGCCTCGCCAGCAACAGAAACAAAAAGGTACTAATGACCCTATTAAGTGGCACTAAAGGGAAATCCTGCGCTACGAACGATACGCTCAAAAAGAAATTCCGCGAACGAATTCGTTAAAATCTGCAGCGGGCGGAAAATATTCCTTTGTCGGAGACGATAACAGCAAGGAGTGAACGCGTGCACCCCCCAGCTTCAAGTCGTCGAGATTGGAGAGATGTCGATCTTTTTCTTTTCGACTTGGCGCGAGGGTGTTTTCAATAATATTGTCAGGTAACGATTACTGAAGCTCGAAGTTTTCGACGTCGAAAACAAATAATAAATTGCCTAGTCGATTTCCTTTCAATCACGGAAGAACTCCATTAAACTTCGAAATACCACAGTTTCTTCGTTACGTGCGCACTACCGACCTGAGCAAACTATCTTCTTCCAATTTCCTTTTAAAAGATGGTTCCCCAGAAGTGTCTGATTAGTTTTAGAGAGAATGTAAGCACATCCTTAAGCTTCGTATTTAGAGGGACCCAATCGCTCGATCTTGAGGAAACCGTTATTTCATAATTGATTCTAGGATCTAATTTCCGTCCCGATTATCTTTGAAGTGTCTCGTCTCCGAGCACAACTTTTGATTTACATAGATCATTCGGATATGAATCGTCCGGATCTATTGTAAACCCGGCGATGGCATCAAACTTTGTTGAGATTGTTCTGCCTCGCTTAATCCCCTATACTATACAACTAAAATTATGTTCGAGACGGTACCTCTTTTTGTAGCTGCGATAATCCCGGCTCTTCTTTTTCCACACGGAAAACAAAGATTTACAAAGTCGCCAAGCTCTTTTTTTTTCAAAAGATAATCCTCATGTAGAGCGAAATATCGCATTTGCATTTATTAGGAAAAATCCGCTAGTCACACGACATTAAAACTCGCAACACGTTTTTGCACTTCCTCGTATAAATTCATTCTTCGTCACGGTTTTAAATTATGAATTATGACCTAGTACATACAGTGGACGTCATTTATTAAGTGATAAAAATCGTGCACTTTAAAATCCAATAAAATGTATTGTTAATATGTATATTACTAAAGAGATTTCAATAGATACTTCGACAAATATTTAATAATGCCAAAAAAAAACAGTTAGTGCAATTTATTGAAACATTAGATACGCGCCGTATAAGAAAAGAATTTTGCAACAATACATTTTAAATTACTTCCTATCGCCTCATTAAATTCTTTTTAAACAAATTCGTTAGTTACGGTTACGAAAAAAAATTAATAATTGAAATTTAGAACATTCCTAAGAAAAAATAATAATTTTTTCTTGTAAATAAAATAGTGACTACATTTTGGACTTTAGGCGCCTCCACCAAAAATGTTACGGTATAAATCGAAACAAGGGGCATAGCTTAAATATTATATTAGAAATATGACTAGACAAACATGAATTATACAAATATAACTTAAATACTCACATCCTTAATTCACAACACAAATCAAAGTACAAGAAGTTACACGCTGTACTGACAGCCGATTATAATCTTATCTCTTTATGCAGATCGAGGGGTTTTTATAGGAAGTGCAACTCGATAAATTCCGAATTCTACCGACGCCGAAAAGGTACGAGAGATAACGAAATAATTTAAATCCGTTGCAACGTGTTCAAGGTTTTTTCATGCAGGTGTCAAGGTTCCGTTGTTTACCTTGACGAGTTACATTTCCTCTTATCTTATCTTATCTATATCTTAAGTTTGCTAAATAAATCCAATGCATGAATTTACTTGCATCTTGTCACAGTATTCCTTGCGTTTGCAATATTTTATTGAAAAATAGAATGAAAACCAAAAGAGGAAATTTTAATTCAATCTTAAACATCTCCCCATATTTTCCGTATTACGGCATTAAGCCAAATTCGTGAAATAAAATAATCACGAAACCGGAAAGTAAAATACATACGATCCGATTCGTTTTTGTACAGGGTTTTATTTTGGTGCTCAGCCAACAAAGGTCGATAAGGTTTGAGTTGGTCGTTCATTAAATTTTTTCCTTTGCTTTGAGAAATTGCTCTGTTTCGAAACGATGTCGTAATTATATCTGCGGGGCGCATCTATTTCTGTGCGTTCCTAATTCGATTCGATTTCATTAAAATCAATTCAATGAAGGTCAACTGTATATCACAAATGAAACATGTCTCCAAAAGGCATGGAGAAATAATCATCCCCGATTTTATTTATATTATTATTATATTATATTTTATATAAGTTTGTAAGTCCAAAAGAATGAACTATAATCTGATGATGCCCCGCGCCTCCACCAAGTACAAAATATTCTCTTTCGCTTTAGTGGCAATCATGTTATGAAAAATGTGATTGTTATTTTTATAAACTAAACTCAACTCTCTTGTTTTTACATATTATTACAGTTAACATTACATATTATTTCTTCCCTCCTAATTTCTTGAGCCTGCTGAAAATCGAACAGGTGGTTTTCGAAGTCTACTCCATCTTCGAACGATTGAAGAAGGTTCTTGTATGTAGCTCGTTCCAGGCTTGTTCTCAACCTGTTTCCTTCTTTGAGGTGTAATATTTGTATCGACAGGATTCTTAATTATTTTGGCGCGCTTATTTGGACTCAAAATGGCGGCAATTGCCATACTTTATCTATCTAGGGACTTTATATGTGTCAACTGTTTTGCGCCGCCATCTTTTAGACGACAATTGAAATGCAACACCACACCTCGATGGAACCGCCATCTGTTGATTAATGACGATTCAAAAACAATTTTCATCTGTTCAATTGCAAATACTTTAGGCCAATTTTTAAAAAATATCAAGAAGAATTTTGCGCTGCAACCTAACGTCGTCTTTTAGATAATTCATTAACTTGAACATGCATCGATTGAACACGCATTCGGAGCGCCATCTCTTGGCTAATGACGAAAGTTTCTTGGCTGATTTTCGAGACAATTTTCATCAGTCAGCAAATTACAAACCTTCTGGGCCAATTTTTAAAGAAAATTAAAAACAGCTTTAGATTGCAACGGAACGCCGCGCCGTCTTTTAAATAATGAATAAACTTGAACACATTCGGAGCGCCATCTCTTGGTTAATCACGAAAGTTTCTCGACTGATTTTTAAGGCGATTTTCATCAATCGGCAAATTACAAATCTTTTAGAGCAATTTTTAAAGAAAATCAAGAACAGTTTTACGTTGCAACGAAACGCCATCTTTTAAATAATAAATGAACTCGACGACGCATCAATTGAACACACATTCGGAGCGCCATCTCTTGATTAAATGACGAACGTTTCTTGACTGATTTTGAAGACGACTTTCTTCAATCAACAAATTACAAATTTTTAGAAAATTTTTAAAGAAGATTAAGAACAATTTAGCGTTGCAACGGAACGCTGTCTTTTAAATAATAAATAAACCTGAACACGTATCAATTGAGCACACATTCGAAGCGTCATTTCTCGGTTAAATGACAAAGGTTTCTTGACTGATTTTGAAGACAACTTTCATCAATCTTCCAGCCGATTTTTAAAGAAAATTGAGAACAGTTTTGCGTTGCGACGGAACGCAATCTATTAAATAATAAATGAATTCAAACACACATTCGGAGCGCTATCTCTTGGTTAATGACTGATTTTGAAAACGATCTTCATCAATCACCAAATTACAAATCTTTTAGACCAATTTTTAAATGAACTCGAACACACTTAAATTGAACACACATTTCACACGTTTCAGTTAATTTTTTGTTCTTTTGTTTTTGATTTTGTTTTTCTTTTTTCTCTTTTCTTTCTTTTTGAAGGGGTACAAGGAGGAACAGACGACTCCATGAGTTAATCTGATTGTACTCCTTTTGGCAAAAAAGAATGACATTTATTTATAAGTAATAAATTTATATGTGTCCATGTAATTAACTTTTGCCAATAAAATTATTATTATTATCAATTGAACACACATTCGGAGCGCCATCTCTTGGTTAATTGATGAAAGTATCTTAACTGATTTTGAAGGCGATTTTCATCAATCAGCAAATTACCTACAAATCTTTAAGCCAATCTTTAAAGATAATTAAGAACGTGAACTTTTAAATAATTCATGACCTTGAACAAGCATTCGAAGCGCCATCTCTTGGTTAAATGGCGAAAGTTTTTTGACTGATTTTGAAGACGACTTTCATCAATCAACAAATTACAAATATTTTGCCAATTTTTAAAGAAAATTGAGTACAGTTTTGCGTTGCAACGGAACGCCGTTTTTTAAATAATTCTTTTTCAGCAAAATTATGAACTCATTGACACATTCTTGAATCAAGGGATGATTTGATGTTTCTTCACTTTCAGCAAATTTTTAATTACTTTGAGCATTAGTTAATCGTAACTGTGAGCTCAGCTGATAGTCATCGTCATTCCGTTCGACGTTGCCATGGTTTTTATGAATCTGATTCTGATGGCGACGGTGAAGTCCACTGCTTCATCGTATCAAGTACATTTTTCCAATAGATTTAAGCCAATGTTCTTGTGGCTTGAAGTACTTCATGAAAATGTATCCGCCTGGAGAGAACTTTGGATTCGAGAAGCTGGTTGATATTCTGATGGTGGTTTGAGCAACGACAGTAGTGTTCTTGGTTGTTTACCGTGAAGTAGTTCCGCAGGTGATTTATCTAAATTGGGATGTGGAGTTGTTCGGTAGGTACGTGGGGCTTTCCTCTTACTGCCTCCTCCCCACAATGCTTTTCTCATGGCTGTCTTGAAAGTACGAACGAATCGTTCAGCCTCTCCATTTGATGCTGGATGGAAGGGTGCTGTAGTGACATGCTCGATTCCATTTTCTTGACAGAACTAGATGTAAACTGAGTGCCGTTGTCAGAAACAATGGTACTTGGCAAACCTTCTGAAAGATATTTTTTCTAGAGCTGCAATGGTAGTTTCAGCTGTGATGTTTGGAACATGTATAAAAAAAGGATATTTTGAGAAGACATCGATGCAGATAAACCACATTGAATTTATGTATGGACCGGCGAAGTCAACATGAATCCTGCCCCAAGGTTTGTTTGCTTGTGGCCATTGTTCAAATTCTCGTGGTGGATTGGGCATGGTGTGTTGACAGGACTCAGATTTCTTGACCCAATCTTCAACATTTTTATCGATGACGGGCCACCAACAATGACGTCGAACAACCTGTTTCATCCCAACTACTTCCCGATGTCCCTCGCGTAGCATATCCAAAATCTTGCGCTGCAGACTGGAAGGTATTACTACTCTTCAGTGTTCGTTAGTTTGATACAGCGCAATGTTTTTTTTTTTTTTTCAAATGAGAGAGCAAATCGGCGATTGAAGTAAATTTTCTGTGTTTCGTTGGTCACTGTTTCAGGCCATCCTTCAACGATAAACTTGCGAATTTGAGATAAAGTTTGATCTTCTTCAAGTTCTGAAGTTATTGGAAAACTTTCGACGATCTCGTTGATCTTAAGATTAAGTTGGAAACAAGATTCTTCACTTTTGATACGAATGTGATGTCTGATCCAACTGGTAGTCGCAATAAAGCGTCTACACTAGAATAAGCTTTGGTTGCTCAATATCGAATGGTATAGTTGTAACGCATCAAAAATATTGCCCATCGTTGAAGGCACTAAATTGAGCTTTTCATTTGGATTGAATATAGCATGTAAGCGTTTGTGATCCGTTTGCAATTCGAATGAGCGACCATAGATATACTGCTGGAACTTCTTCATTCCGTAGACAATCGCAAGAGCTTCCTTTTCAATTTGGCTGTAACGCTTCTCGTGTTCATTCGTGGTCTTTGACGCAAAAGCGATCGGTTGTTCTTGACCAGATGCGACAAGACTGCTGTAATGCCATAAGATGATGCATCAGTGGCCAAAGTTAGAAGAGTCGTTGCTTCCATAATATTTTTTTTAAAACAGATTCTGAACTCGTCCAATGTAAAGGCCTGCCTTGTTTTCGAAGCTCATTAAGTGGACCAGCAATTTCTGTTTATCACTTGTTCAATGAGGCGTTGGAATATGGCTGGTGCGCTGGCTGTACCAAAAGCGAGTCGTTGAAACTAGAAGAGTCCGTAGGGTGCGTTGAATGTAGGACATTAGTTGCTGAAGAATGAAAAGTTGAAGATTTTGATGTACTTTGACCATGAACAATCATATAAATTCCATGAAAAAGGCACGATCACGTTCTTCTTGTTCTTGTTCTTTCTTCTCGCGTTCTTGTTCTTTCTTTTCGCGTTCTTCATGCTCCAACATTAAAAATTCGAGGAGTTTCTCGACGTTTGCTTCTCCTGAGGCCGTCACACCTTCAGTATTTGTTGCTTCAATCAATATACAAAGGAAATGGTTTATATCACGTTCTCGTCGCTACTAATAGAGTCTATTGGGAAGCTCTTATAGAAACAGGACTTACATGTTCTGAAAAACGTGAATGTTGTCTTTTTAAACTAAACTCAACTCTCTTCTTTTATGGCCTACATAGAATTACAGTTAACAATACATATTACCGGTCTAAAACCACATAAAGTTTCACGATACGCATCACATGTAGTTGTATACATGTCCATCTGGGAGACTCCCCGAGTCCGAAAGCGAAATTAACATTCACAGAATGTTTAATGTGTGAACAAACTCCGAAAATCTGTCCGCTTCTCTGTATCCAGTACCATGGTTTGGGTGAGAAAACATTAATTTAATTGCCAATTTGTTACGTTATTAGGAACTAACAACTGTTCTATTTGATTTACAAAATACTATTTTCTTCTCGTTATAAAATTATTTTGAATTTGTTTTCGTGTATCGTTCTGAAGTCATCTGTAAATATACATTTAAAATTTTAGGAGTGTCTAAATTGTGCTCGTAAATGTTATTTGATCGTACATGATTTTCAGTTGATGTTTTAATACTGCTTAAAATTTCGCTTCGTGTCAAATTCCTTAATTCAATTTGTACTTGTTTTTATTTACCTATTTTGAATATACACATTTATATATACTTTTTCTTTTAAGAACGTGCAAAATTTCGACAATTCTGAAAAATACAGTGGCGAACAAGGGCTAAAAATCTCAATCCGTATAAAGGGACATTGAGAGCAATATCTGGCTAAATAAAGCTTGAACCAGACACGTACAAACAAAGAAATTGTTAGTTGAGTCGTTTATGGTTTGATTAAAATTTTGGTAAAATAGTGAGGAGAAGTGGTGGTTTAATTATGTTGTGAATTAAGACATAGAATTTCCCTCCCACTCTCTCGTCATGATATCTAGATGAGCAAGTCTCATCGAACGAAGCCTTGAAAAATTGATAAAGTTGAAAGTAAAGGATAATTCTTCTACCATTTTTAACCACTCGTCCCTCACACAAAAGCAGTTTATAAAACTCGAATTTAACTTGGTGAAAATCTAAAACTTCATTACTTTTCGAATGGCTGCGAAAGTCGTCGAAGACCCCTTAATAAACGTTTCCGCACATTTAGCAACACAAACGTCCAAACGATAACCCAAAAAACTGAGGACATATCTGCTAACATTCCATGCGCACTTAACTTCGTCATTTTTCCGAACAATAAAAGCCCTCTACGAGATGATAATAATAAAAAAGCGCCGCTTTAAGAGATACTCGGCGTATCTTTTCTTTTATGAATGCATAACGTTTATTTTTGTGGCCGAGTCAAACCCCAATTTTGTTTTAACGCCGATAGAGATGAGCGCAGCCGGAATTATGGCACGAAATGAATAAAATAAAAACAGGACGGGGGAGGAAGACTCGTGAATGAAAAGTGAGATGACGGGTGGGTTATTAAAACCAGATTTCAACTTCAAACTTTCGGAGGAGCACCAGCAGGAGGAGGAGGAGGAGGCGATGATGAATTGAGATTAGAGTGCTGTTTATTTTGTGGCCCAATATGTTTTAATAAGTTCTTTGTTAAACACGATGAGTTACTTACTTTCCTCCAAAATTATATTTTATTAATCTTTGTAACATTAGTTAGGGGTGGCTTGGCAATTTAATGCACGATATTAAAGTGGAAGAATAAAAATACATATTATTCATATTTACATGCAGTGTGATGTGGGATATGAATTCCTACGCACTCTGGGGGCAAAAAAGAATGACGCGCGGAAGTTTGCATAAATTGCGTTGAGTTGTAACAAAAAAAAACGTAATAAATCTCAGGCAATGTCGCATGCGGTCCTAAGACAAAAGCTTCGAAAATTGTGATTGTTATATTTCACATTCCTGCGCTTTATATTTCAAAAGCGAACAATCCTCGTATGCCTGCTTCGCTGATGTATTTCTCAGGACATTGTGTGGCCGTTGACGTGTTTCCTCTTGAGGCGAGATTTGTTGACTGTTGAGCTCCGCTCTATAGGGATATTGTTAGTGGAGCAAACAATCTCTGCGATATATAATATCAATATTGATTACCTTTCTACTCACTGTGAATTTTCGCTTACGCCATCTTCTTGTTTAGAAAAGAAACAAAACCGAACGTGATATTCCTTATTGTTAGAACTTATTTACATACTTTATTGCATTTTAACGATTATTTCTGGAATCGTTGTGTATTCCAAACATTTACTATTTGCCTCAAGCTGATAATACGTTTCTGGTTTCATCTCACAGGGAGATTTATGTGTACGCAAACACGAGCTGCATTAGCTTGGAAATATGAGAGTACATTATAAAAAAAGTTAAAAGTAAAGTTCACTTTGGAAAGGCCATACAAAAAACTGACGTTTTATATCAATGTCGTAACTGAAGTTGAATGCTTAAATCTTGAAGCTCAAAATTAAAATTCGTTCGGTAACTGAACATTTTGAAACCATCCAGTCAGCAGATTGTAGAATGTCAAAGTCCACCTCGGTTACTAACGGTTAGAAGCACATCAGCCATGTGCTCGTCCGGATCCATAAGAGTTTGATGCTTCTACGTGGACAAATAAATGCCTCTCGTAAAAGACAGGGTGAACGTTCTCTGCTGGAATTAATGTAGCGTGCACCAGACAGAACTTTATAAAACGTACAACTTTTTCTATGCGATTACTCAAACTGCCACTGTCACTGATCTTGGAAAGCAATTTTCCGCTGAAATCTGTCCCAAATGTTATGGCTACCGCAAATTAAATATAGCAAAGCTTTCCACGTTATTTACATCCTCATATATTCTTCATATTAGGTAACACGAAAAATGAATTACATCCAAAATATAATTATTTATTTAGAATTATTTAATAAATATTTATTTGATAATGCTTATACAATAATTTAAGGTGAAAGACATACGTGTTTTAAATGGAACTTTCCTTTCAAGACATTCTAAAAGAATTCTAAATTTCTAGGAATGGCCAAAACGAGGTTTTATCCTAGAATATTAAACATTTGTAAAATAACATAGCAACGAAATTTTTCTTCCAATATTTATAAATCAATTCCCGTCTCTCACCTTGTTATTTGACTCACATTTCTTTCGCCAACGATAATAAAACCTCGTTATTACTTCGTCACGCTTGATGTATACCTTCTCTGACTTGCCTCCAATTGAAAATTTCGTAAAAAAATCCATACAGAAAGGTCACTCGTTAAAATGGATCGCAGCATCCATGACGAGAAAAATTCACCTTTATTTGTTGCACAACAAAGGTAGTTCGAAAGCGATTGTTAACAACGTCTGAGCCAGCTGGTAGAATTTGTTACAGCGTAAGAAAGAAGTACATTATGTTAAAAGGAAAATCGTGTAGCATTTGCGGTAAACCTGCGGCAATTTTAAATTAAGGGAAAAAGTCCCGGTTTTCAATTCTTCATTTTACAAGGACATCCTTTCAATAAGTAAATAATTTATCGGGTTTAGTTCGGTAACGATTTAAACACCGAATTAAAAATGTAGCTCTTTAATTTTGCTAATGAAAGAGCTGCTGTAACTAGAGCGTTGATAAATTAAATAACTTCGCCGGCAAATTAAATGTTGTAAAACACGGAGCAAGGAAAGTTTTAGCCGGGCGTAGGTAGATACATCACGTTTAGTCTTAATGAAGTAAAATTCATCTGGAAAAATTTGTCTCGGAGTAACGTGCAAGATGTAATTTTATACAGAGCGATATTCATTAGGACGGGTCGTCGAATTTCTCAAATATTAATTAAAGTCAGTTCCTCCTCCTAACTTTTAATTAATCTGCACCGAAAAGAAACTACTTTCCTATCATGTTTTTGGCATAAATTGAACCTCCTTATAATTTCCGGGTGCAAATTAAACTAATTTTTCTCGCTTTATTAAAACTGATACCGAAATGTTTTCAATAACAAAATTTTATTTTTAATTGGAACATTGACTGGAAAGTTTGGAATAAAAAAACGCGAAAATAAAAATTGCGTAAAAAATAAACGCTTATTTTCCTACATAATTTATGGGCCCGCGCTTCATGTGCGTTGTGTGAAAGCTAAATGACAAAACGGTTGTAAATATTTGCGTTAAACCGGCGGGAACGTGAAAATGAGTAAATTATTGCTTTCACATTTTGAAAGGTTCTGTAATTTATAATCACATACTGTAAAAGTAAATAGGATAATAGGATAAAGGAATGAAGACTATTGTACAATGTATGTACAATGCCTCGGCAAGTTTACTAATTTCACAAAAATTATCGCCTCTAAAATGATCCAAGATTCCTCCCTGGTTGGGATAAGTTGTATTCCTTGAATGAAGGAATTTTCATACGTAATAGTAAAACCTATTACTTATTTTACTAGTTTCAAAGTTAAATGGAGCAACCCTTTTTGACCGATTAAAATAAAACTAACTTTTCAAATGATATAACACTTGATCTCCGTCCTATTTGAAATTCTTGAAGTTCGACTTCGACATGTTTCACGAGATGATTTCTTCCAAAGTTATCGAGGGTGGTGGCATGCTTTAGCCGAGACACTTCGCATATGAGGTACATTGAAATCAAATTAAAAAAAATATATTTTATGCACAAATTATAATTATGTAAACGTCACTTGTCAAAGTATTAATTAACCCTGCGAGTACGACTTCCGATAAAGCATGTTGCATTCGCGAAGCAGGTCAACCTAAAAATTAAAGGCCGAGCAGCCAATTAAAAATTCCGAAGTTGCCACGTGCATAAACATAATTGTTTGTTTGTTATTCAAATCAGACATTTAAAGAGATGGTAGGTTTATCAGTTAATTATTAAAAAATATAAGTATTATTGTTTTGTTCCTCCAATTGCATGCGATCCTAGTGTTTAGCATATACAACGACTTCCCATTTCCGTCTTGCCTGCGCCTTTTTCATGTTTAATGAAACATCGGTATACAGGGTGAATGACAATTGTTCTCACAAAAAGAAACGCATAAAAGAATTGAAGAGAATTAAATATTAAATACTGTCTTCTGTTTAATGTCCCATTTTTATTTTGTTACGTGGACGATATTGTCACGGCAACTCCAAAGGATTCTCAAGACTTGGTTTTATCTACATTCATTAGCTTTGGTAATAACTTAAACTTTACTTTAGAATTAGAACAAGAAAAGAAACTTTCGTTTTTGGATGTGTGACTTGAAAGGAGGGATGATGGTACCACCATTACTGATTGGTACATTAAACCTACCAATGCAGGTAGAATCATTAACAAGTCATTCAGTCCATCCTTTAAAACAAAAAATAGCCACCATCAAATCATTTAAACACAGAGTCATCAATTTGTCTCATCCTTCGCTTTGGGAAAAAGAATTTAATATCATTAAACGTCCGGCACGTGATCTGCTACCCCAATAAACTCATCAACCACCCCTTGAGTGACACATGCAGAAAACGGAACAACTCAAGTACAATAGTTGCGGAAAATATTTTTTTTTTAAATACCTTTAGCCTTACATCGTTTTAAAACTGGACATAATTTTGATTTTAAGAATGTTCGTATTCTAGTAGTTTACCAAAACGGCTTATTTCGGAAATGCTCCTCTATTTTTTAACCAAAGGCGCATCCTCGTTTTGGGGCTAATTTTTGATTAATTATTTCTCGAGAACTAAAGTAGAAAGAATTTTTTTACATCTCTTGTCAGCCACCCTGTATTCTCAGAAACTTTTAGAATTCAAATAGTATTAATAAAGCTTTCGAATTTCCTTCTTACTTTTGAAAAATCTTATGACATTTTTTTTTTAATTTGGTTTGTGCGCATGAGTGTACTATAACGCTGTTAAATATGAATCGGAAGGAGGTCCTTTTTTTGGAAAAGATAACAGGCATTTGCTGTTATCCATTATATTTATCCACTCAGCAATTAGGAAATTTCGTGAATTACGCAAATTTCGAATGATTAATCCTCCCTCTGAAATTACGTATTCCTTTTGATTCCGGCGCGCGCCAACGAAAATAAATCGACGGTAAATTACGATGTTTACGGCTTATGTATCATTCCGAAAGTGAAACGTCAAACAAATAATTCACGGCAAGCCGCACACTTAGCGTCAACTGTGCGTACGGACGCATTCCGGCTGGTTCGCGCAAAATCTCGTAAATTCCGCGCAATTTGGAATTTACCGGCCTTTGATATTTTGCTGCGGTGCGCATCAACTCATTACGGGAATTTACTTCGTGAGGATTTTTCGCGTCGAAGTTTGTTGCAGAACTTTGCACTGGGATTACTAAATGCTGATGTAAAACTGGAAGCTTCTTTGCTGATGCTAAGCAAATATTGCCAGTAATAATTGGGGGAATGTAATCGGCTAATGGAACTTCCGAACCTGTTCCACTTTTCAGGGGATACACAACGGCAATTAATTGCGATTAGTTTGGGTCATTGCCTCCACCAGATTATATACCAGCATACTATTACAGTAATCAATACAGGACGAATATGAAAGAAACCATTTGAACTTATGAATTATATTGCTCAGAAGAACATGCAAGTTCCAACGAGACTTTTTATAAATAGCATTAAGCGTTTAGCATCATACATTTTTTATCCCTCTCCAAATATCAAACAGTATTGAATAGTAAACTAATAACGCGTCCTGAATGCGGTCAGCCCCTAACCGAAATAATCGCGGAGCGAATTCCGAATTTCCTGTTTGCCTTCCGCTTCCATGCACAGCGCAAACGAAGTTAGGGCACGAACAGAGGCAGAGACGAGAGCCAATCAAACTACGTCCACCAACAGCCGGTCGTTCGATTTTGATGCAGATGAGATTATGGCGTACGGGCGTGCATTTATTTAATCGCCTTAGTTAATAATCCCCACCCCCCCGGTATTGTATTAAACAGGCCACCAAGAATTTTGTTTTAAACTGCTGGAATTCACAATGAGAAAATCTCTAAACTCTCTCCCCGAAATTGTGGGTGCCTAAGGATTTAGTTTTAATCTTTGAAGATGCCTTTTGAAGCAGCTAATCCAGAGAGTAACAGGTCTAATTAGAGTGTATAAAAGCTTTCGGCTGCCCAAAAGCTCTGAATAATATTTCAATTCACATAAGTGCAAATGTAAGCTTATTAAGGCTAGTCTGACTCACCTAAAAAAGAAATTTCTTTTTCTCGGTGTTAACATGAACTTTTTGTTAATGTTTAATACATGATAATACGCGTCTTTTAAACCTCTAGGGTGCTTAACTAATTTCATTAGGTATAGAAAAAAATTATAGCCACCCCCTGGATAATTTTTAAATAGCTCAATGGATGTAAAGACGAAGGTTTTATTTTAACTCACTGAATAAATTTAACACACACATACTAACTTCTAATTGTAGTTCCTTCCTTTCTATTTATTTTTGCTTTGTCATCGAATTCTCCTTTTTATGAAGAAAGAAAATAATCTACATGTTATTTGTAACTGTTTATTTTTATTGGTTACATCTTAAACTTGTTTTCGTCGAATTTTTATCTAATTTTATGGCCTGGTCTTACGTTCATCATTGCTTCGAATTTTATAATATTTTTATTTTCAAGATTGATCTAACTAATCTAAAAAGTGCTTCTGCAAGGCAAGAAAAAAAATTGTAATCATAAATATTGAATAAAATTTTCTTCTCCTCACCAACTGCGTCTAATAAAACGAACAAACCAGCCATGAATTTATAATAAGTCTGTTTGGCAGACGCGAAAAGCAAAAACATCTAATAAATTCAAGCTCGAATGTGTTCTCTCGTTTTTTTTTTTATAAAATCTACGCCTCCATGGCAACATTTCACGTGCTCATGTGCGCGCGAGCTCCGATAATAAGGCTTGAACGTGAACTTGAGAAATGCTTGAGGAGTATTCACGTAAATAAACCTGTCCGCATAGAAACGAAAAGGACGAATGAGACCCGCTTTATGTCAGGAGCAGCTTAATTCAGGTTACCACTTCAGATTTCCTAATCAATTCCTATCCTTTTCAAAACGAAGAGTGCATGTTCATTAGGTCTCCCTGACGTAACCATCAATACTAAGAGCTTCTAATAATTTATCAAAAGTAAAAAAAATCAGTTCTCTTAATGGAATTAAAATAAAGAGGAATTTTATTACAGATTTTTATGTACAATGTAAAGGCCATAAATCTGAATAGAAAGTTTAAATGCAGTTTTCATTACAACAGCTTCGGTCTAGTCTGGACGAGAAATTGCTTCCGATAAACAGGAAAGGTCCAGCGAACATAAAGTAAACCCTCAGGAGTTTTGATTGATGTTGCGGTCATTCGAGCGCGTTTTGCGAGGCCTTCGTAATGTCTCTTCCGGTTTGACGGAGAGAAACCGGGAGCCCGGAATTAAGAGCGCCTTCCGTTATTGGGGTTGAGTACATCGCGCCAAAGTAATTGCGAATTACTAGTCGAAATCGAGCAGCATGCAGTTAATATTTGCATGTGCAGGAAATGTATTACTTTAAAAATATACCTCGTAAACTAGAATGAGAAAGATCTATTTTTGGACGTCGCATCCACCGATATCCTGAGTTACAGGTCTTTGCATGATTTTGCAGCGGTTTCCGCTTGATGCCCTGGAACTAGTCCAAGTGGGTTTATGAACTCGCTTGTATGCAAATTTCTGACACCTGCATGTATAACATTGCAATATTTTGTAAAATTCTCTGTAATTTACGCGGACATAAAATTGTCACATTCACATAATTGAAAACCTGTCGGACAAAAGTTTATTTAACGCGATGATTTCAATGTTGATAAATAATGATTTTGTCCGTCTTTTCACTAAATAGTTACATCATCGTTTTACTTTCTTTCTTGAGCGAAAAGAAGTTTGTTTTTTAATTGGATCGCCGAGACATGGAAACTACTAAGTTCGACTTCATCGTTCGTAATTAGAAAAGTTTCGTCGCCGCAGTTTATCAGACATTATTAATGAAGTTGGGAAATTGAAAAATTCTTTTTAATTAACAGCTCTCTTAAATTTATACGCTCCGATTGCGTTTCTCGCGATTGTATTCGGAGCAATTTAAATATTAACGGAATCAAATTGCAAAAGAAGACTTTAATTTATGATAAGAATTTTTTCCCCTAGGTACATTTCAGTGTCTTAAAAATTAATTTCTAACTGTGTTTGTTTATAAATTATTATAAACTGTAATAAAAAGAAAAGACAAGTTCGTTCCTCCATGAAAATTATGAAAATGTCGACTTGCAAACACGTGCCAATATAATTCAGCATAATCAAATTTAAAAGTGCATGTTGCAACCGACTCGTGCATTTGCCTGTTAAATCACTGCTTGTTACAATGCACCAGCTGTTCTCTTCGCAAGTAATGTCCCATCGAGCTGCAAATGCGACTTGTACTCGCATCATCGTTAGTGTAATTACGGCGCATTCTTTTTTAAAGGACATGGAACATCCTCGTTCCTTAAAGGCGACGTTCTACTAAAGTCCGCCTCAGCATATTTTGCTACTCCTTAAAGGAAGCTGCGATTCATTAAATATTCTGTTTTCCTTTGTTAAAGTAATTCAGTTAGCCGTTTGTCTGGTGTGTTTCTAATTACAAGTTTAGACTAATGGAAACACGGTAATAATTTGAGAACGGGTCGGTTTAAACGTTTAGCTTCTTAAGCTAACTTCATCCGAGCTTGGTTCTTGCAGACGAATTATACATTAAACTTTAATCGTTCGTCTTATCACTTTGCTACGTATAAAGTAACAGGTCGACGTTCTTTTAATGGGTGCTATAAAATTGAATCTACTTTTCTAATTTGAACGAAACGAAAAAAAAACAGAACATAACCAAATATAGACCGACATCACCGGTCCCCCACTAGTGTTGCTGCACTGCGACTGTTCCCAGTACAACGCGTCAACCGGCGAGTGTGCCTGGACCCGCCATCCCGACGGTCCCTACACTTGCACTACCTCTGCCAAAATATCGCCATTTCCAGGTCGATATTATCTCTGGCAAATTATCGCCTTCCCAAGGCCGATATTCCACAGAAAACCCTTATCAAACATCCACTACATTTTATTAACAACATTCGCGAGCCCGTCTGCCTAATGTGCGCGTCTTACCAACACGTTTACCACTCAAAGCTCACCTGGAGACTGAGTGCTATCTTTTCTGCATCCCTCTGCCTAACACGTATCCCCTTACCAAACCATAAGACAAAATAAACAAACGTGCTCGTGATTTACTGATAAATTGAGAATGCGTAAACTTTATTAAATTCTAAGCTTGATAAATTATACATGAAGCAGAGCAAAAATGAAACAGTTTAGATTCTAAATGCGTACATACCAATTTCACTTGATAAGCAAAGGATAATCCCCAAAATTCTGAAACAAAATATAGTTCCTCTTAACGTCGACAGCTGCGTTGTATTATTCATTTCCCAGCGCATCATAAATTCACTTGAAAGATGCAATATTTCGTAATCTGCGTAACACGAGAGCAGAAAGTTCACGGTGCATTTTTCAAACGAAACGCGAATGTTGTAGTACAACGAACTTGAAAGGAGCAGTGCTCGTTTTAATTAGGTAGTTTGCCAAACCACCGACTGTCTTTTATATCGCATCAGCAAGAACAAGTTGAGCACGTTTTAATCAGCTGAATTTATAACTTGTCGCCGCCAACCTAAATTATGAACTGTTTTTATACGAAATAGTTATTTTACCATCATCAATCACCGAGTTAAAAATAGAAAACTAGGTTTCATGATGTATCACGTGTATAACGAAAGATATAAGACGGTCTCCGAATTCAGTCAAAAAAAAATATAAGTTTTAAAAGATTCGAAAAGTATTTTATTAAGAAAACTTTTTAATTGTTTTTCCGGAAAACAGTCGTATTTTAAATAAATAAATAAAATTAGGAATCGTTTCTAATTAAGATAAAATAAACGACTTCGACAAACCAAATTCAATTAATATCAATTCGCCGAGTAAAGGAATAAAGCTATTTTCGCGGTTATTTTGGACGCGCAAGGATTTGAAAGCTCCCACAGAAGGCATTAATTAAATACTCACTTTCTCTTCAATTAATTAACTCTGCAACTTTCTAGGCTCTCGATTTCCGAGCGATCCTAAGAAATTACGCCGAATTCCGTCTTTGTTTCAATCTCGACGAGCTTTAAAAAGTGCTGGACCTCTTTTCGACATTGTTTGCCCTTTATTATTAAAGTGAATGGAGTTAATTACGCTCGGATTCTTGCTTGTTTTCGAGCTACTTTTGCGATAAGTTTCGCTATTTATTGCTGTTATTTGGCGACCTTATCTAGTTGCTCGGCCAAAACTTCGTTTGCACGTTAAGAAGTATTATATCTAATTTTAAAATTATCTTGCTGCAATTACAATTTTATGTGATTTGAAAAGTTTCAAACTATGGCCAGATTAAAGCTTTTAAATTCTATGACTTCTAACTAAAGTTACTATAAAAATTAAGTTTTTCTTGCCCTCCATATTCACAATAAATTGAATTGTAAGAAGTAAACAACTTAATAAGAATTCAAATACGAATTTAATAAAGTAAATTATTAACATCAAAGCAAAGATATTATTATCATCAACCTGCCTTCTAATTTTTTTGTTAAAGGGCGTTTGCCATTAAATGATTACTTCTTTCATGCAAACAATACTTCATGGCGTATTAAGTTACATTCTAAAAAAGTTATAAGTGCTGCTGTTTGTTTCAGAAAATGAAAAAGAGATCAAAGAACGTAATAATATTCGTAAGTCTTGTAAAAAAAAAATTAAAAGCGAATCAATATTTCATTTGCATTATACGAGCAGATAATTGATGCACGAGTATTGTGCTTGACAACGAGAAGATAAAAAAATGTAAGCAGGTCGTTTGATCTTTTCGTTCTGTTTGTCCTTTGTGAGCGTTCCAATTACGTATTTATTTACTGTTACATGTAACTTCTATATAGAAGCGCTATTAATAATTAAAATACAAAATAAAGTGCATAATTTGTGTTAGTCACATTCATTTATTCTTACAAATATTAAAATAAGAATTCTTTGATGAAAGTGGTTTACACTTTGTTCACAAGCACTAAAAGGAATAACGGAGATTACCTACTTATATTGTATCTAAAAATATGTGAAATCGATTTAATTCTGTCAATATAAGCGATTCTGTTTTATTTCCAATATTTTTTCCTGAAAAGCAAACAGCTTGTCCTGCGTTAATCCGAGAACAAGCGGTTTCTAAATTTAGTTTACCTACATGAACTCTGGCACAAGCAGTGAACCTGATTCAAAGCATTATTGTATTCGGGGGATTACACTAAATCCTTTTGTAAGTCCTAATCTTTCTCTTACGAAACGTATCTCCATTGAGAAAAAAAAATTCACGGTATTTTCCGACAATATAAAAATTTCAGCTGTAACTGAATGTCTGGTTATAAGCAGTCAGTCGACTAGAGAAGAATGGATGACAGGTATTTCATTAAAGATCGCAGCTTAAGTCTCCGATAAAACTGCGACACAGTTTTCCACCTCAGTGCTCGAAATCTCGCCGACGACGTGACATGAAACATTCTCAACATCGCTGGTTCGACTCCATTGAAAGCTGAAGTATGTTGCGGTGCTTGCTTATACGAAAGAAGCCTTTCTCATGTCAGGTTACATCGCAATCAACTGAAGCATTCGAAATAATTCCCTTCGTCTGCCTCACTAATAACAAAGAATCCAAAAAAGAAAAACGAGTTGTTTATAACCATGTAAGTATAAGTTACAAAAAGAAAAATACGTGAAAAGGAAAGGGAGACATCAATCTTCTAAAAAAAAATTTTATTTATAAATGGCGGTGAAAAATGCTAACGGGAAATCGTTTTAACCACATCTGTCAAAAGCTAAACGTTCGCGCCGCAATCAGAAAACATAGGTGAACTAAGATGACGAATGGGGCAAGCTCGAAAGAACCCCACCCCTCCCTCGAATTCAACAAAAGCACATTAAGCTCTCGACTAAATCGAATCGTGCGTGGGTGGATTTTTCGACTTTCTAGAATAATTCACCCCATCAAGATATCTTCGGCCATAAATCTGTTTAAGTAGTTTTATCATTATCAGTGTTAAAGTAGCCGAAAGGATTTACGTGGAAACAAAGAATACTAAAACAACTTTGCGAAATAACTGGAGGCATAAAAAATAAAATAAAAATTTTATTTACGCTCAGGTTCATCAAAAACGACGACGCTTGATGGATTATTCCTTGAAACCGTAACGATCACAGAAATTGGGGTGGCCTGAAAGACCAAGTGTTCACGTGTGAGTGCTTCTGACAAGTGTCGTGGGAGAAATTCCTTAAAATAAGATTTTCGTAGAAATTTCCTTCACTTTTTTATTATAGTTAATTGACGAACCAAGTTCAAATGACACACAGCAAAATATATTTTCTTTATATTACAAGCTTCTGTTTCCTGGCACTTTAAGATTCTTCATTAATTAATTTCAAAAGTAAATGATGAAATGATTGGAAAAGTTGAAGACCTGTTTCTCAAGGACCGTCCAATGTAGTAGAAATATCGAAACTTAGCATAATAAGGTTCTTGTATGTCGATTTGGAATAAAGTGACTGTGAAGTGAATACCGTCTATACAAATGTTATAGTGCAACCTGAAGCCATTTGCAAACTTTGAACATTTGACTTTTTGGAACTAATTGTGATGAAAGTCATTTGGGAATTTTAGTCAAGTATTTTGACTTTTTGCATAAATTGTGACAACAGGCGAGAATCAGAGTTCATAAAGGATCTGTACTTCCTAAATAGATACGAACGCAACTACCTGCGGGAGATTGTTTATTTTAACAACCTTGTTTATATTTTTGACTTCTGAAGAAGCTAGCGAAACGTAAAATGTTAGTGCGCATATTTAGTGTCCGTTTGAAAGATTTTGTGATACAATTTTCATCGCACAAGAACCTGCTTTATTGCTGGGTTATTATTACCTACTGAAGGGGGCGCGGCAATTGTTTTCAAAATAAAATCGATTGTTACATGTCTAATTTCAAATAACAAACACATGGCCGGATTCTCGGAGCTTGCAGCGGTATTCTTGCGAGCGGTAGAATTCGAGGCGCCGCGTTTTTCCTTTCAGAGTGAACCACCCTCGGCTAGTTGTAAATCTGTCAGAATAACCTTTATCTGGGTATTTCGAAGTTCTGTACAAAATTTAGTGACGCTGAAATCGCAGGTACTTGTACGTTAGCGGAAAAACCATATCGAATTACTCGTAAGTTAAAGTGTTTTGTTTTTGTCTGTTTCTTTTCCAAAGCTGGCGCCTTCAAATCCACTACAGTCGCACAGACGTCAAAAAACAAATCTATTTGACGTTTAAATTGGTTTCTTAGATTTTGTACACGTTTTGCCGCGTTAAAATTACAGATTAAATGGTCCATGTGGTTAAAGGTATCAAATTACATTGCGAGTTGAAACCTTCGCTGGAGTCTATTCCCTTTCAGTCAGGCAACAGATACTTTAAAAATGTCAGCTTTTACACTTGAATTTATTGGGGCTTCATTTGCGACAGTCAAACAGCGAGCATTCCTGATAAGTTAATGGGGGGTCTCCATTAATGCTCGCTGTTATGAGGGGGATCTCTTAGTATATTTTTGGACATCTGGGATAGACGTGCGTGTGAACTAGACGCTACGACTATGATTGGTCGAAGTGGTTTCAGAATTTCGCTGCAAAGTCCGAGGGGGTGTGTTTTAATTATTTTCCTGGAAGGACGGGGCGCGAAAAACAGGCAGATAACATTGACGCTTTAACGAGAACGGTCGAGTTCAATTCTAATTTGGCTTAGCAGTTTTTCCTTAGGCGCTTGTAGTCTTTATTCATTTTATAGTTAAATCATTTATTTCGGTACGGGTTAAATACAGTGAGTTAAGAAGGGCAATTAAGAAACGAACGCGTGCGCCGCGACCCGAGTGTTTTTTAATCAGGTGAACAGGTGCGGAAGTGACACGGATTATACGACTTAGGTAATTGACATTTATTTGTATTCCTTCAGCGCACCTTTGGTGGTAACAATTGCGTAGGGATAATTTGATTTGCATTAATTAGTGAGTATTAAAACTCACTAGTGAGATTCACCATATAAAATTTATTGGTCATTGTTTCTTTAATTATTAGACCAATTCTGTAATTTAATCAACCAACAGCAATTAACTATCCCACATCTAACTGGGAATCCAATACAGGGTACCTTTAGGAATCATTCTACCCTTGGGAATTTTCCCAGGCAAGTTGGAAACACGCTAACGGTTGTTTTTCGATTTGTACAGGGAAGTCGCCGACCTAAATCACTGGCGTGGAGCAAGTTGTATCTGCCGCCGAAATCACGTGTGCCAGCACAATTTAACTCAGAAATCAAGACAATTAATTCTCATTACGAATTTCGTGGAATCACGAAACCAAACGATTTGAACTACATATTCCTAGTCATCTGCGTAACAAAGTTTCTTTCACACCCTGTATATGTGTGTGGGTCAAACTGTGGTCTTTGCCGAGAGATTTGTCGGTTAATTAGAAGCGATTGCCTAGAGACTGCAATGCCAAAACCACCCATAGTGGAGTGCAAAAAAAAAGTCAAAACTAATTTCTTGCGCTATAAATTAATTAGATAGGTTAGACGGCGAAAGAGCGAATGACAGAGGGTCCTGAAAAACAGGCAAGTGAGTAGAGAGTACTGCCCTCAAAGCAAGGCGAAAGTAGTCGAGAAGCTCCTACTATTTCGACCTTAATTAACGCTCTGGTAGAGGAGTAGAAGTAGTTCGGCTCACTACACTCCACTGTATTAATCAGGTTAGCTAGAAATAGGTATCCAACACCTTCCACGGGAGTCCCTGAAAAACAGGTGATTGCTACTGATTTACTTGCAAATTGATCGCTGAAGGCGGCATTTTGTATCACATCCTTCTCCCAAAACATCTGATTAATTCATTAATTAACTCCATTATTTAAGTACACTGTGGTCCCAATGTGACACATTGTGCGTTGGTTTATCAAACAGAACAAGTCTTTGAGTACGATCAGAAGTGACGAACACTTGTACCGACTCAAGCTAAGTTGAAACTTAATTAATTGTTAATCTAATTTAACGCGTTAGCTGCCGAACTAATTTTTCTAAAATCACCATAATGCCATTTGTATCGCCGGCGGTCATTTCAAAATTTGCCTTCTTGGCCGCTTGGTCGCCGGCTGTCATTTCCATAGATGACTTTATAACCCGCTAGATAGCCGACGAATCAACTCTAATGTAAAATACATGGACAGCAGTTTGTTCGACGTACAAGAAAACCTCGGTCGCAGTGGTTCGGCGAACAGATATGATATAAATGAAATTAACCCTTAAAATAAAATGAATATTAAAAAAAATTCAAAATTTACAATTTCCGCTAAATAAAAATAAATAATTTTGAATGAAACGTCACATCTTATTCAGAATTCCAATTTTTTTCTCCAAAAACAAAAACTAAAAATAAAATTCAAAAAATGAACAATGGTAATAATTCAAAATCAGAAACCAATAATGGTTAGGAAAGCAGTCTACAATCAATGGGCGAACTTCACAAAATAAAACAATTGTAAGTGAGATTTGAAGTTCTGACGGCAGAGCGAAGTGTTAAAATACACATGCGCGATGCGCGTAATTACTTCCACGCCGCCTTATCACCGGCTGTCATTTTTAAATAATCACTGCAGGTTGATTTGTGTTGACTTGCTATGTGCTCTGATTTCTTTGTATTATTTTTGCAAAGCATTTGATGGATAAGTCAGTTCGGCGTAGAAGTCATTATGATGCGTCAACTACCGGCGTTTTGTTGAAGCAGCAATTGACCCGCCAGCGGTCATGCGGCAACTAACGTGCAGAGTTCTCCAACAAATATCTGTTTAGACGTTAGACCACCAACGGTGTCAATCGAAAGAAAATAGATTGCGCCGATATTCGAAGGTGAAATCTGTTAAGCGAGTTATACTGTACTTTCTGAAAATCGTAATTTTTGTTTAGTTGTATTGATTTCAAACGCAAGGGTTTTACACTCACAATATCCGATCCCATAGAGGCGGATATCAGGAGTTTTTCCCATTTTTTTTTCTTTTTTTTTTAATAAATAATTAATTAAATTTAATCGTTGCGTTTCACTTTAAATTATCTAATTCCTTGTCCTGGAGAGTTATTTTACTGCTCGCACCAAAAGAACCAGATGATCACGTAATTACGGGGTTACATTGACGATCAGAGCATAATTAGGAAATACTAGAACGATTGGCAACTTATCGCACGAGTTCCGAAGAGACATTCAATTCTAAATAATCTAGGTCATTAGGACCAACGATAGTAGCCGGCCGGCAATAGAACCTTTGGCTCGAGTAGGTAGAACAGATAGAGGCCAGACTAAGGCATGTTAGTGGTAGTTTTAACATCTGGATGATCCTTCCCGGAACTCTTTGAAGATAAGTGCTCACTTCCGTTACTTAAGGGAACAATAAATTTCAATTGTTGTGGTTTGTTTGGACAGTTTATTGTCTATTTAGTTGTCCGGGAAGTAAACAAACAAACAGGACTTAGTGGGCGCGTCACACTACATATAATTTTTGTTGACTAATGTGTTAATAAATGGCTTATTATTATTATTAAATGAAGTACAATAAATGTAGACACGTAGAAAAATCTATGTAAAGCACAAGGAACAAATAAATTTTTCCAATCGTTCTTCTTAAATTTCACTTTATTACTAAAATAACGTCTTCGGGAACTTCATTTCGAAAATGATGATGGATTAGAGGTAACCTTTTTGGCGAATCAAGAGGATATATTTTTTTTTTCAAGCAATTAGGTTGATTGGTGCAAGTTCATTGATGTAAGGAGAAATTATATCGAAAAGTAAATTGTCAAAAAATTTTTCGCTTTGTAGCTAAGCAGGCACATTTCTTTTCTACTGACCCTCATAAATCTGCTTTCGCCTTCAATTGTGGATAAGATTTCTTTTTTTTTAATTAAAATAAGATGCCGTGGGTAAACGTTCTAGGTGGGAGTTCGTAAACAAAATTAATTCGAACACAGCACAATTCAAATTTGATTTCAATAAAACGACTTCTAAAGAAGTAAACAAGCAGGACTTTGATATTTCGCTGAAATTGCCATCCAAAGGGAGCTTTCAAAGAAGTCAGTTTATTGAAATATTTCATCGAATGAGAACCAATTTTTATTATTATTTGATTCGGAAATTGCCTCACGTATATTGCGCGTATGACAATCACACAGTTTGAAGTAAAATTTTCAATTTACTTTTCACATGTAATTGATTAATTCCGTTTATTCTACAAATGGCTATAATTAATTAATAAAATTCAAAACGAAATCCTCTTATCCTATTCGTCTTGAACATTTCCTTATACAAGGATTAGACTTTGACTGAAATAATTAACGGGAAAATTAATTGCTTTCGTTACTTCCGCGTGGCACATCCAGGCAATAATTTTTCCCCAAATTTAATCAAAACCGACAGCTCCGGCCGCCATCTCCGCAGTTTGTCGGTGCAACTGGAGATTTTAAATTCGGAAATAATTTACGGCATTTAAATAGGAAAACGGGTGTACATCCCAGCGCACTCGTAAATCACGCGAAACATAATCTTCTTTGTTCATGTAACCGCCAACGGCAAAATGTAAATTCGTGGCTTGGCGAAGCTGCGAAAGTTCAATATCGCATCGAGCTTTTGTTAAATGACCCGGCAATGTTCTTGAAGTTGTGTTTATTCCGTCTGAGTGTGCTTTTCGTAATACTCTGCGAGGAGGCTTGAACTCTTACGAAAAATCTCACAGCTTTATTATTATTATTATTGTCTATTTTTTTAGTGAAATAATGTAAGAGAGTGTGTACTAAAAATACTAATATTTATGTGCCAGTGGGTTTTCCAGTGAAATGCAGTTAACTTCGTTGTTGATCAAAAGCAAAACACAATCAGTTTATTCCCCGTATAACACAACCCAGAACCTAATTACGACGGCGGTTTTAACTCCACGATTTTATTAAACCTGAACTTCGCTCATCACATACTTTGAAATTATTTGATGTGAGGGCGTAATTCGTTACGCCGTATTTAAACGGAAACCAATTTATTTTCAAAGCGGAAGGAGCAGATAATTAGAATGGCTTCGGAGCCCTGAAACGCAAATGAAAAGCAGAAATGGGAGTCCGAGTTCTAAACTGCGGCCAGCTCAAAATCCGGTGATTAAAGACCGTTTAAAGGCCCGACCGAACAAATTGCTCGTGCCCCAGATAACACCAGTTGATTTGAGACCAATAAATGTCACATTGGGCGACGGCAAAAATAACACTGCTGCAGTTATTGCGTTGCATTTTTCATTAGTTCGACGAAGAATTTTAATAAAACGAAACGATAAATACCGAATGAATTTTTTTTTTGTTTAAATGAAAGAACATTTTTTGAAATATGTATTTATTTATAAATGAGCCCAAACCAATAAACTCATCTCCATAAAGTGTCGAATATTTAGAGGGTTCAAATAAATGACGGCGGTCTCCAAATAATTTATAGCGTGGCAACTGCACTACCGGGTTATTACATCTAAATTATTATGGGATTACAAAGTTTGTTTTGAATTTGCGCTAGCTCGTGCGTCCTGGGATCATGGCAAGTTGTGTGCTTGCCGACATTAATCTATGTCTGACGGGGGCCGTGCAATCTCTGTGACACCATCACGTGTTTAATTTAACGTAAGAAATTAAATTTTCGTTTCAATTCGCGAATTAGCAAGACTCCTCTTATCTTTAAAGTCAAATTTTTATTATTCTATAAAAAAGCAGTAACGTAAAGCCATCACATTTTAAAGCAAATTTTAATTTCAAACTTGGCATGAAGCACTTACAAGTTCAAACTTGATAACAGTAGTTAATCTTAGGTAGGTACGACAAGTGCGGCATGTTATAACGACTACAAAAAGCTCTTTTGACAATTATCCCAACAACTTTTATCTTTTCTTACTGGGAACACTTTGCTCAGAACTATCGCAGTCTCCAACTTTGTTCTAACCCAGTTAAGTGCATTACGTGATTTTTCCGCTTCAATAATTCCCTTACATCTGCTATGAAAGTTTAGTCTTAATAGTTTTTTCCTGCAGCCCTTGAGTACTGATCAAATACACACTTTCCTCATTTCCTCATTCGTTGGCTTCTCTGGTATTCACTTTAAAAATGGAATTTCACCGCAGAAACCACCGAATATTATTTGCCTCGAGTAAAACATCTCGCCAGACCTGATTTACCTGCTCATAAAGTTTGGGTACCAAAATTTCTGATTATTTAATTTCTGAGATCGTGTAAATACAGGAGGGCCTTATCAGCACTCGTTCGGGTTGTTTAATAACGAACATGCCGGGGCGGAAACTTGTTTGCAGAATAAGACTGCGAGCATCGCGAAAATTAAAACCCCCTCGATATTAAAATACAGTTTGCAATAAAACAAAAGGGCCTTTACGTACTCTGTAAGTCGATTTATTTTTTTATTCGTTCGTTCCATGTCGTGTGATTTGTTTCAATTCTCTTATCGGCCTAAAATATTTCATTAAAAAAAATGGGTCGTTCTCTCCGGCATTGTGAAATGGGGTGTAACACAACAACGCTTTAGACTTGAAGATTGATAGAATCCATTTTGATTTCCATGTTAAATCGCTGCAGCGGAGCTCACGCATGAAAAGTACAAAACCATTGACTTTCTGATCACAAGTTTCAATTCCGGAAAACGACGGAATTCATCAGAGCTGTCGAACGTATCAATCTTTTCCTTGCATTTCGACTTTAAACATTCGAGATTAAAGTGAAACACGATTAGGTACTACTAATTAACTTTATTAAAAGTAATACAACTAGTATGTACAGGAATCTACGTGTTGTTCGTCAGAAGTGTAAAACTAATAACACTTCCTAGTTTCATAATTAATTAATGTATTTACACAATCAGGAGTTGGCATTGGAGTTGGTCGCGGGACCTGAACGAGCGACACATCAAACCTAACAACAAAATAAACTTTATAATAAAGATCGAATCGCGTCCTCGCTCTGCGACGTTTCTGCACAAATAAATAGTGTGAAATATTGACATAAATATTTAAATGAATTGGCGTAGTTTTCTAGTAACATATTGTTACGGTATAAATCGAAACAAGGGGCATAGCTTAAATATTATATTAGAAATATGACTAGACAAACATTAATTATACAAATATAATTAAAATACTCACATCCTTAATTCACAACACAAATCAAAGTACAAGAAGTTACACGCTGTACTGACAGCTGATTATAATCTTATCTTTTTATGTAGATCGCGAGGTTTTTATAGAAAGTGCAACTCGAGCAATTCCGAGTTGTTACGAGACCGGAAAGATTCGACAAAACACGAGATAATTTAAATCCGTGTTAACTTGTTCAAGGTTTACCACCTGCATCGGACGTCGAGGTTATTTCCGTTGGCGCCACTGAGATGCATTTTCTCTTATCTCAAGTTCCCTAAATGAATCTAATATTTTATTTTACTTCTATCTTGTCACGGCCTATAATGAGTAATATATGGAAACATAAATTTAAATCGAAAATTAATTTGTATGGCCGAACACATCTACTGAAATGAAAATCTAAATTAATTGATTTAATAATAACAACACCATCTCACTAAAAGTATTAAATTATTATTTAAAAATTGATAAGTTTTTCGCTTAAAATTTTTTGACGTAATGTTATTTATGTGTACAGAAGAGACTGGTGATGAAAAATTCCATCATCCAGAATTAAAAGAAATGATGGACGATTATTCCTTATACGATAAAATCGTGTTTATTTATGAATAATTTATTAGGCACGAAATAATTTATTAAGGTCCCCTCCCCAATCTCGATTTGAGTTGGAGCATTTCGCATCCATCATTCGCTTTGCCTTTTGCCCCTTTGCTTTGCGGAGATAAGTCTTGCGAGTTTGCTCCGCGCCGAAATACGTCGCTTGTTTCATTTCCTTACAGGGTTTTGCATTACTTTAGATAAAACATCCGGCTCAAATTTGTTGTCGATTTTTCACTGCTTCTATGTGTTTCCTTAGACACCATATAAAAAAATTAAAACTAAATTTCATTGATAATTGTAATTAACAATTTATAAATGTGACTATTTAAATTTGATTGATGGCTTATTGAAAGATGAATTGTGTTCTTCGTGACGCTTTACCATTATTTCGTAATTTTCTCTTCAAGATATAGAATAATAATCTACCACCTCCCACTCAGGGCTGCCTGAGTTGTCAATAAAACATGATTTCAGGTTTATTACGTACTTGCGATAGCGCAGAAACGCGACAACTTCTTAATTACACCTGTCTGATCGGTGCTTTCTGCCAGTTTTCACGCAATCTAAAACGAGCACCAACGTGACAGATCGCTATCGCCGTCTTCTGCCGTTTTATGCGACGCCGCATGCGAAAATCCGCAGGTGCGACATCAAATGATCTATATCGACAGGTCTCTCGAGGAATATTTTCAGGATTCAGGACTAAGCGAGAAAAATAATCCATAATTGAAAAGGGTGGAAATTAGATTTATCGAATGTTTTCTTTTTTAATCAAACTTAAATTTATACCACAAAATCTTTTAAACGGACACTAAATCTCGCACTATACACTTAACGTTTCACCGTCGTTCGACAGCTTCGTCGAAGCTGTCGAACGACGGTGAAACGTTAAGTGTATAGTGCGAGATTTAGTGTCCGTTTAAAAGATTTTGTGATACAATTTTCATCGGACAAGAACCAACTTTAAATTTAAATTTATACGTTTCAAAAAGAACACAAATCGAACAGCACGAATATATTAATATATATAATACATTTCAATAATATTAAATGTACTACAACGGTAGCGAAATGATTGAAAGTATGAATCAATACAGTTTTAATAATAATAAATCTTTATTTAACAACATATTAAATGTATGTAGCAGTACATTAATAAGAAAGAATTTGGATAATTATAATCTCTGAAAAGAAAAAAACTTTTGGATGAAAATTAGGATGTAATGCCGTATCTTTGATTCGGTATTAATCTGCAGTCTGTAATTCCGGTGCCTGTCAGCAAAAAGAGTCCTGAATTCCGAATTAGCGATGCGAATTCAGGATTGAAAAGCGAGATTTTTGCTTTACGCTCTAAATTCTCGCTTCGTTGAGTGATTTCATCCTTCTCTATACAGAAGCAAATAATAAATTTATTAAAAAAATAAGCGTACTTTCTGCTTTTATGAAAGTACATACACATACAGATTGCTCCAGAAATTCATATAAAGCTTCAGGTAAACGTATTCCTCTACATTTCCTGAACCTAAAACTGCCAATAACATTTCCTATGATAGCGTGCGAACCCTCCCAACGTTTAACAGATAAATGCAAAACAAACTACTAAAAACGAAATAATAACTGTAAGAAAGTTTCTATGATGAACGAAACGTAATGAAAATATGCTTCAACGTCTCATGATTGCGCTTTTTGAGTTTTTGAGCTGTTTTACAAAGAAATGAAATTTATTTAATCTAAAGCTCTTTTTTGCCCCGTATGCTGAAAGTATCCGACCTAGAGAATTAACTTTGGAATTTTAGGATCCTTATGGCCTGTCCAAAAGAAATACTTGAAGCTTTATATCAATTTCGGGGACAACTTACAGTAAGCTCCTAAGTAATGAAAACGATACATTGCAGTTCTTTACAAAATGTAAAAAATAAAAATGAATACATTTTCTAAAATTTAAAGTCGTTTTTTTTTCGATCTATGTGTCAGGGATTTTTGACTGCAGCCAATATATACAAAGTGGTTATAGGAGCATATAACGAAAGTATTGGAGTAAAAATGTACATAACTATTCATTTATGTAGAAGGCACTTTTTAATGAGGGTTTTGTTAAATAAATAATAAAAAAAATTCTAAAAGTGTCCTATAAAAATCTGACGACTTTTAGATCACTCTGTTGATTTAATTGATTTTGGAAGTTTATTTCCTGTTTTTTGAATTTCTTCAATAGCACTGCAACTTGGCTCACAAGAACTGTGAATCATGAAATCATTAGGATCTCAAGAATATTTATCATATCATAATAGAGACAAATACAATGTGGAATGTGGTCAATAAAAGCTGAAAAAGGCTACTTTCCAAGAAAGATTTTAACAATATTTAGATCCTAGTTATAACTGTATAACTGTATTTTACTTTAATCATTGATTTGGTTCATTGAATAGTCTCTCGAATACCAATCGTAGTCAAAGTTAAGTAGAATATTTTTGTGGTGGTCTCATTCATATTATGCTGCGCATTCGTAGTATTCGAATGCAAACGTGAGAGACATTCGTGAGAGTACCACAAAAATATTCGACATAACTTTGACTACTCATGGTATTATAAGTGAAAATTTATAGCATTTTCGATTGAGTGTGCACTCAGAGTATTTTCATCTTATACTATTAAATGAACTTAAAGCTAGAGCAAATACTCTGAGTGCAACCAGTGAAAGTGAATCGAAAACGCCAGTAGTGAATTTTGTTTGCCTTAATTCATTGATATTCCGTAACGATATTTGTTTATCTACTTTGTTGCTATGCAAAGTCATTTTAAACTACCAACTGGTTTAAAAACTATATTTCGTAATTTAAAATAAATTTGATCCACGCAATCCTTCTACAAACTGGTCAAACTGGTTTAAGTTTGCAATACAAATAAGAGCATTTTTTATTCGGCTATTTGCAACACTGCACCCGGATATATGTTCACTTATATGTTTTGTTAATTTATTTGACGCAGACTTGACGCAACATCAACAGCAACAAGATTGTAGATTGTTATGTGAAAAAATTGCGTTTTAATTTAAATTTGAATGTCAAATGACGTTTGTAAAGTGACGGCTGTCAGTGTCAAGCCGTCAATAACCGGAAGTTACTCCAGTTGTATCATTTAAAAATAAAATTCAGCACTGCCAACTCGAAGAGTGATTCTTGACCACTTTGTATTATTAGAAAGTGATATACTGTAGTGTAGTGGATACCCAATTAAAAGTAAATTAGAGTACCGATATGGATCGCATTGTATGTCATCATAAAAATCACCAGAATTATTAGAAAATATTCCCCAAGGACTCAGAGAAATTATCTGCATTAAGTCGTTAATTTCTTTAAGGGCCAGTTTCATAATCGAATTTAAAGGAGACTTTAAATTTAAAGTCATTTTCAAATGTCAAAACAAATATAAAAACACATTTGTTTACACATCTGAATGTGACTTTAATTTTAAAGTCTCCTTTAAATTTGATTATGAAACTGGCCCTAAGTAAGACAATTAGGTAACATCATATTTTTGAAAAAGAAATTAACATTGTTTTATTTGATAGATAATTTATTTTGTTTTATTTTATAATTTATTGTTTGTAATTTTCAATGTGGAAAGGTATTTTTATCTATAAAAAGGAATTTTTAGTCACAACAAAACGGATTTTTCAATTTTATATGTTGGCAACACTGCACACATGGCGGTCGAGCTTGCCATCAAAGCATGTTTGAAAGTTTTAGAAGTACATTGCAAGCTTGCAAGTCGATTTTGATTACAGACGGGGCCCCAAATAGGGTCGAAACAACTGCCCAAGGGATGCTTGAGGAATTCATTGAAATAAAAACAGACTTGAAACAAATTTCTAATATTAAAAAGGAGGCAGAATCCAGAATCGTGCGGTTGGCAATTTTGCAAGAAAATCAGAGTTTAGATTTCTACAAATGGTAAACAATTCAACATAAAACCACAGAATAATAAACGACCAGAAGATTAACTAGGGCGTGGTTTTGTCTGAAATTTTTTACTGCACATGCGTGCGCTGGTCCGCAGATTTCAAAATTTCGGTTAGGGTACGTTCACAGGCACACTTTTAGAGACGTCTTAAATACTCCTAAAATTTATCTATTACATTATAGGATTTTTTAACGACCGCTGCAGAAGCAATGCAAATGTTATAAATAAGAACTATTTATAACATCAGAAGAAATGAACGCGTAAACTTGGCGTTTTGGCATTTAATAATAATAATAAATGTCTTTATTGTCCCAAAATACTGAAAAAAAGTATAAGTATATATGTGATACAGCTAATGAGACAAAAGGCGAAATTCAATCTTTAGCGGGAGCTTCAGATTGCTCTTACACTTAACCTTAACTACTACTCAAAGTAACAATATGCCAAGCTGTAAGAAATAATAGCCGTAGATAGCGAGCAGGTAATAAAAAAAAGAAGCTAGTTAACACAAGCATTAAAGTAATCTCTAAACGAAAAAAAAAAGAAAACAAATAATACCAGAGTCCGTTTCTCCTGACCTTCAGGTGACTTTATATAAAGAATTGCAATCTGGAACCAAATCAACTATTTGCTTGTGAATAAAGCATTACGCCATGCACGAAAATAGTGGCACCCTACGGTGAAGTAGGCTTATTTGACTGTAGTTTTCTTTTGGTTTAATTGTTATAATAAGTGAAAATATAATATAATATATATTATTATATTATATATACATTATATATACATTATAAATATAATGGAAATGTCCATTTTATATTATAAATAACAAATAGTTTTCTACCTATATGATTTAATAAATCAAACTTATTCGAACGTTATGAATAATATACTAAAAACCAATGGTTCATTTTTCTTCTAAGTTGTCATTTTTGAATTCGCGCGGACCAGGGGCCTAATTCTTGAAATCATTCGACAAATGTCGTATGCGACATGACGTTAAAATGACGTAGACTCTCATACACAACTATACAAATCGAGACAAATCGCTCGAGAATTGCGTCAGTTGACTCCACCAGTCGTGGACACCATTCTCCCACCACAATTCAATCCTAAATAGCGCATCGACATCAAAGGCGCCGACAGTCAGTTCTGCTTTTGGTCGCTTATTATTGGCGTTTTTCATCTCCGCTAGATGCCGCTGTATATGACCACTTATGGACCACTTCTCCGCCATTTTTGTGTTAAAAAAGTAGGGATACATAGTTTTTGCGATTTTTACACTGCGGTACACAACACATTACAATTTATACGAAGCCATAAGCCTAAATAAAACACGTTTTCACTGATTTGACTACCTTCTTAACGCAGCTACTACTGTCACGACACACGTGTTTTTTCATGACCATCTCGCAGTTTCCACATAATTCCAGCCGCGGCGACTCTTTCGTTTAAAGGCGCGAACACTATGCCAGTTAAAACAATCCCTTAAAAAAATCTAAATTTTATTTAGATTTAGAATCATTGAGGTGTAGCGGCCAATTTATTTTCCTCAATTTTGCGTATATTTCTTTCGTTTTTTTAATTTTTTAATAAACATGAAAACATCGACCGCAAGATCGATCTAAACCATTAAAAATGCATTAAAAAATCTGTAATATAAAATGAAAACTGCATATGCCTTACTCGTTCTTACTAAGAAACAACATTCTTAGTAAGCAATACACTCTACCATTAACACTGGTTTGCACAGCTTAAAATTAACTTTTGGATTAACTAATCCTGAGTTATGTTTAATTAGTAATTAAATAAGTGCATCATTGCACCGAATAATATTAGTTATTAATTAGTTAACTAACAGCGTTTTCGATTGACCGCACTAGTGCGCACTCAGAATATCTTCATCTCCTGTTATTACATGAGGTTAAAAAAAGATGCAAATACTCTGAGTGCAACCAGTGCAGATGAATCGAAAACGCTCTAAGGAAATTGTCAAATATATGTAAGGTTGGTACTAGAAAAATAGATATTTTCATTGCAGCTGACAATTATATTGGGCACACTGTGTCAATTAAAGTAAAAATGCGTGTGATCCCAGTGTGATCCTAATCTAAAATCACGAACAGATAATAATTGCATCTTTAGCCTGGGCCTGTTTTGAATTATAAATTAATCAAATCGCAAATTTAAAAATTTTCTGCTGATAATAAAAAACCTGGAAGTATGAACTTACAAGTTTTAACATACGAGAATTTGTGAAATTCTAAGAAACGCTCAATTTGCACCTAAAATATTTAGGACAACTGGTTTTGATAAACGAAGGCAACATCGTTATTATTTCAAACTAATTAACTCTTTCATACAACTACAAGTGCCTAACTGCCTAGGAATTCCAAACTAAATAAAGTTGAACACGATTAAACCAAATTTTTGGTATTTCCTCGGCATGTAATAGACAATTCACGTTGTTTTCTGTCGTTTTTGCTGTTTTTGACGACAGATATGCGTACGAAAACTTTAACAAACAACTTAAACTCTACCCGAGGTATGGCTTAACAATAACTAATAATTAAACGATTAATCCTTAATTATTTGACCTGTGCAAAGAAATTTCAACTTTAATTATGGTTAAATTTTAACTAGAACTTAACCACAAGCGGTGCAAATGGCCGTAAGTGTTTATAATAATATATAGACTTTAATTTTGAAAGAGAAGTTTTTTATTTATGGGATAAATAATTTGAAACACGCGCTTAATTCCGATCATTTGAAAACAGGCCACAGAAACAAAGAACCAATGAGCTTGCGGCGTTATTTCGTACGTCACGCCAGTTAAACAAAAAAAGACAAACAAAACAAAGCACGAAGAGGAATATTAGAAAGTGCAGGACATTTTAACAATTACCATTTCCGCGCAATGAATATTACAGTTAGTAAATGATTACAATTAAATAAAAATTAATATTTTACAAAAACTGCAATTCTGTTTGCAATGTTGGCGACATTGGTCTCCGATCGGTAAAGCAGGTAGCAACCGCAAATGTTAATCATTGCAGTTTTTCTTAACATTTGCGGCTGAATTAATTATTTGTCGTGAAAGGACAGTTATTAAACAGTTTATCTGACGTTATTTAATCGTGAACACAATTACAAGGTAATTCAATTACATGCGTAGCTTAAAACTTGTGCAACATCCAGTATTTCGCCGCATATCATACATACTTTGGGACCGATGTTTTTCTGTGAAATAAGAAAAATATGTTTTATAGATGTCGGACGAATGGGACGATTCATGTCCCATTGTACTGAATTCCAGTAACTCTTCAACCAGACCCCCCAACAATTATGGTGAATCAGATGGTAGACCCATTTACAACCAATCCTACCAAAATTCTTCATATCAGAAGCGTGGACGAGGTGCAGCTTTTGGCGGCGGCGGTGGTGGTGGTGGTGGTAGAGGCCGATCCAACAACAGATTTGATGATAACCAAAGGCAGCAGAGAGCTTCAAATGGAAGACGCCAGTATAACTGGAATTCCGAAGATTCTTCCAACTTCGATGGGGGCAGGCAAAATAATTTTGAAGTTAGTGACAATAACAGGCAACGTAATCGGGGATTTAATCGAAACGAAGATGCGGTAACTATAAAAGTTCCATCCAGATTTGTTGGACGCATTATCGGTAAGTAAACCTCGGTTCTCTTGAATTTTATATCAATAATTTAAAAAATTTAAAGGCAAAGGTGGATCTAAAATTAGTGATCTCGAAATGGAATCCGGGGCAAAAATCAAGATTACAAAAGAGGAAGAAGACGGCGAGACCATTGTTAGATTAATGGGCACAGCAGAATGCACCAAAAAAGCTGAGGAATTGATCAAGGATTTAACCGTGGATCGAACATCGTCGTTTGATTTTGTTACCGTCGATCATTTAGCCACACCTGTAGCAGATGCACCTGTTCCTATTATTAACTGGAAGGCCCTTGCCGAAGAAAGCGTAAGTAAATGTGAAAAATGTTTCTGTTCCATTTAATTTACTTCTTACATATTAGGATCGCATAACTAAAGAAGAGTGGGCCAAATATCCTCCGATAAAGAAGGACTTCTACATGGAACTCCCCGAAGTCAGGAACATGAGCAAGAGAGACGTGGAACAATTTCGCATGCAAAGCAACAACATTGTAGTGTGCCGAACTTTTGCAAACGAAGGAAGCAACAAACCCATTCCAAATCCCATACAGAATTTCTATCAGGCATTCCATAACTACCCTGAAATTTTGGAAGAGATTGAGAAGGTTGGATTTGAAACACCTTCGCCGATTCAATCTCAAGCTTGGCCCGTATTACTAAGTGGGGAAGACCTCATAGGAATTGCGCAGACCGGAACTGGTACATATTTTTTTAATGAAAAGTTGAGTAGTAATAATATTTATGTGTGCAATTTACAGGAAAAACTTTGGCTTTCTTATTGCCAGCACTTATACATATTGATGGACAAAATGTGCCAAAGGAAGAGCGCAATGGACCTAGCGTCTTGATAATGGCCCCAACTCGAGAATTGGCCTTGCAGATCGATCGTGAAGTAAAAAAATACACTTACAAAAATATTAAGGCGTAAGTAATATTAATTCGAAAAAAATTTCTGCTTATTTGTTATGGTTCTTTTGCAGAGTGTGTATTTACGGTGGGGGCAGCCGAAGAGATCAAGTGAAAATCGTCACTGCAGGCGTTGACATTATTATTGCAACGCCAGGCCGTTTAAATGATTTAGTTCAAGCTGGTAAGTTTTGGGAGACTTCAATTTATGTGTTTGTTAACTATTACTAATAAATAATTTGCACAGGTTATATTAAAGTGAAAGGAATCACTTACGTTGTATTAGATGAGGCTGACAGGATGCTTGATATGGGCTTTGAACCACAAATACGTAAAACCATGTATGACATTAGACCTGACAGACAAACTGTGATGACAAGGTTGGTGTGAACAACATTCCATTTTTATTTGTAAAAGTATGAAGCAAACAAAAATAGGCATAATAACAATTAGTTTGAGTTTCTGAATTTAAAGATTCACAAATTCAAATTGCTTGTGAAACTGTCGAACAAGCAATTAACACTTGGTGTTTTATAGTGCAACTTGGCCGTTAGGAGTAAGGAGACTGGCCGATTCCTACATGGTAGATCCAATTCAAGTGTATGTAGGATCACTTGATCTCGCTGCAGTCCATTCAGTAACTCAAACTATATTAATGATGCCTGATGATGAAGACGAAAAATTTAATACGGTAATCGACTTTTCAGTACATTAGAAAAAATTCGAAATTATTTGAAAGACACCATAAAAGCAATGAGAAGAAATTCCCCCACATACTTTAGGTTTTGCTAATGTTATACATGTTTTTACAGTTCATGGAATTTGTGCAAAATCTACAACCGGATCAGAAAATCATTGCCTTCTGTGGTAAAAAATCTAAGGCTAATTTCGTAGCATCTGAGCTCATTATTAATGGCGTTGATTGCTCAAGTATTCATGGTGATCTTGAACAGTGTGACCGTGAGCAAGCACTTGTTGACATCGCTAATGGAACAGTAAAGGTATTAATTGCTACAGACGTGGCTTCCAGAGGTATAGACATCGAAGACATTACGTAAGCTCTGTTTTGAGACATCTCAAACTGGTGTGTTGACTTAAATTTTTTCACGCAGACATGTCATTAATTACGACTTCCCGAGGAACATCGAGGAGTATGTGCATCGTGTTGGGCGTACTGGCAGAGCAGGAAAGTCCGGGGTATCCATAAGTTATTTCACTCGATCCGATTGGGCGCAAGCTAAAGAACTCATTGAAATATTGGAGGAGGCTGATCAGGTAAATTATTCATTTTTAAAGTTATCACACGTGGAAATGTGAAAATAAACGTGTTTTAGTATGTGCCGGAGGAATTGGTTGATATGAGTAAAAGGTATGAGGCTTGGAAGAAGCGCAAAGACGAGGAGAGGGCGTTTTGTCGGGGGCCTGGAGGTGGTGGTGGTGGTCGAGGTGGAAACAGGCGATGGTAGTTCAGTATTTTCCTTAGATCTGTTAGAGAATTTTTTTCTAATTTTTTTTACATTCGAGTTGAACTATTTATGTGAACTTATTTAAAATTGGCATACAATAAATATTTATTTAGATTTGGCATATTATTTAATGATACGTCCATTTTAAAATGAAAGCTCTTTCATCTTGGGGAGTATTGATTTTCCTAGTCCATCTGAAGACGTTTATTTGAAAGTGTTGCTCTTCAGCAATAGATGGCGAAATGGATTCTGCAATCAATTATAATTGTAAATTTGGTTTGTAATTTTATTTAATTAATCATAGTCACATCTCAGAAAGAGTTAAATAAGTAGTCCTTGAAGAATTTTGCTTTTTATTTCAAGAATTAATATAAATACGTAATTTTTATTAAATGCTTCAATTTGTTACACCCCTTGCATGAAATAAAAATGTTAATTTCCTTGAAAATACAACGTTAAAAACCAAGTTAAGTAACTGCAGCTAGAATAATCAAAAGTACTCATTGTAAGCAAAGGACATTTCATTCAATAGAAAGATGATGGAAAACAAAGAAAGCTTTTTTAGTCTAGTTTACATATTTACAATAAAGAATTCAAAAGAAAAGAAGTAAGAAAAAATAGAAAAAGGTAACAGATTGCATAAAATAAGGAATATTTCTAATTTCTGTGATAAAAGTCTTTTGATTGATTGCGATTTTAATTATAAGGAAAAGATAAAAATGTAAATTAAAGTTAGAAACAAATATGTCGCTTTCGTTGGAAGCTAATTCAAATCATTAAAGTAAAGTTTTTAAAATTACGAGTTAGAAATTATTGAGATCAAGTAATATGGATGTGAATCGAATTTCAACTTCGTAGTAAATTCGAAAAAAAAAGTGTAAAACTTTTTTATTTTCTTAACGTCGTGTAGGAAAATGTGTGGCACGACTATAATTAACTTACTAGTGCAATAGGAATATTAAGTAATCATTTATTTATACAATTCTTTGCAAGAGGACGCCTAAACCTAGATGCCAAGTTGAAATGAAAAACATGTCAAAAAGAAAACACGTTACAGCTGTTAGGAAGATGCTCCTAGGTTTCTATTAAAAACAAAACAAGTAGTATATCACACGGCCTTCAGCTATGAAGATAACTTGCCTTCAAATTCTAAAATCGAGTACTAAGGAATATTAAATAGTCCTTGGTATATTCGGAATGCTTCATCTTTGTTTCTGAATTTGTGGACAATAAAAGCCAGGTGGATGTGATTTACATGCATTTTCGAAAAGCTTTTGATAAAATAGACCATTTCATTTATTTCTTATCTGCTAGATTGAAGGAATACAGTTAAGTATCAATTTTTTTTTCTTATAAGTATTCACCATCCTCAGGGGTGTCACAAGGTTCAAATCTAGGACCTCTTCTATTTTTGCTTTCTGTTAATGACCTAAATAGTTCGATATCCTGTTTTAAGTTGCTATTTGCTGACGATATGCAAATCTTCTTCAGAATAGATTCAGTTTCTGACTGTTTTGTTCTTCAGAGTAATCTGGATACCATTGTTCGGTGGTGCCAAAATAATAACCTACCTCTTAATATGCCTAAATGTTCTAGTATTTATTACCTATTCCAAAAAAGATGCTCATGTTTTGTTTAACTACAGTATCAGTGGTGTAAGATCCGCAATACGGGAAAGGGTGGTTTATATTTTGATTAAAAAAATGGCTTTCCAACTTATAAACAAATATTTATAATTTACCCCTCTCAGACTTTTATCACCCTTTGTTACCCAAAACTTTTACAAACCGAATCGAGACGCAAAACGCGACTCCTTTGTTAGTAGCGTTCCTGAAATTAGCTGAAAAATAGCCAGGGTTCGTCTCGCCGCTCACTTCGGACTCGGTATGAGTTTTCGCCCTTTCGATCCTCGGACTTACTACTTTGGAATTGTTGAATTTTTCTCCTCTCCTGGTTCGGTATACTTATTTAATAAAAAGGTTCTCTAAACTCTACTGCGAATAATAAATGAAATTCGGAAAGTTTAACAAATAAAATTATATTGAAAGAAAATTTGTTTCATAACACAACAAACAGATAATAATAATAAAAACAAAATTACAAAATAACCCGAAACTCGTCCAGGAGGGAAGATGGTGCGGTACTTTTAGAAAAATGCGTTTTGTTAGTAATTATCAAACTTTTAAGCCATGGAGCTTACCGGGGACGAAACTTAAATGATTTTTTCTCGTATCCGTAACTCAGAAAAAACACTAACGATTTAGATTTACGAGTATTGATTCGTTAGCGAGCGAATTTATTTTAAAGTAACTGACACACAGAAAAAAAAACTACACGAAAACCGAAACCGATATCAAACTCTGAAAAATTTAAATCAAAAATAAAACCGAACAAAAAATTAATTAAACTAAAATTTCGACGAGAATTTAACGCGCGCCCAACTACGGGAACCGGGAACTATCGTTTTTGCGCGCGGCCCGTGTACTTAAGCCCTCGCCACCACCCTCGAACTCCGAAGTGGGACTTTTTCAAATTCAGCAAGTTTTTGAAAAAGTCCGTGGTTGATTCGGGCTTTTAGCGGCGAGCCGCTTTCCACTAGATGGCGTACGCGTGTTGCTTTTACCAGAGAAGCTGGTCGCACGGCTTTTGCTGATTCCTTGAGAATTGAAAACAATCTTATCTCCGCAACTTAATATTGTCTCTAGTTTGAGAGCACGTTCTAGACTACTGAAAATGATATGCTTTTCCTGCGTTCCGATTTCTTGAGATCAAGTGGAGTTTTAAGAAAGAATTTATAATAATAATTTTGAAATTTCCCTACGCATTTTTCGGGTCCTTACAGTGGTACTCCTTTAACTAGGGTTGAGATCATTACTGATTTAGATGTAACATTTGATATCGATCTAACTTTTAAACAACATATTTTAAATATTGTTGCCAAGGCCTGTAAAGTCTATGAGTTTATTTATCGTAACTGCAGAGAATTTTCCCATATAACAACGTTACTCACGTTATATTTCAGCTTAATAAGTTCAAGGCTTGAATATTGCTGTATTATTTGGTTTCATATTTTTTCAACTTATATTCAGCTGTTGAAATCTATTCGGAGAAAATTTCTCAAGTTTTGTGTTTTCTGCAAGATGGTGAATATCTCTTCCAAGGCTATAGTCGAAAATGGTTCATATCTAGATTTGATGTTCAATCTTTACTGTAGGCACTGTAAAAAAATTCATGGTAAATTTACCTGAATAATCTGGTTATTTGTGGCCAGCAATAATCATGGTAAAAATACTGTAAAAATACATGTAGGTTTAAAATATATGTAAATTTACCATTTCATGGTAAACTTACATGTATTTTTACAGTATTTTTACCATGATTATTGCTGGCCAGGTAGGTTTAAAATATATGTAAATTTACCATTTCATGGTAAACTTACATGTATTTTTACAGTATTTTTACCATGATTATTGCTGGCCACAAATAACCAATGATTATTCAGGTAAATTTACCATGAAATTTTTTACAGTGTACTGCTCTAATGTTCCTATACAATTTAATAAACAATAAGTGTGATTGTCCATGGTTGCTTGGAAGAATAAACTTCCTTACCCCCAGAATTTATTCGCGCCATAATCAAACTTTTTATAATTCACTAAGGCCCAGTTTTACAATCGTGGAGTAAGGACGGAGTAACTGTTCGCTGAATATCCTTCAACGTTCTTCCATATCCACGTCATACCTTTGTCATACCTTTCTAAGAATAATGTTTATCCGACGATTGTAAAATCGGGCCTAAGTCGTATTAATGTGTTATATAAGTAACACGTCTCAGTAATGTGTCACTATTTCAATCTTATATCTAATAGATGTGATATTAATACTGATTCGATATCATTTATTATTTCTGAAGCTGTTAAAAGTTTTGAAAATTAGTTACTTAGTTTGCAAAGTAATTTCTTTTTGTGTTTTTATTCTTACTTAAGTTGTCACACTAGCTTAGTTCAATTTCAGTTTATTAATAGATTATTATTACTATTAGTTAGCACGAGGTACAGTTTTATTTTGTTTATTTGTATTTCCTGTAATTGGGTTTTTAATCTGTTGGAAATAAATCTATTATTATTAACTCTTAGAAAATCGAGGTCTAAAAACGTTTGAGCTTGTGTAAGAGTAAAGCTAACTGTGATAGCAGTACCATAGTGCCATATCAATTACCTATAACTAGACTGCTGTTATAATTTTATAATTTATTTACCTGCTTACAGTCTGTAACATTACAATAAATAATTTTTGTTACTAAACATACTGCATTTTCAGTTATGTTGATAGGATGTTTTTTTCATAAAATAACATCTACTTTCATTTGCCAAAGTTTGTAAAGAGGCTAGCGAATCACCCTGTATAGGAGTTTACTAGTTGTGAAAAGGAAAAAAATATATTGAAAATAGAGGAATTTAATTCATTCATATCTTTTTTTATTTTCCGAAATATGTATATGGGCTATTGATTTAACTAAGTTTAAATTTGATTTATTATTGAAAAAAATAATGGCTCATCTATTTTTAATAAACTGTTCTTAATTTCTTCTAAAATAATTTTTTACTCGTAAAATCTTTTTTTTACTATTTGTAAGTTATATTAGTTTGGAAGATAAATAATTATATCGGCATCAAATTCATTATATAGCCTTTTGTTATGTCCTTGTTCCCTTACGTTTCTTTTATTTTACATTTTCATATAAAAAGGATCCTGATATTTTCATCTACATATGAACACAGTTACCCAAACAAAAAATTATTTGAAAAAAGAAAGATGCCACCTGGTTTTATTACTTCTATATTTAATAAAAGGATCGAAGCATATGTGTGAAATATCAAATCGATATCCATTTAAGCCCCCGTCATTCACTCTTGTGTATTATTCCTCCGCCTTCCCTTTATAATACGCCCTTATCTCACTGGCATTATCTAAGGGGTAATCTCGTCTGGAACTGTCACTCACAAAGTGGAAAAACACATCCGTAAAATTTAGTAAACATCCATGTTCTGAGCGGGCGGCAAACTGTTACAACTTACATATTTCCAAAAGTAATTCAAAGTAACACCGACGGCGATGCCGATGGTGACAACGAACTTAACTTCATGGGGAGGGTTTTCGAGCGCGCGCGAGTTTACAATGTGCAGCGTCGCGACGCTCAGTTTAATTTCGCTCGTTCGAAGAAGTGGACGTCTGTCTGTATGCTCGACGTACAACACGCGATTTAATATCGCAAAAGTACACAAACGATTAATTTTTTTTTTACTACCTACACGATGATTTCTCATTTTTTTCTTCTATAATTTTTTGTTTACCATGAAGCGGAGTTTAAAACTGTTTATTTTGCATTGACTTTTGTTTAAAACTTTTAAACACAATAAATTCGCTTTCTTATTTTCAGACCGTCAAAATTACAGAACACGTGCGTTAAAACAACTTTTACCTCGCATGTAGGCGAGATTAAGCAATTGATTATTGTAATAATAATATACGTAGTGTACGTGTTTGATGTTTTCTTTTTGCCTCATACATTTATGAAAGGTGAGTGTGCAGTTTATTTAACGTAATTAATTTTTTAATATTAATTTATTCATTCATTAAAAAAATAAAAGAAAAATATTCGTTTATTATTTATTTAATAATATAACGAAGCTAATTGTTAAAATTAACTAATTCAGTTACACATTTTATATTTAACATTCAATACATACTACTTATTTTAAATTCGACTTTTAAGAAACACTGGAAATAATATTGTTATTTTTATTGTTAAGGAGAAATGTGGGACACTTTTTAAAGCCCATTTATTTGATATATGTGAACAATAATGTACTCCAATTAGTTTTATTGTTAAAACAAATTAAAATTGTGATTTTTTTAATTAAAAATGCACATTTTCTTTTGCCGTTCTGTTCACAATTTAATTCTAAAGTGAAGTGCATTCGAGAAAACATTTTTTACATAGAAACGGATAAATTCTATATGTACTTTCAAGACGATCAACTTTTCCAAAAGAAAAAAAAACGCTCAGGTCCGTCAATTTTATTTTATTATTTTGTCCTTAAATATTTTGCCTGCTAAAGAGTGGGCGAGTGATTTTTTCAAAATTTTTTGACATTTCTATTTTGTCATTCTGAACAGAAGCGGAGTCCCGGACAACGCTGTTGGGGGGCCTACCCAATTAACCCTAATTAACTCAGGTTTGGGTTAGTTGTAGCAACTCATTCGCCATTTTGTCCAAAACCTTCTTTTTACTCTTTTTTAAATAGAAACTGACGTTGAAGAATTTTTTATTTTATTTGATGCACTTGGATAAGAGTACAAACTTTTATGTACAGTTATAATGTAAAAAGGTTTTCTATACATAACAAATGTCAAATATAAATAAAAAATAAAATGTTTTTGATATTACTTTTAATAATAAACAAAAAACGAAACAACAAATTCTCAGCTCAAGAATAAAGACTAAGAGAAAAAAAACGAAAACATACATCACCGTCATTTAAAACACTGATATTTAATAATTACTTCAAATTCAATAGTGCTGCAAACCAACGATTTGTACTTTATCTACATAGGTACGAGAATTTATTTTTCCTTAAATTTCTAATTTAAATTGTTTTTATTTTTTGCTAGGGAAGGGGGTCCTTTGATTTGAATGGGGTCGTGGGCTGCAGCCCATAAACACCATGCCTAAGTCCGCCCTTGATTCTGAAATAATATTTATTATTTGTTGTAATACTTATTTATATTTTATCTTAAGGAACCTTAACATTTCAAACATTTTTGAAAGATTCGTCGGAAGCGAATTGTTTGAATTGTCGTTCTGAAAATATGAACTCGTTTTTAGCTTCTAGCAATTATTATTTAATTAATATGTGATAAGAAAAGTCTTGTACTACAATATAATTTTGCAATATTTGCAATATAATAATAAATATTGCAGTACAAGACTTTTCTTATCGCATATTAATTAAATGATTACTGCAAATATCATGGAGAACATATCTAATAATTATTATTTATCTTGAAATAATATTTATTACCATTTATCCTAAAGAAGGTTAGCGTAAGGCGAAATGTCAACATTTGTCAAGAAATTGGCGAGAAACAATTAACAATTTCAGAATTAATTTGTTTCTGACAATAATTACCGATAATTGATACTGAATTATTGTTTAAATTCATTGGTTTCTAAACATCATGGAAAATTAAAGACTTACAAAAAATAAGAAACTATAATGGTTTTTTAAAAGCGAGAATTAGATTGTTAAGAAAAAATTTGAAATAGAAAAAGAAATCGTTAAATGAAAAGAATTATTATTTATTAATGAGACAAAGTTAGTCTAATCTTGATTAAAAATTATTCTAAGTAAAGAAAAATTAGTTACCACGTATGTACAGTCTGGTCATAAAGTCTGTAACATACGGACATTTACAACAATTTGAAGACATCAGATGTATGCGCGTTTAATAGGCTGTAAAGAATATTTTTATTTTTACTATTTTTACTATCTTCTTATTAAACAGAAAATAGACACAAACAAATTACGTTTGTTTATTAAAAATCCAGTTTTTTAAAGCAAAGTTTATGGCAATATTTCGATGTTAGTAATGTGTTTTTCAGTACACACAAATTAAGTACATTTTTTTATTATATGCCCTTCGATCGAAGAGTCAAGAATTTTACATTTGTCTTTTTCATAATATATTCTTTTTTGAAGCCACGTAAATGAAAAAGATTTTCTGTCATAATATTGATTTTTCACATTCTAGATTATTTATTTGATTATAATTTTGTCTGATTACATCAATTCTATCGTGACATCAATGAAAACCAAAGTAAAAGTTGCCCATGGAATTACAAATTCTTGTCTTAGATTAAATGAAAATGTAAGATTAGTTTAAAATATCGTTCGCAGTATGTAACATTAAAATATTTTGACGAATCTAACCAAATAGTCAGTAATGTTACATCGAATGCTGTGGGAGTACCATAGGATTCCATTTTGTGTCCTGTATTATTCTACTCTACATTAATGACATAGTAGGAAGGGTGACGTGTAGTGACATTGTTTTATATGCCAAAGATACTTCTGTACATGTCAAAGGCGAAACAACGCAAAATGTCCAGAACAAATTACATGATACCACAAAAAGCAGTTAGTTTTTCATGCAAAATCATTATACATATTTAAATCCCAATAAAACTAGCTGACAGCTGTCATACTTCCCGTAACAAAAAGTTTTTATTTAATTATGATTTAAATGCTAATAAATCGGACATACAAAAATGTTTAGGTATTTTCAAGATGCTTTAGAATGGAAAACTCATTGTAATTTTGTAACAGACAAAATTAGTCCTTTATGTTTTCAGATAAGAGATATTCTCGCTTATGTTATTATATTTATGAGCTTTTAGTTTATATTTTTAAAAATAAAAACAAATTTATTAAAAATGAATTTCATCACAATTATTATAGGTATACGTAATAAACAAAATTACTGCTTACCTTTAAACAGGCTCTCCTTGTCGCAAAAATCTCCCAATTATATGCGTATTAAAGCTTACAATGTGCTACTCGAAAAATTTAAAGTTTAAATAGTGTCAGATAGAGAAATCAAATCATACCTTTTGAATAAATGTCTATGTACACTGTAATTCCGATAATAACTAATTAATGTTGTATGTGTTTTGTTTGTCATATTTGTTGCATACATTTGTCTTATCATACATTATTATTATTATTATTATTTGTAATATAAATTCGACAATGTCAAAGTTTCTTGTGAAACACGCGACAGTAAATAATTGAATTGAAAAAATGTACGTACTTAAAACAAATAAAATTGCAAAAGATTGAAATTAAACAAAACAATAACTGGCACGGAAAATGTTTTAATATTCTATTTTCGTTCTTTAAATCCGGGGTACTCAACGGGGTCGATATCGATCCTCTGTGATTCGACGAAAACTTGAAAGGGGGCAATGAAGTCGATGAACCTGCAGGGGTATGTTAGTTGACGATAAAACTGTAAGGTCTTTTGAGGGTCGATAAATAAATAAGATGTTATGTTATGTTACTATTAGACTTCGACGTTTCTTAGGACATTTCAGAGCCGGACTTGTTTTATTTTATGCTCACATTTAGTTTTTAAAACATAAGATTACGAGTTCTCCGATAACATTCCAGGCGGTTTTTGTTACATCCACAAAAAAACATTGTTTACGAATATAAAGCGCCCGTCAACCTGTTAATAACTCGTAAATCGATCAAGATGACATCATGACAGAGACCTATGAGTAAGAATTGTAGTTAATTGTTTATACACGACTGTTTATCAGATTACTATACAAACATTTATTTGTTGTAAATAGCTTTTTACCTAAATTAAAGAAGTGTAGGTAAATGAATTTAATTTAAAAAAATTATTAATCGTTAGTTAATAGATTTAGAAAATTAAACTTTATTTTTTTATATTATCATTAAATATAGCTTCAATTTAGTTAGTTATTCGTACACACAAAAAATCAGTAATGCATTTTTCTCGAATTCTATGTTATGGAATGCGTCCTCTTCTCCGACATCTTTGTTCGCCGCTGCCGTGTCATAAATTTCATAAACTATGCGGCTCACGGCGACGATGACATCACTAGCGGGCGGATTTTTTATGTAATATTAAATCATTAACACACGTTACGAAGTATAACAGTTGTGTTTTGTAAACCTGTGCGCATGAGGTAAAACAAGGCCGGCTCTGAAATGTCCTAACAACGCCCAAGTCTGGTTATTATATTTGTAATTAGGCCCGCCTACTGTTCTTTTCACTTTTAAATTGGGCCGATGGAATTCATTTTCTTGTAAAGGGATGGTAGAACTCCTGCTTTAAATGAAATGTTCAAATTAACATAACCGCCTTACATTTGGGGGCACTTGGTTGTGGTCTCATTATCCAATAATGAGATAAAAAGTATTTTTCTTCTTCATAACAAGTTTGTATGCGAGATGTAGGTTCGTTTACTTCGGTGAACCACGGAATTTTTAATAAAAATTTAAGCAAAGTCTCAAGAACGAATAATATTTTCCGCCTTTCTGTAAGGCGTAGGTAGATTCAAATGTGACATCCGGAACAACGACCTGATTCGACCTTATATTTACGGTCATCAGATCCGAAATCCGTTTTCGCTGAAAGAACTTGATCTACAATGCCTTCCATTTGATGGTGGATTTTGTTACAGGGAGGACTGAAATATATTTTGATTTTTTTTTTTAGTTTCACCGCTGTACTGATAGAGCTTGATCATATATTTTCCAGTTTTTATCTTTCAAAATAAAATAATTACTTCTAAAACTTTCTATTAAAAGAACCAGCTTTCAGACGAAAGCCGATTTAAGAACTAATTTAGTAGACGTAATTTTATTGTGTTTTTCACATCGTACGTAGCTAGTTTGGCAAGGATTTTAGGGACTTATGGATTATCGGGCAGACTTTCAATTTCATTTAAAATCCAATTACAGACATGAATGCTCTTCACTATAGACGAAGTAAAAGTCAGAGGCGCTTGCGCGTAAAATTGTTTATCGACGATCATGTTTTGGTCTCCTTTAAGATTTATATGATCTATCACTTTATGTATTCCAACTTTTCATGTCTGATTAATTCTCTCGAACGTAAAAAACTTTCTTGCTTGAGTTTAAAAAGTAACTTTCGACCAAACTCATGTCGTTAAAACGTACATACACGACATATGCCAACTCCGTCTGTGTGAGACCAGAGAAATAATTCTGTGAAGTCTTATATCGATAAATCTTCGAAATGAAGCGAAGCAACAGGTGTCGACACATTCCTTCCATCTGCGTCCTTCTCATTTACTTTTACCACTACAGTGTATTAAAGTAGACACGAATTATATCTCTTCAAACTGTTACTTTTAAAGGAGCAATTAATTGGTGGATGCGCTGGTTTAATTCATTGTATTAATGTAATAAATGATATAAAATTTTTTGTCCTTTAATATAATCTGTGTCCTGGAATGCGTTGAATTATATATGTAGTACCGGCAGTCGAGAACACGACATTAGAAGAATGGACTCTTGTGAAATAATAAGGCTGCATTTAAGTGCATTATATCGCCGCTGTGATAAAGGAATAGTAATTAAGAAAACGAGGTCATAACATTATTCGAAATTTCGCTTGCACGAGCGCATGACTTTATTGCAGAAATTGCGTCCGTTATTCAAGATAATACTGCCGCAAGATGACTCGGAAAAAGCTTCGAAACGTAACGAAAATGCAGATTAGTGTTGCTGACCGATTTAAAACTCTGATTAATAATGCCGCGGCCTTCATATAATTAAAGCTGGTAATTTATCGGAACGATTTTTTTATTCGGTGAACGCTGCGAACTAGATTTTACAAATTTCAAATATTTTTTTAAATAAAATCGTTGTAAACGATTCGGCCTCGTTTATACGTGAACATAGATAAATTTGCTAAGTGCAATTTTATAAACTAAAAAGAATTCTATTTGCCGATTATAAACCCTCATTAATAGAGCCTTTTATTTAATAAAGATGTAATATGAGCGATTTCTTAGTTTGTTAGTATTTCTCATTTATTTTAATAATGTTATAGATATTCAACATTGTTCCTAAGATTCTAAAAATTGAGTTTACTATTTTTCTCTTATCCTTTGCCTTTTCCCTTCATTGTCTAATGTCCATCTTTTTTATGTCGTCTTCTACTTCCTTCTTCCATCTTCGCCTTGGTTTGCCTAACCGTCTCCTTCCTCCAATACTATGTATAATCATCATCTTCGGGAATCTATTGTCATCCGGCCTTATTATATGTCCCATCCATCTTATGGGCTGTGCTTCACTACTCCTATTATGTTTGGTTTGTTGAACAGATCATATATCTCTTTGTGTGTTCTTCTTTTCCATATACCATCTTCTATCTTCCATCTAAAAATTCTTCTCAGAATCTTTCTTCATTTCTCTCAGTGCCTGTAACAGTTGTTCCCTATCCACCTTGTCATATGCTTGTTTGAAGTCCACAAATAGCACATACGTTTTCTTTCTTGTGTTCAAAACTTTCTGCCTGTACATTTGGTTTACTACTCCTCTTTCCTCTCCGAATCCTGCTTGGTACTCTCCAATTAACCCGTCTATTTCGTTAATTAGTCGATTTTTTATACTAATGGCCAATATTTTATACATTACGTTCAGTAAAGTTATTTGTTGGTAATTCTCACATCTTGATTTCCCCCCTGTTTGTAAATTGGACTTACAATTGCTTCACTCCATTCTTCTGGCATCTGTTCCTATTGCCATATATTACTGCTTTAATTTTTTCTATTAGTTTTTCTCCACCGTATTTTATCATTTCTACCGTTATCTCATCCCTTCCTGCACTTTTATTGTTTTTTAGCTTGTTAACAATTCTTTAAATAGTCCCTGCCTTTCTTTTGCATTCCATGTTCCCTGTCTTTTCTCCGTTTCCCTCTCTTGCCCTGTGTCTGTCTCTCCTGACCTGTTATTCAACAATTTTTCGAAATATTCCTTCCATCTTTCCACTATTTTGTAGTCGTCTGTTATTAACTCTCCATTTTCTTTTCTGCAGAATCCGTTTTCTTGTTTGTATCTATTTTTGGTTCCTCTCTTAATCGTTTGTATAACTTCCTAATCTCTTTTTTGAAATATTCTTCTAGTTCCATTATTTTCTGTTCTTGATGGTTTTTCCTCTTATAAAAGATACTAAGAGTATCTTTTTACATTATTTCTTTTCTTTATGGTATTTTCGCTTATTTCCTTCCGTAGCGTTCATGATCATCTCTAGTCTTGTCTTATTTCTTATTTCCACTTTTTCCTGACTTCCTCCTTTTCTCCTGAGCATCTTTCTGCACATTGTTTCATTTTTGTTTTCATTTCTTCCCAAACTTTCTTTATATTTCCCTTTTCCTTTACCATCTCTGCTATTTCAAGTTACAGGTTTTATTTTAAATACGTTAAAAACTTATTTCTGTAAAGTTCCAATTTCCCACATCACCAGTACAAATACCAAGAGGAATCCAATAGCTTAAATGTCATTTTTCCCCAACTTAAAAATAATTTTCCACATACTTTGACATTTTCTTCTAAAAAAGGTGTTTCTTCGGCATATCTGGAAACACTGTATGCTGCTGATTATGAATGCATATGAATCTGAATTCACTACTTGCGTACATATTTGCGCTTGTAGTCTATTTGCGATTGTGTAAGATCGTCGACGGCTAATCAAGATAGACTGGTAAATGCCACTGCAAACTAGGACGGTTTGTTTGAAAGCAACATCAACAGATCTTGCGGCGGGAGGGAATGGTGGGGTACTGTTTACTCATCCCTAATGCACATAGGCGGCGTTCATTAAGTGGAGGTAAAAATCGAATATTACAAAAAATATACTTGTTAATTGAAATAATAATAGATTTTATTCATTACGAAATAGAATTATTAATTTAATTAATCAGTTAATTATGTTGAATTAATTCATTAAATACAAATACACGCAATAAAACTAGTAAGTACGCCTATGAGTTCTGTTGCGTTACACGACATCCGCCGAAAATTATCGACTGCAATTTGAAAGTAACCAATCATTAAGTTAGTCTTAGTAAACACCCCTGTGAACTTGTTAGCTACAATTTAAAACTCGCTTGCCCAGTCTACCTAGATTAGTCGTCTTAGTGTAAGATGCGCCAATAATCACAAAAAATGTGGCTTCTGTTCTCTGAGCCCTTGTGACGACCCTGATCAGAAATCATCGAGGGGAAGGACATCGTTCGGATTTTGTGCACCTATTTATAAATACACAAGATTTAATTGCATTTAAAATATTTTATTTTATTTAAAGTATTTTGTCATATTTAAAATATTTCAGTATATTTAAAACTATTTATTAAGTATTTAACATAATTTTGAAGTATTTATGCATTTATTTGATTGTATTTTAAAAATTATATTAATTTACATTTATTTAAATGTATTCAAAAATATTTAAAATGTTTAAAAATAATAAATAAGTACTATAACAGTTTGAAAATAATTTTTCTTAGGTACCTACCGTTTAATGGGAAAACTTCAAAAAAGTAAAATGTAACGATATAAAAAAAGAAAAAATACATTTTTATTGTTTTAGATATATCTTTGTATACACACAGTGTCCCTGAATTAAATTCGTGGTGCTTGGCGCGAAATGAATTTATGCCAAATTTGACGTCCAGGTGTTCAAAGTGGAATTAATGCAATAAGAAATAAATCCGTGCAGGCAAAAGTTCTTTCTTTTAAATTTAGAAGACAATTTTAATAAGATAAAATGTTTTTTGAAAGAAAAATAGAATTACGGAAAATCACTGATAAATATTTCAGTAGAGTTATGACGTTAGCGTCATCTATTTATTGATCAAAACACAAATAAAATATGACTATTCAAATATGACTATTCAAATAATGCTCCACCTAAATTAGAACATAACTTAACTGTTTTCTTTTTTATTCAGTAGATAAAGGGCGTTAACGTTTTACAGCTCTACTGGAATAATTTAGAATAATTAGTAATTTTCCGCAATTTTAGTTTTCTTCCAAGGATGTTGGAATTTGGTAAACCCGCCTTAAATCTAAAAGGAAAATCACTTTGCTCACACAGAATTATTTCTTCTTGCAATAATTTCGCCACCTTGAAGACCTTCGATGTCAAATTTGGCACAAATTCATTTCGCGCCAAGCAGAACTGAACTGCAAAGCGTGAAATCTGAATTCAAAAATTTTTACTGTATTATACGTAACGCAAACTCAATCCGGGGACACCATGTATACAACATGTCCCAGCCAAGACTTTCACCCCTAATGTCTTTGTTATTTATTGATGAATTTTGCAAAAATTTGGCAGGTACCGTTATTAAAAACTAAGAAACTAAATATTCTTTCAGTATCATCAAACATCATTGCAATAAAAATGTATCATTTTTAAACGGTTTTTTCTTTATGAATTGCAGAAAAATGTGAACAAATGTTAAGATTTTGAACACTTTTATCTTTAATATTACCGAAAATAAATGAATTACTGCTACTATTCTTTCACAAGTTAGATTCTTTTATAATCGTGTTTGTATAATAATATCAACTCTGTAACAACAGAAAGCTTTTTAAAAATAAAATTTTGCATTCACAAGAGATTTGACGTAGCAGAAAGATTCATCAGTAATCAATATTTATATTTTTACCAAATTTTGCTTTTTTCTATCCATAAACAACGAAGGTATAAGGGGTTAAAATCTTGGCTGGGACACTCAGTACAATCTGCAACTTTTTAATCTTGGCTTGTCAGTTTGAAGCAACCAACTTAGAGAGTTATTCTTTAGTGCCTGCTTTTTAATTCTTATGAAGCATCAGATTACGTCTTTAAATTCAAGAGAAATGTAATAGACTCAAATATAAATCAATTCTTTCCATCTTTTTAGAAATTGGTGGATCTGCTTGGTTCCTGTAGCTGATATTTTGGGTGGGGAAGTGTAGTTTCAAACTTGTGTTCGTTTTTATGTTATTTCATCGTGTTTATTTTGACATAACTTAAAAAAAGAAAAAATGGAAAGAATTCTAGTTGAACTAAATTTTTTAATGTTTTTTTGATTAATTTGTACAATACTATTAATTCTTCTTCCGATGATGAACCTTCACTTGATGATTCAATAATATTTTTAGATTGAATGGCGTTCAACTCTTTCATCAAACTATCACTAAATTCCTATACATATAAAATTCATTATAATCTAACAGAGGTGGATTTCTGTCCAATCACTTGCAGCACTGTCCGCATCCATCACAACACAATGCTGAATTAAAAAAATAAGCCCTATTGCTGTCTCTACGTAAAGCATAACACAATAACAATGAGCATTAATCTCGATATAACAGTTTAAACTAATAAAATTCTGTAATAATATATAATGGGAATTTTGGTATATCCAACATCGCCAAATTCTCAAAAATACTTTATAAATTACTTCTTTTGCACTTACATAAAAAATGTTTCTGTATTGAAGCACAATTTACTAGCGATCGAATTTTTCTCTGGCTTCTAGAATACATCAGTGATTTGCATTTCTTGGGAATTTCAAAATTACGCACGAATTACCATCCCCTTGTTATATTTTGTTACTACAGGTAATCTTGCATTCAAAAAAATTCGTCGAATTTAAGAATCCATCAGAATCAGGTAAATTATTAATACAAATATCTAAATCTTGTGATTTATCACAATCAGATTGGAGTAGGTAGTGCAAAGAAAATGTATGTCTGTGATTAACTGAATTAAGTGTAATACATGAGGAATACTCATTTAGCGTTTAATTTTACTAGACTAAAGTACATGAATTTGTTTGTTTTACGTATGTACAGTCGCGAGTATTAAAATTTGGTCGTCACAGTTAATCAAAACGTCAGTTTTAATTCCAGAAATTAAAACATTTCAGACAAATATCCTATTTTTTATCAAAAAAAGTGTCGAAAATAAATTAAATTTTTAAAATGGAATAAATTAGTTTTTTCTTTTTCTTTTAGATAAAAAAGTCCCTAAGTACTTTTGTATAAAAATCTTTGGAATATGAGTTTTTCTATTCCTTCTGTAGCTTTAATTTCTTCTGTTTTTTCCTGTTCCTTCTAGAGTTTTAATTTCTTCGTGATCATTAAATTTTGGCACGTTGAAGTTACTGCAGTTATTCATATTGCAAGGATTTATTAGTATTTAATTCAACTTAATGATATTTAACAAAAACTTAAAATTATTTATTATTATTTGTTCGTATTTACTGTTAATTAATTTATTTTAAGGTATTTATACATATTTATACCGTAATTAACGTATTTTAAATTACAGAAATAATTAAGTAGATTTAAATTTATTTTTAAATATATATTTAACTCTTCGTACACTTATTTAAGAGATGTCCTACCCCTCGGAAATCATGCAATAATAAGAACTATCTTGTCAATGAAAATGTCGCTTACTATAAAATTTCTTGGTTTCATAATGATCATAAAAATAAATATAATTGTGATGAACAAAGACAATCCTATAAAGGGAAAGCAAACTATTCATATACCAGTATCTTCGCAGTAAAATGTTTACGAACAAGCTCCAAATTAAAAAAATAAATAAATATTTATGTACATATATTAAAAGGAACAATATAAAATGATAATGGACAATAGTGCTTAAAAGTGAAAAATCACTTATTTATGAATTGAATTGAATGAAACTTATTTATGAATGAAAAAAATTTTGATTTTTTTTATATTTTTAAATAAAAACAAAATTTTGTATTCATTAATAACTTTGAACAAGTTTAATTTTTTATTATTATTTTTTTATATAACGCGCATCAACCACAATAGGGTTTATTAGGGCTACAGTATTAAATTAAAGTCGGGGACTAAATTTGGTTTAAAAAATTAATAGATCTTAGGAAATTAAACAAATTCTGATATTGCAATTTTCTTTTAGTACTTGCCGCAAATCTTTAGAGGTATGGAATGTTGCTCTATTTTGTTCGAATTTTGGACGCTCCTCTAAAACATGTTTGATTGAGAATATTGTCATACATATATCGCACATTGGTTGAATTTCTTTGGATATCGAAAAATTATGAGAAAATGTCCAATTTTCAAACGATTCAGAACGACTTCTTCTTTTCTAATTTTAGCTATATCACACCATGCATGGTCTAACAGACTCTTTGATTTCATGCACTTTTGAATTAGATTGAACCCACATTTCCTCCCATTTATCGTTCCTACGACCACTACTGTAAATGACGAATTACGTACAACACATAAACTAAATAAGCCGGTGTTTACAAACGTCGTGCGTATAATAAGAAAAACGCACAACGCACCTACTTTACGCACGCTTTTAGTTAGATGTAAATGATTATAAATGTTGAAAGTTATTACAGAAAACATATTTATGGGATGGATAGTTTGGATTAGAGAGCATTTTAGCTGCGTAAGCGAAACTGAGTGGTTCATTTGCTAAAGAATGCAAACTTTCAATGGGACTAGAGCGTAAAGCTCCCAAGACAATCCTCAGAGATGAATTGTGAATAGTGTTGAGTGGTTTAAGTACTTTAGCTTTGGCTGATTCGTAAGCTATTGATCCGTAATATAATTTGGAACGCAGAAGTGCTCTATGTATGCGTAATAAAATTGTAGATTTAGCGTTCAAACTTTTACTAGCTATTAATTTCATTAGATTTAGGCATCTTTGACATTTTTTATTAGATTTTTAATATGTGGTTACCAAGAAAGTGTTTTATCAAATACCATTCCCAAAAAAATTATTTGCATAATTTCCATTTAAGATTTTGATTAAAGAGTTTTGGGGATGGTTGGTATAAAATAGGCGTTTTTGAAAATAAAATATATTTAGTCTTTCCTATGGAAAACTGAAATTCAATTGATTTAGACCAATTCTCCAGCTTCAATAAGTGTTTTTGTAATAATAATTCCTTGAAACTTGTATATTTGCCTTTTGAAATATTACTAAGGCCCAGTTTTATAATTCCAGCTTAACTTTAAGCCAAAGTTTAAACCCTTAACAACAGTTGTTGAAATCATCGTTGCTGCGGGTTTAAGCTTCACCTTAAATTTAAACTGGCATTGTACAACTGGCCTTAATCGTCAGCGTTAAGCCTGGCTTTTAGAGGTGCTTCTAGTTTCTTAACTATATCATTAATTGCTATCATATGCCTTTTCAATATAAAAAAATACGGCTATGTTTATTTATAGATGCCTCATGAATTTCGGATTCAAGATCTACTATGTTATTGATTCAATAATAAGTTTTTGGTTTCTAAGTACCGTATTAACCTATTATTAATTATTTTTCCTAGAAGTTTACATGTTGCACAAGTCAAATACACTGGTCTATATGATTCAGGGTTATTTTTAGGTTCATCTGATTTTAATAAAGAAATTATAATAGCTTCTTATCAAAGAATAGAAAATTTATGGTTGGTCCATACATAATTAAAGTTTTTTGCTGTTTCCGGGAGGTTCTGTATAAATGCTATTGGAATGTCATCCGGACTAGGATTACAATTTTTCGAAATATACAGTGCTTCATTAAATTTATTCGTCTATCATTTTTTGTTTTATTTTACGTCACAATCGTCAAATGTCTTAAAATATAACTTAATTTTAGAAAGTCGACCCAGGTTGTTTATTTGAAGATAATTTTATTTTTGTTTTCTTTTTTTAATTTTACAGATTTTCTTGATTATTTATCGATTGTCTTTTGTTTTATTTACGTCAAAAATTGCCCACACAATTGGCTTAAAATGTATCTTAATTTTAGAAAGTCAATCCGTTTTTGTTTATTTCTTGAGAATTTTTTATTTCTATATTATTTTTATATTATGAATTTTCTTTATTTATTTGTCGATTGTCTTTTTGTTTCATTTTACTTCAAAAAATTGCACATTTGTAAAATGTCTTGAAATCAGTGTTGATAAAAATGAACTTTGTCTCTTTAATGAAAAGTCACAGATTTAAATTTAAAAAAATCTTGATTTTTATGTCATTCTTAAATAAAAGCCTCACTTTAAGTATTTCTTAATTTTTCGTATACTGCGTGTCCCCGAATTTAGTGTAACGGCAAGATTAAAAAAATATATATTCAGGTTTTGTTGAAAATGGAAAGCTCCACAAGATAGAGTATGTAAAAGTAGGTGTTGGTAATTTCGCCACCAAACCTCATCAATACAATATACCTACAGGTAAAGTCGCCTCCAACATTTAAAGGCATGGTAATTCTACCGGTAATTTCGCCACTGTACTTCTAAGAATTGATCTCTATTGCTGAGGCTGCAGTACAGAATGGTCGACTGGAGAGTAGTTACTGTAATAAATTTCGAAAGAACTTTTTTTCTGCGTTCAATTGTACATTTGCACTTTCGATTGCAACACTTTCAGCAGTCGACTTCCATCCATACTGGAATGCTCACTACTAATACTGATTTGGTGCTGACTGAAATAATAATCAACGAAAGTAAAGAACTTGTTTACCCCTGAATCATTAGCACCCTCATTAAAATACATCGAAAATATTGGTGGCGAAATTACCCGTAGGATTAAGAACAGAGAAACAGGTCAAAGGATTGAAACACTTACTGGTGGCGACATTACCTGTCCCCGTAAAAGTAACCTCTAGACAGCGACCCCTCAGAAACTAGCCCCAACCTCATTTTTTTCAAATAGCACTCCTATTGTATTTTAGATTCTAAATATAGCAGTATTTTATCTTGCCGTTTAAGGGAGATATTGATTGTAACACTAAATTTGGGACACCCGCTATATTTTCAAGCAGATAATAAAAATAAAAAAAAATTTGTAATGGAACTCGCATTTAGTTAAAAACCTCAAACGACTTGTTTCTGCGAGTCGAAAACATATGAGCGCCGATAAATGAACGCTCGTGTGCTCGTTGAAACTTGTCGAATCTTTTAATTTAAGTTTTAAATGTTTACTACTTCAACGGTTTATTTTTGTAAATAAAAATGTTAAATTTCATTAAAATTTTGTATTTCATTAATAACTTTGTGCAATTTTTAAAAAATCATGATTTTTTTGAAATAAAAATCGCTTGATTAAAATCAGTGATCTTAATCAAATGATTGGTCCTCAAGCAACGTGATCTTAATCAAATGATTGGTCCTCAAGCAACGTGATCTTAATCAAATGATTGGTCCTCAAGCAACAACAAAAACTCTGACTTGTGATGTAGTAATTAATAAGAATAGATGAATAAACAGTGAAATCAGAAGAAGTAAGTATAAAACAAGCACGCAAGAAGTATCAAACATTCGCTAACTAAATATGGCAAGATTTTTTGAAAAATTCCAAAGGCAAAGAGATGGCCATCGAAAATAATGTATTTCAAAAATATTTCAATACTTATTCATTTTTTTTCTATTTTAGGTTCTTAGTGTTTCTATAAAATAGTTGTTTTTCGATTTGAGGAGAGGAGAAAAGAGTTGATTTGCATTGTACTTTGTTGTAAATTTGCAGTCATAATGAGGATTTACGATGGATTGTGTGTTGTTAACAACGTTCCATCCGGAATCTTATTATTCTCATGAGCGTCAAAATATTTAGTTTTTGAACACTTTATCGTTGCCAAGAAACATATTTTGTACATCCTATCGAAAAACAGCAAGCTTATCGCATTAACCACCCCGTAACATGATACATAAACCCGGACGTATGAAAGCATTACAGTAAATACAATCGAATTATTCAAGAAGAACAAAATGAACCGGCAAAACTGATAGAGCACATTGCAACAAATGTAAACAGATACAAAATTTAATTGAAGGGCGTAATCCCCAGGTTCTTTTCGGTAAATAACGCGGCACACCACGTGAACCACCAACAAAACAAAAAACGTAATAAATATCACTACAGTAAACAAACTCTCATCGAAGAAATCGAAAACAAAATAAGTTATAGTAAATATTACGCTGAATGCAATTTGAAATATCCAGATACCCATGATAAAACGAACATAATTATCGCGTCTAACGGGATATTGAAGAGTAAGCGCTATTAAAGTTAAAATATTTCCGATTATAAAAATCCAAAGCATCTGCAACCAAACATGGTAAAGATCAAAATTTGCGATGAACACATCCCAGTTTGTACGAAGAATCTCATGACACAACGTATATAGAGCATTATTAATTAAAAAGCTTAAAATGTACACATAATTAGGTTTTTTCTTGAGGATGTTGTTCCTGCTGATTGTAAATATTACAATCACGTTTGAGATAATCGATGCATAGTTGAATATTCCCTGTAGCTTGGAGATAGCATCCAGTGCGGTTATCATTTTTATTCCTTTTCCTTTAAAGTAGAGGGGGCCTTAACTGCAATGGAAAAAATAATATTTGAAACTGAAAGGAAACACAAATTATTTCTTCATCACGAACGATAGAAGATTACTTGAACAAGATTAATTGAACAAAATTTTTTATACACAAGAAACAGGACAATGTTGCCAACCGTACGATTAGAATCGTGTATGATTTTTTAGCCATAAGTACGAAGTAAGATTTCATTTTCAAAATCAAAAATTTAATAATAAACATTTTGATATAAAATAATCGTTTTAGAATTTTGAACGAAAATGAAATTTTTCTCTTGCTTTTCGGCTTGACAAAACTCAAAACAAAATGTAGATTTAAAATTTAAACTTGTTTTAAATCTCCTTAAACCGGCTTTTACTTTATTTATTTTAATCCAAACTATTTCGACGTTAATTACAATAATTTTCAAACAAAAAACTTTATTTGTTAACAAAATTTAATCTGATAGATTAAACTTCTTGCATGTGATGAACATTAAGCGAAACCAGCTGACCTTCTTTTCTTAACCTTGTATTCCGTTGCTCAATTTTTCATGAAATGATATCAACAAAAACATGTGAATTTCACAAAAGTGTATAGGTCTAGTGCAATTTATTTCCATTAACGACGACTTACACTATGCTAGACTTCACTGATAATCTGATAAAAAAGTAACTCAAGAATTTGAGCACGAATACACACACTTTTACAGCGTTTCCGATTGACCGCACTAGTACGTACTCAGAGTACCTTCATATCGTGTTACTGTATGTGGTTAAAAGAAGATACAAATAGGGCACATTTCAGAATTAACCGGTTACTCCACCGGTAGACATTTTAAAATTCTAAAATCCAATGTAAAGCTATAATAAGTTATTTTAGCTGTAATAAGTTATTAATTTATTATAACCATATTATTATTATATACTTATTATAGCTATAATAACTTATTATAGCTTTACAGTGGATTTAAAATTTTTAAAATGTCTACCGGTGGAGTAACCGGTTAATTCTGAAATGTGCCCATACACTGTGTGCAACCGGTTCAAGTGAATCGAAAACGCTGTTAAACTTTCCAATGCGTCACTTCGATCTGCGATTAAAATATACCACGAAACAGAACTGATGACGTAAGTTTATCTTTGAATTTCGTGGTTTACGTATGCATCGCTAATTGTTTTGAACATCGAAACGGTTTAGATTTAATATAAACATAGTTATTCACAGTCGAGCTAAAGTAAAATGGTTGATTGTTATTGAATCGGTTTGAAATATCTTGAAAGTAGAAAAAGTGATTAAGATCCCTATATAATTTTTATTGGGAAGACTTTACTTTTAATTCTGGTTGTACATCTTAATTTATCCCGACCTTGATGTAATTCAACTATTTCTATCTCAAAATAACAAACAATTCTTTCATTTTCATTTTTTTGAAATAGAAATTCAAACGGTGATGTTGAAGAAATACAATGCGATCGAAAATGATTGAGCGTCCTTGAGAAAATAAATACCCAAAGGTAATCAAAACTACCTTCGGCCTAGAGAATTTTCGCGTTTTTGAATACTCAAGGTCAGGTGACAATCAATAGCGTTCGTATGTTGTGCATGGTTTGTTTATTAATTGAGTTTTCTACGAGTTTTTCATATCGAAATTAGTACATAATTTTGAAGGACGCTCAACCATTAAACTTTCTGCGTAATTAACTGTAGGTAACGTTAATAAGTGTGCAAGTAAAGCTGATGTGATTATAAAAGCTTTGACACTTAGCCAAATCAGTTAATTATTTTTTAATGCCTGTATTTTATATACTCCCTCTGTCCCAAATTATGGTATACATTGCGGGTTTTATATTTGTCCCAAATTAAGGTATACAAATCTTTAATATTGGATTTACTTTTTTTATCTTTACTGAAATTCAAAATTAATGTAATCAGAGTGAGTTATGAAGAAAAACGTTTGTTTTATTGACCAATAATATTGTGTAATATTTTGCGATGTCAACTGCATATTGACTACACAAAATAAATACCGGAAATTCCCTTCGTTGCGAAATTGTTCTTTATTCATAATATCTTGAATTTTAATATTAATTACTTTGATTTGACGTTTCTTCTTTGACAAATGCTATTTTCCGAATTTATAATTTTTTTTACCTGAACACAACGGGTGTCATTTTGTCAACTTTTTGACAATATTGAGATAAACGATAAAATTAAAATAGAACAGATTCATGCAAAGTCATCTATTAATCATCAAGAGTTCTTGATTTTGATAAATATCCATCATTAACAAATTATCATTTTATATAACCATCCATATTCAAAACATCTTTATAGAAATGTATACCATAATTTGGGACAGAGGGAGTACAATTTATTTTTAGTTATGAGGTTTGTTCACTCTGGTAAAACGAACAAACCATTCGGTACTTTAAAATACTTTTGCTCGATCTAAAGTTGTTTTCTTTTCCATATCAATAACTTATTGTTCTTGAAATCATTGCAACCAGCAAATTCATCACTCAGCTATGTGCAATATCTATTGCATTTGAAATTATAATCACTGCAATAATAAATATAAACGATAATTAAAATGCTGATGAGATGACATTCAACAATTGAAGCTTTAAATACAGATTCGGTAAATGTTCAACTTGACATCCTGTTATAATGCGTATGACAGGGAACGCACTACAAAAATAAAGAGAGAAATTTGACTAATCACGCATACTTGTTTTCGATGCTGGTCACCCGCCCTTTAATTAATTCTATACTCCGCGAACCGAATCGAAGCAAACTTGCTGTGTCTAGTACGCAAATTTCCGATTCTGTATCTCTGCGAGTGTTCATATTATCTTTTTTCCGGTTCTTCACTTATGGTTAGTTTTTTTCCCCGTTTAATGCTTCAATCTATATTTGACCATAATAATAATAACAAACAAAGCAAATTATTCACATCATTATTAATTTTAAAAATTAGCTTTTCTTCTTCCAATGAACTGACAATCAATCACCTTCTGTAACCCTATCAATTTATTTAACTACTACATAGACGATTTTGATGGACATATTCTTTCTATAAATAATTATTCCATTTTGATTAAATTGAAAATTTGTTTTCACTTGCCTCTCATAAATGAAAATGATTTCTCCTTTTTAAGGTACGTATTAAATGCACATTTCGATTCTTGTTCTACTTAAATTTCTTGTAATATATGACTCGGAAATTTGATTTATACTTCCAGCATCAATGATAATGCAAGATGAGGAGATACCTGCCTTGACACATGAATAAAGGACCACCGATAACTCCGGCGTTATTAATCATCGCGATACGGTGCAAACTTACCAAACAACAATATTTCACGCAGATATTGCAATAATTACAAGCGCGGGAATCTAGGCCATCAAACGCGCGTTCTAAAATTCTAAAATTAGTACCGAAAAAAGAATGTCTCGCACGGGTACTAAAAATACAACGCGCGAAATTGGGTTATCGAATTAGCGCCGTTTAAAATTCATGGCGTTTAGATTACGTATCGGTGTATCTACCGTGCGGGTGTTAAAAATAGGTGCGACACACTTAACAGCACCATGAATTGTTAATTTATTGCGGCGTGCACCGAACGCTTTCCTGAAAAAGGTTGCGCGTGTTTAAATGCATTTATGCATCAGATATTTCTCTCGTTGTTTATTGCTTCTGTCCGTTCTGAAGTTGACGTATTGCGAACGGGAAAATTGCGGGCAATTTGTTGCTGTTCGACGACGAGATAGATTACACACAGTTACAACTGAAACAGTATTTGAAAAATCGTATTGTGTAGTAAATTGGGTGGAAACGAACAACAAAAGAAAAAAATCGAATATTGTTGTAATTAATTTTCATTCTGCAACTTTTGAAGTTTTCAATTTTTTAAGAATAGAATCCAGTAAATTAAAAAAAGTTCAAACATTTTCAAATTGGGTAAATAAATGAATTTTTTTGTCATCCCTCTTTCCAATCAACATTGGCTTCTTCAATAAAGCAGAAAGCTCTAAAGCTCGGAACGTATATCGTTCTTAACCCTAACAGACGTAATTTATTTGACACTTTTTTCTTCATAAAATACTTTAGTACATGAATTCTTATTGCCGTTATCCCGGTGATAAATGGCGGGGGGCTTTAAGAAATTACTTTTCACGGAGTTGTCTCACGCACAGCAGGTTCCGTTTGTGCAGAGGATAGGACAAGTTAACGGTGAAATATAAGCTGCGATCATGAGGAAGATTCCCAGATTTCTTTTACCATTTTCAGTAACTCAAGTAAAAAACACAACCAAGGATTAATGTTCGTTTATAGAATGTTGCTTGATTAGTGAGCTTCCTGTTTCAAAGACGGAAATGAAAACAAGGGCGTATCAAATTATTCAAATCCACTATCGAGCGTCGAATAAATTCTAACGAACAAACAAAACAAACTTCCACATAAAATGCAAATTAGCAGGACGGCACGCATGCAATATCGGTAGTAAATTTAAATAAACGTCGCACGTCCACTCACGTGCGTCTTCTTCCCGGAAAAGAATTTATTTCCCGGACAAATTTTATTCGGGAGTAAGTAAGTAGACCGTCGGGTAAGGCTGAGTTATTATTCTCTTGTTCGCGGCCGTTAACAAGAATTTCGGCGATAAATTTTCATTAATGGTGACCTAAAATTACTGTGATAACGGCTGCTTACTAATCATACGTTTCGGTTATAAATTTTAACCGAAGTCGTAGTTACTGAATAATAAATTTTATATGAGGCTACATTGATTCTATTTTTATTCTATTTGAAATTTTATCAAATTTTCTTATCCATTTTTGTTTTCTTGATTTGTATGAATACCCTTTGAACCTAATCAGGAGTGTCATCAAGAAAATAATTAATTTTTAATTCGATTTTTCTGAAAAAAAAAAGAACGAAACATCTCATTTTTGATAGTTTGATGTGTATGGGTGTACTTTTTTTTAACCATGTCAGTTTCATAATGTATTGTGTCTCTTATAACTGCAATAATGGCTTCTTAATGTAATTAACGATGTTGCGGGCAGAACTAATTCCAGAGAATTCATTCGCAGGAAGTGCGGCCGCTGTTAACATTTAGGCGTTCATTGAAAGCGGAATCTCTGTTTCACAATTTCGCTGCAATTTATTGCCCGGCGTTTATTTGATGCGCTAAGTACAAAGCAGACGTCCAAATTGCATTTTGTTGAATAAATAATTGACTAATCTCGTCACTACACCGAAAATGAGAAAGCGACAAACTTCTTTTTTCAATTGACTTTTTTTGAAATGTTGGATTGATTCGGCCTTTACTTGATGAAAATTTATATCCATATTGATTAATTAATTAAACAAAACGTGTTTAGATTTTCACAGTTTATTACTTAACACATAACAATTGTTTCAGTACACAGTACCTTCGTCAGATGTGAGCTTAAACTAACTAACATAAATGTAAAACAACATGCCTATATGGACTACCTGCTTCGAAAATAACCGACTAAATTCTGTGAAATGTGTGAATGAGAAAAAACAGATGTTTACTTACTAGTAGAATAAATTTAATAAGGGTGAACTATTTGTTTCCGTTTGATCATTTAGCAAAAAGCTAGAATTTTTAAGTTTATTGATTTCCAATGATTCGAGCAAATTTAATCTTTTACCTTTATGTTCTATGTGCATTATTTTGAATTCAAAATTAGAAATTAGAGAGGTGGTTATTGTCTATTAAATGGTTTGCAAAAGTCGAGTCTATTTTATTGTTAATGAATGAATTTCTGTGTTCGGTTATACGTTTTTTAAATGATCTTCCTGTTTGACCTATATATACCTTTGGGCACGTATTGCAGAATAACTTATATACTCCTTATATACTGGTTGCCACTTTGTCTTTATTATTTTTGATATATCTTGATATAGTATTGTTAGTCTTAAATGCTACTTGAATGTTTTGTTTCTTTAGAAATTTGTTAATTTTAAGTGTAGGCTGTCCAATATATGTGATTAGAAATGTTGCATTTTATAATAGGGTACACATTCGAAATAGCTCTCTGGAATAATTTTTTGGATAAAATATTATGGATAATTAATGGGTTGTAGTTATTGTTGTATGCTATTTGTTTTATCACATTTAGTTCTATCTCATAATTTTCTTTTGTCATTGGAATGCTAATTAATCTATGGATCATACTATTATATGCTGCTATTTTATGTTGGTACGGATGTGTAGAACTGTTGTGTATCGTAATATCTGTGTATGTTTCTTTGCGATAAATTGAAAAGTCAAATTTATTATTGATTCTTTTTATAGTTAAATCTAAGAAGTTAATGCTATTGTTAGTTTCTGTTTCGATTGTAAATTTAATCCTGTTATGTAATGAATTAATGTAATCTAAGAATGTGTTCTGTTGTCTAATTGTACCTATAAAACTAACTAAAACTAAAAATGTCATACAGAATTCTTGCGCTTTATTTAATGAATATGAAAAACGTAAATTAATAACAATGGACCCCGAATCCCCCAAATTATATTCACTGAAAAAATTACACAAAGATAATTACCCCATAAGACCGGTAGTCTCATATGTTACAGCCCCATCAGCTAAACTTTCTAGAAAACTCATTGACATTATACATGATTACACTAAATTTAAACCAAAATACAATATTAAAAATTCGTATGAATTAATAGATAAAATTAAAGATATCAAACTACCTGATAATGCAAAAATAATTTCATTTGATGTAAAAAACTTATTCCCGAGTATACCACCAGCAGAAATTATAGTTTTAATTAATAACCTTTTAGAACAAAATAGTACAAATCCAGTAATCAAAAAAGAAATTATAGATGCGCTGAATATATGCCTAAAACAAAATTATTTCTCATTCAATAATGTATTTTATACCACTAATGAAGGTTTAATTATGGGAAATCATTTAAGCCCTTTATTCGCAGAAATATTCATGGACAATTTAGAATCTATTATTTTCAATAACCCCTTAAGCAAGAATGTTTTATTTTGGCATAGATATGATATTTTAGTTAGTTTTATAGGTACAATTAGACAACAGAACACATTCTTAGATTACATTAATTCATTACATAACAGGATTAAATTTACAATCGAAACAGAAACTAACAATAGCATTAACTTCTTAGATTTAACTATAAAAAGAATCAATAATAAATTTGACTTTTCAATTTATCGCAAAGAAACATACACAGATATTACGATACACAACAGTTCTACACATCCGTACCAACATAAAATAGCAGCATCTAATAGTATGATCCATAGATTAATTAGCATTCCAATGACAAAAGAAAATTATGAGATAGAACTAAATGTGATAAAACAAATAGCATACAACAATAACTACAACCCATTAATTATCCATAATATTTTATCCAAAAAGTTATTCCAGAAAGCTATTTCGAATGTCTACCCTATTATAAAATGCAACATTTCTAATAAATTTAAAACTATCACATATATTGGACAGCCTACACTTAAAATTAACAAATTTCTAAAGAAACAAAACATTCAAGTAGCGTTCAAGACTAACAATACTATATCAAGATATATCAAAAATAATAAAGACAAAGTGGCAACCGGTAATAAATCAGGAGTATATAAGTTATTCTGCAATACGTGCCCAAAGGTATATATAGGTCAAACAGGAAGATCATTTAAAAAGCGTATAACCGAACACAGAAATTCATTCATTAACAATAAAATAGACTCGACTTTTGCAAACCATTTAATAGACAATAACCACCTCTCTAATTTTGAATTCAAAATAATGCACATAGAAAATAAAGGTAAAAGATTAAATTTGCTCGAATCATTGGAAATCAATAAACTTAAAAATTCTAACTTTTTGCTAAATGATCAAACGGAAACAAATAGTTCACCCTTATTAAATTTATTCTACTAGTAAACACCTGTTTTTTCTCATTCACACATTTCACAGAATTTAGTCGGTTATTTTCGAAGCAGGTAGTCCATATAGGCATGTTGTTTTACATTTATGTTAGTTAGTTTAAGCTCACATCTGACGAAGGTACTGTGTACTGAAACAATTGTTATGTGTTAAGTAATAAACTGTGAAAATCTAAACACATTTTGTTTAATTAATTAATCAATATGACTTTTTTTGTTTTGTCTTACGAAGTAGTGATGTGATTGGAATGCCTTGACTTTTTATCACTTATTGTTTTGTCTTGCATAATAATGATCTAATTCGAATGTGTCCGTTTCGCTGAACGTTGTGAACCAAATTCAGATGAGCTTTTTTTGAATCGCCGAGTATAGTCGGAGGATATTTCTTGGATTTGAATTCCGCAAGGAATTGATCGCGTCTTGTTTCGTACATCAAAGATAAAAGTCGATGATGTGAAACGATGTCCTCGGTGAGTTATGTCACGGCGAGCGTTTACATCGAACGAAAGCTTTTGTATCTCACTGAAAAACTGAAACATTTCTGTTTTCGGTCACTAACTTACATACGTCGATAAAATTAGAATAATGTGAGGGAAGCATTATTCCCTGGTTATAGGTTTAAAGTAACGTTTTTATATTTAAAATGCAATGAAATTCCTTTCGAAATTCACATGATGTTTAAATCAAATTTAACAATTTTAACTGCAATAATTTTAATGCACTCAAAATACAGTGCCTGCATTAATTTCTCTTTTAGAGATAGCACACAACATTATGTCTGGATGCTCGAAAATATTATACAGACAGAGCACAGAATTTCTGTTTTAATTAAAGCGAGATATTTACCTCTGTCTCAATTAATTTAAATGTACAATGCAGAACTGCATTCGCAGTATCGTTTAACGAAAAATTTTACTGGAATTCGTGAAGCATAAATTGGTTTTTGATGACTGGAAACGCGTCTTTCACATTAGATTTATTCTGGCGTAAATTTACAGGTGAATTTTAATTTCGAAATGTTCAAAACAAGAGATAAAATGTGAATTCATTCTAATAAAAACAGCAATTAACGAATCTGTCAGTGGGGGGCTTGCCCAGCCTTTTTTATTTGAAATACAAACTTTAGCTTTCTGTCAAATTCTTCACCATCAACTTTTTTATATCTTATTTTTATATAACAAGTTGAAATCGGCAATATTAATTAAAAGACATTTAATATCCACGCCATCTTTTACTCGAAAAAGTAATTCGAATAAATTTATTTAGGCAAAAGTATCGTGTTTCTTGGGAATCTGTTGAAACGCTTCACTCTGAAACAATCTTTAGAATGAAGAGTCTTCATTAAGCGTTCGTGAATTAATTATTTCCGCAGACGAAACCTAAGCTATACTAAACGTAAATATTTATGAGAATTATAACATTTAGAAGGTGAATGGAATTCTTGATTAAAAATTCCCCAACTAAATATTTGTGTCGCCCTTTTAATCTTTTCTTTATGCAAACAGTTTAATTAAACGAAAACTTTTAAGGTGCAGGCATAACTCACAATTGCTCGGGAAATATTTAGGTCAGGGGGCGTTTTAAAATGCGTACAGATTCGCAAAAGTTTCGTCCTGGGTGATCGGGCGGGAAAAGTTTATACATTATGTATAACGGTGAACGCCGGCGTTAAATTAATGAGATAATTTTATGTGTCAGAATGCAGGGCACGTAAATTTATATGCTGATAAGAAATCATAGATTCAATTGCATATGTATGTTGTACTCAAAATTCTCAGTGTGAAGAGAAAAAAAAACCTGATTGGCGTTATTCCATCTCTGATAGTGATCATGATCACTCATTTAAATTTTGATTGAGGATTACCTATGAGTAGTTTCCACAGAGATCAAGTTTGAAATTCTGAAATTAAAGTTTGTTTCTAGGTATTCAACCCTCGAGCAAAATTAGTCCTAGAAACTGCACATCTTTTGCTAACCCAACTCAATCTAACCTTCGAGCAACTAAGGTTTTATCTTTGCTGAAACTTTGCGAAACGAAAATTACAGTTAAAGAAATTGTAATGAAGGTTTCTTCTGGTCACTCGAGGAAACCTTAAAGGCCCGTTTATTTGCCAAAAAATACCTATACAGAAAATACCTGTAAAGAAACGATTCAGAGAGAAATTCGAACTCTCCACATTCGATTTGAAAACGAAAAGATTGTATAATTCCAGCTTTTTTATACACTTTAATGGCCTAATACGCATTGTGCGTGGAAAATTTTTATCGCAGTAATTCTTTATTTACCACAATGAACCAGCCGGTCAGGGGTTAACGCGTGAAAGGAAAAGCTCACCGCTTAAAGGAAACAGCGTAGTGCTTTTCCTGGCAGATTTATTTATGGATTTTTAATGCTGGATGTCGTTCGAGAATTCGATTAGTCGCTGAAGTGCCTTTTATTGTGTCTTTGCAGCAGAAGTTTCTGAACCTGTGAGGGCGTGCTGCTAATGAAGTAACTATTAAATTAAATCGGCGTTGTTTAGGTGAAACAACATCTGCTTTTAATTGCGAAAACAAGAGCGTTTGCCGTGGGTATTTTCCTGCTGAAGAAAAACGTGACTGTTGGATGACATCGCATCGCACATTCCACACAGGGTCCTTATCGTTGTGTTTGCAATATTTATAGCAGACACCCCGGGAATATAAAAATTATTTACTCCCTGCGCAGCTCACTGTTTCGCATAAAGGAAATTGAAATTTTATTTGCTCCTTCGTCCACAAATTTAAATTCTGTTTTGCTGCCGTCGTTTTCCTGCAGTACCACTCGCGAAAATGCAATAACGTAAGGTTGACAACTCGATCTTCCTTTGATTTATTTACTTATTTATATTTTTTGCAGTCGAACGCGGTGTATATCGCTGTGAGGTGTTCTTTTATGACGTCTTACCGAGCTTTAAACGAAATGGAAAAGAAACGGCGCACGTATTTTCCCCGGGTTCATTTAGAATGTAATGCAAAACAGCTTTTTCCAGAAAGCACTCCTTTATTCACAGCGATTCGAAAATCTAAATGCTTTTGTCTAAAACAATGCTTTAAGTACAGAACATTTTGACTTTGATAATTTTCATTTTAAAGGCGGCCAAAAAAACGGTGAGGGATTTCTAAATGGCGATTTAAACGCATTGAAAACTTTGTGGGTTTACACTTGCTGGCTCCTGGATCAAATGTAAATTTGAAAGCGCCGGAGTGCGTGCGTGTGTTGGCATCACTTTTTGAATATTAATGTAGAAAGTGAAGGGGTAACATCTCGAACTGATCCGTATTCAAGAACCGATACATCAAAAACTGCGTCGGTTGAAGTTTCTTCTTCTTCTTCTTGAGCTCATTGCATACAACTTTTCGTACGCGCGAGTTTCAGACACTTTTTGATTGAACTAGCGGCGTTCAATCAATTCCAATCCTGCGGTACCTAATAATAAGGATGTGTCAAATACAACGCGTACCTAAAAGCAAGAAGTGAATTCACGCGGGCAAGAAAACAAGATGTCTTTGGCTAAGGGTGTGTCAGATTACTCCAATCGATATAAACACATCGTGTTTTAATTCACTGGTTTTCAGTCGCGTAGATCCTTAACGTTTAATGTTACAGTCTAGACGATGTATTTTAAGGGGAAAAAATCAACTACATGAAGCAAATAATTAATTTCTCCATATTAAGAAAAATTAAAGAATTTGGTCCTTTATAAATTATGTATTTTCCGACTTTCTTTTTTCAGTAAAAACAATGTCCGCATTTCGAAAAGGATAATAACTTCATCCCTTGGAGGGGGGGATTCTAATGGAGCCCAGTGGAGACTCAGTTGAGAAAATGGACTGTTTGATCGTGGTTGGCTGCTTTAATGAGGCAAATATGCTGGAACAAAAGTTTCAAGGTTTCGAGGAGGTGATAAAGTATCTCTACCTGTTCAATCTTCGACGGGAGTATTCAAAGAAGGTGCTTCTTAGCGAAGCTGAAAATGGTTGAGATGGTTCAACTTTTCGACCTCGAGTCCGTCCGCTTGTTTTGAAAGACGTAGTGCAGAAAGAGAAGTGTTGCAATAAAATCACATACTCATGAACATATTCGTAGATATGTTTGCAGACATATTCGACTTCAAAAAAATTATAAATTCATTCGTTCCTTGCTTTACAAGTCATGGCTCTCTTATCATTTTTGATGCAAACAAATAACCTGTGAGCAAATAAAAATCAGATTAGGGTAGGCGGTGCAAAGAAAATGTATGTCTGTGCTTAAATAAAACGTCAATAAATTTGACAGCCCATGAATGTATTACATTACTTAATTCAGTTAATCACAGACATACATTTTCTTTGCACCGCCTACCCTAATCTGATTTTTAGTTGCTCACTTTTTATTAATGGTAATGGTTTGTAAATTGCCTTGAGTAACGTGCCTTTTTAAAAATTTCTCCTCGTAGTTGGCCGTGAATTGTTAGTTGTGAACCAGCCTTAATGTCAGATCGATTAAGGCTGGTCTGTGTAACGTGTACGTCATTAGTCTTTTGTCAATTTCTTTTTTTTTTAATGAAGTCACCCCAAACTTTTCCATCCTCTGATGAGCTCCTGTACATTGTAAAGATGTAATGTGACGTGAAGTAAAATGACGCCCTTTGTAAATTTATAAAGAAGGGATGCAATTTATCTACTTCTTCTTCTTCTTCTTACATTAGAGCATACTACTTTTTCCCCAAACATAGTTTCTCGTTTAATGAGGACGCCCCAAGCTTCATCTTCTATTGATCTCCTACATTGTACATAAGTGACGTGAGAGTAAAATGACGCCCTTTCTATAAAGAAGAGATGTAATTTATCTACTTCGTCTTCTTCTTACATTAGGCCTTCCCCAAACATAGAATCTCGTTTAATGAAGACGCCCCATGCTTTTCCCTCTTATAATTATATCTTGTACATTGAGAGAGTAAAATGACATCTTTCGTAAATCTATAAAGTAATGTTGTAATTTATCTACTTCTTCCTATATTAAGTCATAATACTTCTTTCCCCAAACGTAGTTTGTCGTTTAATGAGGACGCCCCAGGCCTTTCCATCTTCTGATGATCTCCTGTACATTGTATATGACGTGAGAGTAAAATGACGCCCTTTTTTAAATCTATAAAGAAGGGATGTAACTTATTTACTTCTTCTTACATTAGGTTATAGTACTTCTTTCCGCAAACATAGTTTCTCGTTTAATGAGCCCCCCCAGGCTTTCCCATCTTCTGATGATCTCCTATACATTATATGTGACGTGAAAGTAAAATGACTCCCTTTTTATAAAGAAGGGATGTAATTTGTCTACGTATCTTCTTCTTACATTAAGTTTAGGTCATAATACTTCTTTCCTCAAACATAGTTTTTCGTTTAATGAAGACGCCCCAAGCCTGATGATCTTCCGAAAGGTTTTGGTATTTAAGAGTTCACAATCTTCTTCTTTGTTGCAGTTTTGTCTTTCTATGCAACATGAGTGGCGGATATCACCGTTTTACGAAATTTTCTATGTTCTATGTTACTGATGTCACTATTTATTCAATCAATAATTTTTTTACTTATTGACAAGTTATTGTGATAGTAAACAAGTGCTACTATGAGAAGAAACTGAAGGTTAAAGTTACGAAATCATATCAAAAAGAACTAAGACTACTGCTAATATTAATCCCATTACATTAAGTGTCTTAGGCAAAGTATTCACTTTACTTTCGACCACTCTGCTCATTTCTTTTTTCTTATTTCAAATACGAAGCCCATTCGCTTAAAAAGATTTGTACAACTTCCTTATCTAAGTTCTAAGTATCAACAAGTGAGTAAAAATGGAAGAAACGTTTTCAAACATTGTTAACTTCTGCCTGCATCGTGAAAATGAGTGGCCCAAATTTGCAGAATGTTTTAGAGAGTGAAAAACAATGTTGTATCGCCCCCCTAAACCGCAGGGAATGAAAAACAATGTTGTATCACCCTTCTAAACTGTTATCATCAAATAAAGAGAATTCTGTGATTACAACATGATAAAACCGATGAAAGCCGGGTGCACAGTTCTATCACTTCTTGAAATGACATCGTATAGTCAAATTATAGTAATTGTACTCTGACTTTCATTGATCTTTTGGTTTTCATTCTATTATTTTCATGAACGTAAAAACACATTGTTTATTCTCTTTTTATTTTGTTTTGACTCGTGATTGTTCTTATATAAATGAATTAAAAGTTATCATATCATTGGTTTCATTTTGACTTGGGAATATCAAAACTATCAAAACCAAGAATATTAAATAACAGCTAATCTCTGATGGATAATTCCAGAATGCGCAGCAAAATAAAGAAAAAGGAAGTAAGTGGAAAGATACAAGCTGGCCTCAAATTACATAAATAATAAATTGCAAATTTTCAGTAAAAACAATGTCCGCATTTCGAAAAGGATAATAACTTCATCCCTTGGAGGGGGGGATTCTAATGGAGCCCAGTGGAGACTCAGTTGAGAAAATGGACTGTTTGATCGTGGTTCGCTGCTTTAATGAGGCAAATATGCTGGAACAAAAGTTTCAATTTGAGGAGGACGAGGAGGTGATAAAGTATCTCTACCAGTTCAACCTTCGACGGGAGTATTTTTAGCGAAGCCGAAAATGGTTGAGGTGGTTCAACTTTTCGACCTCGAGTTTGGATGACCATTCGATAAGGTGGATCAGAAAGTCCTACTTCTTGTTAATGAGGCCTCCCCAATTCAATTGAATTCGAACGAGGAATCTTTTGTCCTTTATTCAAGATATAAAGGACAATTGAAGGCTTCCGCGGCCGTCGTCCATGTTTGAATGGGCTTCCGGTTGGAACCGCGTCACGTTGACTTCTACTGCCGACGTTTCGTTCTTCATTGCAGAAGAACTTCTTCAGGGCTGCTGCTGCTGGTGGTGTTGCTGCTGCTTCGGGTTAGTCGTTGAGACTGTCTCAACGACTAACCCAGCAGCCCTGAAGAAGTTCTTCTGCAATGAAGAACGAAACGTCGGCAGTAGAAGTCAACGTGACGCGGTTCCAACCGGAAGCCAATTCAAACATATAAAGGACATTTTGATTTCTTCTATTCAAGGTCTAAGTGTGAGTTTTTTCTTTCTTCTTTGTGTGCATGTGCATTTTCTTTTGCCACAATTTGAATTTGTCATCATTCCTTTAGCTGGAGTTAAGGTCTATCACAAACCTTGTATATTTCTATCGTCGGTATCGTTTTCCCGAACGCAGAACGCAAAACACAGCACAATATTTTCTTTTTCAATTCAAGTAAAGAGTTTGTTAATCCACGTTTATTGCAATTGTTGTTTTATCATCAGTTCCTTATAACTCTCAAATATTTAAAGTAATTCAGTCGTTAATGGAAAATAATCAAGTAAATGCACAGTTTAATTAAGATCATTTCCAGTGAATACTATACGAAATTTAATAGAAAAAAACTCGCTTTGAAATTTAAATAAGTGGCTCTCCCCGTTTCCTGATTGGTTTCATGCAAATGAGCTTACACAACAGAAAGCAGATGGTGCTTTCATTTTTTGCTTCTTGCGAATTGTTTTGCGAATGCAATTTTGTTTACAGACTTCCTGTGCTTCAAAAGGATTCGACCTGCACGAATTTAATACTCCTATATAAAAAAACCTAGTATATAAATTTCCACGTTGTTTGAATTTAATTTTCTATGCCTGTTAAACTGCTAAGTGAAAACTCTCCTCGTATTTATCAAAATGAACTGTTTAGTTATGAACTAAAGTTTAACTGGCTTTCCCATCCACCAATTTAATTATAGGTAGATCAGTTAACGGTACAATGATTCGGCTGAAGTTCTAGTTTCAGTTACGCTAGTGCATCGGTGGTGGTAACGAAATGCTCGGTAATGTGAATCCCCGGTTCGAAACCCGTACACTTAATTTTGCGCTGCAAATGTTGCTAAAACAATAACAAACCCCGTCGCGTCAGTAAGTGCTTCCCGGGGGTTCGAGAGCACTTTATTCGAGTTCCACTTTGGGGCCAACACACTCTCGAATCTCGATATTAGCTTGTTGCTGTTTTAATGAAGTTGTACCGACCCGACCTCATTACGTAACTGCAGTCTCACATACACGAAGAACACTTGCTTTGTGATTAACTTTCTTGCACGTTTACAAAATATTAATTCACAAAGGAATCTTGATGTCTATAATTTATTTTTAATGAGATTCACTGCCTTGTGCTGTTGCTTCGAGTTTCTTAACTGCGAAGAAATACAAAATATTTCATAACTTCAGTTTGCATGATGCATTTAATGAAGTTGATTTTCACAATTGTAATTTCATTCAATTATCATTAGGTACCTACTAAAATTATAGCTTCCTGTATTGAGTTGAGATAAATTTTCTTAACTCTACAAATTTGTACCATGCTTAATCTAGTTTAATAAGCTCATCAAATTCTAAGCGGATCTTACAGGAAATTTTCCAACTTGCGCTGCAACAAACTTTCCAAACGCGCTAATAAGGATTAATTCGCCCCCGTATTCTTATTGAAAGAATCTTTAGAAATTTCAGGAATTTAACTCAGAGTTTATTGCCGACCGACTCGATTCATTCGATTTACGTAGAGCTTACGGTCACGGAAAATAAATACAAAATTCCCGGGGGTGGGAATTATATCAATCTTACCTAATGTTCCAATCAACGAAGTAGAGGACGCTTTTTTATCACAGGAGCTTCTGTAAAAGGTCACAGTTTCTATGTTCTATTAAACTGACCTATTTTCATTGAAAATGAAACTAAATCATACTTTTACGCTTCATTGATTTATGAAGTAATAAATCACAATAAAAGTCTAAAACATCAAAGTTTACGAAAATAAATGATGACTTCATTATTTAGGTCCTGAAGATTGTAGAATGTTATTCTTGTTTCAGGGAAACATCCTCGTAAAATGAGATGCCCTCAATTTTCAATAAAAACGATCGTTACAATATCGGTGATCCTAAGAACCATCGAATGCGACACATTCACCATGGGTTATTTAACGGGTTCCCAGAGGCGACCGGGCGATTTGGAATACGCAAGACCGGGGTTGACGATTTCGGGGGCCATATCCTTGGCCGTCGAAGAAGTCAACCGGGGGCCCCTAAAACAACGAGGACATGAACTCGCTTTCATCGTAGCGGAAACGTACGGCGAGGAACGGACGAGCGTCCGGAAAACCGCCGAACTTTGGATGCAGAACGTTTCTGTGTACGTCGGTCCTCAGGAGACCTGCGAACATGAAGGGTACTTGGCGGCTTCTTTTAATCTTCCGATGATATCATACGTAAGTATCTTTAATATATCGTCCAGTTAAAAACGAAACGGTGGAAGTAATCGATAAACGTCCGGATTATGAGTTACTCATAGGGATTTCAAGAAGGGGTCTCGGTATAGTCATCCAAGTTTTGTATCGGTTTTATGATCTTGCTATAAAAAAACAGCTTCAAAGCGACCGCCTTTCTGTCGCTTTTTTTGGCAAGGCCGTAAAACCGCTACAAAACTGGGACGACTATACATTCAAGAAAATGTTTATTCAAGATAGTAAATGTGTAGGTAGTTGTGGACTCTGGAGTCTATTATGGAATATTTTGCTTTGCCAATGAATGAACTTGTCCGTTTATTCAGAACTTAATTCTAACCGCTGAGCTTTCAGTTGAACGTATAATTCGGCCTTTTCATTCAATCTGGCGTAAACATTACGCAATTTATTTCGATCGTGCCCCATTTGCCAGCAGCGCCAACAGCACACGCACTCACTGTTGACACGAACAAATTGAAACGACGGATGAATACATCTCGTTTTTAAATATTCATTCATTCGCCTGAAAACGCAGGCGATTCTTGGATTCCAGTCCAGAATGTGTTCTTTTCTTAGCGAGCCTAATTCGGCGAAACTCGACGAATGTTTAATTTGCGACGAATCATAGTTTCTTTAATTTTTTATTCGTTCCTTTAAAAACTGGGAAGTTAAGCAAACAACAAAACTCATCTTGTAGAATAATAATATAACGAAGAAATCGAAGCATCATTATTACATGCAACTCGCGTTTCAATATTTGTTTTCGCAACCGTCTGATGTGGGTAAACAACATATACGTTGTGCATACGCGTCGAAGGCGACTCCTTTTCCAATATTTTCGTAAAGAGCTTCTAAAGCTTTTGTTATGTGAATGAGGCCATCGTAGTTCCCGGAATTCATGTGTGTAAGTTAGCTCGAATCTACTACATGACGTAATTTATGTATGTACGTACGGTAACAATCCAATTATACAATACGATTAATTACATCCTATTTCTTACATTGTAACTGCCTATACAAATAAGTAATTGTTTTACAAGGGATTCGTTAGTATTTCGAGTAGAAACGAAGTGGAACAATCTATTTAATGAAGCGAGGCCATTGTCACGGAATTACTGCTTCTTAAATTACTAAGCTAGAATGTCTGCAATTTATTAAATTAGGTACAATATCTGAGTTTACGGAAATATTTTCTTGCCGAGACATTCGTGTTAAACTAATTACTAACCCTTTCGATTGCAGGTCGGTCCGACTGAACGTTTTGCTGCCCCCTTTTACCTCAACAAAAACAAAACAGTTACAATTCCGTTATCAGCTGAGCTGAAACTTCGGGTAACTAACCCCCAAAATTAAGGTTAGCGCAGGGCGATTAGTTTCAGATCTCTTATCTTCCCCTCGGGTCTGTTTACTACTTGCTTAACAAACGATTTACGGAACTATGTATATACAAAAAAAAAACAATAGTCATTTAGCTTTCTTTTTATCCACATTTATAAATATAAATGTTATATGTTATAATGTTACAATGTTATAACTGGCCTTATATTAAACTATAAAGGCCCCTTTACACGATGCAATTTGTCTTGCAGCAAGACGTGCGCATGCTCATTGACAAATGAAAAATTGGTGCCTTTTGTTGCAATTGTGAGGGACGGGAGGTTAAAGATGATAATAGAAAGGGGATGAATTTATCCTTTTCCTTTCAACTTTACCACTTCTACAAGGCCTCGTCGGAACACTATGTCTCAACGAGAGTAAGAGAGAAGATTTATTATCACTCAAAATAATCAACAATTTACACTTCTCCTTACTCTTTAACCAAAATTTTAATCAACCCACAAAGGACCCAAATAGCAATTTCTTTGTTTGTGCGTTACTGGTTTTAGGATTTGCAGCCAGAAAATGCTATGGAATCCTCTTTAAATGGGATGAGATTTTAGCCCTTGCCCCGCCACACATATAATTTTCGGGATTAACGAAAAAATTACATTCTTTCTTTTAAGAATACCCTTGACTTGAAAATAAAGAGAAAATCTATATAAATAAATATTATATTAAACATAACTAAATAAAGGCGAACATAATTATACAAGTTTAACTTAGAATAGGTACTCACATTCTTAGTTCACAACACAAACTAAATTACAAGAAATTACATACTGTTATGACAACTGATTATGATCTTTTTTTTATGCAGATCGCGGGGTTTTTATACAAAGTGTAGGTACGATCAGTTCCGAATTCTATCGACGCCGAAAACGTACGACAGATAACGAAATGATTGAAATCCGTTCCCACGCGCTCAAGGTTTAGCACCTGCGTCGTGTGTCGAGGTCATATCTGTAGGCGCTGCTGTGATGCATTTTCTCTTATCTCAAGTTTGCGAAATAAATCCAATGCATGAATTTACTTGCATCTTGTCACAATATATTCAAAATAAATAACAATTAAAAATTGATTTTGACAATTTTAAAAGTGATTATCTAATATACAGCACTCTAGTCAATTTACTAGATCTCACAACTTACACAAATATGAAATTTAAATACAAATTCAGATTACTATAGAACAATATATGGGAGAACAGAAAACAGATCCAAATAATTTTACAACAAGAAAAACAGCATCTCATAATTAAATTAAGCAAATGTTAGTTTACAAAACATTAAAACATAGGCAAAATAATAAAATCAAACGATACTTTCTCACCCTTAGACCATCGCAGCAGGTACAAAGAGACTGACGGAATTCAACACTCACTTCGATTATGGAGATGTCGATGAACACATATTCACTAGCAATGTGTTGTTTCTACAAGGTTCGGGGGCCTTATATATTGCAAGGAGAATGGGAAAACCCGATGACTCATCTGTTTTTCCCGCTGAATCATCTCGGTAGTTTGCTTGCATTTCTGCAACCTTGAGTGAGTCATCCTTATATGAGTCATTCTCTTTGACATTTGCCTTAGTGAACAAGTGCGTATGAGTCATACATTACATAAAACACAGATGTGCTCTACGTTGGTGGTCTAAAAGGTCAGCTCTGACTCATATTTTTTTATGGGTATGATTTATCGACTTGAACATACGTACTGAATTTACATAATTATGAAATGCTCGATTTCTTACACAATGACACAGAAATTGCTTAAATATACATAAAGCTACGAGGAAGTGTAATTTTCGCGTACAGTTTTCTTTGCATTGCATTGCGTGTACGTGTAAAACTAGCTTAAGAAATGTCAGCGATTTTGTTGTGCAGATAACATCGATAATATTAAAAATTCTTAACGTGTACTTTGTGCAAAATAAGTGAGCCTCGGGCATTTCGGGCTCAATAAAAGCTGCGATGCGACTTGCGATAACCCACATTCTACATTCAAACACCGCCTCCACAACGCTGCAGAGGAAATACTTTTTACTTCTGAGGATCATACAATTTGCGTTGCCCGAGACGTACATACATACGTAATAAAATTATACACGCTGGAGCGTCTGTGCAAGTTAAAAAAAAAGTGTTTCTGCATTAAGTACATGAAAAATGGTGAAATACATTTTATTGAACAAGAAAAAAAAATGTTTAAGAATTGCAACAGACGACGAAAGCTTTTATGTGTTCGACCTACATAAAATCTGAAACGCAGTCGGGCACAATGACATCTTTAAAACCTCTTCGGGGAAGTACTGGGCGTAGGCGTTAAGTATTATTTACTCGTAGTCGACTATCAGAAAGGATAATGTTGGAACTCGACTGCATGTCCGAGAGCTTTAAAAATGTGTTGCATTGAGAGCTTTCAGGATTATTCGTTTTACTTCAATGGTTATCTTGGTGATAGAAACTGCAACAGTGTTGTGCTTTATTTTATAATTCTTTCATAATATAATTTTTTAATTTATTTAACTCATGTCATTTCGAAAGATTCATCACTGAAATACAATTAAATTTGGAACTTGCAACATTCTTACAAATTTTCCTATGAGATTTGGTTATTCTTTATAGTTTTTAATAATCTCTTGGACTGTTTCGTTGTGGTCATTTCTTTTATCTTTGCGTAGAAATATCTAATGAGTTGAGTTTTAATTTTCATTGCAAACAGTCTTGATCTGTTTGTCTTTATGACGTAAAACGAGGTTGTCACACACACGCTGATGATGGGGCGCAATTAATTAACTCGCTAATTAAAACCTACACAAAGTTACCCGACTGCAACGTGACTTGCCCTTCGTCAGCTTCATTAGAATGCAGACACATGCGACAAGCAAAAACCGTCCGCAAAGCAGACATGCCCCTTTTGATTAATAACGTGAATTGTTTGAACTATTCTTTTTAAATTTCCACAAATAAGAATCATAAAAATAGTTAATAGAAAGCAAAGAAATAATATCGAATGGTAGAGTCGTTCTCGATAAAATGACTCAAGGTACTTGAGGTCCTGATGAAACCTGACATTTTGATCGCAATCCTGGAACAAATTTGAAATAAATCAGTAATTTGTATTCGCGAGATTCCACCTCGTCCTTGCATGCAGAAGGTCGCGTTACATAGGACGACACGGGTTGTCATCTCGAATCAAAAATCGTATTTCTCCGCTGGAAAATCAAAGGCATCCAATATAAATGAGAACACGTTCTAACTTCACGTGCTTCATTATAATGTGCACGGAAATATGGCGACGAGAAGCAAATCTCTCGACAAGCACAATTAGAGGAACTCAAAGATTTTGTTTTATCCTTAAACAAAATATTAGAAAGAGAAGAGCGACTGAGGTACTTTTATTTGCATTTCAGTTTTGCACTCATTACGAAACGTCCGACAAGAAAAAGTTCCCAACGTTTGCTAGGACGAGGCCACCTGTTACACAGATTTCTAAATCTGTGGCTTCGGTTTTGACGACTTTTAACTGGACGCATGTAAGTTTTTATTTTATACCTTTTAAAATTTAAATTTAATGAGGATGCAAATTTTAATTTGATTACCTGTCAAAGAAGAAAAGAACTGTTAAGTTTGGTTACCAAACTCGTCAGATCGAACGTTTTTCAATTCACGTGTAATTAAATTTTTCGCACGCTCAATTGTCTACCAAATGGCGAGAGGCAGGGTCAATTTATTTTGGGATAAAATTGATTGGAATTGATTGGGAATTGATTGACTGTTACCGCACAGTCAGGTAAAAACATTCAATTTTTCCATTTTCTCTTGACTTTTAACTGTTAACTTTTTTTGTTGTAAAATGAAATTTTACTGCGCGCGATTCACGTAACAATCACCTGCAACTGGCATGTCACACGTGCAATAATTAATTGGTGCAATGCCTGCACAATAGAATTCATTAGTAACGCAAGTCTCGACGTGTTATTAATTAGCGTTGAGAACTTGCATACGTCAATAATTCGCCGTTTAACGGAAACCTGCGAAAACGAACCGAGAACAAAGGACTCCACGAGCACACAAATCCTTACGAATTCCTTTGAAGTTTTGTTGGCTCTTTTACTCTCTACACTTGGCTAGTATGTACTCAGTCAAATTTCAAAGTGCTTTAAGCTCATCCTATTCTCATTAAATCATTCAAAAGATGAACTGGATTAAATGGGTCAGATTATGAAGGGTGAAGCTCTACATTTTTACTTTTTTTTTTTCTATCACAAAATCTTTTAACCGGACACTAAATCTCGCACTATACACTTAACGTTTCACCGTCGTTCGACAGCTTCGTCAGAATATAGTGTTAGATTTAGTGTCCGGTTAAAAGATGATAGAAAAAAAAAACAGTAAAAATGTAGAGCTTCACCCTTCATAATCTGACCCATTTAATCCAGTTCATCTGACGAAGCTGTCGAACGACGGTGAAACGTTAAGTGTATAGTGCGAGATTTAGTGTCCGGTTAAAAGATTTTGTGATACAAATTTCATCGGACAAGAACCAACTTTAAATAGAGTTTTTTTTTTCAATTGAAACAATTTTGTTAACGGTCGAAACAAATCAAAGCGTTTCAGACGTAATAAAGCTCGAATTGTCCTTAAATAAATCCCCGTTTCTATGTTTCCGACGGATTCAATTTCCGTGAAACGCTCTGAAACTATTTCTCCTTGTGCAGGTCGTGCTCCTATATTTGAAAAGTCCGGCCGAGTTCGGTCACATCGCCACAATAATATTACATTCCCTGAGTTCCGTCGGTGTTACGGTGATCGCCACACACTCCTGGGACCTGCCATATCATCACGGATACATGGAGAATCCCTTCCATAAGCTCGTCGCAGACACGTACATGGATACGAGAAGTAAGTTAAAGTCAGCTTTCGTCACTTCAGCTCAAATCTTATATTTGAGTTCTATTTGTGATATTTCGACGCAAAAAGTACCAATATAATTTATTTTTTCTTCATAGGGAACGTAGTCTTAAATTTTTCTAATTCAACAATTTTAAATGCAAAAAAATGAATTGTCCCAGTTGTCGATATAATTGTTGCAATTTCAAGTCTGTTGCCATTCTTTATTTGTTCTTCTTCACAGTTTTGTCTTCCTTAACACTTTTGTCTCCTACTTCTTTATTATTCCTTTTTCTTTCTGACTTGTTTTTCAAAGATCGACGATTCATCTTGTAATTGCATGTTGAACCACAACTCTTGCCTCAGCTATCTGATTTTTTTTGTGACTAAGAAAGATCTGCTATGATGTTGGTTAACAATAACATTGTTGCAATTCTTCTCCATATTTCATTTTGCCCTTCACAGTAACCTTTCCTCTCATACTTCTGTTCTTTCTTTTCTTTCTGGCTTGTTTCCCAAAGTCCTTTAAACTGTTTTTTTTTTACTATTATCTTACGTTTTCTTTTGAATAAAAAAAAATGTGAAAGAGGCATCAGTAATGTTTAGATTACCTGCACAGAGTTACGTATAACGTAAAGTTTTCGTAATACCTAAGATATACGGTTATTGTTTTAGCTCCACGGAATTTTTCGACTTACAATAGCTCTCATGTAGAAGTAAACTTTCGTAATAAATGCGCTTACTGCCTTTTGTGTTGTAGTTTACGTGATACTGGGTCATCACTACGATCATCTCGGCCTGATGGTCGCCATGGAGGAAAAGAAGCTGTTCGAAAAGGGTGAGTCTTGCAAAACTCGATTAAATTACAGGGCGTTTATGGCCAAATAAAGTTAATCATACGAGCCAGTTATTACAACGTCGGTCCAAATGTGTTTTGCTGATGCGCGAATATTAAATTTTCAGCCCCGGCGGAATTAATTCCGAATGAATTGGATATTTGCGTCACAAAGCCGAATGCTGGAAGCAAAAACGTTCAATTAATTTAATTTGATTTAACTGTATCATTGTTTAATAATAATATGTACAATAATCTTTCACAAAAAGTATTATTTCTGTTTCTAAAAGAAAAAAATCATTTTGTAATAATATTTTAGCTGTGAGTGTATATGAAAGAGACTTGGGGTTTACTTATTCGTTTCTAATTCAATTTCAACTTCGAACTTTATTGAACGTATTTCCCAACGGTGTACTGTAGGTTCTGGATATTCTAATCAAAAGCGCAAAGCGCTATCGGAACCCAAGAACGAGAAGTATACATATTTTTCAGTTCGAACGCCGCCATTCTTCATCGAAAACAAACTGCCAATATATTCCTTTACTTACAAAATTTTATTGCCGAAGTTTACCTGGGCAAATTGAGCCGTAAAATTTCACTCAGTTTGATTGAACTTTTATTTTTCGTTTCGAATTATTCAGCATGACCGAAATACATGAAACGCTTCGTTCGTTATAATTGATATTAAAATTAAAGCCGGGAATATAAATCGAATTACATGTTGTAATCATCATCAAAATGTTATAATGAACGACGGTTTCGCGAAATTAAATTCATTATCCCAAAAATGTGGCATCAAAATGTACCTATTCCTTTTAGTCCTGTTGTACAGGAAGCATGTTTCAAAACTGTTATTAATCACATCAAGCTTCTTTCAAAATGAGGAGTATTACGAAAAAACTGACAAGGTTTGTACCACATGTGACGTACGAGCTTTATTTTATCACATTTTTTTTTTAATTAACACTAACAAAACAGTATAAAAGTTACACCACCATTTTAATAATAATAATAATAATATGTATTTCCAACAGACAGAAAAGTCTATAGTGGACATAGACATGTGCACATAGCTAACGATAGACTAACAAAAACAAAAACTACAACTAGCCTAAGTTACTTAAAATCTAAAAATTATTATAATAATTAATTAGCTTTTTCTTGATGGTGGCAGCGTTAAAGTTATCAGAGAATATATCCACAAAATCTTGGTCAAGGCAGTTATATAATTTAAATGATGTTATAGGAGGACAGTTAAACCGATGAAAAGTATTTGGTATTGGATAATAGAAGGTTATAGCATTTCTACTAACTAGCCGTGGTACAATCAAGTTGATGCTACTTACTAAATATATACAGTGCCGTGTATAATTTTTTGCAGGAAGATAAGGCAGGACACATTCCTTCTAGATATTAAAGACATCTCTGAGATTACATTAAGCAAGCTTTTTTGATTACAATGTCTGTTTGGATATTCATTAAACATTTTAAAGTATAGATATTTAGCAAATTTCCTCAAAACATTTTCCAAAAGATTTATGTACATTTGATGATGAGGTGTCCAAATAACGCAACAATATTCAAGTTTAGACCGCACGAGCGCATAAAATAAGTGCTTTATACAAGTTGTATTTTGAAAATCTTTAGTGTTTCTTTGTATGAAACCTAATATTCTGACGGCGACATTTGTTATGTGAGTTATATGAGAGATAAAGGTCAAAGAACTGTCTATGATAACACCCAGATCCGTAATTTCACTGCAATTATCCAAAATATAACCGTTTATATTATAATGAAAAGATATTGGATAAACTTTCCTGCAGAATGTTATTTTCTTACATTTCCTAATGTTCAAATTTAATTTATTTATCTTACACCACAATTTAAGACCGTCAATACTGTCTTGAAGATCCAAACAATCCTGATAAGAATTAATGACATTTACAATTTTGAGATCATCAGCATAAATAAAGGATTACAATTAATGCTTTTGACAACATCATTATAGAATATGATGAACAACAGAGGACCTAAATTAGAACCTTGGGTGACACCGCTACGCGTACAGAAAGTTTCAGATTTATAACCACCGTATTCCATAAACTGTTGCCTATTGGACAGTAGCGATTTGATTATGTCTAACAAACTGTTACAAAAACCTACATTTTTCAACTTTCTTAATAAGATACAATGATGAACTCTATCAAAAGCTTTAGTTAGGTCTGTATATATTACATCCACTTGAAGGCGATTATCCAAAGCGATGGAAACCAAATCCACAAATTCATAAAGATTAGTTACTGTTGATTTACCTTTAATAAATCCGTGTTGTTCAGGGGCTATTAGATTAACAACGTGCGAGTATATAACATTTGAGAAAATACATTCAAAAAGCTTAGCAAAATTAGGCAGTAAAGCGATAGGTCTGTAGTTTTCTCTCCAGATTTAAATATTGGAATAATTCGAGATGTTTTCCATGTGTTCGGATAAACAGATTGGTGCAACATAAGGTTAAATATATGGCACAGAGGTGTTATAAAACAGTGAATGCACTCTTTTACAAAAAATGCAGGTATATTGTCAGCACCGCAAACATTGTTTGGTTTGATTTTCTTCACAGCCTTGAGGATGTCACTGTCCTGAATAGTGAACATATTTAAGATTAGGCTAGGATGTATTAGTTAGGTGTTATTAATTACAAAGTCATCACAGAGAGTTGGACAACAATTTTTATCACAGAATTCACAAATACTAGACTCATTATCACAAAAGCATTGGTTAGAACACACATGATTAGTATCACTATTAAATACGGAGGAGAAATGGTGTTCAAAAGCATTCACAATGTCCTGCTGATTATTTAGGATGTCCTCACCATACTTCATACAGCCAGGAATAGATGTAGTTTTCCTCTTTTGATTGACGAATGACCAACATTTCTTCGGATCAGATTGCAATGAGTCTTCAGCCTTATTAATAAAAGTGGCGTATTCCTGACGAACTTCTCGTTGAATATCCCTTCTTAGATCTTTTACTATGTCTAAACGGTATTGAGATTTAGTCTTCCTGTATCGATTCCAGAGCTTATTCTTCTGTTTAATCTTTGAGATAATAGAGTTAGTAAACCATATTGGATAGCTTGAAGATTTAATATTTTGCCTTGGAACATGTTTATCCAATGTGTTATATAACATAGCATAGAAGTGGTCACAAGCAAGTTCGACATCATTGTCATTTAATATCGATGACCAATCAGTTTCTACCAGAGATGCATACAGTTCACGAAAGTTCGCTTTGCGAAAATTATATTTGCGTATATCATTAACACGGGAAAACGGAGAAGTTAAATTGTCAGTGCAGGTCAAATAAATAGCCAAGCAAGGATGATGTAAGTCCTCCAAGACCAGCGGATAAGTATGCCTGCATATATCCAAGGTAAGATGTTCTGTTGAAAGTATTAGATCTAGCAGTCTCTGATTACAGTTAAGAATGTTATTGTACTGAATTAGATTATTAAGAGAAGCAAAGTGAGAATAGATATTATACAGATTCGTCAGATCTGCTTCATGTACACAGTTGGATAATTCCGGTATGTTGAAATCACCAGATATCAACACCGGATTAGTAAAATCTATTGCAGACTCAATATATTCCAGTAGAATTGAGTAATCATTAATATGTAGAGCAGGAGGTATATATACGACAATAATAGTAACATGATGAAACTCGGTTATTATTTTCAGGCCCACCAGATCAACACTAGGGATGGGAGATGCTAAATTTAATAATGCTGACTTAATATTGTTTCTTACAGCTGCTAATACGCCACCTCCTCTTCCAGATATTCGATCACATCGATAGACATCATAGTATTCATTAAACAGTTCAAAGGAGGAGATGTGGGGACTTAACCATGTTTCCGTTAGCAATATAATATCTGATTCAGTTACACAGCAATTTTCATAAAATTGCGATATTTTTGTATTTAAACCTCTAACATTTTGGTAAAGTATATTGTAATTATATAAAAATTCTGTCTGTTGGATTCTATTTAGTTTTTTGAAGTAACAATTTTAGGAACACCATTAATATACTTTAATCTTATTTGCTGCTCACCCTTAGCCACACGATCACGGAATTCCTTGCGAGTATTGTAAGCTTTGTTTTGTTGCATCTGCGTCAAATCTTCATTGATGAAAATGTTGTTATTCCGGGGTTTATTAATCAAAATATATTTGACGATCGAATAATTGTTGAATATTACCCGTATCGGACGAGCTTTAGCGGGATTAAATTTTCCCAGACGTGTTATCGACATAATTTGGAACACTTGGACATTAGTTGCAATAGATGTAATCATATTATTAATCACACTGCAGTCCCGCTCTTTTTGCTGTGATGCGTCTCCCGCAGCTTCCGGTACGCCTTGTATGATGATGTTGCTACTCCGACGAATGCGCTCGGTAGCCTCTTCGATGACAGATTCTTCATATTTCGGATCAAATTGTTGCGATCCCGTACCTGTTTGTGAGCCTTTGGACTTTAAATCCTCAATATCTTTCCGCAGCTTTTTATTTTCGCTTATCAACTCGTTCACAACATCTTTCATCTCCTTCACCGTGCTCGATAGCGAGTTAATTGTAGATATCAAGTTTTTGATTGTGTCTTCTTCCATAAGTTCAGGAGTAGGAGTGGATATAGTAGTCTCACAACACTTTCTCCTGTTAGAACATGTAACATGCGCCCAAAGGTGACAATTTGCACAATAAAGTCGCTTCCGAACTGCGGGTTTATTACAAACAAAGCAGAGCACACCGTCCGCTTGACCGACCGCGTCCGCCATCACACACACATTTTGCTCCTTGGCCTAAGGTAAATGTCATGGTAATTTCTTTTATTGTACGTATAACATGGGGTAATAGTAAAAAAAACCTCCAGACTAGATACCCTGTTAAAGTTAACGATGTTCGAAGAAGAAATAATTTAAAACGTGGATAACGATGATTCTTTGGACCGACTCATGTAATATCAAAGCTCACAAAGCTTTTCCTTTTTCCTTGTCTACAATTTCTTTTTCTGTAAACACCTTCACTCATTAACTAAAGATAGTTTTATAATTTTGTCCATTGACTAAAAAAAAAACCTTTTGTGATCATTTTGACCTTTTATAATTTACTGCGTTTTACGATATTTATTTATTTTGAAACAAACTCTACGAGACTGAACAATTCATGATCTAACGTAGGTGAATACTTCGTCGTCGGGGTAGACATAGAAGAGTATGATCATAAATACCCATCCAATTACCTCCGAGGATTTTTACGTGAAGAATCAGATCCTCAGGCTCAACGAGCTTTCCGTCACTATCTCGGAGTTGTCCCGTCCAGTCCAGTGGGTTTCGAAAATTTCACGAAGCTGGTGAACGCATTTATGGAACGACCCCCGTTTAATTATCCAAATCCTCTGTTGATCATGGGGGTTGGTAAGCAGGTACGTGCTAACTACTAAGTAACTAACTAAATATTTAACAAAACCACCATCCAATATTAATAATATCCAATAATATCGCATATCAATGCACGTGTTGCCATAGCATTTGGAATTATTCCAACCGTAACGCGGAGGGATAAATACACACATACAATGAACGCTATACATTACAAACACACCCCGCGCCCCCTGTGTTCGTGTAAATTACGTAAAATTCGGCGAAACGGGATAATGGGCTTTATGTTTACGATGCGTGTAAATTTCATCGTTTGTTGCAAATTTCAGATACGAGCGGAAGCTGCATATTTGTACGATGCCGTTCACCTTTACGCCAAGGCTTTGATGATCGTCCTGGATTCAGGGGAAGATCCTCGCAACGGCACGGCGATCATTAATTGCGTGAAAAGGACTCATTATAAAAGTGCAATGGGGTGAGTTATCAAAAATTTATCAAAGAAGAGTACAACGCCTTAATATCTATTTATCACTGACAGCTTACAAATCGCATGATCAACGTTTCACATCGATCGATAGCTTCTTCAGAGGAACTTTCAGAATTGTGCAATTTTTTAAAATTATGTCTAGAGTCTAGTTTAAATTTGACAAACTTTTATTTCGTCGTGTACAAGTAGGACATTAATGTACGTTGTTCATTACGTTCAGAGATTTGCTACGCTTACTTAAGTATGGAAGGTATCCAATGAGGACTTAGTGATCCTAATTCTTTACAAGTTCTTACATATTTGGTTCATGTGCTTGCAAACCCACATTTGTTTATGTATTTATGGGCCGCAAATCGTGAATTTTGAGAACGAAGTCGTTCTCAAACAATATCCTTTCCTGTTGTGTTTATTCTGATCTAACGTGGAATCTCAGCGTTTACGACTGAAGTACAAATTGCTTTACGACTTTAGCACAGTTTTCCAATCTTGCGTTTCTACGGCAACTCGACGAAACAAGCCGACCAAAATAATCCGGCTTTGTTTCGTGTATACTTGCGTTTTTTGAAAACGGAAAACATATTGGCGCAGCAGATATTTCGAATATTTCCCGATGAAATTCCTGCTCGTCCCGTGGATAGCGAGGGCCTTGTTCGGCTAAATTAATTGCCTTTTAGGTACATGGTTTACATGGACGAGAACGGGGATGCGGAAGGAAATTACACGTTAATAGCCCGCAAGCCTTTGAGAGGCAGCCCTGGTGAGTACGGATTGTTTCCTGTTGGGATTTTTACTCTCCACAGGACCAATGCAGCATTACCGGTAAGTTTTATTTTCACAAATTATATATTTTTTTGCAAACAAGTCGTAACAATGATATTTTAAAGTCAAACAGTATTAAACGTAAATGTTGTTTTATGAAAATAAATACCAAGAGTTCATTGCACTAAGTAACTAAATATTTGGGTTTTATTGTCGTTTGATTCTTAAGGAATATTACAAGTTAGGACTTGAAGTTATGACGTTCCAAATTGCGTCGTGAAACTACGAGAAATTGAATTATCATCAGGGCGATGCGATGTCGAAACGAGCTCGTATTTTTAAGTGGACATTAAATCACCGTAAACTTGAGCTGAACGTTTGCTTCGAAATCAACACAAAAATACTTGCTTTTACCATCCAAATATCTACTTCGAAACTCTATTATTTATTTGTAAGCGTATACAAACAGTAACACTCGAAAATTGCGCGGGGGCGTTTTAAATTAAAGAATTAATTAATTTACTTTCGCGATATAAATCTGACAGTCTTCAAGATGATCCTGAATTAAATGACCCTCCTCTTGATGAGAGTTTAAAAGACTTAACTGAAGTGCTGTTTACGCGCCTGGAACGCAGATATTTCTAAGATTAACTACGACAGGATCGATACTCGGGGCACATTAATTATTTTAGGCAAATTCCACTTCGTCTTAGGTACTCAATTCAATGATTGTAAAATATCACGCCGAAATTCACTTTTGAGTTTTTGAAACGTAAACATACCAGAGCAAGAAATTTATTTAACTTTAACAAGTTTGATTAATCGCTTATTTAAAATAAATAAGATCACGACGTGATGAAGTGACGAAGTTTTAATTAGAAACGTACTCGATCGGGCTGGTCGAATTAAAAATGAATTCTTTCTTAATTGTGCGATTCTCCGGGGAGCAATCAACCCAGTTTCCAAGTTAAATCGAAATCTCTTTGTTTAAATTTAATCATTGCATTGCACTTCGGAATTGCACGTCGAGTTTTCGACTTTTTTTGGCCAAAGTTACAATCCATAAAAAAACGACAATCCCACAAACGTCATCGTCAGTGGCGAATGGGGGAACACTTTTAAAAGCATATTATACTTCAACTGGTTAAAATTTTTGAGTAAGTAAAGTTCCCACCAGTTAATTAATTTAATACTCCGGGATTAGGGGGTGGTTCGTTTAGCACTGAGGGGAAACGTTAGGCCAGTTGAAAATTGAATTCGATTAATAAAGTTTTGTTTGTTTTAAACGATGAATTTAAACTTTTGTTTACTCTGCCACCTTCTGCCCTTAAGAAATACTTTGCGACACTTGCAATTGATAATGTGCTAACGGTAATGTTTATAATAAATCGCCTTCGCTTAATATCAACTGTAATATTGTGTTACTGGCGTGGCGCGTCCTTGATTTACTGCTTATGTATTGAATTACTCTTTACAAGCTATAAATATTTTAAATATTTCGCCGGTGGCCTGTGTTTGCTTGAACATGCATCAACGTGCCATGTCTCTCTTGCTATTAACAACCGGATTATTCCAGGTAAGTATTTCGAAGTAGTTCAATCGAGAGCACGACTTATAATTTCCAGGGTATATTGAACAGCCCATCGCCTGCTATACCAACCAAAGAAGAGCAGGTTTCTTTACTGATTAGCGTCGAGGAAATATTTGTAAAGATTAAAGAGAACGTCAACGAAGAGACAAAATGCACAGACAACGCTGTGATAGGTGAAGTGGAAAGAATGGTAAAGAGAGCTCAGGATCAATTGTTATTAATGGAGGAGCTCAATTTACTGAGTAAGTTCTTTTTTTTTAATAAATAATAGTCAAGCTTTTGATTTCTTTCAGAATTAACCTGCATGAATAAGGAATCGTCTTCGTTGAAAAGAGCGAAAGCAAGCATACAAAAAGCCACCGAAGAAGGTGTCAACTTGCTAGAGAAATGTATTCAGACTGCCACTCGTGACATAAGCTCGAGTTCAACGGAAGTAAGCAACGTGACCACTTCAGCGACGGATCATGGCCACACCATCCTCGATTCACTATCTGAATGTACGAGGAAGTCCACCTTACAGCAGATTTCCTGTTATAGAAAAGTGATTACTCTCGACGTCCTCCCACTCAAAGTTATGCTCCTGAACACCATTGAAGCTCACAAGGAGGGACACTTAAGATCCATTTCTATCCGAAATGAGGCCAACGACTGTGTCGACGACATCCTGGAGATGTTTCAGACGAGGATGGCTCAGACGGTCGACAAGGCTCTCTCTTGTAAATGATGATGGCCGTGTGTTTTATCTGTTGAAGGAAATTTTAATAAAGTCTACAAGAAATACAATGTCTGCGTTTATATTGTCAAACACAATAAAAATTTTATTTTCAGCAAACAAATTTCTGTTACGTTTCAGGTTTTACACACAACGGATAAAATAGACTGGATGTTCGATCAACCACCTATCGCAGTACCACCTTGTGGTTTCAGGGGCGAAAAATGTATTTGTAAGTCGTTCAACCCCGCTTCTCTTCTTTAACTTGTTTACTATTTTTTCGTCCGCGTGAAAATTCACAAGTGAGTGAATCTTTTCACGCTCCTGAAATTTTCAGCGCACACCGTCGAAATTACGAGCGGAATTATGGGTGGAATCCTCGTCGCCATATTCATAATCACTTTTGCACTTTACCGAAACTGGAGGTACGAACAGGAGCTGGACAGCTTGCTGTGGAAAGTCGACTTCCGGGACATACAAATGGCCAACGAGATGAACACGAATCCCTTGGGCACGAAAATGACGCGGGTGAGTCAACAGGAATGATGTTTTAATTAAATTTTTTATTGGGGGAAAGAGATTTTTCATTATTACGCCTTACGCAATAATTTTCATTCGACGGGGCGGCGCTTTTATGGCGTCGACAAAGAAACGTCGGAAAAAGTTCCTCTGAGATTAAGTAAGTGAAAGGGCTCTTATTAAATTAGTTGAAACAACGTTACTTTCCTTGATTACTTCACGCCTTCTTTCTTTCTTAAATCTCACATGATGTAACTCGTCAGTTTTAATTAAACATTTTCGGTTTCATTAAGACGCAGATGTGAGCGGAAATTATGACCCAAACATGTCAACAACCAACAGCAGATGCAAAAGAAAAACTTTTCAGGGGGGTAAATATTTACGCATTCGGCTTCAAAGGCTCGTGCAAACAGCAATAAAACTGAACTTGAGCAACAGGAACGGAGTTGGAAACTTCATTGTTTAAACTATTGCTCCTCGTGTTTCTCATCGATTTATTTTTCGCAATGATTAATCGTCTTTGATGTTGCAACAATGAAAATGTTTTCTTTCAAGAATTAATTCTGATTAATTGCAGGGGGTTTGTTGTTTTTGCTCTTTTGCAGGCCATTCACCCCCTGATACGTACGAGCCAAGTTTCTTTGAGCTCGAATCCGGACGCTGACTTTCGATACTCTTCCATATTCACACAAATTGGAATCTATAGAGGCAGGGTATTTGCAATCAAGAAAGTTCATAAGAAGTCGATTGACATAACGAGGGAAATGAAAAAGGAATTGAAAATGGTATGTTTCGTGCTAGGCTAGATTAAATTTAATTAATAAAATATTCTCAAAATTTTATCAGAGAATCAGCTGAAAGATATTTAATTTGAAGTTTGTTTTATAAATTAAATTCAAATCAGGTGATCCCCTCTTCGTGCATAGTCTAACTAGACAGAGAATTTCACTAGAACATTAAAGTTAATCTGATTAAAAGGATAATTAAATTTAATGATGTTTGTTCCAATCTCTCAGAGTTAAATCCACTAACGTAAGAGCATTTACCTACTTATTTTATAACAAAGGTATTCGCAGTTTCAATCTAACGTGAGTTAGGCAGAGAAAGAAGTTACGTTAGCAAAGAAATGTATTTCAGTTGTCATCCCTCAAATATAACGAAATTAATCCTGCGCTTGTCTCATTACATAAAGTGGCTCATTTTTCCCGGACGCGGACGGTTTAAGCCGTGCAGATAAAAATAACCTAATTTCTGTTTTCGCAGATGAGAGACCTTCGACATGATAATCTGAACGCCTTCATCGGTGCCTGTACGGACCCCCCAAATATATGTATCGTCACCGAATATTGCACCAGGGGAAGTTTAAAAGTAAGTTCAATTTCGGGCCAGATACGGGGCGCGCGCTATCTGCGGAAAGTGCACTTGTTTGCGAAAAAGTTTTGGCCGAAAGTTTTAATTGGTTTTCTGCAAAAATCTCCCTCGCTGAGATATTAGCCTACATTACATAGGTCGCTTGATCTCCTCCTCCTCGGTGACGAGTCGACTTCCTTCAACTCGGTTTTTATCTAAATTGCGAAAAGTTCCGGCGGAAAAATCGTAATTAAGAAAAAAGCTTTTCGCTTTGAACTCTGAACGAGATTTTCTGATTACATTTGAGGTATTTGCTTGCAGGACATATTGGAGAACGAAGACGTTAAATTAGACAACATGTTTATAGCTTCTCTGGTGGAAGATATTTTACGCGTAAGTTTGTACCTCACAGAAAGCTCCAATTCTACTTTTCTTATTTTTCTGAATCGGAGTTTTTTTTACCGCCATGATTTCATAGTGATTTTTTATCGTTACATATTTAGGGGTTGATGTATCTACACGACTCGCCGATACGTTTTCACGGAGCTTTGCACACGGGAAACTGCTTGGTCGACTCAAGATGGGTAGTGAAGCTTTCCGATTTTGGTTTGCGCGAATTCAAGCGTGGCGCAGAAGACGTGGCATTGAAAGATCCCGTCAAAATACTTGAAAAATGTCGTAGTAAGTTGTTATGCTTTATTTTATCCAATAGCTCCGCTCTAGAGCACTCTCAGGGTATTCTTATTTTATTTTGACCTCACGCAATAATAAAGATTGGAGATATTCTGAGAGTACTCAATTGAAAATGCGCATTTTATTCCAAATTTAAAAATTGCAATCGCTTCTACAAACCATGTTTTTTAAGTTTCCATTCCTTTAAGACCCATTATTATTGTTGTAGTGCTTCTTTATCGAGCACCAGAATTGCTAAGAATTTCAAGTTCATATATGTCTAGCTTCCAACCGTCCGGCACGCAAAAAGGAGACGTTTATTCGTTTGGCATAATTCTGTATGAGCTGCACAGCCGGCATGGGCCTTTTGGGGAGGCAGGACTTTGCGCAGCCGAAATTCTAAATAGGGTTATTCATGGCGGTTCTATCCCATTCAGGTAATTTCACTTAAAACTAAAAATATATAGGTATATTTTGGACTGTTGTATGAAGGCCTTGCTTGGAGTCGCTGGAGAACAGTTTTGATTTCGTTCGGGATTGCCTTAAGGAATGTTGGATGGAAAATCCTGATGACCGTCCGGATTTTAAGAACGTCAGGACCAAACTCAGACCAATGAGGAAAGGCATGTAAGTCTCTAAACTATAGAACCCCCTTCATTTTCTATCATTAAAAATTTTCCCGTATAGGAAACCAAATATTTTTGATAATATGATGGCAATGATGGAGAAGTATGCTAACAATTTGGAGGTGTTGGTAGACGAACGAACTGATCAGTTGCAGGAAGAGAAGAAGAAAACAGGTCTGATATTTTAAAGTATCACCTAGAATTGTAAATATATTTCTTTCAGAGGCCCTTTTATATGAAATGCTGCCTCGTCCTGTCGCAGAGCAACTCAAACGTGGAAATAAAGTGGAAGCTGAAGGTTTTGACTGCGTGACAATATTTTTCAGCGACATCGCCGGGTTCACATCAATGTCTGCTGAATCGACACCCTTGCAGGTAGCTCTCCTGCTTGGTTCTTTATGATCGCGTAGTTAAAACACCATATTCGTTTAGGTTGTAGATTTTCTCAACGACCTTTACACATGCTTCGATTCCATAATAGAAAATTACGACGTTTACAAAGTGGAAACGATAGGGGACGCTTATATGGTGGTAAGCGATGCATCTCTAACAGAGATTTGCCATTTTGATTCATATATTTAGGTAAGCGGACTTCCAATTCGCAACGACAATCAGCACGCCGCCGAAATCGCAAGCATGTCTTTGCATCTCCTCTCAGAGGTTAAGAACTTCGCCATTCGGCATCGCCCGAAAGAAAAACTGATGCTGCGCATTGGAATACACTCAGGTTGAACCCCCAAGCATTAACGTCTCGATTCTAACTTTATTTTGCAGGGCCAGTATGTGCTGGAGTTGTTGGCCTAAAAATGCCGCGATATTGCCTCTTTGGGGATACAGTCAACACAGCCAGTCGCATGGAATCTACTGGATCACGTAAGTTGCGTTTTCCCTCAACTTCCCCCGTGGCGCCTAACCCAAAATATTCCGCAGCATTGAAAATTCACTGCAGCAAACAGTGCAGAGAGCTCCTATCGACTTTGGGTGGTTACCATTTGGTAGAAAGGGGAATGGTTCCAATGAAAGGCAAAGGAGACCAACAAACCTATTGGTTAGTAGGTGAGAACAGCGAAATGAGAGCGCTCCGAAGCGAGGACCGTGAAAGGCGTAGGGCAATTTGCAATGGGAAAGCGATTAGAAATGGACAGTTGGACAGTAACGGCCATTGCATAATACCAAGGAGTTCTTTAAAACATAAAAATAATATAACTCGCAGCCCTTTACCGCGTTGTTCCAGTTTTGATTCGCCGAAGAAAATTAGGTTCGCAAATGGCGAAAATCTGGAACGTTCAAACAAGAAACAGCTTGAAGCGATCAGTGATAACAGTCCTTGCAAGAAATCGGCCAATTCATTGATTGAAAGTTCCACGGATTGCTGCAGCGAAGCCTGGAAAACGTCGAGTACTTCTTGCCCGTGCATAGAAAACTTGGCTAACTCCACTGCGACTTTAGCCCACTCGCAACTATCTATGTTCTCCTCTAAGGAAGATAAAAATACTAAATGCGTAGTAAAACCAGTGTGTTCCAGTGTACCCGTTCTGTATCCAACGCTCCACGTTCCGGCCGTTCTGACCGCCTTATCTGCCCCGACTAGTCCGAGGAGGCAAGACAACCAATTGGATAACGTCCTGCCGAAATTTCCAGAGTGCGAGGAAAATGCACTGCCGAAGTTTCCTGACGGCGAGGAAGTCCTACCCTGGACCGAATCGGCCCCGCTTTTGAAAATCACCGCCGTCGGCGATTCAAGTATTTAATGTGTTTCTGATTTAGTTCTGCTCTAGTCCAAATCAAATTTGTTAAAGGCTCGTGTAAAATAGCAGATATTTTTGTTGTATGTACGAACATTTATTGTATTTCGGATGTTATAAGATAATACTAAAAGTATTAATAAAATAAATGTGGTGGATGTTACGCGAAGCAGAGTATTTTATTGACGACTCTCCTTACGTTCCAAAAAAAATAATGCTAATGGGCTCAACATCGAAAGAAGTAAAGAAGATCGTAAAGAAGGGTAGCTTTTGTAGAACAGTAGATGTCAATATGTTGCTTCTCGGCCAAAAGAATTAGGCACTTTAATGAAATCATGTGCAAGTCATTGGGAAGAGGTCTAAAGCTTGCGAAAATCGCCTTCCTCCCCCCAAACTTATAATTTTCAGAAATCCCACAGTAGACTCGAAAATCTTAATGCTCTACAACTTTCTTCTTGACGACTAATCTGTAAAACAAAAGGCTGAGGAATTAGAAGGACAAGATTGACGAAAAACATGAGGCAAAAAAAAAAGCTTTTCGAAAATTATCGATTTTCGCTGGCGAATATCTCGGAAACCATAACACATAGGAGGAAAATGAATAAACACTTTTCTAGGAAATTTAATTATATTTAATTTTGTAATGAATACTTTTTTCGTACGACGCACAGTTTCCGAGTTATAAGCGAAAAACCGAAAAAAAGGAGCTTCTCCTCCCCCTGAAGCGACAGGGGTAGGGGTGGGAACTTTTAGCTGTGCTTTTAGTATGTTTACCTCCTAACTACCCCCAACACATTCCTGAAGAGAAAAATTCTCCCCCCCTTCGTTGACTGGACTATATTCTAAAATTCGCAGCTTTGTACATTCAACCTAAATTCTTCCAAAATACCTGACTTTTTTTTCCTGCTTAATTTTAGTATGACTGCCTAACTTCAAGCCAAAATTAATTTCAGACCTGGTATCCACATACACAGATTGTTCAAAAAGAGAGGTTCTTCCGGAGGATCCTGGACAAGAATTGATATTCAATACAGAAACAATCAGGACTTTTATTGGGTGCAATCTTCATAATATACACATAAAAAGAATTAATAGAACAGTATAGATCATATTTATGTAAATGATTTCTGATTGATTACTAAATAGTCGACCACTAATGGTTCAACTCCCTTTAAAGATTTATCAACCCCTTTGACTTCGTTGGGAACTCTTGGTTTAAAATTGATGGTGCCCATCGAAAACATGGCCACAATAAATTAATATTTTTATTTGAAGCTTGACAGACAAATTAGAAAACTTTCTTCACCTTTCCTTCACAATTTTATGGTAACACTTTTCTATTGTCTTCTGGAACGACTAGTTTAACTCATCATTGCCCTTATACAGGGAAATCATAAATTACTTCAACCCACGTGACCCATTTGAAATAGGTTTTGTTTTCTAGTCACCTTTTTGGTGAAGTTAAAGCATTCCCTATGAATTCATTCATCTTTAAGGTAAAGTCAAAGCATTCCCTAAGAATTCGTTCGTCTTTGGGGGTAAAGGAAAAGCGTTCCTTAAGAATTAGGTCACCTTTAGGGTAAAGTTAAAGCGCCCTTTAAGGATTAGATCATCTCTAGGGTGAAGTCAAGGCGCTGCCTATGGGTTAGATAAAGTTAAAGCATTCCCTAAGGATTCATTCAACTATACAGTAAAGTCAAAGCATTCTCTAATAATTCGTTCGTCTTTAGCGTGAAGAAAAAGCGTTCCTTACCCTTTGGGGTAAAGTTAAAACGATTAAATCATCCCTAGTATGAGGTCAGGACGTCGCCTAACGATTAAATAATCGTTTGGTAAAGTTAAAGCATTCCCATTAATCTTTAGAGTAAAGCCAAAGCATGCCCTAAGAATCCGTTTATTTTTTAGAAAGAAAAAGCGTTCCTTAAGAATTAGGTCAATTTTAGGGTAAAGTTAAAGAATTAGATCATCCCTAGAGTGAAATCAATGCGTTGATCATGTGCAAGTCATTGGAAAGAGGCCTAAAGCTTGCGAAAATCGCCCTCCTCCCCCCAAACTTATAATTTTCAGAAATCCCACAGTAGACTCAAAATTCTAAAGTTTAAGAAGCCACGTAGAAGTAATAGAAAAAGTCCTATAACCTCGCAAAATTATTGAAGAGGGAGGTCCAAGCATTCCAATATGACTTTTCTTTTTCGGACCAAGATAGTTGGGTACGGTTAAAAAGTTACCAAAGAAGGACTAAAAAGTCTTTTAAACAGGAACAAATCTTCGATACCAAATAGTACGCTTGCGCCATCTAGTTTTTATTTTCTCTAATATGTTTTAAGATATGTTGTTTTAAAAGGATTCGTAAGGTTTTCTTTTTACGAAGATAGAAAACTGTGATAGATTTGTGGTGGCTATTGTAAGATAGATGGCGTTGAATCAATTTAAAATTCAACAGGACTCTTGTTTTGCCGCGTGTTACAAGGTGTAGCTGCGTTGTTATCAACTTTTGTACCCTGAGATCGCATTCAACAGGCTACGGGACAGAGATCTTGCCTCACTAGTTCAGAGTGTGATAGTATATCGCGTCTTGAGCAAGTTGGCTCGACTTGTCCAAATATATCTCGCTAAATTGTATGTAATACGTTGGTATTTAAATTGGCTCACAGATAATAAAATAAAATAAATACACTGAGTCGAGCTGAGCAAATAAAGACTGGTTTAAAAGCGCGGACATTTTTTTAAAATAAATGTTTACATGTGATAAACGTTATAAGTGATCAAAGTTTTTGGTAGTCGTCGCATTCGGCGAATTAATGGTGATAAATGCATGTGCGGTTTTTGGGATCAAGGCGATTCCTTCTTATTGCCCCGTCCGATTCGTTCGCAATTTAAAAGTGAAATTACTCCGGTTAAATGGTAATTCGTGAACTTGTATAGAAAGTGCGGTCCGGATGATTCTCGCACGACGACTTATATTTATCTTTTTTGCGTCACCGCTTTAGTTCAGTCGGAGGTGCAAATATTGTGTTATAAAACTTTCCGGTTGTGTGTTATCTGGTGTTGTACAAATAAGTTTTAAAAATAGAAATAGCTTGCGCGACTTTGTTGTTCTTTCTCCAAGAGTTTGAACTAAATCACGTGATGTTTTTGTGTGTTTAATTTGTACTACTCGACCGAGCTGTGTTTGCTTATTGGGGACTTAACATCGACGAGACGATCAACGAGCAAAAGCTGCGCCACTAAGGCCTCACTGGCTGTGTATTCATTTTTAAACACATGGTAAGTTGATAAACTTGTAGTTTTATTTATGTCCTCAAGGTCAACAACATTTGCTCCTCTATAAGTTTATCGCTTGTACGGGCATTTGATATTTTGACCCTTTTGTCTCTTCTCCCCCCTACGTAAACACTATTCTATCATAAACACGTGTAAACATCTTGATAGACATAAAACACAAAAACTACTACTTTAAAAACAAGGAAAAAACAATTTCAGTATAAACGAATTTCAAACAGCGAACAGATTCTTTTTTTTTTCTTCTTCATTAATTCCTTTCCAAAACTCTCAGTCAACAGGAATCTCGGATGCAAATTAAATCCATAATAAGCAGCAATTGCATTAATTATTAAATACTTTATTAAATTCATTGCAGTGAATCCTTGAATCCTTTTTAATATCATAAAATCCTTACTGATTAACTCAGATAGTTAACAAGCACCAGGAACTTTTAAATAAAAAACAATAAATAAAACGAAGTGTATCTAATAATTAAAATAAGCGAAGGATAAATAAAAGATGATGAAATCATCATTTCCTGAAAAACTAGGGGCAGGTAAGAAAGTTGTTGGTGATTTTCCGGTTTGTCAATTTTCAAACTTTAATCTTTCCTCTTATGGTAAACAAATATGGTATTTTTCTGGTCAAAATTAATAACAAAAAAGTACAGTATAAAAAATGACCACCATGACCATCACCAGGTCACCACCAACTTTTTAAGCAGAGCTTAAATTTAAGTTGTGTTTAGAATATGACATTTGCGTATGGTCATTATCATGTCAAACACATTTAAACTTCGACTTGAATGGTGACTAACATTTTGTTAAACCTACAAATAATGTCATAGTTTAAACACCACTTAAATTTAAGTTATCGATCATAAAAACAGTTTCTACATAAAAAGAGAATCTTTTAGATTCTTATAAGACTCAATTTAACTTGAAGGCTTCCGCGTCCGTCGTCCATGTTTGAATTGGCTTCTCTTCTTCTCTTGCCAAAGTTTCATTCTCCATTGCAGAAGAAACTCTTCAGAACTGCTGCTGCTGTTAGAGAAGCAGCAGCCACACCACCAGCAGCACGAGGACGAAACGTGGCAGTAGAAGAAGTCTTATAAGACTCGTTTTAACTTTTGTTGTCTTTTTTTTGTTAATTGTTGTCTAAATAGGTCCATTTGTCGTTTAAATATACGAGGACGATTTGATGGGAAGCGAGACTTAACTGTTACTGTATTTAGAAGGTACCGCCATTCATTCCGCAGCTTTCGTCTCCTAAATTAAAAAGGACGCGATGAAACGCAAAGAAGATAACAAGTTACTGTTGCTAGGGAGTTTAAGAATGAATTTGATTAACTCCAAATTAAAAGAGGTAGAAAGTTGGCGCTACCTTCTCTATACAGTAACTACTAACTTCATCTTTCAAAGAAGTTTTGCTAAATTCCGACATTTCATCTGAAAGTTACAGCAGTGTTACTAAAGCGTCTAAATGCAAAATCATAAAATGGATAAACTCGCAATTCGTGGTGCAATCCAATATCTATTTTTTAATAGACTAAACACTTTAAAAATTTTGGCTGATATGTAACACATTTTGGGTGACAATGGTCCTTCGAAATCCACCATTTGCGCTGGGTTGCGCAATTTAAACGTTGTGATATGAGCATCGAAGATGATGTGCGGCCAGAACCATCAAAAACTGCAACAACTCCATAAATTTTCAATAAAATTTGTGATATTGTTTTGAACGACCGAAGAATTGACGTCATGGAGATAGCTGGGCATTGTGAACAAATCGACTGAACGCCTACATCATCACATTTTACACGTAGAATTGTTCATGTTAAGCGAATTTTGAATTGTGATCAAAAACGTGAGAGAATGCGAACGTCAAGCGGTAATTTGAAGCTGTTTAACAATGATCAAGCTGATTTTTTGCGAAGATTTGTTACGGTTGATGAAGCCTATGTTCCCGAATCCAAACATCAGTCTAAACAGTGGATTCATCGTGGTGGTCCTCCCCCAAAGAAAGCCAAAAGACATTTCCTTGGGATTCGAAGGGGATACTATTCATAGACTATCTCGCAAAGGGCCAAACCATTAATAGACCATATTATGCCGCTCTACTGGACAAATAGAAGAAAGAAATTTCTGAAGAACAACTTGCAATGGTCCATAAAAAAGTTCTGTTTCATCAGGACAACGCGTCTTCTCATACCAGTCAAGTTGCTTGCGAAAAATTGGATCAATTGAGATTTCAGGTTGTGCCTCACCCACTCTATTTGCCAGATCTAGTCTCCCCAAACTCAAACGTTTCTTTGCTGGAAAGAAGTTTCTGTCGGATAAAGAGCTTATTGTTGCAGCAATGGAGCAGTATTTTGAGGATCTTGAAAAAGATCATTACAAAATTGAGATAATGGCGCTTCAGTATTGTTTGTCCAAGTGCGTTGAAATTGAAGGGGAATATGTTGAAAAATGATAAAAACTTAATACCCTAACTCATTTGTTTCATCTCGAGTCTCACTTCCCGTCAAATCATCCTCGTACTCAAAATCCACTTGATTAAATGACACCTCATTAAAAGTTCATTTATAATACATATCTAATTATCGTTTAGATTGGTATAACTTTTAAAACACTTGAAATTTCCGCGTTTTACTGCACGTTGAGAGATGTGAGATTTGAGTAAGAAACTTGAGTAAGGAATAAAGTTTGTAATAGTTGCGGGGCCCCGAGTATGAGATTTACGTGGGGCCCTTTGAGTATGGAACTTGAGTAAGGATGGCAACACTGATTTCTAGTATCCGAAAACTTATCTTCAAAATAATTATACGTGATGTCTGTTTTAAATCGTGACGCCTTCAAAATTAAAATTCAGGCAACTCATTCTACTTCCGTGCTTTTAGTGCTTTATAAGTTTCTGATTTGATTGCCGGGTTGCCTTTTCTAAAATTTTCAGGGGTCACGATTTAAAATGGCCGTCCTGTATAATACGAATACGTTCCACAAATTTTCTATCAATACGATCCTTGAGTATATTTTTAAAACTTATTCCTTGAGTTAAAGTAAGACATTTAACAGCGCCTTCTGATGGAACTTGCCGATAGTCTTCTTTTGATTTGTTTCTACGAAGGTGATTCACTAGGTATTGCCGAATTATATTGAAAAAACGCCATCCACTGAGCAAAGTTTAAATTTTGAACGGTGACAAAACAATACTTGCGTTGATGTAAGACGTTTAACAACACCATCTGTTAAAATGTGCCGAAAATGTATTTTTTCTTTTGTTTTTACGAGGGTGGTTCACTCCCCGCGATGCAGTTTTTTTTTTTAATAACCTGTTGACTATAAATATGGAAGGCAAATAATTCTTTGTTTTATCACTGTTTGTTTCCAATTGTTTTTTTTTTATTTGCATATTATTAATCAATTGACTTGCGCTGTAAAATCGACCGTATTTTGTTTTTCTTTCTGGAAACACGTATTCCAGGTTTCTTTTGTGACCTAGATTTGCTAGTAAGTATCTCGTGGAATGTTCTTAAAAAAGAAGGACGCCAGAAAAAATACTATTATCGTGGTTAGGTGGAAGAGCGCTTAGGCGAATCTCGCCTCAGTGTTATAAAATGTAAAAAGGTCCTCCTTTTTCTGCTAAAAATGTTGTGTTCGTTTTGCGGCATATTAAAACCAAGCGAACAACTTCACGTTGAAAGGAGACTTACTTATCGATCATCCCTCGTATATCCTTTCGTTACTTAAAAAATGTTTTTTCCAAGCGGCAATTGACACTCACAAAAAGAACTTGTTCATGTTTGTTCTGTCTCATAAATTTAGAATGTGTTAGAAAGTGTGCGCTGCAGTTTACAAGTCCGACTAAAGGTGCGTCTAAAGGGACACACGCACACACGAATATAAAAAAACGGATACGAGACGCAGTTAAGTGTGGGTGCATTATTCTTGCGTATCATATCCGATCTTCCGATCATGATCGGATACGCGGATACGTCACACGTTTGGACGCACCCTAAAGTTTCCAACTGCATCTTTTTAAGCGCCAGCTTCAAATTGTTGAAATTAATTTTTTTTTTCCAGTTTTGTCTAAAACGACTTCAGTTCTTTTTTTTTGCTTCATCGTTAACTTTAAAATATGTATTTAGAGGAAACATCTTCAAATTTTTAGTGGCGCCATCTACGAGTTTTCTAACGACTGCATCTTTAAAAACGTCAGATTTAAAGAACACGTTCCAAATAATAAATTTTCTGAAAAGGGGAAGTCGCTTTCGGACATGCAACTTAAAAGCAACATTTTTTTTAAATACGTAATTTCATTTGTCTGATTATAAAGTTCTCTTAATATTTTTGTTGCTTCGCCGTTAATTTGGTGGTGCCATCTACGACTTTCCTTTGAACTACACGTTGCAGATAATAAATTTTCTGAAAAGTGGAAATTACTTTTGGACATACGACTTCAAAAGAATATTTTTTAAAATTTTTTTACAGTAAGAGAAATTAAGAACAGAAAAGGTGGCGCCATCTATGAATTTTCAGACGAACCACATCAAATTTTAACTACACGTTGCAAGTTTTCTAGGAAGAGGAAATTATTTTTGGGCACGCGACTTCAAAACAGTAATTTTTTTTTAATAAATTCGTTTGTCAGATTGTACAGTTGTCTTAGTTTTTCAGTTTTCTTGTTTTACTTCATCATTGGCTTAAAAATATTTTATAGCGAAAGAAAAAAATTAGTGGTGCCATCTACTAGTTCTATAGTGTACTACATCTTTTGGAGTGTCACTACACATTGCAAATTATAATTTTTTTTAACAATTATAAAGTTAATTTTAATTTTTTAGTATTTTGTTGCTTAGAAATATTTTTACATTAAAAAAAATGCAGTGGCGTCATCTACGAGTTTTCTGACGACCTGCGTCAAATTTAGACTTCACTTTGCAAATTTTCTAAAAAGAGAAAATTACTCTTGGACACAAGACTTCGAAACAATAATTTGTTTAATAATTTTGTTTATAAAATTACCGTTAACTTAATTAAATACATACATTATGAGTGGGTTTACAGAAAGGAAATTAACTATTTGATTGAGATTAAAGTTCGCGTTGCCACGGTTTATCAATATGATTACTATTGCAACAGGAGTTTTAATCTCAATCAAATAGTTAATCGTAATTAAATATTTAATTTCCTTTTTATTTATTTATTCGTGAGTCTAGCTACAAATTGAAGTTAGGATGAAAAGAGATAATTATTTCTACTCGGATTTCTACGTTTTACGCTCGGTATGTATGCAGAAAGGGTTGCCAATAATAAGGAAATTTCTCTACATTTGGCAAACCTAGGGAAATAAGCAAACATAATTATTCTACAGAAGTCGTAATAATTCACTAAAATTTATTGCTAGGTAATAAATAAAGGTTTCTTTTGCATTGTAAAGAGCAAAAAAATATTAAACAAAATAAAGTTAAAGCGAAATAAATGTAATTTATCTAAATTAAACAAATTTCAAATATACAGTGTATTTTCATACATTGTGGGGTGGCGCGAGGCGCCCGGTTCGCCCGCCCCCTAAGGCCGCCACTGTTGATAGCTTCATTATTTATTTTGAGAAAGCCGTCAACGCACACACGGAAAAGCATAATGATTACAAGTTTATTTGTTAAATTCTCAACGAACTGAGTTCATTATGAAACTGTTTTAAACTCGTACTTGCTTTCAGCAGCAGAAATCGTCTAAATCGTCAAACCATGCTCAAAATTAAATTGAGGTAGCTTTTTGAGAAAAACATTTTTTAATTCTTCTTTAATTAGAGGGATTTAACCCCCTCATTTCTCGTATGCAACCCTTGCTTCTAGGTTTATAACATCTATTGAGCACCTTAGATTAAGGTGTAATAAAATGCCAAACTCTCTGGAAGTGGTTTAAAAAATTATGTACTTAAATCAACACTTTCTATATTATCATTAAAAGTAATTGTTACTTTACACATCATTGTAATGGCAAAGATATACTAAAAGTGGGTTTACAGAAAGGAAATTAAATATTTAATTACGATTAACTATTTGATTGAGATTAAAACTCCTTTTGCCGTAGTAATCATATTGATAAAACGTGGCAACGCGAACTTTAACCTCAATCAAATACTTAATCGCAATTAAATATTTAATTTCCTTTCTGTAAACCCACTCGAGTATATTACTTCGATTGTACGAATTTTATCTGCAGACGTTGTGAGGAAATTAAAAAAAAAACATTTTAATCTTTCGTTAATTAATTCGGAACAAATAGATGTAAGGGAGGGGCAGCTCAATTCAATAAAAGAGATTTAATTTTTCATTCTTAATTAAATTAGAACGAAAAGAAACAGTCGAGTTTCATTTATCTCGCGCAAGGAATTTTTATTCAAAACTTAAAGTCGTTCGAATTTTGATTGTATACGTTTGTATACAGAAAAGCAATTGTGAAATTCTTGCTGATTTAATTTCACAAAATGAAAACAGGGAAATCACATCTGCTGCTCTGGTAATAAAGTAATGAACCAGCAATTCATAAATTGCAAAGACTTAATGAAGAGTGAAGAAAATATTTCCCATCTCTAAAAAGTTTAATTATACGTATTGACGTATTGTTAGAAATTAATTAATTTAATAAGAGCGAGGAAAGGCTTCCTGCAATTGCAAATCAGAGAACAAAACAGAATACATTCCTAATTATGCAATTAAATAATTAGGTTTAATAAAGCAATTAGGATTCTAAAAGATTTCAACAAAGAAGCACAAAAAAAGTTATGTCCATTGCATGGATATCGATTAAAATTAATCTCGAATTAAAACGAAGAAAGTCCTATGTTTAATCTAGGATTAGTTGTGTCTTAATTAGGCTCACAAAGTTGCAAATACCGGAAATGATTATTAGGAATAGAGCGTTTCAAATTATTTGTCACTCATAAAGTAATTAGGGGAGAGCGGGTATGGTTGTTTCACGGGTTGGTTGTCTCACCTAGTATTTCTGAATGTATGCCATTTGCGTACGTGCCATTTGCGTACAAAATTATTTTAGTGCCATTTGCGTACACAGACAGAGTTGATCTGGGCCAGGTAATCGGGGTAATTATTGCTAGTGCCATTTGCGTACCTATTGCAAAGAATTAATATACAACTGTTAGATATTTTTAATGTAAAAGCATTTAAGAATTCATAAAAGATACTTTCAAAAATATGAACGCAAAGTAGTAAAGTGAAAAACTGTTTGGCATTTTATGAGATTCTATTGTCCATCTTGACGTAAGCCAATTTCCTTCTTTTTGCCTGTAAATTCAATTCACTTCGCTTGTATAGAAAGTCGCTCTGTTCAGCTTCTATTTTCAAAGATTTTACTAGATCCAGTGTTCTCGGATGAAATGTATTTACACTATGATTTAAACGGTTGTTCCATCCTTCTACTGCGTTATTTGTACGATGTAATTTGTTGTAACAGTTCCACATGTTTGTAGTGGTAATGGGATTTTGCAGCCACTGGTCCACGAAGTAATCATAAAATTCCTGCAGCTTGTTATTTTTAGGAGAACATTCTTGTATAGAAAGCCAACCTTCGTCTATATCTTCGACCGGAAGATAAGCCAACGCAGCACACATCCGAATTTGTAGTCTTATTTCATCGTCGTTTCTGTACTCCGTAGTTAAGCCCAATTCTTGAACTTTCCTCCAAATACACTGAGTGAAATGAAAATGGCACCCATGTACTACTACTTCAGGAAACACTTTTCTAATAGCTAGAATAACTGCTTTCTCAAAATCTATAGTTATAGAAGTTGGGTTCCAGTTATTATTCTTCAGTAGCGTAAAAAGTCGTTCATATGTGCTCCCGATTTTATTTTTTAGTAAAGCAAATACGGTTGGAATTATGTTTGTTTGTTCTGAATTGCTACCTATATCGGCATGTATTGTATATAGTTGACTGAACGACTTACTACAACATTTAAATGTGCCATCCATAAAAAATGAATTGGAATTTGAAATAATTTCTCTCCCTGTTGTTGTTGCGAAACATATGAGTCGATCTTCTTTACCATCGTTGTAGTCAGCAAGGAGAAAGGACGATCCATCCTGCATCAGAAGAATACTTTCTGGAATTTCGATTTCACTAGCAGATTTGGGTTCTGATAAAACACCACGTTCTTGGCGCCTATTCCTGTATAAAGTGCTCTTCATAGAATACAATAGTGGAACATCTGCAACGAAATCATATCCACGGTCAACCAAAGGCCCCATTTCTTCTTTGTAAATTTTGGAAATCCGTTGATCCGTTTCTCGTGCTCTCTTCTTGGCGTTTTGTTGGTGTTTTACTATTTCCACTTCTGCTAAACTTGGTGCTCGGATTCTGAGAGAACTGTAGAGTCCCTTGTTTTTAATGTTCCGCTGCACTTCTTAGACTTTTCTTTAATACACAACCACGTAACTACACTTTCTTTATTAGTACGGTGTTGACGGTATCTATAGCCGCCAAAGATGGCAGAAGGCTTTGATTTTGTGGTTTCGATAATTTGAAACGTATCCATTGCAGAATATATAAGCTTGGAAAAACACTAATATATCACTAAATTTCAAGAGCCGTACGTACTCGTTGAGATCTCAAATCGAAATGAGAACAATTTTGAAATATTACTAATTATTTATCGTAGTTTAAAGCCGATTAACAATAACTGCCGTTGTAAAGCCTGCAATTTGGAAAATATATTTTTCTTTTGAAATCCGATTTATAGATTAACATCCAGTATACTCCTAGATGTACGCAAATGGCACTACCAATAATTACCCCGACTACCTGGTCCAGCATCAACTCTATCCGTGTACGCAAATGGCACTAAAACTAATATGTACGCAAATGGCACGTACGCAAATAGGACGATACCAGTATTTCTCAGTAACTAACTACTGATATTCGCTGTGGCTATAGCTAGTGATTGTCTATAATAATTGTAAATAATCACTAGTTATAGCCACAGCCGATATCAGTAGTTAGTTACTGAGAAATACTAGGTAAGACAGCCAACCCGTGAGACAACCATACCCGGTCTCCCCTAAGGTTATTTCATGTCAAAAGATATGAAGCTATTTGTATAACAAGCTAATTAATATTTTTAATAATTTTGCGTTGTGCTTAAGGAATATTTTAAGGACTATACATAGGCGAAACCATTCAAAAAAATAAATCGCCAGTTTCAAAATCCGAACATAAAATAATAAACATCCTGGCGTTCAAAAGTTACGTACATGAATTCTAAAAATATTTTTTTAATGCACTTGACATCAGCAGTTACTCAATAAAAATAAATTCGAGGAGCTTTTCGAATCGCCTGCCAAAAGAAACACCATTTCCTGTTGAAAGACCAGAAGGAATACGCTTTTTGAAACATTCATACCTATTTTAAATTGTTGTTACAAAGAGTTCCAAATATTTTGAAACATGAACTTTTACATTGTGTAAATCAATTTTATTGTTGGAAGCTCTGATATCTTTATCACATAAGTTAAATATATGTATAAATATGAAAATGTTTCTCAGTATGCATTATCACGTGACATGCCCGCAAACATTTCGCGTTTCCATAATAACTGGTTTCTAATCGGTTCCCATTCTTCTGACATGTGTATTAGAATGTAAAGAACGGGGAATTCCGCCAATTATGTATGGATTAAGTGCCGGGGCATACAAGTACGTTTTCATTAATTTTTTTGCCGCATGCTGGTGTACACGTGTGGTCTTTCTGAAAGAAGCTAAGTTCGTCTGTAACCAGCAAGGAAATTACCGAGCTGATATTATTGGAAGCCAGCAAAGGAAAAGCGTGTGCAATATGAGGACACCCACGGCGGACTTTTACTTTACGTTTTCCGTTTCGAAATTATTCCTGGAGGTAAACCAGTATCTCGTTTTAATTACAATTCAAAGCTACTTTTTAGAGAAGAATGATGGAAAAGAAGAGAAAAATCTGAATTCTTAGAATTATATAAATCGCCTTCGTTAGCAAGGAGCTTCTTTTTCTTTATTCGGTTCGTGCGAAGGAGCTTCATGCAAAAAGTGATACTTGAATATGCTAAAAACACGATCGTTTGATCGGCTGAAACTAGTTCTTCTAGCGGAATAAAAAAAGAAACCATCGGCTATCGTCACTATGCGAAGAAATAAAACCAAATTTAAACGCAGAATGTACCGTTAAATGTACAACTACTCAGTTTAACAGCCGGCCGTGCGCTGAAATTATCTTATTTATTTAAAATGATAATTTTTATGTACAACGCACAAGGCCGCGTATAAATGCTGTACACACTAACAAATTCTGTTGCAACTGCTGCTTCTAAATATAGCTCGTGGAACAATGTAAACAAGAATTATTACCTACTTATACTGTGCTGCTTACACGGACGCAGATTATGTTTTCACTAAGTTCAGTACCTCTTTAATAGTTATGCCTTTTACAACCGGTGTTAATTATTATAGAAAGTATTTTCCTCACTTGTATTGTTTGATAATAATCAAGGCAAAAATTTCATCGGTTTCCTTTCGAATGGATTGTATACAAATTTTGAATTTCTAATTGATTCTGTTGTATTTCGACTTTTTCTGGACAGGAGTGAAATTTGGAGAAGTTCATTTTTATAAATAAATCTTATCCTCTGATTGTTCTTTCGGAACTTTCTCAAAGGACGTGACCACTTAAGTCAAGTACCACTGATGATCGTTCAAGTGCAATACAATGTACGTGCAAAGTTTTCTAAACTGTACACTTAAGATTATCGTAAGTATTGATAAAATCTGAAATGTGGCCTTCATGAATTCGACGTTTTTCATTTCCTGTTTTCACCGTTCGAGTTATTTCTGTCCGACGAAGCTAAAAATATTTGAACGATTCACCTCTAGAGTCTGTACGAAGACACTATTAGCAAATCACACATTTGATTTTTTTAAGATTACCATTTTTATAGATAAAGACTCTTGATAATGGCTTGTATTTCTGGAAAATCTACCAACAGCTATTTTTTTTGTAAATGCAAAAGGACTAGGTCATTTAGTCCGTCTTCCTTGGGACTGGATCTTTCATTTGTGAATCGTTTGGCAGGAACTGTTTAAGAATAGTTTAGTATCAACGTTTTTGTGTAACAATTATGTTGGATTTAAATTCAACTATATGAGAATCTACAGAAAAACTATACCGATTATTTCATTAAACTTTGGAAAAAGGCGATGATATGGATGTATTATAAAAAGATGGACAAGGTTTGTTTGTTCGCTGAGCCCCGCCTACGTTGTTATACATTCTAGGCATTAGAAGCACAAACATAAAAAGCAAAATACGGCAGTGAACTACAGCTTCTGCAGGCATAATTTTAGTGAGGATTCTTTGTTATCATTTTTCTTCCTGCAACGTAAATTGAGAAAGCGAGTTTACGTTCGTTTCAAATCTAAACAAAACATATTGTAACTACTTGTGTAACAGTTCAAGAAAAGATTATAAAGATCAAGCTAAAAACGGCTTTCCGTATAATTAATTATTTTTGAATCATTTTCGTTATTTACTAAACATGTGATATAATATAAATCGTTTTCTTTTTTGTCCAAATAATAATGATAACTATACTACATACAACGTTTTATGTGTAGGTATTTATAAATTGTTTTTCGATTAACAATTTGATTGATGAAACTGTCAACTCTTGGTGAAACATGGATGATATAATTATTATTAATGTATATAAGTGATTATTTAAACTATGAAGTGTTTTATCTACATTTTTAGTTTGTTTTTCAAAATACATAATATCATTCATAGTCACTGATTTGACTGTACAATAAACGTGCTTTTTGTTGCATTGAAGGACGTGACAAATTTTGAGAATAAATTATATCTACTGTATGTAGGTACATTCACGAGTATTTGCGTGTTATTGAAACAAAACGAATATCATGCTCGAAAGCACTATTTACCACGTGCATTTTCGCTGCACATTGTTTACTAATGTAAGTACGATGTAAATATGTAATTAGCAATCAGTTCGCAGAATTGCAATTGTATATATCGTTTTTAACAAAGCTCACTTTGCAACACCTACCTACTTAAACCATGCTTGCCAATTTTTACATTCAAATTTGGGAAGCTAATAAATTAAATATCACAAGATCCAGGTTTTTTTTTTTTCATCATTTAAAAGACCCTACCCACGTGCTTACATGTTTGATGACTTCGTCGAACATTTTTCGACATTACCGTATATTCTTTCCAAATAATGCTTCTTCCATAAACTATACAAAACATTCAGGTGATTACGTCATCAAATAAGTCCGCCAAACATTGCTTCAAGCATCCAAGCACGTCGTTGTGATCCTTCACCAAGCCAATCTACATAAACACTAATGGATTATAAAGATAACAAGATGGCAATGTCGCTGTTGTAGATAGGCTTCGACAAGCATCGTGATAAAGGCGATTAACGACGTCAACTTTTACAGGGCAATTTGTTCGTTAGCTCTAGATAAGAATCAATTAATTGCGTCACGAATTAATACACACATGTAAATAACTACACACACATCATTGCTCGTTATGCCGGCGAAGATAATGGCATGTCCAAATAATGGCTTATTAAATCTAATTAACGCCAGTGTTTTGAACGACTCGTGATGAAATCATGCCGCAAGTCGTTGGGTTGGTGTTTGTGTACGTACATAAAATTGCAGGGGCTGTTGTAATCATCAACCGAGTGGGAAGACGAAATTAATTTGAAGAGAAACGTTTTTATTATTCCGATTAAATTTAGGAGAGGCCTTATCTTTAATGGCTGGTTATGTTTTGATTTCCTAATCTTCTGCGCTCCGCGTTAAGCAGAATCAACATCCACAACCTTATCAAACACAGTCAATTCAACGCCAAGAGAAGAAGTAGACTAGACAAATCGTTGATGGTAAGATAGAGATGAAATCAATTTGAATAGCGTCGTCACACAGGTCAAGTGTCACATTATAATCGGCATTGAGTTTACCATGTCGCTCTTTCTCCCCAGCAAGTTTAGATTAAATGTTTCAATTTAGTTTGAAAATTTATTTGATTATAACCTTTGTGAAAATTATTATTTTTTCTACTCGCCACGTGGACGTTGTGATGTAATCAAAGTATGACAAGGCATTTAAAAAATCGAAAGTAAACTAGATTATTGAAAAACATTTTAAAAAAATTTATACAAAAAATATTAATTAAGTGTGAAAAGTCCACTCCCAAGATTAGAAAAATGCAAAACAGCAATTAAAATATCACTGTCGAAATTCACTGATTAATAAATCCATTCGATTTCTTTTTGGTGTTGAATTAATGCGGTAATAGCAATAATACAAAGGATTATAACCGGTTTCAGCTTCTATCCGGCCGATATAAGTGCCTGATATTTCAGGAGATTACAACGGAAATTAATTAGATGTTTTATTTACGATAACGATTAAATTAGCAACTAAAATAATTACTGCTTATAATTCCTTTATCTCATGATGACAGATACTTCTAATCGTTCGTAGATTATCGTAATTGCACTTCATACTAAGAATTTCTTTATTAAAGCCGAGTTATCAACAATCGGCAATTGTATCAACAATTTTTTATTTTGGTCATTATCGATTCTTAAAATAAATTGAATAATTTTAAAATTCGTTAATTTAAATTGATCTGTATTGATCTGAATTAAAAAAAAATCAGTTCTGTATGTTAAAAAAAATCAAAAGTAAACGACATGAATTTCTGCGTAATTTTTTGTTCGGGAATTTTATATTATACACTCCATTCCTTTTGTATCCTTTGTTCAGGTGTACCGGCTCTTTCTCAATTAAAAATCATGACAATAAATGTTGTTCTACCAACCTGCTATAAAACGTGAGAATTTCAAGAATTTTAATTATTGACATCAGATATATAAATTTCTGGGGCGATTGTAAATTGCACTGGCTTTAAGCTGAGGTCCTAATCCTGTACGTAAACTGCACTGAGGGGCGCTTGCGGTCAAATAATCTGATGTGTAATCTGCACTGGATTTAATTTACGTAGCTTCCAAGAATAAGAATTTGAGTTATTGAGGAATGGTTAAACAAACCCCTATAAAGGGCTGTAGTATTGTATTTGCTATTACTTGTACTATTAATTTGACGATGGCAACTTCTAGTGCGAGTTTGACGGAATGTTTAAGTGAACGCGGAAAAGTTCTCTTAATTTTCAATAATTTTAAATTTTACAAAAATACTGAGTTAAGTTCGGGTGAACAAAAGTGGCGTTGTGTTTCGAGAAAGTGTAATTCCAAGATTTACATCATTGGTTCAAGCTACGACAGGATCATTAGTAGAGAAGACATTAATCATAACCATCCACAAGAATTACAGAAATTGCAACGACATCAGTTGAGTGTCGCGGCAAAAAGAAAAGTGGTCGATGACATATCCGATCGGCCAAATAAAATTTCAGCTTCATTTGTAAAAAATGTTTCACACTACTACGGACCTTCAAAATAATAAAACTCTTTTTTTTATATGTTGTATCTGTGTGCCGTTACCTAATATCCATTTTTGTATGTGCTGATATACAGAGAAATATATAAAATAATAGAATTTCAGTATTTTGTTTTTCTTTAGATGTTGTTTTCAGTTTTTTGTTTTTTTTTTATATGTTGTGTATGTATGCCGTTACCTAATATCTATTTCTGTATGTGCTGATATACAGAGAAATATATAAAATAATATAATTTCAGTTTTTTGTTTTTTTTTTATATGTTGGATCTGTGTGCCGTTACCTAATACTTATATTCATCTATTCTGTATGTGTATAGACAGACAAATAGACAGAGAAATATATAAAATAATATAATTTCTTATACTACAGAGTGCCAGTGCAATTTACGCCTACATGGGATGCCTCATTCAGTGCAATTTACATTGAGGATCAGCGATCCTTTTTATTTACCCTGTTTTAAATCTTGATCATCAGTGCAGTTTACATATGTCCAATTTCTGAAATGCTTTTAAACACTTAAGTGCTCTATAATCCAAGTAGATTCAGATTTTCCTGAAATTCACAATTGATGCAGCATCTGTTTAGAGATTTTAAGAATTATAATTTATATGTATAGGGTGCACGGAAGTTTCGTGAAACTCTGAGTTTTAAAAATACAAAATTTCTGCGAACAGAAAATTAAGGGTGCAAGATATAATAATCCTGGGAAGGATGAGATAAGTAAATATAAATTGGAATGTGAGATGTTAACAGAGGGTGTCAAATTGTTGACAAAATCTTGGAAAAACGATGAATATAGGTGGCTTGCTTTTATTAGGGCTGAGAGCGAAAGAAGCGTTGATATTTACAGAGAATTCGTTTTTCTATGAATCTTAATTGTCGGCCGTAGAGGTCCGTGTTAGCGGAAACGCCGAAGGAGTGCACGTGCAGATGTGCCTGTTTGTGCAGGTAAAAGTGAATCATTTTAAGTACTAAGGACTAATAATTAAAATTATATGAAAGATTACATTCGAATATAAACACTTATGCTACTTGAAATGAAATATAAATATGTACTTATTATGAGTCCTTAACACATACCTTCTTGATTTTCAAGTCCGAATTCCTGCTTCTTTTTCCGAATCATTTCATAACGTTTGCAGTTCTCTTTCCGATGATTTTACTACCATATGGATCATAGCATCAGCAACATTATCATCTGGTGATCAGTTTAAAAAATATTTCATTTTAATACTCTGTTTTCAATACAACTATTGCCTTGCCTGATGCCATTTTGTCGTTTAAAATATTACGGATCTTTAATGGAACATCATTTGAAAAAATTTTAAACGGAAGTTAAAGCTTTATTTAGTGACAACAATTCTGATTGCGCTTTTTCTTGATTAATCATAGAGTGATTATCACATTTCGTTCTGAACTTTTTATTAGTGCAATATTTATTGGCAAATAAATAATTTTGAGATAAAATTTCACTATCTGAAGTTTGATAAACGAAAGTAATTTTTTTTTTTGTATTTCAATCGATTTAAAACGGCCTCAATCGAAAGCACGCCTAAAAATTGCTTGCAAATTATGAAACAGTTATTTTTACAACGTATTAAAATTCTTGAAGAGAATATGTAAGCTATTCCCTTGAAAAATCACACGATAGGAATTTTAGCTTCTAATTACACGAATCACTTTTAAAAAGGAAACAGAACGACCATCCTAAAGGAATATCAAACTAAGATTAATCCTTGGCCTCGTTTGTCCGAAAAAACTAACCAAACTTTGCAGGATTTTAATTTTTTTTTGTTTTCGTGCGATTCGGGGTAAGTAACATTGAAAGATTCAATTGGAATCATTTTTCTTGTTGTATTTAATATACGTTAATTATAATTTGGATTGCCAACCCTTTTGATGAGAATCTAGATCTTCGTTCTCTGGTCGTGAAAAAATTAATAATTTTCTTACAATTTCTTTTAATTATGTATATTGCAGTTTATCGTCGTTATCTAATAAGTGTCAAACGACATGTTGAAATTATTATCAATCGAAAGCATATGATCGATTTTATCATGCGATTCCAAAAAAGCTGTTAACAGCAATTATTTTAGATACGAAATTAAGTTATCAATAATATGAGATCTAATTAAAAGAGCATGTTATCTAATAACACATATACTTAATTATTTATTATTGCATTTCAATATTTCAATTGAGCAATTACTTTATTCGATGATAGTTTACATTATACTGATCGTATTTTTTTTATAATAGTAACAAATAAAGTTCTTATGGCTTTTGTTTACCTAAGAATTTAAAAATATCTTGAATAAATCAAGTAAGTATTAAAAAATAATCATCTTGCGCCTTTTTCTTTTTATTTTGCTCGATTCTGTGATAATTTGTTTCATGTAAAAAGCAGTTTCTTGATGTTTTATTCTTGCTGTATTACATTATTCAAAAATGGATGCGATCCTGCCAGGATTCGAACCTGGAATCTTCTGATCCGTAGTCAGACGCGTTATCCGTTGCGCCACAGGACCTTATGCCTACGTTGCACGAGTCCTTCTCTAACATACTGCAACTTACATTTGTTTAATATCAAATTGATTTTAAGGAAATCAGTCCTATAATGTTTAAAAACAAACATACTTATAAAATAGTACGCGCAAATACCAACCTAACAGCAATAAGATCGGTAACTTTCAAAGTATCAGTAACAAACTTAAGAACGAAAGCTCTCAACAATTTTTGTTTCCCGACGCTTTTCTTTTCGTGTTCAGTTTTTTGCGACTCCACTTCTAAAAAAAAGGGATAATCAATCAAAGCTCTGCCAGTTCTTTGTCTAACGATAGAAATATCTATGTGAGCACCGACAATATATTCTTAAGGAAAAATACATTGATATGGATCAGATTCGTAAAAGTGTTGCAATGGTTACGAATGAATCAATCAGGACAATGAAGCTTTCGTAACAATAAGCGAGATTTCACACATTTTACGATGTATTGAATCTATGCTTTGTTTTCAGATGGGAAACGCATATCTTGGCATTTCAGGTGGTTTATGTGAGGAATAAACATATCAATAAAACGTACATAAAACGTTCCATCCTAGAATAGATAGGATTTCAGCTATAAATTTTCGTTTATAGTTCGAAGTTATTGTTCGAATAAAAACATTCAAATAAATTGTTAAGGGGTAAAGTGCACATTTTACAAAGATTGCACATTTTCGATGTTCATAAATGAGAGGCTTGGAGGAGGTTCTGCGATATTTCAACCCCTCTTAAGTTTTTTGTAAAATTTCATTACTCTCACGAAAAGCATTTACAACAAGAATTGATTCACGTACAAGATTTTCAAGGTATATACAAGTAATGTTCGTTCTAGCAGGATACCAGAATTAAATATTCAAATAAGTCAACTATGAAAATGAAAACTTTTAAAAACTTTGAAACGAGTATAAGTAATTGTCGCTAGGTATATCTTTCTATTATGGAAAATAATCGATTATGATCTGTATTCAAAGGTGTCCCATGTGGCAATTCAGACGCTTACTTTGGAACTTTCAGGGCTAACGGGGATGCGATTAAATCCTCCTGGTGGTTGGTTGCATTATCATACTTTTGCATGCTTCCCTCACATTTACATACGACTCGGTCGCACTGTATTAATTACGGTCAATCCTGGCATCTGTGTGGATTAGGGACGGTAATAGGAATTCCTGTAAACATAATTGAGAGATTTGCTCGGATTTCTGCGTGATCTCTCCTTGTGTTGTTTGTTAATCGAGAATCATCACTTTTTTTTACAAAAGTTGATTTGCCTCGTCGTTGTTTTCTTATTAAGAAAGTCATTTATATATTTTTTTTTAATTTAAATTTACAGAGGCAAGGCTTCATCGTTTTGGAAAAACTCAATTATAATCTTCTCTGTATTGAGCAATAAATTACAAATTAATTAAAATGAAGAATAGAAATGAGGAATAATCTCTGGTAATAGTGGAAAAACAAGTAAGTCATATGAGGTCACTCGTTCTTGGAATCATGACCTACAATTGGAGGTCACAGTTAATCTTTTATTATACTTGGATTTTGCACGGTAAGAATTGTCGGTACCTCAATTTTTTTTTAAACATGCACATACATTTACAAAGAGCCGGAAAGCGTTATTATAACAATTGTCAAGCACGCCATGAATATGTAGCAGGTGTGATCGTGAGTCGTTATAATTGGACGTTGAGGAAATACAAATTATTGGTGATGTGATGAATAATGGTCATTCAAGAAAGTTGTTATTTCAATTTAGTGCTTAGTCACTTGCTTAGATGGGTTTTTAAAACTAGAAAACAACTGAAAGTACTGGGGGTACTTGACTATTAATTAAAATCGTTAAAAGAAACTGCTGAGATTTGGCAGATAATGAAAGCTCTCGAAAGCTCACGCTAACTTCGCTCAGCTTAAGAATTAGGTCTTTCCTCGAGGGCTGAGATTTAAAGCGATGCAAACGAGTAAACAAAAATAATTATAAGTGATGTGGATAGAGATATGTACAAATCGAGCTTTAACGGTGAAGGTCAAGTCTAGGTGCAGATGTGAAATGAAGTTGAATCAATTCTAGATGAATGCATTTGTCGGGTGCTGCAAGTGTTAATTATAGAGTATCGAATTCAAGGCTGTCATTGAATGACACGCAGCTCTCTCAATATGCAACACTGTACATTTCAGGAGAGTACTCCAGCAAATTTACAAACCCCAAGTTTTCCTTTTTGCTTCTATTAATGTAAGTAAGTATTTTAGAAAATATCTTCATGGGGTTTGCCAAATTTGCTCATTTGGTATTGTTTAATATCCAACAGACATTCCGGCAACTTTGCATCAGTATTTTAATCTTTGCTTTTCCTTAATAATGAATGTCCCTCTAGGAAATATATCTGTCTCATATTTAACGTTAAAGTGACGACACCGTGTTCCATGTATTTCCGAATCTCTGGCTCACGTAAACACCGTTGTTCTAAGAAGCAACACTCAGTTCTCATGCACCCCAATTTGTATTTACCTCACCCTGACCACCCTTAGATTTTAAGAAGTAGCGTTAGATCAGTTGTAGATGAGACGTTGAATAAATAAGTTCGTTATTACTTTGACTCTCATTCAATACACTCAATACAGTGAACCATTAGCAGAAACGTCGTAAAGGTGCAGAACAATCAGATAACAGCCCAAGACGTCAACAGGTATTATAATTTTCAACAATCCTGGACACTCTTTCGATATGATTTCTTTTAGGTGAAAGATTTTTGGTCTCCAGGTCGAAACTTTCGAGCTCGAACTTTTGCCGCAGTCTGTACACTTACTTTCATGCATTACAAATAGACATGAATAACCTCCGGCAAATCACAACAGACACTTGGGCACCAATGCGGCGGCCACCTGTGCGGAACGTAGCGAGAGCTATTATTTCTGCGGGAGCGCTCCGGGCGGCTTACGTTGCAAGTTTACGTTCGTATTAGTTACGTTGGTGTGTTGCTGAAATGTCGAGCGCAAAAAGTGCTGCCTGCATGTGTATGTATGGATTTTTTGCCGGAACTTGTTGCGAAATCGAGTCTCGTCCGACGACGAAAAGGCGGCTGGCAGAAACTAATTTGAATAAAAATCAGCGACGTCATTTAGACGAGTTCGAAGAGATTCGTCGAAAATAGGTGTGCGCACAAAATAAACTTGACTAGAATTATAACATGAATGAATGGCCAGTTGCCTAATAAGTGCAGGGTGTGTATGGTTTTTGGTGGAGGAGATGTTTCTTAAAAAAGAAGTAAGAAATCGTCAAGAAGTCAAACGGTGTACGTAAACTTCCTAACAAATGATCAAATAATTTAGGATCATCCTCAGGGGGTCCTTGTGGAGGTTCCTGAAGGTTACGAAGCACATCCTGTATTAAATGGTTGTACAGATCAAGAAGACCCAAGTTCCATACTTGACCTTTCTGCTTTTTGTTGTCTTCCCCAGCTTCTGTTAATAATTTTCTTCTTCTTCACTCTTTTTAGTATTACAGTTGCGCAGAAGTGTTGGATATTACACTTGCGAAGGGTCACTTGGGTCTTTTATCAATGGATTTGGTCTTCGATTTGATAACTGTAAGCGTAGCTACCACCATGCCCTGGCTGCTTTGAACTGGGTTTTCTCTCCGGAAAGCTTGAAAGGATTGGGGCATGTGCGGATGTAAAAAGGAGTCAAACGGTGTACGTAAACTTCCTAACAAATGATCAAATAATTTAGAATCATCCTCAGGGGGTCCTTGTGGAGGTTCCTGAAGGTTAATATAATGTCTTCAGTACGAAGCACATCCTGTATTAAATGGTTGTACAGATCAAGAAGACCCAAGTTTCATACTTGGCCTTTCTGCTTTTTGTTGTCTTCCCCAGCTTCTGTTAATAATTTTCTTCTTCTTCACTCCTTTTAGTATTACAGTTGCGCAGAAGTGTTGGATATTATACTTGCGAAGGGTCACTTGGGTCTTTTATCAATGGATTTGGTCTTCGATGAGATAACTGTAAGCGTAGCTACCACCATGCCCTGGCTGCTTTGAACTGGGTTTTCTCTCCGGAAAGCTTGAAAGGATTGGGGTATGTGCGGATGTAAAAAGAAGTCTCCTGTTACATCCAGCCATATTTCTTTCTTTTGCTTCCCGTTTCTTTTATCTCTGTTTGTTACCAAAGACGTTTATTTTACCCTCTGACTAGTGACTTTCTTAATTCATCATCTGTCTTTTTTCCCAATGTGTTTGCCTCACATTACTATTGTCTCATCCCTTCTTTTACTTTTATTCGCAACCATGGTCTTATTGTTAATGTTCTTTATTTTTCTTGGTACGCCTTTCTAGAAATACTGGGTCCTTTCGTTAGTCTCACATCGATTTCCCAGGATCCTATCAACTATTGCCTGAATCAACAAGTAATTATATACTCCAAACAATTTTTTTCTGATTTGTTTGTTATTTGTTAATGTGTGTTCAAATTTCGTTTGTGAAAATATTTTAATAAGTTTCACAAAGACTTATGTAATAAATAAAGCAACAATTTCACAAATCTGTATAACACCGACGAATAAAAAAATATGCATGTATATGTAATTATTATCAAATTATTACATAATTCGTGATTTAGTTGGTTCAGCAGTGCGTTAAATCTGCTACCGTCACAAATTACACCGGGGCAAATAAGCGAATGCTGATGTTATTAATTTCTTGCTTGCAGAGGCGTTTCACCAATTTTGCTTTTGCTTAGCACAATTCAAGATCAAAACTTCCACCCCTCTCCGCGCCCACGCAGAAATCAATTCAAAATTGGATCACTTATTAGCCTTCCCCCCAAATTTTATAACGTAGGAAATAAAATCGCCCCGGTTTATTTATTCGCTCTCCATCAAAGAGTGGGCCTTTGAAGCGGATTTCCATTCGGTGCGGGTTAATCTGATATCGTGCGGGCTTTCGGAGTCGATTCTTCTGGAATTATCTCGTTTAATTAAAAAAGAACGGGGGAAAAATGCCGGGGGCATAAATTTTGAACAATTCGGGCATGCGAAGCCACGTACGGACGTGATTTGGTAAACAAAGCGGAATTTGAGTTGGATACCCGCATATGTTAAAAAAAGGCTCTCGGTTATTTTTAATTAAATCAAATTGTAATTAGCTGTTTGCTTAATGAAAATTTTAATACACCAGACCCATTACATGTGGGAGATGAAGCAGTAAAAGGCCAGTGTAATTTATTTATAAATAATAAAAAAAATAATAAATAATAAATAATAATAAAATTCTAACCCAAATTTTCTTTTAGAATTCGAATAGAATAGATTGCTCTCCTACTCTGTGTTAAACAGACCGTGAATTTTGTGTGAACTATTCAATTAAAAATTCCTCAAATAGTACTAATTTCCTGCATCATTAAACGGCTTATATATTTGATAAATGAAGTCATAAATAACATCTTGAGCGGATCGTCGTTGTTGACCGAAGAGAAAAAAGCAGCACCTGATCCGGTACGAATTAATGAAGCCGTACATCATTCCCGGCGATAACATTCAATTATTAGGTGTAATTATTTTTCCAATCCGTTCTAAACACGGGATTAATGATCGTATTTCGAGAATTAATGAGGAGGCCGGGCTTATTATGTTGGGGCCCCGGAGGTCATTACGGTTGCCAAGGAAAACTTGAGGTGTGTTAGGATATGTTTTGGGTAGGGTGGAGGGAAAGTTGCTTATTTGCCGAGCAAAGTTGCAAATGTTTACAAACTTCATCGGCAGAATTTGCCGTTCATAAGTTTTTCTTTGCTTGTATAGAATCTACCAGACCAAAAGTTTATTATTATTTAACTTATAGAATATAGTATCCCTCTGAATATGTAGAAGTGGATGATTTACGTCATGGACGATGGAAAATTCTAAAGACTATTTTTTTGTGAGAACTGGGGTCGACTTCAGATATTAATGGGGTAGTGATCCTAATAATTTGAAGTCGTAAAGAATCTAATAAACACGAATTCGCCTCCGAACACCCATTCCATCTCGGATTATAATGCGTACTAACGAACATGTAAACTATTTGCAATGTAAATTAGCGACTCGCATAATAAATTCCTAGAACAGCGGCAGAATCGCCGGCGCGCGACTTTTACGCTCGGCTTATGTAGATTTTCGTTTTATCGAGTCCAGTTTTCAATCAAGTCGGTCTTCTTCTTCCGAGCCTGGCTTTCACCCGCTTCTGCGGTAGTTCAACGAACGATTAGGACGGCCACTTTTGCGCCATTAAACGCCCGATTTTTGCGCTCCGCCTGAAATTAATCATTGCGCGCTTTCATGTTAACGACGCACGTCATGGTCGTCAGATAAAGGCTGCAATTACCAACCAGCATTAATTTTCTCTTGGTCTTCATTAAATTCTATTTCATTGCACTCGTGTTCGAGATCATACAACACCTTTATTTATCATGAAGCTGTTTTTCAGAAACCAAAAGAAAAAGTTCTTTTTTTGTCCAAATTGGAATACAAAGGAGACCAAGAGATCGAGTTGAAGACACTCTCCAAAACAACCAATCAGGATTCAGAGGTGGGAGAAGCGCCCAAGACTGGATTTTTTGTCTAAGACAAATTTCTGAGAGAGTCATAGACGGAAATGGTAAAGTATATTTAGCAGCAAACCCCTAGGATTCGCTTCCAAGAAAATGGATTTGGAAAAGCTTTGAAGATAGAGAAATACCGCGCGATTTAGAAGCTGCAGTCAAAAGTATATATTCAAAAACCAGAAATGAGGTTAAAGTATGCAATGAAAGCACTAAAGAATTTAAAACCAGAGAAAGGGGTACGTCAGGGAGGGATATTGAGTCCTTTACTATTTATCATGGCCATAGACGATATCTCAAGAAGGGCAAACAAAATACGTAGTAGAAGGACCGTATGGTCGGAGTAAGAAACCTAAGACAAATAAAAATAAAAGAGTTTTTGTACGCGGATGACCTCTTGTTGGTGCCAAAAAACGTAAATGATTTAAAAAGAAGTATTGAAGTATGGAAGCAGGTTATACACGAGTATGGGACGAAAATAAACATGAAGAAGACGGAGATCACGGAAGCGTCGAACAAAGAAGAAACAATCCAAAGATGCGTAAATGGAAAAGGTATTGCCATGATCAGAAGTATGATATATCTTGGATCCATGATGAGTAGTACTGGAAACATAGAAACGAACGTCAACAATAGAATAAATGCTGCATCAAGAATGTTCAATGTGATGACGTCTTGCACGAAAGGGAAGTCAGTAAGTTAATGAAAATAAAAATTTATAAAACTGTCTTTGCACGAATAAGTTTATATGGCAGTGAGTCCTGGACCCTAAACAACAGATCAAAGGCAAAAATTACAGCGATGGAAATGAGGATACGTAGAAAAATTGAAGAGTAACTAGATTGGATAAAATAAGAAATAGTGAAGTAAGAGAAAGAATTAAAGTTAAATCGATCATAAAAAAATAGAGGAGAGACAGTTAAGCTGGTTCAGGCGCCTTGTGCGCATAGAGCAAAATAACTTAATTAAGGATGGGAAGCAGGGTGGGACAAGAAGAAAAAGAGAGGAAAACACAAAAGACATGCAACCAAAAGATTAAAAATATACTGAAGGAAAGGGGCATCACATGGTACACAGCAGAGAGGAGCACAAGATAGACAGGAGTGGAAAAGATTTTGCTATGAAAAACAGAAACGCCCAAACACTTACATAACTGTATTTTGGGGTACGGACATCTAACTAACTAACTAAAATAATTAACGTGTCAAACAAAAGTCTGTAGAAAGATCAAGTTATCTACATAGAATTGAAATTTCATTCGTGCTATAAATGTTACTTCAAATACTATTGGATGGATTTATTACCTTCATGAAAAATTATAATACAGGAATAGAGTAGCTATAGGCGTTCGAAGCTAATCCTTTATGGTGATTTTACATTGATGTATCAAACTAGCATGTATTGTTTGCCTTCCGTCACTTTGCTACAAGTTTAATAAAGTTCGCGTCGAAGTGTGCAGAAGTTGCCTATGTGCAAGGCGCAGGAATCAATTTCTTTTTTCGATTGAAAATAATTTTTACTGGTGTTTTAATTCGGGACCCGCCGTTTACTAGTCGTCCATCTAAATAACGACTGTGAAGCCAATTGAGCGTGTATGTTCAAGAAATAAATAGAGAAGTTACGTTCGATTTTCGAAACTCATTTCATAAACGGAAACAAATAGGTTTCAATACAGTTTAACCAATCGGAACGCTTTAAGTAAGAAGGCAGAAGAATCCAAAGTGAGGACAATGTGTCAGAACCCATAATGCACGCAATGGCTTCATGTTGCAAGCATTCTTTAAATGCTTTAAAGTCATTAGTTGAAAACAGAAAGAAAGACGCTAATAAAATTAGCTGTGAAAAAGATTGTGTTGAAAAATCGTCTTCTTTTCTTCTTCTTTAGCTCAAACCTTTTGGCGTCAGTTGAAGTGAAGACTCCACCCAGTTCTTCCACTTTCTCCTATCGTATGACTGATTTCCCCTTTTTTGGCCTAATTCTTTAATTCTGTGTTTCCGTATCTTCCGGTATCTCTTGGATTCTCTTCGTTAAAGTATCTACACTGCACGTGCTCGTACCATTGTCTTCTATTGTCTGGGGAACTGGTTTTTATTTTATGTTTTCTCTTATGTCATCGTTTCTACACTTATCCCTTCAAGTTTTCCCATTGCTTTCTCGTTTCTTTGTTAGAAGCCAGGCCTCACTTCCGCATATCACGAATGGTACCAAGCGCATTGTTTTAGTACTTGGGTTTATTTCCACCTTGCCCAGAATTGTAGCTTTAGCTGATAGTACGAGGCAGACTCAAATGAAAAGTACCCTAAAAAAATGCACCTAACGGAATCTTGTCTTGCAAATTGGCAGAAAAGTTATTTTAAGATGTAGAATGTCTTGATAATGATATATCATATATAGGAACGATTGAAAGTGTTGACACAGTGACAGTTTAAAAATGGCTTAAAATGGTAACTCCACTAAAGCACTGCACTAGGGAGGAACGGCGTTATGTTATTCGTTTCTTGCACAGTGAATGAGAGAAACCCATTGCTATTCATCGTAGAATGAAGCTGCAATATGGAAATTCATGCTTGTCACTCCAGAAAGTGGAGTGACAAATGACCTGGTCAAGCAAATCGTGTTGTGTCGCCTGAGGCAGTTGAAGCCTTAGTGAAAGAAAATCATCGGATTATCCTTGATGAAATCGCTGATATGTTAAGTATTATGCACGACATCCTTCAGTTCCATAAAGTGTCAGCAAGGTGGGTGCCAAAGCGATTGACCCCAGAATTGAAACAACGACGCGACGTGTTGATGCTTGTGAAGAATTTTTGTGTCGTTATGAAGCAGAAGGAGATGCCCTTCTGACAAGGATTGTGACTGGGGATGCGCCACTATCATCAACCTGAAACCAAGAAAGCAAGCAAATAATGGCGTCATACATCTTCACCAAAACCCAAACAATTTCGCATACGGCAGGAAAGGTTATACGGTCCCTTTTCCCAACGGTTGTGACCCTTTTTTGGAATAATTTTGAAAGACTACATGCCTAATGGGGTTACTGTTACTAATGCCATATACTCAGAACTCCTTAAGAACCGCCTCAAGCCTGCCATCAGAACTAAAAGGCGAGGATCTCTGTGCAATGGTATTCTTTTGCAACACGACAACATGCGGCCACATACTGCGCGTGCAACGGCGGTGATCATCCAAGATTTGAAGTTTGACTGTCTACCAGATCCTCCTTATTCCCCTGACCTCGCCCCAAGCGATTATCATGTCTTTGATCCGCTTAAAGAGGCATTAGGTGGGAAGAAATTTCAGACAATGATGAAGTGATTCAGGCGGTGCATGAGTGGCTGTGCACACGACCAAAGGAATTTTTTTTCGGGTATTCGAGTACTTCCAAAACGGTGGAGGAGGTACATAGAACGTAATGGGTATTACGTCGAAAAATGACATACTTGTTTTCGACATTGCCTTAATAAATTTTGTTTAGCAACGTTTTTAATGTTTTCATTTGACTCCGCCTCGTACAAGCTTTGCTTGTTCTGTTTGTGATTTCTGTATACATTTTCCCATTGTCACTAATTTTTGTTACAGTTCCAAAATTATGTAAAGTATAGGTTGGCAATATTCGGAAACTTTTAATCAACTTAGAATTTATTGTAGCAACTTTGACACCCGAATCACAGTAATCACAGTAATTACCTAGTGGCGTCACTTAAACGTCAGTGTCAAAAACGCGGCCATTCTGTTTAATGCCCTTATGGAAATTTAATATAATTTGCAAATCGGTAGATATCAAACAAAATGGCAAATGTGACAGTTATACTCGAGTGACGCTAGTGAACAGATTCTTATACTGTGCCCGAACGTAGGCATACGATTATTGATCGCGAAATATGAGCATATCGAGTAATAATGGTTTCTGATTGGTTAAGGCTGACGACATCTATGATCTTCTTGCGTCATCCTGTTCGTCTTTATTTTAACGTTTCATTACTCGTTGAACTTTGGTAATTACAATTATCGGAGATTTTTCTTAAAAAAAAGTTTAGAAGAACTCGTATTCGACGTGGTCGGAATTACTTAGTGCATCGTCAAACGAGTTTGGGGTTCTTTTCACTAGCCTGCGGTATGTCTAAAGATCCAAGAAATGTTAGGCTAACGCCATTTTGTTACAAGTTAAGTTGGTTCTTTAACTCAGGTTTGGATACCTTTTACTCTTGGATACTTTCACCGTTGGTACTTTTCGTTTTTGAATACCCTTTTGGTACTTGGCTAATTAACCGATATTTTGAAAGCAGTGTCCAGATGAATCGGAGGTGGCTGTTGTAGATTACTCCACGACGCTTCGGATATCGCACAGAAAATACGCAGGGAAACTTAAACGTCCTTGACCTACATGGACACATTCTTGATTGCGTGAGTTTGTTCAACATCTTTTTCTATTAACTGTTGCGTGACGCCGCGTTGCTTAAGAGCGAATTTTCGACAGATCTTGCACGGATTTGATCTGAAGTATCGAGTCGAGTGAATTAATAAGTTGTACACTCAGGTACAACAATTTTGAATCAGTTTAGTTACAATGTTTTAGTCGACACTCTGTCGCATCGATTTAATCGTTTGTAACTTTGCAGCTTTGCAACTGTGAAAACAGTGTCGAGGTCTATTTCGGATTAGCTGGGTACTTTGTTCACCCTGTCGCTTATTTTAAGCGCCATTTACCCACACCCATTCTTTACTGTTGCGAGTCGAGGAAAAGTTGATGAAAGATACAGCGCAGACTTGTTACCGATCTAGCAAATTAAATCAGGAGTAATTCATACTTGAGTTTTGTGCTAGCAAGATATTCTATCGTCGGGACTTCTTCTTCTTCACATCTAATATTTCGACGTTATTTTCGTTTTCTGAAGATTTCACTTACCTTGTTACAATGAAAGGAAGACGACTACGTGATATATCATTCAGGTTCGATTTTAACGACCTCCCTCCATGTTTCTCTAGGACCCCCTTTCTTCTTCTTGTAGTCTGGTTTCTTCCATGCTATTTCATGCAATTTCAAGTATCCTTATTACTATCGTTTCATCTAGTCTTGGTACATGATAACTACCTACGTTTCTTAATTGGAGCCTTCCGTTTTTTCCCTTTAAAATTCTTCTGACCATCTTCCTTTCCTACCTCCTTAAATCTTTTGACTTCTTGTTTAGGATACGTTTCACAGCAATACAATGCAGTCGGTCTTAATACTGATTTTTCTATATCTAGATAGATATTTGGACCTTATCATCGGTCTGTTAACTGCTCCTGCGCACCCGTTTCATGCTCGTCCCATCAACGTCTTTTCTCTCCTCGCATTTCCTTGTAATCAGTAACCCTAAGCATAAGAATTCTTCTACTTTCTGAATTCCATTTCTGCCCCGGCTGCGTGCCTGTACAAAATTTCTACCTTTCCCCTGGTTCTTATTCTCATAATTATACTTTATTTACTTTATAATTGTACAGGAAAAGCAAGAATATAAAACATGATGAAGCAAAAGTAAATGAATTTGTTTGTTACGAATACAATAAGAATAAATAACATGAATGTGTCAGGCTTCGATTATTTGTTTATTTTGGTTGTTCTGTTTTTGTTTGCATGATTTTTTGCTAAATTATATCACGGTAGTTAACGACGAAGTTTGTTTTTCTGAGTTTTATAGATACTTCGGAAACTTTTTGTTTATAAATATCGAATTCCATTTTTGAAAAAATAAAAACTTCGACGATCTTAAATTCCTCTCTAAATCCAATTTAGAGAAATGCCAGCGTTCATTTGAATACGGGAAACAATTTATGTGTTAATGCTGGTAATCTTCGATAGCGCCGAGGAATTTTTCGACGATAATTTGGACATTATGTAAATTCACTGCTAGACACAATTACAACCGAATTGGAAATCAGAGAAAACTCTCGTTCCGTGGCGACCATAAATTATAATTAATTGAATTTTTAGATGCAACTTCGCAGTTAATTGGTAGCCGGAACTCACTCTTGCTAATACAATCTTTCATTCTAATGGATGCCGGTTTATATTTATCCGGCAAGCGATTACGTAATATGTGTACGTATAGTTTTCTTACGTGAACTGCAAGAAGCGGTCAAGGTCGGTACCTCATCAAATAATGATGGCATCCATAACCTATGCCCAATCAAAATTCTGTCGGTATGGATGTGCGTTTGCGAATGGGAATGAGTGCGCGGCACGAGGGCCTTTCTTCGGTAATGGAATGGGAATAGGAATGGAAATGAGAACGAGAATGGGAATGTAAAGCTGCTACGTGCGATGTAGTAGATAGGATTTCAGTTCGTATAAACACGGAAGGTGTGGCATTTGGAAAAGAACATCTGGCTTGGAACTAGCTCGAATTGAGTGTACACAGGTGTTGGTGATTTTGCACGGGTTTAATTACTACGTTGTCTTTCGAGCGAGTCATAAATGTCAGGAATTTATCTTGCATTGTTTTGAGGCAAATTTTCAGGCATTTAAATTAATTCTGTGCACACATCCTAGAAGTCTTTCCCAATAATTGAGTTTCAGAGCAACATTAAACCAAATGACGGAAAAACATTGTAACTTAATTTACACAGTCTTTTATTTTATGTTCGCTAAATTAATAGATACCTTTTTATTGTAGCACTTATTTAAAAATAAATAAAAGATGCACATTTTTCGCCCTAGTTTCCAAGTAGGAAGCTGCAAAAGGAGCAGACCTCGAAAATTCAGGAAAGGGGCAGAAAGAGGTGAATCAAATACAGAATTAAGCTATGAAACTTATGGTTTCCAATTAATCTAAAACCAAGCAACAGAACCAAAGCGAACTGTAGCGAACGAGTTGTTTACATTAGAAAAATATCGCGACGCATTAAAAGATGGATTAAAAGAACCAGTTTCTAATAACGACTTAATTATTTCGCGACTTTTTTATTGGAATAAGTAAGCTTGTCACTCTCAGGTGTAGTTAATTAAAACAAAATATCTGTGAAAGATTATAGGACCAAATATTTAGCAGTTTCAGTCTGTCGCATTTTAGGTTCCGGTCACCAATTTGCAAGCTAAATATCAAAATTTAATTGTACACAGGATGCTTCGCTACGAAAGAATCATTTTAATTAAATGCAAATTAGGCTTTAGCATTGAGCTTCTTCGATTCGTGATTAAAAATAAAATGACAGCTGTAGTTCTTGCCAAATGAAATTGTAATTAAATTGATTTGTTTAATTGGCAGTATTAGAGAATTAGAATATCTTATAAATCACGTGAATTATTTCAGCCTGATTGGGCCTCATCAGAGATATGTACTAAAAAATTACTTTTTGAAAGGATAATAATTAAATTATACACTTACATATTTTTTGAATTTCCAATAACCCAAAAACAAACCCTGAAAGAAAACTTTTTGAAAAACCGTCTAGTATTTTGCAAAATTGAAAGGAACAGTTATGTTTCATCATTCAATTTAATTTTTTAGTACATATCTCTGATGAGGCCCAATCAGGCTGAAATAATTCACGTGATTTATAAGATATTCTAATTCTCTAATACTGCCAATTAAACAAATCAATTTAATTAAAAATAAAATGATAATAAGATTTATATGATTTACAACTAATTGCAAATATCTTCTCTTTTTTTCTAATAAAATATGAACTCATTTTTAATGATTTCAGAAAGACGAAAAAGCTAATTCCTTCACGTAATTGATATAAACAATAATACTTAAATAATAAAGCAGGAATTTTCAGAAACGTTTCAATAATTTCATGTTAAATAAAAATGTTGACAAAATACCTTTTTCAAATCGTGTTTCTGGGTTGAGTGCATATAATTATAAAGCGTTAAGATCATATCTGCGTTTCACAATTTATTAATTATTTAACCGTGACCTGAAATAAATTGCTAAGAAAGAAAATTTGTTTTAACTGCCGTCGATTATAGAGAGGGAAAAAAACTCTCATCTCGAATCCTTACTTAATAACGTTTGTTTAATCGATCGTTGCATTTTACATTTAAATTCGATTAAACTAAAAAAAACAAACGGAAAGTTAATTAACAGGCAATGGACGGATCTTGTGTGGTAAGTCTTCGTTGAGATAATACTTAATAGAATCGTTTCTTTTTTGTGAATTGGGGTTTTGATTTTAACAGTTTTGATAGTAATTAGAGTAGATTAAAAAAAACCAAACGTTTTTAAGGCTAAAAAGTTTCGTCCTGGGCTTTAAACTAAGGGCGCAAAAACTAACGAAATATTAAAGCATCATTCTGCTTTGAGTGATGCCTGTATACGTAATTTACTCATTCGATAAATTTAGGGTAACTTTTGCCGTCGTTTTAAGCACTTGATACCTCTCCAAAATGAAATAAAATAAAACAGATTTACCCACTCGGTTACTCCCGTAATAGAATTTGAAGTAGGCACAGGTTGCCTCGAATTTTCCCAGCTCCCTCTCTTGTGAAAGCAGAAATAGATCTTCGCTTTGTCTTGCTTTAAATACACTCCCGCAGAGCTACCGGATTCTGCTTCGTCCAGGAATGTATTCTTTCCCATTCGCATTCCCATTTCCATTCGTATCTCGTTCGCTTGTGTGTTTATACAATCACGAAATTACTCGCCCGCAGGATATTAAAACGGAAACCGTTAATGACGGGCGGATGTTGTTTCACGCATAGAGGTGCCATCGTAATTAATTATGATTTTGACGTCCATTTGTGATGTGGCTTTTGGAACACGACGAAAAAATCCGAGGCGGCCAAAGCGATCCGCGAAAATATTTCAAAAATTCACGCTCGATAAATTCCCTGCAGCTTTTGCTTCGGAACTGAAAGGAATTCATTTTGCTTTTGTGTAGCGCAATTTTTTTTGTGTTAGTTTATTTATAAACGAGCGTGGTTTTCTCTGGGGGTGCATTCGAAGAGTAAACGGTGCAATTTATAAAATTAATGGGTGTGTAACCTTAATACACTTGCAACGATGAAGGCTGGAGAATTAAATAGTTTGGGAATACGAGAATGAATTTTTTAGTAACTTAGGTCTTTTTGTTCGACGTAAGGTTGCTGCTAGTGAATGGAATTGGTACGCCATATTTACATATCTCATTGAAGAGACTTTAGCATTTAATTAAGCTTAAATCGGATGGCAACATTGTTGATGAAATCGTTCCGAAATTGGAAATACGATTCGCCGTGTTGTATTTGGTTTTCCAGCGGGATTGTAAATCTCCGATAATTGCTCGGAGTTCGGTTCATGCGGGTAGGTAGGGAAAATTCAATATTTGCCCTGCCTTATTTATTGGTCTATGTCTCAGTTTCATGGCATCAATTACAGCGGAATCGGGGTAAGCCGGTAATTTACCCCTCACGAGCTTCATCGTCGTTATTTCGTCTTGTGTTTCAGAAAGTGTGTAGGTATTCTAAAATAATGGTTTAAGTTGGTCTCATTAAAACTTAAAACTGAATTATATTATATAATTTCGTTCCAGAACCATCACCATTTCCTTCTTACTAACCAACGTAAAGGAAACAGAAAGATTTGTGTCTCTTTCCTTCATATTACGTAATACATTTTAGATAAAAGCATTATGAGTCAAACCTGCTTTCTTTTGCCCTAGTTATTCTTATCAAGCAAGATTAATGTGAACAAAAGCTGTTGCTTTCCTAAGGTTTCCAAGGCGAGGGAAAAAAAAAGTAAGGAAAACAGGGGGCGATAACGCTTACTGAAAAGACCTCGCCGGCTTCATTTTTATTAATTTTCCTTATTACGGCAGTTAATAAGTCTCGGTTAAGAAGGACTGCTTAAATCCAATTTGAAGGGAAATGTGCGCACCCCTCCCAGTCGAGTCGGACTATAAGCTGTGTAAAGATCGTTTGCGACCGGGGCCGGCCCCGGCAGTTTGTTATCTTAATTAAAAATGGTTCGTGAAAGCAGCGCATCCAGCAGGAAGCGGCGGCGTTTTACGTAATTATCGCGAAAACAAAATCGTTTGTTTTCTTATTAGCTTCTAATGACTGCAATAAGCTCCGAGGTTACGCGGAGAAATCTATTCTAAATTTTGAAGGATTACTGTACGGTACAATCTAGATTATCAGTTTTGCAATTTGCTTGCGAACAGCGACTGAATGATTTACGTTTACCCGCGAGAGAGATTTCCATTTCAGCTTTCTATAAGTTCCGGCGATTACGGGATTTTTTCGCTCCATGCTGAAATGTGTTGATTTCCCACAGTGACGATCTGTTTTGGTTATGCAGTGATCGTTATTGCATTCTCAGGCCAAGCTAACCTCTGACTGCAGGGAAACTTAAATAAAATACGTCTTCCCTTTTATAAAGAAGTTCTTCAGCAACAGGCAACTGTGAAAAGGATCAGCCAAAAGCCAAGGACTTTGTTTGTTTAATAAAATTGAAGCAGGTGCCCTCGCCTCTAGAAGCTTTGGCGCCCCGATGCAAGAGATGCTTTAGTGTCCCAGGATATTTTTTATTTGAATTTAATTTTGTTCCCGGAATGTTTGAAATGATTTGTTACTTTCATGAAAAGTTGTAATACAGGAGTAGAGTAGCTATGGGCGTTCAAAGTTAATCTTTTATGGAGATTTTACTTTGACGTATCAAACTTGCATGTATGGTCACTTTGCTAAGCGTTTGCTGCGCGTTGATGTGTGCACAAGTTGATTATGTGCAAGGCGCAGGAACGACGTGTGTAGAAGTTGCCTATGTATAAGGCGCAGGAATCAATTTTTTTTTATTGAAAATAATTTTTATTGAAGTTCGAAGTCAGGAGCCGTCGTTTACTGGCCGTCCATCTAAATAACGGCTGTGAAACCAGTTGAACGTGATTCGACTGATTTAACAGCAATACAGTATTTTATTACAGAATGGAGACATCTATGAACAAGAGGAAAAAACATGTCATCTTTACAACAACTTCTTTGATGAACAGAAAATAAACAGCTTTTACATGACGGCGTTTTTTAGTGACTTAAGGCAAATACTTTTCCAAATTTTTCTTATTTCAGTAGTCACTAACATCATGGATAACCCATTACGTATACTGGTTTTGTATTAATTAAATGTTTCGTCATCGTCATATTTTTTTTTATTAATATTTAATAACTATGGGAAAACTATTATCTTTCATATGAATATATTGTATATAATCTTTAACAATATGTGGAGGACATTGTAGACTATAATGTCTTCCACAGTGTGACTTTTCATATTGTTAAAGATTTGAAAATGGTAGTTCACTGAAACATGTCATCTTTTCCAAATTTTTCTTACAAAACCAGTACTTCCGGTTCGTCGACACCAACTTCTTATTTTAAACGAGCCACCCCATTTTTTATTACATTTTAGGATTCCCCGTTCAATTCTACATCTTTTATAATCACACACATCAGGGCTAAAATGTATTGTTTTGAAGATCGAAAGATCCAAGATCGCGTCAAAAACAACCTGGATATTTGAAGAGGAGCGGATTCTCTGAGACTTACTTTTAACTTGTGAGTGTGTGCATGTGATCTACTCTAATTTGTAGGTTGTTTTTGACGGGCTATGTTTATGTATATATACCGGGTGATTTAGTTTGGTATTCGAACCCCTATAACTTTTTTATTTCTGTTTTTAAGAGAGTTACATTTGGTGTAAATAATACAGGTCTACCAACAGTTTATTTGACAGCATGAAACACGCTTGCTTGCCATGCTGAGCAGGCACTGCCTGTTTTGTTTGAAAACTTCATCAATGAACGCGAACTGCCATGTCACATCGCCTGTTGATGACAGTATCTTAACGATTAGAAATCATCTTTGAGAAAGATTGATTCTACTATTAGAGCTGAGAGAAACCAATAAAAACTCTATTTAAAATTGAAGCAGGCACCCCGTAAGGATCTGTGCTGGAACCAGTTCTGTTTGCTAACCTCATCAATGACTTCCCAACGAGTGCGAACTTCCATGTCACATTGTCTGCTGATGACACAACCTTAGCGATTAGAAAACATAATTGAAAAAGAAAATGAGCAATTAAGTCTACTATTCAAATTCTATTTAAAATTGAAGCAGGTGCCCCACAAGGATCTGTGCTTGAACCAGTTCAGTTTACCAACTTCATGAATGACTTGCCAATGACTACCACATCATATTGTCTGCCGATGACACAATCAAAAAAATAATAATGAGAAATGGAGTCTACTATTAAAGCTCAAATAAATGACAAAACCGCAGCTCATTGCTAATTGAATTGTAGCTGAAATGCAATTTTTGGGAGTGCAACATTAATAATACGATGTTTTAAAGAATGTTGTTTTTGTTTTAGACAAATGTTCAAGACCCATTTAGCTTTAGTAGCTTTTACTTTTGTGGTTCCGCCCAACAAGTAAATTGCTTCGGATAACCAATATTGCCCGTACATTGACTTGTTTTTCCTCCCATTTGAGTTATACTGGGAGTTATTTTTCATATCCAGGCATTAAATAGTTGGATAAACATCGTCGTTATGTTGTAATTTTACTGACCAGTAAGCGGCAGAATACGTTGGCGTCGAAACTAAATTCTGAACGTCGTTAATGCACGAACGAGAAATTTATTACGAACAACTAATTTGCTGCCCAAATATTTACGTCGACGTACTTATTTGCCTGAGATTACGTAAAAAGCTTTTATGTTTATAATACACTATTCAACTGTTTATGGTAGAAATGGTGGCGGTGCTGGTGATATGTTTGACTTCGCAGTGCGATTTTATTGCTGTAAAATTTGGTAATAACATTTATGTTGGCGTGACTTCAAAACGCTTTTAACGTCAACCAACCACTTTTTCCCGTGAAATATGTATTTTTCTGCTGAAGTTAATGTTTAACGTGAAATTGGACTTTCAAATAAATTTTATAAATGGATTAAAATAGTTTCTAATGGAATGCTGTTACTTAGTAGATTTTGATCATGCGTTGGAATTGGAAGTGAATGTATCCTAATTAATTTTCCTCTTAAGAAATGGATTCTTTACTGAATGACTAATGTCTTTTTATATATAAATGTACGGTTTTGAGAGCACATTTTTCTACGCCCATCCAATTTATAGTCCATTGTTATTTTCTTCCTTCGATACACGAACGTTCACTATTTACCAGCAATAAATAACTCAATAACGATTATTGTTGTGGCATCTGTAGAATTTACAGCAATAACAATTGCTGCACTTGATTTCTGTGCGAGATACTAGATTAAGTCGAATGCGTGGAATGCGACGGGTCACAAGTTCAATTCCAGCCCAGCCACAATACTCGTTGGTTTTAATCCGTTCGGGATGGGATGAATGTTTATCGTGCAATTGTTGTCGACGCTGACGTATTGTCGCTAAAAATTCCCGGTACCGACTCGGATCCAAGCTGTTCCGCCCGATAGCGGCCCCTCTGTTCCCATATCTGACCCCTTTTATTTATAAATTTGCGTCTTGATAACTGTTTTCGTTGCATAAGGACGAAGACTTTATATTTAGAACTGCCAAGATGTCAGTCATTTCACTTTTATTCTCTTCACTTCCAGACATTTAGATTGAATCGTCGGTTCGGAATACGTTATAATAAAAATGAAGAAGTCCCAAATACTTTTTGCCATCGTCAACCCTGCAGAATTTGGTATTCAAAAAGTCTTGATTCTAAATTCGCTTTCAGTCTTTCATTGAACCAAATACAAACGGCTCTAGGGCTACGGCTAAATGGCTCTATGTTATTTGCAAATGTTAAACAACTTCAGTCTTGTGAATGTGAAGCAAAAACGAGACGTCAGATTCACAAAGTTAGGTAAATCCAAAGTTAAATTTTCCTTTCGCTGTAGTTTGAATGAACTTTATGCTACCTTCGTTGCTGAATAATATGAAAAATCCTGGGGGAGTGTTTCGAGTTCTCTTACACCCAGAATGTACTGGTGTGTTCCAACTGAAAAATTTGCAGTTTTCAGTCGGGGCGCTTTAACGTAATTTAAATGTTATTCGAACAATTCCGAGACTAGTAAGAATACTTTCATCCTTTTGAATAACGTGTTCTTTGATCGCCTACGCCTTTAGTAACGGCTTAATTTAATTGGCGCCGCTGCTCATTAATGACTATATAAAATATATTTTGTATTCGAAACTTTCTGAAGCTTTTTTTAACAGAGTTTTTTTTTTCCTCTTTAAAAATGAGATTTCCTCGCCGTATTTGCTGCCTGGCTACATACACATTAATTTAAAAAAAATGTATGAAAGACCGTATTATGTAAATTAGAGGAGGCACGTTGATAATTTCGTTGGAAATGCGTTCTCTCGGATAAAGCAGCTTCTTTGATCTTCGAAGCTAACGCAGAGGCCGCTGATTTCGGAGGATTACAAAGCAAAAGTCGGCTTCCGTTTTCAAAGGGTCGAATTTTGCAGCTGGACTCCGAATTTATTATTGTTTAATTAACCGTTGTTATCTGGAACTGCGCAAAAAGTTATTTCGTGTAAATAACTCGTTTGGGATTGTAAAATTTTATTTAATCGTGGCTATAATTAGCCGGATTTATCGCCAGTTATGCGTAACACGAGCGGAGGAGGAGTACAATGGAAACGGAGGAACAATCTAGTGCACCCACCACGTGCACGGTTCTGGAACGTTACGTTTTCTTCTCGTTTTCGCTGTGCATGTGTGTGCATATGCATTTTGCTGCGGTGACCTTGCTTTGTTCGTTCGAAACGCGTTCGAATAGATTGCATAACCGAAATAGTTCGAATTGTAGCGTTGCAATCGTCGAGTAAACAAGGATCTAATAACAACATTTAAATATGTCGTTCAATGTCCACCGTTGGAACAGTGGCGTAGAAACATGAATACAATCGTAACGCACAAGAAATATATCCGAATCTCCAGCTTAAACGATTAGCACGTGTGCCAATTATAGTGATAGTAATAATAACAGTACATACGACTTATGCCTGGTGGATATTATTGCAGCAGCGCTTGAAACGTGAACGCTTTGTTTATTTTGATTTATACTGGGTATGGCATAAATATAATAAACGAGATTATAATTATTGCTTAATTCTCACCTTGCGGTCATTCTAATTCATTTCAAAGATGTTAACTTTCTGACAGTAATCGTTTTATGAAAATATTCTTCAAGGATTTTCTTTCAAACATCGTTGTTGTAAGTATGCAACTATTTATTTCAAATTTAATGTTTTTAATTTTCATAACTTTTTAAAATTTATTCAAAATTGTAATGATTATCAGAATGTATATGTTAAAAAGCTGAAGCTAATAATCAGACCGAGGAGTTTTTTTGGGGGATGACGAAGCACGCATAGTCGGCCAGCTGATTCGACGAAGCGCCATCGCGAGGTTTATTACGTGTCCGTGCATGGTCCACTGTAGCGAGTGCGTGCGCACATAATGAAACTCGCGATGACGCTTCGCTGGTTGACTACGCGTGCTTTCGTCTTTCGTAAAACTTCCTCTGTTTGCTAATAATACTGAGAAGTAGTTGTCATTCTGCCTGAATTGAAAAAGAAAATAAAATGTATTATTTTAAAGCAACAAATATAACAGTAATTTATATGTACAATTAGGGGAAGCTGAAGAGTTAAAATTTCTTGTGTTACTTTAAACAGGCGACCAAATTGAGAAGGTCCTCATGAAAGCAGAATAAGCTAATCCCTCGCGTCTCGAAAATCAACACGAAGTTGAGCTCCGACACAAAAGAAAACAAAAATAGCGTCTTCATTACGCAACTTCGCGGCGATTCGAATTAATCCGTCATAATGCCGGAAAATGTTATTTCGCTCGCATAAATTTATTACATCCTCTGCCAGGCGAAGCGTTCCATAATAAAATTAATTTTATAAAATTAAAACCTAACATAATTGCTGCTTCATAAATTTATGATCCCACCTGTTTGCTCTCCGGATTAATGCCTGCGCGTATGTCTGCAATTTCGTAATCCCTACCAATTAGCATTTTGCTACCAGCATTTCCGCCTGGTATATTTTTTCATATTCATCGTACGCAGGAATAAATTGCTTCAAATTGATTATCGTAAACATATTTTATTTATTTTGATTACCTTCCCTTGGAGTACGTCGGGCGCATCCACCCAAAAATTCGTTTAGGAAAATATGCTCCCGAGGAGCTCATGAATAATATAACAAAATTTTTACATTCACCTGAGCAGAACTTTTGCAGGGTAATTTCATTCGATGCAGCTGACCTGTTTAGATCAAAGCCGCTCTTACAAGTTGCAGAAGGTACGAAATATTGAAAACATTATGTTCCAGGATGTTTCAATTTTAAATCTCCTAGTGTGCGCTTTTTGAGGCAACGTTATTACATTCTACGTTGGCTTTTAATATATTTAGTATATTAAATTTTACATGTACCTACAGGCAAAGTGTACGTATATTTACTTTATATTTTCAGTTTCAGAAAAGTATTTAGTTGATTAAAAGTAATAAAAAAGTTACTACATTTCCTTAGTATTCATAGAAACCCATAAACTCGTCCGGCCATCTACGAGGAGTAACCTAGGCATAAACATGAATAACCCAAGTAGGAAGCAATAATTTACGTAATGCTTCTTCTTAGACTTAAACAGACGAAATCGATTTTCACTTCGGTGCTTGAAGAGGTAAACTGGAACGAGTTAATGAAACTAAACCACCGGCATTCGCTCTTTATGGGCGAAGCTGAAGTGTATAGGGGATGAACGATGGCGGGGAACGTCTATATTAAGGAAAATATCTCAGAGGAAGATCGAAGACTTCGAGAGCCTTAATTAAAAGTTTGCGCTCCGCAAAATGCGAGGGAGAACCTTTTCTTTCAGACGAGAACCAGAAACGTTCTATATCTAAACAGTACGTTTTAAAATTTTAATAATCTTTTAGAATGCATACGTATATATCGTAGTCTTCCTTTTGTAAGGCCAAGTTTTACAATTGTGGAATAAGAACGAAATAACTGTTCGCCAAATATCCTTTAATGTTCCTCCATATCTACGTTATACCAATAATAATGCTTATCCGACGATTGTAAAATCGGGCCTAAATGTTGGTTTCAAATTTAAATATCTTTTCTGAATGCAAAAGTCATCCACAAATCACCCTTATTCTAATTAAAGCGAAGAGAAACATTCAATTGTTTTCCAAATAGAACTTTTTTGGAATTTTATTGCATATTAAACTTAAAACAGAAACTTCAGGATTGAACATGTTAATAAGCTTTCATGTTGATAGCGGATTTAGTAAACATACGTTGAATGTTATTGACATAATTCATGTAACTATTCTTTTATTTGTTTTAGTTATCTGCTGTCTTTATTGACACTACTTTTTGAGTTTGAAATTATTGAGAAAAATATCTCGGAGGAAGATCGAAGGTCTTCAAAGAACCTTCATTAAAAAGTTTGCGCCCCGCAAAAACCTTTTCTGTCAGACACTCTTTCTTATTGTATTTATAACGCAAATCAAAAATAGATTCGCGGTTTTAAATATTATTTTTAATGAAATTCGGGCTTTTAGGACAGTTCTAAAGTTTCGAAATGATTTTTACCATATATGTACTTAGCGAGGGGGTAACACATCGAGCTCGTGAATTATTCAAAGCATGAGACGAGTACGCTAATTTCCTTTTTTTATCACGGAAGCTTTCAGCCTTCCCTGCTTACGGTTCTCCACTCTTTTTTTACGATTATGTGCCACCACGAGGGTGCTTTACCCTAAGGTTTGTTCGGGATGTGAAATTGGTTTAATAAAATTTTTGCACGTCATTTCCGTTTTCCTTCGTACTCCAAAGTGAGTGATAAAACGTTTCTATTATTTTATATTCATTAGATTGTGCCTCGTGTATGTATTTAATCTTATCCGTTGTTTCTGTGGTACTGACATAATTTTAACTGCCTACCGTTGGTTACTCAGGCAAGACTCGGGAGTAACGGATTCTGGTCTTAAAATTTTATTGCATAACCTCCGCAACCCACATATGCGATAAATCCCGGCCCCATGACGTCAAACCCCGACGAAAATGCGGCCTCTTGCCTTATTAACACCTTACTGATGACCTCCACTTTGTTATTTATCTGATTTGGCCGTGTTTACGGTTCCCTGATGATTAATTAGACACCAAGAATTATTTTATTTTAATAGTTTTGAACAAGTCCTGAAAACAGGACCTAAAATAATTTTATTATTTTTCTCAAACAGAAATAACGACTACCTTTAGTCCTTTATTAAAATGTTGCCTGGCATTTTAGAGTTTGTTATGAAAGCACGAGCTCATCAATTAAGACAGAGTTAGAGTTGTTTTCTCGTCGTTTACTTTTGATCATACTACAACAAAAGATGTTTTGCTTCGTTCGGTTTTTAACGAGCAAAAGAACCTACCTATCATTAAAATACAACAGTTGCGTAATACTAATGAGATGATTGAATTTCATCGCCTGGCTTTTAATTTTCCGTTCATATAAAAACTGTTACAACAATACACATCCATATTCGAATGTGTTTGCTAATTGGCTTGTGTTGTAGCTACTACCCATGCAAATCCTTTGTTTGGAGTTACAATAACGTCCTCCCTTGTTTGCTGCTAATTGAAATGTTATTTCAGCACCGCACCGGTTCGGTTCTAATCAATTCGATCGGAACAGCGATTTATACTCGTCAAAGCAATGTTCGACCCCAGGCGATGTTTGTAGATACGTATTGTCACTTTAATATGTATGCACATCTCCAAATTACTCATCTAAAATGCCCTGGGGATTATTTCGTTTTAGTTCCTTGGTTACTAATATCTTCAATACAGAATCTTCTGAATTTAGGAGGACGTATTTTTATTGTACTCTGTCTGCAATAAACTCGATGTTGTTTAAAAAAACAGTCACAGAAATTTAACTGTATAAGAAAAGAAATAAAATCTAAAATGAAATACTTAATGAAACGACGGAGTTTTAGTACTCGTTAGTTTTTCCTTGCACAAAAAACATATTGAATTACTTGATTGCGTTCGCAAGCTCCGAAGTTATAATCCGGGCTTATGACCCTATAAATTCGTCTTTTATTTTGCAATTTTATCATAAAACTGCTCTTAACGCTCTTTCCTTAAATGCGACGGGCGGCGAAGTTCTGCTTTTAGCTGCACCGTCGATTTGGTTTATGCACGGAGCTATTTCGAGCGGAACCAACATAAATAAAGAGAAAAACTGAAGCAAAAGCGCGTCACAAGGTCTCGAGCTTATAACCCATTTAATCGAAATCTCGAGCGGAAATGCGACGGCCGTGACACTTCTTCTAGGCAAAAATTTAAGCAATTTAGGGCTTCGCAGTAGTCCCTTTTTCAATTCAGATTTGTTCAAGGTGTGAAAAAGCGACGCTTCGATCCCTTCGCATACCCTTCGTAGAAACGAAGGCGATCGCTAAAGTATGCAGTATTCTAAATTATTAAATGGCTGGTTACAAATTGGAATTTAAAGCGTGAAAGGACGGTCGCCAAAAAAGATTTTAAAAACGGTAAACAAATTTCATTCACTTTAAAATTGAGTAATTAATCAAAGTATCTGGAACGTGAAGTTGAAAAATTTACTAAAACTATATTAACTGCGCATGAAGAAACATTCATAGTTAATGTCAGCAATTTCTTGAAAATTTAAATTGTAACATGTTTTACTTTATTCAAAGATTGACAGTAACAATAGATAGAATTCATGATTATGAAAAAAAATTTAAAATTGTGAATTTAAAACGTTTTTAGAATTTTTAAGGCACACCTCTTAATAAGTCAAAGTTTCCAGGATTTGCTGGAAATTATTCATTACTGAAGCACGTGTTCTCACCTAGCATTGAAGTCACCACATTTCCGTGTTGATTTTTTACGACAAGATGGCTTTTCTAATCTCTAAACTATTATTTCCATATAATGTGCACAATAATAATTAACCGAGTGACCTCCACGAACGCTTTGTGAAAAGAATCCTTCCAAGAACGAATAAATTACTTCATATTTCAATATCAAAGCAAAAGACAGCGCACTGAGATAATCTACCGGCCGTTTATTTAAAAATTTTCCCCGTGCTGCGGCGGCGGCGGCGGTGAGATTTATGTGCACTAAATCGAGCGAAGGCAACAATGTTAATAGTTTTCGATTTTCTAAAGAAACGCACAGAATTTACGTCGATTACGCCTGATTATAAGTCGTATATTATTACGGACATGACGTGAAGGTGAAGCGGGCAGGCGCAGCTATCGCAAACGAGAAACAGTAAACGTTGCTCGCCGGCTATTCTTAGAACGGCCTTATATGCGATAACCGTAATTATACGTTCGTATTGTTTGAGTAGGTGACAGGAATGTCACATTCTATAGTTAGTAACGATTTAAATAAATAATAATAGCTGCCGTAAGGTTAAGGAACCATAAATTTCGGTGACCGGAGTTCAAAATACATTCTTTTGCGATCAATTCGAGTTTCTTTTACTGGAATTTCAAGATTTTAATAACATCAGAACAAACAATATTTTAATATCAAAGATAAGAATCGCTGAAAAATTCTATTCCAAACGAACTTTAATTTTACCTAGGCATCCACTTTTTCAAATATTACAAATTTTCTTGTCATGAAGAATGTTCACGAATTTTATTTATAACTTGAATACGTATTCCATTCTTCAAACTTACCTGCTCTAATAATCCTCCTCATCTCGTCCTCTTTTCCCCCCACTTTTTATGTACTCAAAGTTATCGTCATGGTCTTCCTCATTTCCATTTATGGAGTATGGAGCGATTTCCATTTCTATGTCAAGTGTGAAATGTTTCGATAATTTGTTTTAAAAATAAAAAGCGATTACTGCATGTTTGATTTCAATAAAACACATGTTCGCTCTCGGACTTGCAGCATTAATTTGTTGACCGTAGACGCCACTGGGACCGACGGGCTATATGTTTCTGCCCACCCAAGGGCACACTAAATAGATCATCGCCACGTGTTTTAGTGTTTTCTAAAATTTAAGTACTAGTCCGGGATCGCGAAGATTAGATTCCAGTCATTTGAAAACATGTCTCGCTGTCCGTTCCGTGTTGAAACTGGCGACGTTCGCAGCGATAGAGTGATACAAACACCATAAACCAATCCATTTGACATTTCAAATTGTTTTTCGAAACCCTTATGTATAGATTGTCGCGTCAAAACTGCAAACGTGCGAGCCAAATCGGCGAGGATGTTACGTTACATTGTGAGTTTAAGCGTAATTGTAGTCAGTCCGAAAACAGACCTTTTGAAAACGTCAACTTACACACTCGAATAGGTAAAATTTATAGATGTTCGTGAGACATAAACAAGGAACATTCCCATGTAGTAAGAGAGTGCCTTTAATTTTTCTAACATCTGCAAAGGCAACGTATGAACCAAATGCCACGAACGGGATTGGCTGAGATGATTTTGAATTTTCGCTGCAAGTCCGAGGGCGGGGCCTAATTGTTTTCGTGTTAAGTAAAAAGACGCGGAGGAAGACAGATAACATTTACGCTTAGACCAAAACTGTCGAATTGAATCTTTTTAGTTTGATTCCGCAGTTTTCTTAGGCGCTTATAGTCTTTATTCAACTTTATATAACTCGGTTGTTTGTTAAATCATTTATACCGGCACGATTAAGTTCAGTGACAAAGAGTAATTAAAATAACACACGAGCGTCGCGCGCGTCGCCGGTGATTAAACAAGGAGTGTGATTAGTGCGGGAGTGTTTCACGGATTAACGCATATTGGTAATTTGCATTTATTTGTATTTCTCCATCGCATCTTTGGTGGCATAAATAGAGCATAAATTGCATTAATTCGTTGTCGAAAGAGTCAGTAAAGTCCATTATTATCATTACATTTAGAGAACTTAAATCAAACTATTTTTATTTACCTTACTGCGAGTGTTAAAACGCAGTAGTGACTTTCATGTTTAAAAGCTTTGATTGGTCAGCGTTCGTAACTTGTAGCCGAGTTCGATAATTTAGTTAATCAGCGACAATTTATCATTCCGTACATCTACTTGGGATTTTCCATACAATGTACGTTAAAAACCACCACTCTAAGGGGAATTCTCTCAAGGAAATTATAAACCAAACAATCAGTAATACATTCCTGACACTTCCTTGACCAAGGTTTTCACAACCTGTATATGTGGGAAGGTTTAACTGTTGTCTTGGTTGTGAGATTTGTTGGTAAATGATAAGCGATTGCCTCGAGACTGAAAGGTCAAAAACACCCATAGTGTAGCACCAAAAAACCAGTTGAAGGGACCTTGCGCAATAATTTAGTTGGATAGGTTTAGCCGACGAAACAACGTCGAAGAGAGAGATTTGAAAAAAGATGCCAAGGGCCACTCTCTCAAGGCGATCGGAAGTAGCTGGGAAGTTCCCTACCCATCGACCTTAAGTAATTAGGTTAATTAGAGATAGGGTACACCATCACCTCCAAAAAGAAGTCCGTGGAAAACGGGTGATTGCTTTTGATTTACCTGCAGATTGATCTCTGAAGGCGGCAGGAATCACATACTTCGCCCAAACCATCAGACTAATTCATTAATTATCTCCATTAATTAAGTACAATGTCGTCCCACAGAGACACTTTGTGCGTTGGTTTATTGAATCGAACAAGTCTTTGAATACCGGCCGAATTAAGGACGCTGTACTAAGACTCGAACACATTTGAAATTAACATAAATTATTGAGAAGTAGGAAGCAAAGTTCTCCAGTAAAACATCTGTGTAACATTCCACCACCATCGGGGAATTTTAGATCGCGCCGATAACCGAAGGCGAAACTTGTTACGCGAGTCACACTGTACTTCCTGAAATCGCAAATTATTGATTATTTGTAGTGATTTTTAAACAACAGGGTTTTTTACGCTCACGTTATCAGTTTCTACGGAAGCGGATAGCAGGAGTTTTTTGGCCATATATAAAAAAATTTATTAAAATAAATAATTATTTAAATTTAATTGTTGCGTTTCATTATCAACGTGCCAATTTCCTTGTTAGAAGCTAATTGTACTATCGCACCAAACAAAGAATCTGGGAAATCACAACGTAGGTCATTTACATTCGATAATTGTGTAATAATCATATAATATCGAAAGTAGTTTCAGGGCAGGGCGCATTCCGTAGGGTCACTCACCCAGTAATAACACCTGGGGGTTGGAACTGTTAGAGGCGAACGCCAGGCAGGTAAAAGGGCCGGCCGACCTTCTCGGTCATAAATCGTAGTTGGAAATTCCAGTGACCCGTATTTATTATTTACTTATGTAAATTACGTGTCTGTTTACTTGTCAATATTAATTAATAGCAATAATTAGTAGGGCGCGTTACAAGTGTTATATGTAATTTCCATTGCCTTTTTATTTTTCCATAGGACACCTTGTCCATTATGGTAGCCCTTTTGTCTCTGGTCACAAATCGTGGTCTTCCTTTTCTAGATGTTAATTTAAATAACCTTTCTGAATGCAAAAAGTCATCCACAAATCACCCTTCTTCAAGTTAAAGCGAAGAGAAACGTTGTTTTCCAAATGGAACTTGTTCTGGAATTTTATTGCGTATTAAACTTAAAACAGAAACTTTAGGTTTGAACATATTAAATAAGCTTTTATGTTGATAACGTGTTTAGTAAACACACGTTGAATGTTGTTTAAATAATTCATGTAACTATTCTTTCATTTATTATTAATAAATGTGTATGTTCATATTTTTCGTCCAGTTACCTCCAAATAAGCGCTGTATTTATGCAGTCCACATCCACACACCAATTTAAATATAACCAAGGCCAACATTAACAGCCTTTGGTTATTTTCAAGCGGAAAATTTTTCAACCAAATCTGCTCTCTTTATTGACACTATATTTTTTTTTGTTTTGTTTGAAATGAACTGATGTAATTGAAGTAAATTATTAGAAGTCACAGTGTACAATTTTCCGATTATATCATCGCCTACACTGGACACTCATTAGAAGTAATAAAACAGGAAAGTTAAATCTGCGACGATATCTTTATTATTTGCAAATTATGTCATCATAATAAATTTTCCTGCAATTAAAAATTTTCATTTTTGCTCATTAAAACGACGCAGTAATAAAATTTACAAACTTGTACAAATTGACTAGATTCAATGTATTCTTTTAGAAGTCTTTTTACATTATGTAAATGAAAATTCTAAAAGGCGACGTAATTATATAAAATATTCAAATACGTCAAGCGCTTTTGAAGTACCTATGTAAATCGTTCAATTTGGTTTGGTGCTTGTCAAACCTTTGATCAGCATTAATTTACTTTACGGTAAACACACTGGATGATACATCCGTTTTAGTAAAGCTGAAACTGCCTTATATAATAGCATCATTAGGTTTCAGTAGTGTAGGAGCAGATTTGCTTGCCTACAAAATTTGACGGTGCCAATATTTGTAGTACAGCCAATTTAAATTTCAAATGGTGTTCGCGATTCTGTTGACAACTGAGCGTGGGGTACATAAAGCGAAATACGCGTAAGCAATTTTATTCATCAGGTGTGCCTTCTTGAGGTCGAAATTGAAATTAGTCGTAGTCGTAATTCGCCGTCCGTAAACGTTTTTTTTTTTTATGTAGTCTGGATTTTATAGTGGTGGCTGCTTTCTTTTTACGTCGGCTTTAATCTCCCATACGTAATTGAGGGTCAGTTTCGAATTACGCCCGCGCGCCCATAAAACGCCGGGGCATTCCGAGAACGGTTTCGAATAGATTCAGGATTTTCAGAGGATGAAGGAGCTCAAAGAGCTTAAGTAAATTTGCTGAAGGATTTATTTGTTCGCTATCACGATGTTCCCATCTTCCGAAATGAAATCCGGAAGTTGGCAAAAGGAAAAGGAGAACACGGTGAAATTGAAACATTCATTTTAGGATATTCTAGAGTTATCAGAATTTAAGAAGAGTATTGGTAGCGTATCCCAGGCAACAAAGAAAAAATATGAAGGCACTCTTATTATTAGATATTCTCTGCCACCCACATACCAGAACAGTCTATCCTTTGCTATCCTTTCTAGTCGACACGAGAGCGTTCGAGCATAGTACGAAAGAAAATTTTAATGTTCATGTATGAAGTGAGTTTTGTGCTTGCTTTGTAAAAGCTTCTTCTCTGTGTAATACATTGCATTCATTAATTTTGCTCTGCGTACTGCTTGAAGCTGATTCATGTCCGGGGATAGGCGATAGAGAATTTAATAAACATCGGCACATATCAAACAATGCAATGCGTATTAAACTTCAGTACTGTTGTCAATACAACCCTGAAATAAATCATCGGGGATTAATCAGTTCTGCTCAACATTACGATCACGATTCGCGAAAGCAGTGGCACGTTCATTGTGCCAAAGTAAATATCAGTTTGTACATGTGTGGTTCACACGTCGCTAGGGAAGAGATTGTTATTTATAGGTGTCTGGCTTGTTTTTAGGACAATAGCCCCGTCTGGCTCGATGGAAAGCAAAAGGAAAACTTTTGCAATACAACTCTCTGGTGTTCTCTTTGACGTTTTCCTGCAATGTATTTATCCATCGAATTAAAACCTACAGAATTTAGGAACTGAAGAATTGAGTCTATCTATAAGAATTGTTCTATCAAAGCACGTCGTTAAAGACCATTGCAAGCAATTTAATGGAAACGTGCTTGGTTTGAAATTCGTGTCCTAAATTTTTTTAACAAAAGACAAGACGATTTTATTCCAGAAGGAGAATGAGAGCACATTTAATAATTAAACTTCCGATTAGGATGAAATGTAGGGGTTCTTAATTTTGATTGAAATTACTTTGAATGTGAAGTTAGAAAATGGAAATTATTACCGCAGGAACTCGTGCAATTCGTAATTCGAAATTGCCCCTGCATTTCACTAAACCTTTACGGCCGGCTCTTGCTTAAACGTCCTTATTGCATTAGCCGGCTAAATGCACTTTATGAGCTCCAACAATAGCTGATTAGTTAATTGAGTGCATGGAACGCAGTCAGTCAACAGGTCGCTTTAAATAGGCGTTTTCAACGAAGCGTTAAATTTAATCGGGTTTTCGTTTTTTGAATTTTTAGTGAACGCCCCCTGATGAATCGTGAAGGCATTCGCTTGCACAATCGCAATTTATTGCAGATGGTGTTGCGTGAAAATGCAGGGACACTCGTACTTCATGCGACGCCTCTCACCTATATAATTAAAAGCAATGTTAAACTTCGCCGGCAAAACACAGAGAGACGTTTAAAAGTGTTACAAGGATGCTGCAACCCCAAATCCGACGACCTTAAATGCATAAAAGAAAAAGCAGTGATTTTTTTTCTAGAAAATAGTTGCCAGTAATAAATGCTTTCGCCGAGTGGGCCATATTAATACCAGAGTAGTAGGATAATTGCTGTTATTAAATATTTACCTTCAGTGATGTCGCAAGGTTTGTGGGTCGACTCGTTCACTGTTGTTTCTTTTTTCTCTCTATTTACCTGTAACAATCTGCTATTAACAAATGTCAAGTTTGTACGTACTGTTACGCCTCGTGTTTATTTATTTATTTAAAAATGATTGCCCTCGAAATTGTGAGAAATAAGAAAGCGTGCTGAGGGTGTGGGTTTCTAAATATAAACGAATATTAATAATAAAAAAGAGCTAAGGTTACAACTACAAGAAATAATTTTGAGCAACATGAACGGTCATATAAATCTCTCGGTTAAAACTTTGCGTTTAACTTTTCCCCAATCGTCTTTGACCTTTCAGCTTCCCTAATTTGTTCCGCCCTTACTTTCTACATTAAGTTAGTTCGTTCAAAGGAAAATCGGGGGTCGATAAACTTAGATTGAACTTGCCCCCATCAAAACTTACTTAATCAAGAGTAACAAAGCTTGTAACGCCCCAAACATGCGACGACGCGTGTCTAACGAACAGCACAGGCCTAATTGTTCCATCGGCTGACTCTTAGGTCTCGTCCTGGGGGACTCCCGGAGTTAATATTCAGGAAGTAAACGTGCTTATGAGACAGTGTGTGGCTCCGGAAAAATCCCCGGAATTTAATACGACGACGGGCTTGGAAATTGATATTTTTAGATTAAAATCTTGACCCGGGTCAGTGGAGTCTTTTACGGGCGCGACATATCTGTCAGAAAAGTGTCGGGCAAGTTTTATTAAATTTTTGTAGCGTGAGAGAATTTCGTTTAGTTTGAAGTAAACAAATAAACTACATGCATACTTCATATGTTTAATAAGACTATTAGCATTAAATATATAAGCGCAAATAATAGCACTATTTTCTTTTTTTATTTGAGTCAAAAAATCAATCTTATTATCTTAGTAATTCAGTTCAATCTACTTTTATTGCTTCTATAAGGAGCATCCAAATTGGTTACCGGCGCATCCACCAAAAATGTTCTAGTATTTTTTTATGATTTACAAATTTTGATTCTCTTGATATTTTTTTTTAATTTTATTTTCAAATGACGTTCTTCATTTGAATCTTTGTAACATTAGATACCTTATTTAGCATTCTTTTGTTGTTCAAATGTAAGCAGGGCGTAAAATAATTATTACCAGTATTTGTATTTAAAAGTTTGGTGAAGCTGTAAGCAATCAATACTTCTATAAATAATTTAGGTAACGTTTTCCTGAATTATCTGCCAAATGAAAAGGTCCAGCCTACATTCGAACACCCGGTAGTCTGCGGCTGACAGCTCTCTTAATCTTTAATTGTGTAGTTTCCGGGAAATTTCGTGTTTCCAGGGAGAGCTGATATTCTTCCAGCTCGTAAAGTTCTGCCGTCCGCATTTATCATTGAAATTGCGGGAATATTTTCTCAATAAGTAATTATTATCTCGTTAGTGGTCGCATTGCAAAAATGCCGGCAGATGTTGATGTCAACTTCAATACTTCAATCCATTGACGTAGTAATGAATCATCAAATTAAATCGGTTTTAATATTACAGCGCGATTTCTTGGAAGTCGAACAAAACATCGCACAAATTAAAATTCCTATTATATTGAGAATTAATAATACTTTTAAGTAATTAAGTTCAGAAAAGTGTTTTTGTTCCGCGTTAAAAAAATAGAATTGAAAAAGAATTCCTTTGCGAAAGCTCTGAAAGCGACGGTGCAGTTTGCGCCCTCTTTGAACGATGACATTTAAAATTTATGTGGGATTCTTGCCCTGTTGAAATAAAGACTGATATCAATTCCACTTCGCGTTGGCGTCGGGTTGATGTTTTTTCCTGAGTTCTGTTATATTTAGTCACATTCTTCGCGAGCTTTCATAAGACGCCCATGCTTTCAAGACCTCTGTTAAACAAATGATTCGCAATACAGTGAAAGCTCCCATAGCGGACAGCTTTCTTAAGCGGACACCTCTCTTAGCTGGACAGTTTTTATTCTCCCATTTATGTAATTTACATCTATCTTAGGCGGACACCTCTAATGGACGGACAGTTTGCTGGTCACGGTCGGTGTCCACCTAAGAGAGCTTTCACTGTAATAGTTACTTTTTTTAAGTTCTAAAAGAATGAATATAGAATGAAGTTTTGATCCAATCAAACATCATGATTAACACAGTAAACATAAAATCACAACTGATTCACGAGCGTGATGATCCCGAAAAGTCCGTTGTTAACGACGTGCGTGAAAGAGCACGTCATTTACGGGCATCATTACTCGCAGAAAGTGAAATGACCCCGGTAACGAACGAGGCGTTGGCGTGTGTGATCTAAATTTGGACGACACAGATCTGGGCCCGCCAGCGAACGCTTTCGTTCCGGACAAATTTGCAACGCCGACGACGTTGTAACAATGCACAGATGGATTTCACGCGTGATGGAAGAAGAGGCCGTAACGAATTCGGTTTATTTCGAGTCAAGGTTCCTTGCGGTTTCCGCTTCCTTGTGATAAGTTTGCTCGTAACCCGTTCGCCCGGCCTGTTTTCGTAATGTTGCGGTTCACCTTAGTGTTCGTAAGTTGTTTTTCCCAAACCGATGCAAACAAATGAATTAACAAAGAGAGAGGAATTATTATTTTAGTAAATATTGCTTTTATAGACGACACACAATAAGGAAGTAAACGCGAAAGCAAAAGTAATAGACTGACTGATAGTAATCATCTGACAAGTTCTTCTCAATTAGGGTTCCAATCTCAAGCAGAAGAGCGTGTGCTTCATGTTTGTAATTCTTTTACAAAAACCATTTTTTTCCTTTTTTCTGCCCTACACATGTATGTACCTACTCACATGTATTCAAATCACGCAGCCAAAATCCGTGTCGATTTAGCGAACAAGAAAGATTTGAATTTCCTTCAAAAAGTGTACCTTAAACGAAGCCGGGGGGAATAAAAACATTAATCTCAGCTTTATTGGGTCCATAAATTTTCGAATATTAAACTCCGTTTCGGGCTGTGCCCCCCGCTACTTTGCCGTTTACTAGGCGGTTCTCTTGTCCGAGAGTTTAATGTTAAATGGTTGCGACTTGGAAACACTTGACTACAAGTTGAAGAGTTTCAAAGTTTTAATATTAGATGCCTTTAATTCGAATACAGCATTAGCATGATGGGGTGATTAAATATTTTTTCTAGGATTCGATTGAATTAGATTTGTTCAAAGTTAAATGTCTTCTTTAACTTCTCGCTTATTTTTATTTCCTTATACAAATTAGGTACTTCGCTTACTTTAGTTTTTAATTGCTTTAGACGTCTTTCATTTTCCCTTCGTTACTTGTCTTCATTTTCCCCGATTCTGAATCCTTTCTGTTTGAGGAAGTGGAAGATCGAATGTATTTGGACGTTTCAATTGGCAACAAGTAGAACGAGGAAGCAAATATGAACTTAAAAATAGTGACAAAATTATAAGGGTGTAGGAAGAATTAATGAAGTCCTGAAATCAACCACAACGTAATTACAAGCGAGGTCATTAATGCCAGCATTTTGTAATTATTCGATCACTTTGAAAGGATGAATAAAACAGGCGAACAATTGAAAATATCGTATGGAAACAACCAGATGGAAAATACAAAAAAAGGATTAGAAAAATGAAGATGTAGAAGAAAAGATTGGAAAGTGATTGCAAGGAAGTAGAAAGGAACCCAATGGTCACTTATCAACAACATAAAAGCCAATTTGTATCAGTGGCAGCTAACGTAATGCTCAGGGTTAAAGGCAAAAACTGTAATAACAAGTGTGGGGGCGTGCGACTCGCGAGTCAACTCCACTCTCTCAGATGGCATTATTTCCTTACTTTGATTTCTTGCCATTGCAAAGTCACATAAATTCCCGTCATTGTTTTCTGTTTTACAATCTAGTTTTCTTTTCCAATTGGAGTATTACAATCGGCTCGTTTCTCTAAATTAAATATTTTCATTTCCTTTGTCTTTCCTTTGGAAAAACCTCAGTACCTCTCGTTTAATTTAATTAAGCCGACTTTGTATATTTAATATTTATTTTTCGTCAGTAAATTTTCTCGACTGTTAACATTAAACAACAGGGTCGGCAATTTTCAGATAATGACGAATAAACAAGTCTTTTTCAAAGGGATGAAACGGCCCCCGCTTCCTTAAGAATAACAGCGCGAGCCTGGAGCTGTTTGTCTCTCCCTTCCCGTAATTAAATCGAACATCTGCCCGGCGTAAATAAATTGCTCCTTAAGAGAGAAGAGCTTAGCTCACAATCGCTACGAAAAGAGCAAGTGATTTCCTTCTCGATTTACAAAATCGCCAGACTTTACGATGCCCGCATAGTTGACGAGAAAGTCCGGAGTACAGGCTGATTTATGTAATCTAATTGGCCGGAAAGGGAAAGCACACGATTACCGGCTATTCTCTCAGTGTTCGAGGTGTAATCCTGACTAACAACGATCCTAGCGAAGATAAATCATTTGAAGTTCAAGATAGATTATCCTCGGAGTTTCGGTTTCTTGCGAAGTAAAAGTTTCCCTTTCGATAAGTTTCGAAGACGAAAGAGTCAAAAAATTAATCCGTTGGTAATAAAGTCGAGAAAAGTACTGAATTAATTACCACAATCCTCTTCAGTTATTTACCATTCCTTTCTGGAAATTTCGAATAAAGCGTAAGGCTCTTCAATTATGCAGGAAGGAAATACGTCAAGCGAAATATGCCTTTGTTTAATCAAAAAGCGCCGCAAGCGGCACGCCCCGGATTTATACCGCTCAGCTGCGTCAACATGGCAAATCGCATTTTGTTATTGTTAAATTTGAGAGCTTACATTTATCGGGAAATTTTCTGTGCATCAATTAAGCCGAGCTTTTTTTCATCGCTTTGCGGATAGAATACAAATTAGATTATCCGGGGCATAAATCACCGTCAAGTGTCAACGTGCTTTAAATAACAGATTGTATTACAAAATTTCGCTTTCGCAGCGCCTCCATACGGGATTATTTTCCTTTATTGCCCCCTTTACGAACGGGATTATGTCGCAGAGTTATGAAAGCTCTCGGTAATGAGCGACGTTACAAAGCTGCACAACATGGAGCGTTTCATATCTGCGTATTATGAGGACAATGTAGGAATTTCTGATTCGAAAATGAACAAATCATTGTATGGAAAATTCTTTTATAAATCATATAATACAAGGGTCTTCAGATTAATACTTGTTTGTTCAACAATCGTGTTTACTGCCAACCTATAATAGATGAATAAACTAAAGAAAAATGATAAGGTGATAAGAACAGGGAAACTGGTAATTATTATTGAAATTTTATGACATTTTTTTATTATCTGGATACAACATAACATAACATCCTGTTGCGGTCAAAAGAAAGCAGTTAACTCGGAGTTATACATTTTTTTATTTCAGATAGACTCGTAATTTAACATGAATAAAAACTTTTATACATTTACAACATATGATTCAAATTAACGTCTGGGAATATCCGTGATTAACATACGACACAAAAGGATCTGCCATAAACGAGCGCGCGTTTATATCATAAACATGTGCCATTTGCAAATTGGGATCTATTAATAATAATTGAGACATTGACTTTAGCAGCACAAAAGCCATTGACATTGTTGCTTTAAAAAAAAACCGCCGGCGATTATAGCACCAATTCAGCGTGCCTAGAGTCCATAAATAAAATCTCGAAGACTTTACAGCCAGACGGCCAATAAATGACAATGTAACAACGGCGCAAAATACTTGACGTGACTTCTTTGCTTTATTCCGATCGCAGGAGTGCATATTCCTGCGTTTATCGAATTGGCATCATAAACTTTAATAGGATTCGAAAGACGTGCTTCATCCGAGTCCATCAGAAAATGTTACGTACGATCAAAATTAATGATTTGGCAAAACACTATTAGAAGCAAACGATCGTAAAATGTTTTATTCCCATTTAATAAGAGTTTAAGTAACAATTAATTTTTCTCGTTTGTGAATTTACTGCATCTTAAAATACCGGATCTTCTAATCTTTTCATTTGAATTGCTTATTGATTGGAAAGATTAAAAAATTATAATTACTATCAATCAACTTTTAATTTCCAAAGTAAATATGATAGTGTTTCGTTCGTGCTTGCAGCAAGAAAATTGCCTTCATTAGAATAATCAAAAATAAACGAAAATTTATTAATCTTCAGAGTCCATTACACAAGGGCAAAAATATGAAATTACAATAAACGAGTTTAGAGAAGGAATATATAATTATCTTCTTTTTTTTCTCTAGTCTAAAGTATGATCTTAAGTTTTCTCGTTTATGAAACACGCGAAAGTTGCAAGTAATCAAAGTCAGAGAAACGTGCGATCTTAGCTTGCATACCGCGTTGTTTACTTGGCGGAAAATTTTCCACGTACCCGGTTATTTGCGTACCGCATTTAAAATTGCACAACGTCCTAGTTATTGCAGACATGAACGAAACATAACGCAGTTTTGTGTTCGATAAAAAAATTTATATATCGAAAGTAGCTCAGATATTTCTACCTCGTAAATTTGCAGCTTTCAATTTCGAAACGCCGTCGGGGAAAATCGTTGGCCATCACACTCCAACCACGACGAATTTAATTCCCTTATTTACTAGTCAGTACTCGTCCAGCTGAAGCATTAACTCAATTAATTTTATGAAACTAGTGTACGCTAAACTAAAAATAACGACGTAAATTGATAGAAATTAAGAAGTTAACGAGTTACTGTGTTTGTTGCTGCTCGCTGACTGTTTAACTTGTCCGGATCATTGTGCCACTCTTTAATTAATCCGGTCTTCTCTGAGCGATGTCCATTTCAATTTAACAGTCGGAGGCGGCCGATTATTACTGCGTCACCGAATTTTCAGAATTCTGTATTTAATCACGCATCCCGCCTCTTCACTTCCACTTATTTATTCTCCAATTACACGCAAGTTAGGAACTACATGCACTTTAGTACAAGTAGAAACTGCCTCCAGAAGTTTGCAGGTGTTGTACGTAACATACGATTACGTATCCTTGCTTTTATCACCCTACAGAAAACGCAGAACCTATTAACTATTATGATAATTTGCGTGCCGTGTTGCGCAAAATGTTTTAATAATATTGCTGCAAGTGCAATTAAATTTTATGTTTAGGTGCTAATAAAGACTTTATTAAACTTGATAAAACCTCATTGTCTTATTTAAATGAAGGCTAATTTTAATGATGCTTATGGTTACATTTGTTATCGTTAGAAATGAAACCCCTTTATTAATAAGTTATTGCATGAAAGGACGTTTTGTAGGAAAAAAAAGGTAATTAAAGATTGAATAATAATCTATCTCGTAGTTATTAAAGGCTATACGCGATCGTAGATGACTGAGGATATTTGAAGCTTTGAACAAATCGCCTTTATTTGATATATGAATACAAAACTATAATATGTAGAGAATAGAGTTCCGTGAAATGTTTTTAAAGAGGAAATAATTAAATTATTTTGACTCGATCGAATTCGTAACAATATTCAATTCCAATAGTTGAATTAGTTCTGTTTAATGTATGTATGTAAAACAACAAATATTGCGAGTATATTTTACTTTGTGAGAAACAAACATTAATTATGGGTTATTAAATTACTGCTGAGTGTATAGATAATAATATTAATAATAATAATAGGCGTAGATACTAATATGTACTGATAGACAAGGCGTATAAAAACGTTAAACTTGAATAAATATGATAAAATAAATCAGTTTTTATTCATTAGTAATGTAATTTATTTAAATACTCTAAAATGTAAAAACAATTTATCTTACTTGAGCAAAACATAATTCATTTAACACAACCATAAATTGTTCCTCCCTTCTAAAATACAGACTGAAATATCAGAGTTTTGGAGCAGGGCAGAAACATTTAGAAATACGAAATAGTAAATAACAAACTACTAAATGAAATTATCATTTTTTAATCTCAGTTCAGTTTCCTCCTTCATGAAATTTTCGACGTGGAATTGGAAATCCTAGTTTTCCTCCGCTTCCAGTCGAACCCGAATTAGCCTACTGATTGACTTCGGTCGTAAATTTCCAAAAAAAGAACAAAAAAAGGATCGCCGATTACACTCATCCACGATTAAATTTGTTGTGCCCCCAAACATTTTTGCATAAAATCGCGACCGATTTATATCGGCTTTCGCAATCACGGCCAAGCCGACAATCGACTTTTATTTGCGGCCGACCATAAACGGCGGTAATTTAATTAGACTTTTCCCTCGGTCACGCACAATGTCGAATAAAATTTTATGCCACTTAATTGCGTTCGTTTTGCTGACGGTTATGCAACTTTACGACCGCACGAAAACAAAGAGTGCACGCCCGTTAATGGACCACGTTTTCAAAATGTAGACGGTTCTTCGTTGGTCGGTTGCATTCTTCAACAGTATGTTTATGTTTCCCAATAAGTACGAGCAAAGGCCCATCCTTCGTTTTAGTTTCTGAAAATTGTATTTAATGAGATGGATAATTCGACCTCCTGCGAAAAGAAAAAAAAAGAATCGATTCTGATTATATTATTAAATCATGCCAATTGAATAAATTCATGATTCAACAACACGATACAGTCAATAAATCACATTAACGGTAATTTTATTTATCGATTATTGAAATAAATTACGTCGACGGACATAAATAGATTAGTGATATTGATATGACGGTGCGATACTCGATTACATCTGACCTCGACCTCGTTCGGGTCAAGAGGGATACTATACAACATTTATTTACGTTTCAACTGTATTGGATTTATTTCACTCTGTCGATCCAACAGCTATTTTATAGTTCATTTGAGGCACCTAACACATGCGGAGAGATATAAATAACACTTCCTGGTGCTTTCAGTGTGCCATAAATCAAGCCGATGAATTCGCATTGCAATGGCAAGGGATTAAAGGATATTAAGAATAATGTGATTTGTGCAGCGAGTTCTATGGTGATTATGTAAAATCGATCATATTTCATTTTGGAAAGAGTTACAACAAAAAGCAATGTGTTATTTAATTTCTGTGTTTTAGTTTCCAGTTTTAGATGGTAATATCTGAAGTAGTATTTACAGATATCCAAGCAAATTTCAACGGTTTTGTAATTACCGAAATATTTATCAAAGAGTTAGGATACATCAAAGGCTTAATACCTGCAGCAGGTTTTCCGTTTTCGCTTCCCAAAGTGGAACTCTTGAAAGGATGATTTCCAAAGGCACCGTTTGCTTTTACGTCGATGTCGAACGGAACGAGCAAATAAAAGCTTAGTTATGGCAGGATGCCGTCTCTCTTTGGTTAACACACAGTGAGTTGTAAAGCAAACAGTGCAATTTACGACGTAATTGAAGCCCTGACGTTGCGGGCAGGCTCTCCATAAGCCGAGCGAATTACCAGAGTTATTATGCAAGAATTATAATCATTCAGCGCTGAAATAAAACCGCACGCAAATTAAGCTCGGCTCTAATGCGGTGCGTGTTCGAATGAATCGCCGATTAAACGCTTCGTTATGTGCTTATTACGGCGAACGCTGTTTGTGTGGCTTAAATTATTTTGCTACCGCTCGAATTTAAAACCTTGAAGAACTAACGCTCACATTTACTTTAAATCGTTTTGGTCATCTTCTTGATTCCTCGGAGGTAGTAGTTGAAGGACACGTTGTTACAGATATTCAGAAAAAAAACGCTGTTTTAGTCCAGGTACCATCGAGCTTCTCGATAATCTCGATAGTCCTCCACAGTGTGTAACAAGCAGAGATTTTTTGGGTGTGGCCTCATTTCACTTAATTATTAATTGTTAATTGACAGTCCATGAAAGCTCTACCCAAAAAAATACCCGCACATAAACAGTTTACAATAATAGTTTTATGGCAGATTATTTTTAGCACAAGCCATGACATTTGGCAACTCAATTTTGCGCTTCATAACCGCAGAATCCGGGTTCCTTCCTCTTCATTCGCGTCTACGTTTCGTGTGAGGCGGGGGAGTCGACGCAGAAAATTGAATGTCCCAAAATGAATTTCTCTTTTCCTTTGGATTCGAGAAGCTTACGCTCCAAAAGCCAAATTGTTTTAGGCAAGAACGCCTTCGCATGAGTTGCCCCCCTTTTTTTGTATTTATCGCGTCCACAAAGAAGACTTGTCTCGTAAGAAGAGTACATACTTCGGATTTTACTTCCAGCGTGAAACTTGTCGCACTTACATGAATTATTCACGAGCACGCCTGTAATGTGTGTTTGCTTTCATGTACGATATCGCGCCGCACCAATAAGAAGTGTCTTGGCGTACGTCGAGGACTTTATGTAGATAAGACGTCAAATAACGCGCAGGAGTGATAAAAAAAGACTCGTTCTTTTTATCTCTGCGATTCGCAAACGCCTCGTCCAGACAAAGCTCCGGTAATGGAAATGCGCATCATCTGAAAATTGCATGAGAAAATCGACGTGTCTTTTGATATAAGGTCGTCCCCAGAGAAATCGTACCTTTGCCAAAAGATTTTCTTCTTGCAAGAAATAAAAAGCACTGTGGTCGATGCAATCTAATTCTGCGAAAGCTTCTTCGAAGGTTACAAGAGGAAAATACATTTTTTAAATCTCAATGTGCAATTTTAAAAAGTCCTTGGATAAATCAGCAATACTTTCTTTCAGTTTAGACGTTTCGAAAACTTTATTTATGTATGTATAAGGAGAAACTGAAGATAATTTTTTTTTAAATAAAATTTGAATTGCAAATGTTTTGAAATGTTACAAACACGAACTGCAAATGATACAATACGAAACGTGCCGTAAAAGAATACTCAAATTAAACGACGTTCCTAATCATGTAGTAAATTTGTTTGAATTATCTACAAAGTGAAATTTCACGTTTGCTACTAATATCCTGTGCCATCGGTTTCCCAAAGCGACGATGTTTGCCGGTTTCCTCTCGAGCAGTAATTGCAGTATTACGCACCGGCAGCGAACAGACGTCGAGGATAATTATATGGCAGAGGAGTCTTCCATAAAAGGGATATTCAGGACGTGATTAAAGGGTGCTTTATAGCTGCGAATCTAATTTCCACGGATGCAATTAAACGTAGTAATATCTGCGCGTAGCGTTGTTGCTGACGTACTACTACCTGTTTACGTACTACTAATTTAATTCGCGATGTTAATGTCCATTTTATTACCTGCGCGTTGGGTCAAACTCCTGAGATATGGAAAAAGTTCTCAGTAGTACCCATGTTATTTACGTCGGCTTACGGATTCTCTGGTATTAAAATTTTACAATCTTGCACGGCTTTAATTCTTTAAAACGAAGTAAACGTCGAGATAAGTACAGTTGTTGGAATTAGTTAATGCGGCTACGAAAAGATTAGAATGATAAGAAATGTGTATTCGGTATTTTGCTTTGAATTTTGCATCTTGTTTATTAGGTACTTATTTATTAGATCCGCAAGCATAGTAACTTTATCAGCAAAGTAAAAAAGGAAAATTAATGGACCCAGCATAGACTCCTGCGTCAGTCATAATTTATCGTAACTTATCGAGTTTAAGACGAATTAAATTTATTGTTAAGGAATGAAATATCTAAGCGCTCAAACGTTCGAATTAGTTTCTTTAGTTATAAAATTAAATAAATTAAATAAAATTATGAAACCCATATTTCTTGCTTTTAAAATTTGAAGCAAACATTGATTGCATGACATTTTTTGCCTTTGACTTGTTTATCTCCTATCTTAGAGACGTATTACACTATGATTCAATTCAATTTCAATTTCCAGTAAAATACAATACAATACTTTTGACTTGACCCCGCCACTTGACTGAGGAATATTACGTAAAGGCGCATTTCCACGAGATAAATTGGCAAATGTTCCCAAAGTCAACTGAATCGGTTTGCTTGTAAAATTTGTTACGAAGTGAGTGAGAAGTGCCAACTCAACCAATCAGGATTCCCTGTGGTAGCTTATCTCTCTCACTTTGTAACAAAAATGTTATCAAACTTAACAAGTGTAAAACAGCCTTTAAGGTGAAGATGTTTCCAATCCTTCCAGTGGCTAGAAGTTTTTATCTTTTTTTTAATTTTCCAAACTACGTTTGGTTCAAAAAATTTCTGATGTGACATATTTAAAATTTCTATGTAGATTTATGTACATATTTTTCATGTGAAAAATATCGCCTTTTAAAATTCGTAATAAAAATGGGGACTTAGATGTTTCGTCGGCGGCTTTAACGTTCATCCAATTGTCGTTCACCTAAATGTCGTTCACCCAAATGTCGCATTCAACCAATTGTCGTTCACTCAACTGTTGTTCACCCAAATTTCGTTCACCCAAATGTCCTTCACCTAAATGTCGTTCACCGAAATGTCGGTCACCCAAATGTCGCATTCACCCAATTGTCGTTCACCCAAATGTCTTATTCACCTATTTGTCGCTTTCACCCAAATGACTTCACCCATTTGTCGTTCACCCATTTGTCATTCACCCAAATGTCATAGACCTCTTTGTGGGTCCTTGTACATCAGATCGATCTCTTTTTTACACTCTGTTGTTTATTTTTCTATGAATTGTCATTTTTCCCCGTTTCCGGTCTAACTTTGTTCCCTGTTTTGGTCGATTCTTCAAGGTCATGTCCGATTCCACCCTCGCTTGTGTGGGATTAATTCAAGGACAAGGACTTTTCTTCCTGAAGGCAACTAAATCTTATAATGTGACTTCAGAACTTCGCTTATCCAACACCTAGAGAATTTTCTATACGGGATAACTCTTCAAAAAATTATATATAAGGCGTTTAATTGTTAAATTTGAATGAGTTTCAATTTTTTTCAGTTGAGAGTAGAGATAATCGCAACGCAATTTACGATAAAGAAATTAATTAAACCAAGCAAGAAAATAATGTTTAATGCAAAAGGTAGATAGACTGGGGAATGACTGTTTTCTATTATTTAAACTGCTTCTTTCTATGTATTTTTTTATACGCTGTATAATCCTGCAGTTTGCCTTGCGTCTCATTTGGTGGTTATTGTAACAGTGCGTGGGGTGAAATTCTTTGAAGATAACAAGATGCTCAGCAATTTTTTCCTTGCCGTCTTCGTGAGAATGAATTTGCACCTATCATCCGGATGGTGCGCCCTAGTTTGCGTCTTCACGAAACCGTCGCGCTGACAGATCCTCGAAATAATGAGATGACGGTGTCCTCCAGTGCCACACCTATCTCCTTCACCGACGCTAATGATGAGGCCGTGCCGAGAGCGGAATTTTCAATATGCCAAGGCATTACTTTTTGGCTTTAATATCTTCACCTCTTTTTTCATTTCGTATTACCTCCCTCCCTCCCTCCTCCACAACGTTTTATTAATTTTCAGCGACTGGAATGAGAGAAACTGTGCTTCTGTTGTGGGTAAGATTTATCACTTGGAGGTTTTCGCCAAAATTGTAACAACGGAACGAATTCCGACTACAGTCAGGAATTTCGTTATATTTGCACCAGCGGCGGCGAGATCCTTCTGTGGCGAGGTCTTTGAGATCGCATTAGAATTTGCAAATCCTTGGAGACCGAGCAAGCGCGTGGGTTACACAGTCCGACTCTATTAAATTTGTATTAGCCGGGAAGCGCGCTTCACAAGCTTGTTTGCTCGTTATGTCGAGTAACGGCGCTAAGTGCAATAAGGACACACGCTAAAGTGCTCGAAGAAAATTAAATTCCCATTAATATATACACACAGGATGAGGGAGGTGACACAAAATTACTTTTCTTTCTTGTCCCCGACGATGAATATTTCGAATTGAATTAAATTTTTTATTGTTCTGTGGATGGAGTGTAGATAAATATTAAATTCCGTTTTACTTTCTCTTTCCTATGGACAGTAAAGGAACATGAAGAAGACGTCAGAATGTTTCTTAAGAAAGACATAATCTGATGTAAAAACTCTCGGAAATTCAATCCAATTTTATCTGCAAGTTTCGAGAAGAAGTCTGGCGTGCTGTCACAAGTGGTAAAAATTCAGATGAAATCCACAAGCGCCGCTTGTAACGTTCTGATCACGTCAAGGAAGTCGACACTGACGTCCGAATCGATAATTCTTTGAACAGGTCCCCTCCCGGGCCGCGCTTCATTCCCGTTGAAGTTTCCAGATATTGTCTTTTAATATAACGCCTCTTCTTATCGGCAAACTTTTGCGTCCGCGTTTCGTTATTGGATCCGATCGCGGCGATGTAAAATTGCGTCGGAATGAAATTATTTTAAGGAGGCATTTCCCGAACGGTTTATTAAATGTGAGTTTAATCAGATCCGAAGTTATGTCCAGATTCAGACATTCTTTGTCATTTATTAGATCGACCGGGAAAGCTCTCGAGCTTTATTTACAATTCAATCTAATCTGATCTTACACTCATTACATACGTGTATTCCAGGAAATTTTTTGCCTCAGATTTCTTGGGATACCCCGTATATGTACAATTAATTATAAATACTACTTTTAATTTTATAAATTCTAAATTTGTAAAGGGTTTGTAAAGGAATTTTATATATTTTTTATTGTATAAATCCTATACTTGAATTTCAATGAACTGTTTATTTTAAGCTCGAGTAAAAATTGTACGTTTTAATAAAAATTGAATTGTATGGCTGAACTCTTTCAATAAAGTAAAGCACACTCAGTTCGTGAATGTTTTTAATTAACGTTCAGTTTTGAAACGCTCTTTGTTGATATCCCAGTTTTGAATTTATTCCGGATCTAGTTGAATCAGCCCGGTTTTATTTTTCGATTTCTTCAAATGTAAATGTACACGAAATCAAACAGAACAACCAATTGGGAATATGGAAAAAGTTCTTAATTACGTTGATGACGAAACTTAAATTGCTTTCATTTAGTTATTTTATTGGTAGTGCTACATTTCTCGTTTAGTTATTTGGCAGAGTAATTAATGCTCGTGGGCGAAATTACTCCCCAACGTTATTTAATTCATTTTTATATGTGCGGGAGCTTTCGAATGGAATGATGCAAAATGAAAATAATTTCCAACTAATAGATTGCATAGGTTTTGTTCAAATACATATTTCGGTGAATTTCTGTAAATGTTGCATTAATAATAACGAGGATTTACAAATTATATGGCCCAAATGATAAAATTTATTCGAATGTGCAGATGATTATCCGTTCTCATTAATAAATAATAAATATTTAGTTCTGGTTCTTATTTAGTTCTATTTATATATAAAACTGAGAATGTTCTTGACATAAGTTAATGGAATCAGTAGTATCAAAAAAGAAAAAAGAAAATTGATAATTTAGAAGTTCAGTTTCGTTTTTTGTTTCTGTTTTTTTTTTCTTAATTAATTTCAAAAGTCATTTGCCTTTTCATTTCATTTACCTTGGTGCTAGACACACCAAATTATTATTCAGCTCGTGTTCTCCCTTTAAAGTCTATCCAATTAAGAATCGAAAGGCACGTTCACGTCCAACCCCCTGAGAGAAAAGATCGCTCAGATAATTTCACGGGCGTCGATTTCGATCGGTTGCTGTTTTAAATATCTGAGGCCAACTGCGAAGCCGACGATTCATCAAACTGAAAACGCCGAAGAAGTGCTCTCGCGATATTTATGTAACTAACGTCTCGGCTCGTTTAAAACTGTCTTGTTCCCTGAGCCTGAGATATTTCGCGAGCAAGGACTTTTTATCGCGAGTTACGGCCGCACCGTTCTAAAGCGATTCTCTTTTCGTTCTTTGAATGAGATTTTTTTTTAACTTTTCTTTTCGTTCAAACCCGAAGGGAATTTGGAATGAAAAAGCACAGGAAAATCGAGTTTGGATACAAATCTGAAATGTACTGCTTAAAAATTGAAAGTATTTATGTTTTCATTTTACTTTTTAAGAGAAAATAGAAACTACCAGGAAATATTCTTGCAATGAATTTATTTTCTTTTTTCTGCGAATACGAAATGTTCTTTCCCCTGCATTCGATTTCCCAGATTTTTTTTTAGATGACCTGTGCCCGATTCAATTTCTCTGCTCCTGCCGTTTCTGCGAGACCCTAATCAACAAGTGTTTCGTGCGCCGCAGCGGCTTGTCTTTTTCTTGTTTCATCTTGTAATGTCAACATTTCAAGGATTTGTTCATTCAGGATTGCCTGTCCTTACGTTAAGAGGAACGTCAGTTGTGTTATAAATAACACAACGAATAAATCTTTTTCGAAAACATTTAGCTGGATTATCTAAATTGTTTTCGCAAGGAAACTTTTGCTGTTTATACATTCTGTACATATATCAATCTTATAACGAAATTATTCAGTTGAATAATAGTGTATTTATTTTCTAGCAAAACAATATCTTTTATTATACAGAAATAAGTTCAAGTTCGTTTATAATTTGCCCATACTTTTTATGCGACCCCGATTCACAAGGGAAAGATTTTTGTTTACAATACATTTTATTTTCTTTTGCTGAAATCGTTTTCTCTTTAGAATATATCCAGTGCCACAGTAGACGTACAGTTAAAAAACGTTAAATACATTTTAACTTTTAAATGAATTAAGCTGCACCCTTCGCGCTTATTCTATCGTTGAAATCTCTTTGCACTCACGTAAAATTTAAATCTGGGGAAAGGTAAATAAATATATTTTATGTGTACTTTTGCTTGTGTGAGAACGAATCAAATATAATTTAACAAAAAAAAGTTTTCTTTTCAGTAATTACAATGTGTGATAAGTAGAGGTCATTTTTTCTTCTTTATCAAAATTCCCCCTCTGTACAGAGGGGAATTTTTCTTATTGTTTTTTTTTTTTCAAAACAATTTACTTGATGCTTCTGATTCTCAAATGAAAGGATATGAAATAAAGCTATAAATTATCATCCCTTCGTCAACTATAGAGACGCCGCCTCGCATAATAAATTGAACTACGTCTGTGCTTAACTAAAATAATGGTCTGATGACGTGCACACGTCTTCAACCTATTATAATAGCACTTGGTTGGCATGCGTTTTTCTTTTTGTTTAATTTTGTGTTGGTTTCTCGTTAATTCCTAATAATGAAAGTAAGCTGGCAAATACTTGTGCATTCCGAATAATTGGGAAAGAACACATAAAAATGCCTGCGCGGTATTCATTCAGAAACATACGCGTTGTCATATAAATCCAGTCTATAAATAGAAATTCCTATCCGGTTATTTATAGAATTAAAAATATAAAAATGCAAACCGGTATATCGGGGTGTGCGTTCGCATTGAGCAAGTACAGAGATCACCGAGTTGTGTTCCATAAATAGAACCCGCAGATTCCGTCGTGCCGTGATGGTGTTTACTTTGACCTGCCAATTTTTAGCCTCGCTTTAACGTTAATTAACCATTTGCAGGACTTCATTGGAAAGCAATCATCAGCAAATTCTGAAAGGATTAAAGATAGTCAATGTTTTACTCTTTTGCAACTTAACAAGTTACTTATTTCCTCTGTGCATTTTTCTGTCAAAAACTACTTTTCTTATTTCTGTCTAATTTTACGCCCTCCTTCAGATGCTGTCACTGATGTTCCGTGTTTTTCCAATTACAGATTATATCCAAAGACCAAAACCTCGAAGGTGGTGGTTTTCAATTTCTTACACTAACGCCCAATTAAGGCCAAAATTCTTCCAGGGAGTTTTGTTAATAATTTTAAACAGGCAACTAACTTTTGGTAACTTTATTTTCTGCTCAAAATCAAGTTTAATCCTGAAACTGTCATAATCGACCCACCTTCTAGACTTATTTTTTTTTTAATAAATAAGTTTGTATCTACCCCGTACCTACATATCGGTTTTATGTTGTGATTTGTTATCTAATTTCTGTTTTCTTTTTCAGGTAAGCCAACGATGTACTCATTCCTCCTACGTTGCTTCGAAAGTCACGTAAGATCTTCAATAAATCAATCAATTTATTTATTTCCTCAGACTACAAGCATAGTCATAATAACTAACCTAAAACACATTAAAAAAATATTTAAAAATGTAATCATACAATAATGATAATTTAGTCACAAAATTTAGTCAATGTCAAAAATCTATTGAATCAAGCTGAAACGTGAGCCAAAAGGCAGATATATGATTATAAATTTGAGCAAATTGAAAAAAATTCACTGATTGAGTAAATACTTTTTTGGAGAAGAAGTTTTTTTAACTTTGATACGAAATGTAGTATGGGAGCTGATACCTCTAATGTCTTCTGGCAAACAGTTAAAAAGTTTTATAGGCATAACGTGAGCACTTTTAAATGACATAGACAACCTATGTTGAGGAACCTCTGCTTTAAGTTTATGACGTAGATTATAAGCTAAACTTCTGTTATCTAACCATTGAAATTTTTCTCTATGATAGTGAACATAAGAAACACAACATAATATGTAAAGTGATATTACAGTTAAAATACTTAGCTCAGAAAATAAACTTCTACAAGAAAATTGAGGATTTTTAAAAGTCATTTTTCGAATAATTCTCTTTTGAGCTAATAATACGTCATTAATGCTGCTGCAGTTCCCCCAACAAACAATGCCGTAATTCAGTAAAGAATGGACATGTGAGAAATAATACATTCTGAGAAGTTTCAAATCTAAGTTGATGCGCAGTTGACGAATTACAAAACAGGCAGTTGATAGTTTATTTAATAAATTATCAACATGGTCGCCCCAACTTAAATGCGAGTCGAGATACAAACCCAAGAACTTAGTAGTGTCCAAATGAGGAACATTTACAGAATTTGATTTGATTAAGAGACTTGATTGACGTGATTTAGATGAATAAGTCATAATTTTTGTTTTCGCACTATTTAAAAGAAGACCGTTTTTTGCACAATAGCTCTCCATATTTCTTACTGCATCAGTAACTTTTACTGCTAGATTTTCAAAAGAAGTAGAACTCACAGCAGCAGATGTGTCATCGGCAAATAACGTTACATGAGAATCATCTAAACTTATATCATTGATAAAAACAAGAAATAACAAAGGGCCTAATATGCTACCTTGAGGGACACCTATATTGATTTTAACGAAATCAGAAAAGTAAGCTTTATTATCGTGTTTAACTAAGACGCGTTGGTACCTGTTTTGAAGATAAGTACTTAGCCAGTCAAGAGCAGGGCCTCTAACACCATGCATTTGAAGTTTGCGCAATAATAAATTATGATCAACGACATCGAAAGCACGAGTAAGATCAAAGAAAATACAGGCGACTTGATTTTTCTCTTCAAGATTTTTGATGATGAAGTTATACAGCGAAAGAATAACATCTAAGGTATTACAGTTTTTCCTAAAACCAAACTGTTGCTCTTTTAAAATGGCTTTAGTAGACCGATAGTTCATTAATCTAAGATAAAATGCCTTTTCGTAGATCTTGGCAAAAACTGATAATAAAGCAATGGGTCTGTAATCAGATAAATTCAATTTATTTTTACCTTTCGGAATGGGAACGATAGTCGCAATTTTTAATCTTTCTGGAAAATTTCCTTCAGCGAGAGAAGCATTAACTAATTCAAGTAACGGTGAACAAATATTTTTAGCATGAGACATGATGGAACACGGTATATTATCATAGGCAACTGAGCTTTTAGCCGAAGTAGTACTTAGGATTTGTCTTATTTCCGCTACTGAAATTGGATATAGAAACATTGAGGAGTTGCTTTGATCATAAAAGTTAGGTGCGCATATAGTTTGTTTATTTTTAAGCAGGTCATTTACTGAATTAACGAAATATTCATTAAAAGCTTGTGCTTTATGATTAGAATTTTTTATGTGGGTATTACTATTAGGATGCACTAAAGTTTCGGGTAACTTATTTTCTGTTGAGACAGTACACTGCTTAATAATCTTCCAAGCAGTTTTTGAAAAATTATTTGAGTTGGCAAATAAATCACGAAAATAACTTTTTTTTGCTTGATTTATGACTGATTAATTCATTAATTTGTAACATTCATACAGATATTCATTATTAGTACTTTTATATGCTTTGTAAATATCACGTAAAAGTCATGCACGGTTTATAGATACCGATGTCACCCACGGTTTAGATTTCTGAATACTATTGTGGTTATTTTTTCTACTGCGCTTGAACGGAAAAGTTTCTTCAAAAATTTGAATAAAAATATCATGGAATAATTCGAATTTAGAATTACTGTCAAGAAATTGAGGATACACAAAAGACCAGTCTTGTAACGAAAGCAATTTGTTGAATGTTTCAATAGATTTCTGACATTTAAAGTTACGAAAGAGTAAGACACCATGTTGATTGGGGACAGTACACGCAGCTAAAAAACTTACACATTGCATAAAATGATCAGAGAGATCAGAAAAAATTGAGTTTGGAATTAACAAATTGTCGCTAAGTTAGAGAAGATATTATCAAGTGTCTTACCATTGGTACCCGCCATTCTTGTAAGATCGCTAATACATTTTACTAAACCGTAAGCTTTAAATATATGACAAATTTCATCAGCAATTCCTGACAAACTAAAATCAACATTAAAATCATCGCATACAAATGCAGGACAGTTATTTAAATTTGTTTAAAAAAATGTCATCGACAATGATTTTAGCTAGTGCACCTTCAAAAATTTTATCAGAGCAAAGTGACAATTGCACTGGAACTGATTTAAATTCGATATCTTCACGAACTAATATGGCAACGCCGCCACCACGGTATTCTTCTCTGCAGTAATAGGCAGCAATTTTGTAGGAGCATATTCATCTTAACATTTTTATTGTGGAAAAAATGTAGCACCCCGCTAAACATTTCCTAAATGATTTACATAAATAATTTAAGAAAAAATATAGATTAGTTCAGTTAAATAAACTAGAAGATGGTTGTGATTTTATTCGTTCCTCCGGGGAGAGATTTAAGACTACAAACTATCTGCGTTCTGTTAATGACTTCAACTATATTATACAGACTTTGAAACAAAATGCTCTATTTCCCGACTTTAAATTGCAATTTCAGACTTGGATGCCGCTGTTGCATTGCTGCTTTTAATAAGTTCTACATTCTTATATGAAGCAAAGTACATAAGCTGTGACATTGCAACTTAGCGAAAAGATACCTCGTTTTAGTAAACAAAACATGATTTTAAAACTTCTATCATTTATAAGTAGAGGCCGGATTTTAAGTCTGTTTAGTTCTTAAGGTTTTAAAGAAATCTCTTAGTTTAATTAGAAATAGAATGAAATGATTCGAAAGGGTCGAAACGAAGAGATATCTAGAGAACTAAGCAAAGACATTTCACCTAAAATCCGGCCCCTATTTATAAGCAATTGAACGCAAATTAATTAATCGCGCATTCGTGTTGTTTTAAAAGTTTTAAATTCAATTTAAATTTTTTCGAACTCAATCTTTCCACAACATTGCTGGTGTTCGACGTGCGACGTAGAAAAGAAAGGAACTCATTTAAAATAGTTTTGTATTTTAAATTGCACTTTAACAATCAAACTTTTCTCGTGGATTTTATATGCTTGCCCCCCCCCCCCCCCTTCTTTAGCCTGCCAGAGTAAAAAAAAATGCGTTTTAAAATCAATTCTAAATCAATTTAAACCAAACCGAAAGTTAATCACAGGAGCTGATGAGATGGTCGAAGCATACATTTTATTTATAAACTCGTGCAGGCGAAGCACATCCTGAAAGCATCCTGCACCTGACGTTTATTTCAACGACTGTTCTGTCAGAGGCATTAAGCAGAAATCGATTTGCAAATTGCGTGCGCAAATTGGCAGCTTGCTTGCACTTGACATTTGCGCCGCCCCTTGTCGTAAAAAATAATTTCACTCAAAATCCGATTTTTCCTCTTAATTTGTGTTAAGAGAAAAGACCGATCCGAGAGTGCTTTAATATTAATAATACGTTCTGTTAATTGACAGTAACAAATATAAACAGCTTCTCAAGATAATTACCATGATGAGCTTTTGAGTTAAACTTCGTACCTTGGGGGAGTCGGTTGGGTTGTAATAATAGCAAGGAGTTTTAGACTACAAGCAGGTGTTGATTCCCCAAAGTTTCATGACGGCACGTCTTAATCAAGCCTTTATTGTTATGGAGAATATGTGCCTTGCCAATTAATCCCGAGTGTCACGCGAAAGTTTACAGTTTACAGCTCCGGCTATTGGAAACATTTACGTAACATTACGACATTCGAGTTGATGAAAGCACTATAAACTTCTCTCGTACTTCTGAAATTTTATATCGGCTCTATATACTAGAAACATGTGTGGCTTGCTGCAGCAACTTTCGAGTTTAAAACTAAACATGGAATTGTCTCTAATTTTTTTTTGTTCTTGTGGAGTAACGATTTTTCGAAAGCAAATTTGAAACTGATTTAGTACAATACAAGACGTTTTGCGTGCAAATTAACTATGAGATGGGGTGGCTGAAATGTTGGTCTCTTGTTAATAGCATTAGGAAACACATTCTCTGCTAAGTGTTCCACTAATACCCCGCAGTAATCACATTAGGAGATGACTAATAACTGAACCACCATCACGGCGTTAACTCAATCATAAAGTCTAATCTGTACGTACGAAGGTAATTTATTGAGGAGAAATTCAGAACAGTTTCTGATTTGATTTCAACTAGAGTAGCAATTTTTTTTTAGTGCGGTTCTTGCTCATAATGTTATAAACATGGAAAATAAAACAACTTTAGATCGAGCAAATGTATATTAAGCACTGACTATTTGCTCGATCTAGAAAATTTCTCTATTTTGGGATACTGTGAGAATTTATGTGCAATTTATGTCGGTTGCTGAATAGTGAAAGTTACTGTGCTAGGGACACAAGAGAATGTCCAAATTGTGAAATGGGATTACAATGCTTTTTACTGTATTTCATAGTGCTCGCCCTGAAGGTCGTTTTAGATTTGCTTTAATTTTCACTATAAAAATTTAGAACAAGAAATTTTTGAGCTGCAGTTACTATTTGGGGACAGAACATGTTCTATTTTCCCAGATAGTATTTAATTCAATTTAAACCTGGAAAGGAGAATCATTGAGAAAGGAGTAAAATTAATAGCAAACGATAGTAAACATAAAACTATATTATCGTACGTATAATGTGAGTATATTCGGAATAGCATTAGTGATATCGCATATGTATATGCAGAGTGTTACGGCCTGTATTCACAAAGCCGACAATCTCTTACGACTAACGTTTACTAACCTTTCCTCGCTTCAGGTTGCGCTTGCCGAGGACGGCCGAAGGAGCACGTACAAATATAAATACTTCTCGCTTGTGAGGAGGCCTTACGAAAGGGCGACTTAAGGACGATATTTCTAAAATCGATCCTCGACTGAGCTCGGCCAAAGTCGAAATCGTTGAGGCGACGCTTGGGTGTATTCTGTGTTAACAAAGTGGAACGCTACAATGTTGTTTACTAACTCGAAATTAAATTAGAGTAAAAAGCAGAGGAAAAGTGGTGAGTAAAATTTATTGCGCAGATAAGCAATCTCTTTTACAGAACGCAATATATCAAACCTACTTATTCTCGATTATTTTTATGTAAGTATTATGTAATTCTCAAAATTCTCATTTAATGACATTTAGGCCCGGTCTATTCATCTCTCAGTAAAGTGCCAAGTTATTACTTGACAGATTAGCGCAAAACATTTGCCTATCTTTAATCTATCCAGTGTCTTGCTGGCCACTTACTGAGAGATGAATAGACCGGGCCTTAACCTAAATTTCTTAGTGATGAGGTGAAATTTTAGATGGAAGTTAAAAGAAAAACACCTTTCACTCCGAGGGAAAAGGCATTTTTCTTCACGTTGGTTAAGGGGTACAAAATCATTGAGAATAAAAAGACTAATGCTGCGGCTTCGCACCAGAAGAAACTTGCGTGGAAGGAAATCTCTAGAAGATATAACGCCCACCCTCACGTTGCTGTGCCCAGAACTGCTGATCAGCTGCGAAAATTTTGGGATAATATGAAACAACGGTGAGGGTGATAGTGTATTTAAAACGAGAACGATTTCCGTGCATGGGTATTTGCACATAACCAACATATTATGTAATATAACATATTCTATTTATGTATTTTAATCCTAGTAATTACTAGGATTACGGATTAGTGCATTAGCAACCCTTACTCCTAAACTAAATTATTCCATTTCTGGTAGTTTCCAAATTAATTAATTTTTGATTCTGACAATACAGGAGACGCAAAATCATGTCTGAGCAGCAAAGAGTAATAGATCCCCTGGGGAATGTTAGTGCCAATTACACGGACCAAACGGAGATCTTAATTAAAAATGAAGAGCACCTATTGGAAATTCCCGAGACAGTTCAAGAAATACCTCCCCTTCAGCGTACGTATTTTATTAAAACAACATAGATCCTTAAATAATATTTACTTATTATCATGCAGCCGTGGCTGATATTATTACTAACGAAATTAAGGAATCTGTGGAAGATATTCGGGCGAAAATAATGGAAGATGAGAGAGTACAGCAGCAGGAACTCCACGATATCCGTTTAGAAATCGCAAAGGAAGAATTAAGGAAGATGAGGGCGCAAGCTAGGAAGGCAGAAGCTGAGGAACAACTTGCGTTACATCAACTTCAATATTATAAGCAAGTTAATAGACTGATATAAAAAAAATTGAACAATTTATAAGTGCTCGTTTTCGATTAAAAAATGTTAATAGAATTATGCTCTTTGAAATTGTTTTCCACCCTTAACAGTATTTTGAACTTCTGTGAATTATAATATGTTTCAGAAAATGTAAAAAAATATTGATAACTGATTTGTCTTATTACAATACACACATTATCAAAACTATCAGTGACAATATTCGCGTATTTTCTTTACTCGTGACACAAATCATTTTAATTGGGAAAGTTCGTTGAGTAAACAAGGTTGTGACCTAAACAAAAATAACATTTATTAAGTTGATGTTTTAACAAAATAATGTAACGGTGGGAAAATCTCAAAACAGGATCGTGTTTATTTATAATAAGGCGGATCCATTTGATCCTCGCACACCCACCCAACACCGAGCGTGTGGTTGGAACGTCGCCAACAAAATCAGAGCCAGCAAAACGCTTTCATTACAACAAATGGAAATGGTGCGATAATATTTTGAAGAAACACGTCGAATCGTTTCAACATGGGGTTTCTCGAGTAGAAATAACGCGATTCGAAAATATTTTCGCACTTTACATGTAACTGCCGAACTTATTTTCTCGGGCGATCCATCACGATCCTGAAGTTTAACTTCGCGTTCCAAAAAAAAACTTGGGATTTTCTTTGATTGCACAATTCGACGAATCCTGTTTGGTTTTGATAAGCGAGGTTCGGGCCTAAATATAGAACGACCGCATCGGACGATAAGATTACGTCCAAAATTAAGCTCGTGGTTAGCGGAATCCGCGATAAAGTTTCTCGTTTCCCTATTATTCGGTTGTGCAGCGTAATTTGATGTCATTTAATTTTGGTTTGACGGAAATGCCATTTCTCCATTTTCTTGACTGTTGTTTTAAAATCTAGGGCAGGCCAAACGGTGACCTCAGAAGATCGATAAGTAGACTGCCGTTTGTGCATTATTTATTTGGGCTCTTAGTGCACCCGAACGTGCAACTGAAGTACACATTTTGAATTACTGATATTTTTAAAATCACCACAAAGATTTGCTTTGGTTTCCTTTTTGTTACAATCACAGAAATTTATATTTCATGTTGATTGAATAATGTGAATTATTTGAAAGTGCAACCATGTTATAAATTTCAAGTAAATTCTTGTCCGATGAAAATTTTATTGTCACTCGTCAACGAACAAGTTAAAATTAGCACAAAACTGAATGATAGCGAAACGTAAAGTTTTGTTTTTAAGTTTTCAAGTTGTCCGTTGACGAGTTCTAAAGGAATTGTTATAGAAAATGTTGTAGTCAAAGCTCATATTTATAAAGTTAAATACTCTGGAGGGCCTTGCCTAAATTCATGCATAATAACATTTTAGCTAAGAAATTTTAAAATAATTAAATTAATTAGAGTTTATATTGCGTAAATCGCTAATTGAAAGTTATTTCTCTAACATACGGATGGGATGAAGAAATTTTGATTGAATTACACCGATTGCGTCATGAATTATTATGCGATTACGTTAACCAAAATATGACGTGCTCAGTAAATAAATCTTTTACTCCAATTTTTTAATGAGGACGTTTAATTTAATGAACGTGCGCCTGGATCATGTGGCGCTCATTTTTTTCCTACCTATTTGGAAAATTCCTTAAAAAGTTATGCGACAAACAGCTACCGAAAAATAGATTATAACACAAATATTTTTCACGGTATGAATATTAATTGCGACTATTTTTAAATTATTACGCAAGAAATTTGTTTAATTTAGAGACGTTAAAGCATGCAAACAAGTTTGCATAAGATGATACTACTTATTTCGAATACGCAATGTTTACGCATGTCCTTTGCTATTTTTAAAATAATATCCAATCATTACGAGCACGTCCTCCTTAATTGATAAACAAATCTCGTAAATACTTCTTCTTCTTTTTTAATTTCAAGTCCCTTTTTTTTTTCTTGAGACACGACAACTTTTCCGCGCTCCCTCGTGATTCTGCCTCATCCCCTTTTTTCGAAAATCTCGTTTCAATTCACATTTCTTATGAGTCGGCCTACACCAATATCAACCCCCGCACTTCTCCGGTAATAAATTCGTCCGGATTTTAAAGGCCAGACGAAGATTTTTCAGGCGAACTAGTAAACGTGCTCGTTGCATAAATGAAGTACATTTTGCGATGTCGGAACTCGTAAAATCCGTTTTATAGAGCCAATATCCTCATAATGTGCATGAAACAGATGCAAGTGACGTGGAATTAGTTTTTGCGCTCGTTTCATAACGCAGAGGCACGTAATTTGTTTCATATTTTAAACTTGTCTACTGGTTCTACTAAGTTGACGCAGAATCAGAATCGTAAAGTTGAAGCCTTGTTGATGCAATTGTCAAATGGGAATGGGACTGGTTTTCAACATGTTTTAAGGCAACTTTACAGACATGCGTCTTAAGACAAAAAGAATTAAAATCCGGGATTTCAAAAATATTAACAAAAAGATATGGTGTTAATAAAGTTGCCTACATATTCAGTGTTGTATATTCAACATATCTAACAAAAAAAATCGTATTTTGTGTTTGATTTATTTACAACCCTATATTTTAAGCACAACTCATAATATTAAGTAGGACTTCACATTCATTTTATTTCCTTTTCAAAATGGAGAACCTGTTTCTTCATGCATACAAATTTCACTGCCGAAAATTGATTCGGGCAAAAAGCATCAATCTATTCGCAGGTATAGTCGAGAGGTTCGTGTCATTTATTTTCGTTTCGCTTAATTAGAAACATGATGCACCTTGAAATCATCTATATTTAGACGTGACAGTTCAAGTAAATAAACGATCACTCGAATCCACGTTATTAATAGTATTGTTTCGGCGATTATGTTATCAAACGATTTGATGTCAAACGAGATACAGACGTATAATAACTGGATTTCTATTTCTGTTCGATGATGTTCAGTTACATATAAAATCCCTAATTTGAGGGATAAAACAATCTTACAATTGAGTGTTCGCGAAGGACCAAATTAAGCCTAGGCAAATGACATCAACATCAGTCATTCGTAATCTCGTACTTGAAACGTGATGTGTACAAAGGTGTGTGTAATAAACGCATTACGTGCACTCGCATTAGTCGTTCAGGGTCAGGGTCACCTATTTATAGAAATTTCTAAGTTTGCATATTCATGGTCAGCCAGCGCTGTTACAAAGAAGGACGTGCCTACCCGTTCGTTCCTTTTGCTCCGAGTCCTCTTTAAGGATGTGCGAACGAGCCAACTGCAAATTACCAGTTTGCGAAATTTGTTTATGATTTTCGTTAAATAATGTAGCAGCCAAAGACCTTGCTCGGAAATCCGACGTAGCGCTGACGTAAGATTCGTTAATTACGCTAAATTACTGGCTTTGATGATGTGGTTCTAAATCATTTCTATGGTGGTGGATAATTCCATGCTCGCTCACGAAAATCACGGCTAATTACCGTGCCCCCCCCCCATGAATGATCGCTAATTACTCGCTAAAGCCTTCTTTGTTGCCGAAGAAGCTTCCCACTTCTCGTAAACGTAAATAATACCTTAAGATCCTTTACGTCTTTGGCTGAACTTTGGCCATATTCTTGTACTTTCATCTATACGATGAAAAACCGCAGAGTATATTATTTTATGTTTGCTTGCCTGTCAAAATTGATCCGACAAAGAAAACGATGAAAAGGTGAAGTGGTTCACCGAATTCTGTAATCTTACAAGCAGAAACAAAATGAGAATCTCCTCGAGGCGAATTACTTTTTCTGTGAAAATACAAGAAATAAAGTAAATTATACGATCTAGACTCTTACGTATTTGACTTAATTAAATAGTTTCCTGCATCAACTGAATTATTGTAATTCTATTGAATATTCTATTCATTAATTGTTCAGCTTCTATTTTAAAAATATTTATTAAACAAATGTAAATTAACCTATAAATGATTTCGTATTTAAAAGAATGACTTGTAAATTCTTACTGAGGAAAGTTTTTAGCCGAAAATATAAGTTCTATTTATATTCGTCTGTCTAGACAAACACTGCTTTATTTTTACTTGTAATAACACTATTGAAATTGAAATTTGCTTGAGAATCGAACTGTACACAGTAAATGTAAATTCGATTCAAATTCTGGTTCTTCCAAATACAGCATGAATAAACAAACACCAACGTCACCCGCTACATTCTAAAAATGTTCTGTTTTTCTCACTTGTACATAATTACTTTCTTTCATTTATTAAGCTGTGATATTGCTAAATATACTATAAAGTATATTAGAGCTCAGTTTTTCCTCGGGTTTATAAACAACGTAAATAATGAACGGTTTTGTTTACCAAAAAGTCGAAACGTGTTTGTTCCCCGTGTGATATTCGAAAAAGCTAGTTTGCGTAGCGAGTGGGCGCAAACTTTTTCCATTTCTAGTTGGAGTTAATGGACGCGAATTTCCATGTTCTTATTAGAAAAGTTCGGGATACTGTTGCGGTCTGCAGGATCAAACTTCCACAGTTCTGCTTGCAATATAACTGGCCAGAACTTTTAGTTTTGTCACGGGTGTTCTACATTTCGCATAATTTTCATTTAGCTCCGTATAAAAGCGGTAAATAGAACGAACATATTCGCTTTTGTTTGATAATATCAGATCACATCAAAGAAAAATATTTAGAAGATATATTTAGAGATAAGAAGAAGATCGAAGGAATAGATCTAAAAACTAGAAAGTAAATCGTAAAGCACAACACAGAAATATATCTAGAATGAAAAGATAGGAGCAGAAAATTAATTTTCTGTGGAATACGAATAGGAAGAGATTCCTCTCGTGTTTAATTTTTGCGCACTGTGTCCCAAATTTCCAGCAAACTGAAGCCATAAATTTGAACCTTACGTAACTTATCTTACAATGTATGTATGTACGTGTTTTGCTACACTTGCAACGTTTCTATTAATATCTTTAATCAAACAGAAAACTGAGCAAGTAAATATCGTTCAACGTAAATACACGGTATTTACAGTTTTCAGTGAACTCTCTCTGTGAAACCGCGAAGAGTTCTTTGACGCACGTCCTGACAATTTTTTTGGTCACGGGGGTCCCATATATTTGCCCAAAGTCCTATCTCCTGGCTAAGACATGTACAAATTAGTTTAGCTGAAAGTGAAACACTTTCGAAAGTGTGAGGAGCGTTTCATGTACATAATGTTTGTTTTGGCAGCTAGTTTTAAACCGTCGATTCAAATTAAGTGTAAGCTAATAAATTCGTAAATTTAAAAAAAATAGTGGTTGCAAACGCAAGATTATTTGAATGTATTTGTAGCGACGTTGTTTGCTTGATTCACACGTCGAAAGCGTCACAATTGATTTGCCGTACATATTTCACATATGAAACGCATTCAAAAACTGGTTGATATCAGTGTTGTGTGCCTCGAGCGTTCGCTTGTCCTTCATGTTTTTAACGTCTGAGACCGACTATTTTTAGATCAGTTTTACATTTATTATAGTTTGTGCTGCTTGGCCGATACGCGCGGGGGTCATATGTGTATGTGTGTTCTTTATGAATTCCTACAGAACACATCGCCGCGCGTTATTATAAAACCCGCATAATTTCACTCGATTCTTGTGCGTGCGTCTGTGCTGTAATAAAAAAATAAATAAAATAACAACAGTGGGTGGCAAACAACAAACAAACGAATAAAGTGGTGGGCTCCGTTTTGTTCTTAGTGTTCTTACTTAACCGTGCAGTACTTTTATAACTTCATTAGCACCGCAGCGTAAAGGTAGATATTTGTTTTACTATTTGTTAACACCTTTGGAACTGGTTAACAATCTCGCAGAGAATTCGATTTATTTTTAAACTGCGTAGCTCTGATTCCTGACATTCTAGAAATTTACTTACCTACCTGCTTTCGCGGTGATGTTGACGGATCCTTAATTAAAATGTTTTCGCTGCGAGTCGGATAACAGTTTTATTTTTAGGGACGTTTTTATTTTCATTAATTAGAACTCGCCTCTTGAGCTAAATATTTATCTATTCTCTCGTAACATTTCTTCAAGACTATTTATTCTTACATGTATTTACGCTTACTTTTCAACTATCTGCTTACTATTTGTCAGTACACATCTGCAAAGTAACTTCCTGCAAATTTGAAGATATCTCAACTTAAAGTATAAATTTATTTTCTGTAATAAGTAGCTACTAAATAAAATACAAAATTAAATAAAGTAATAATTGAAGTATGTATTTAATCAAAAATAGCTTGCAACATAGAAGTGTTCAATTAATAAATTTTACTTGAATTATAAAGCTTCCCAATTCTGTTCCAGTGTGATATTTTGTCGTAACCATAAATTTGAAATATTGCAAAATTCTTCCGTTCTGAAAAGAAAACATACAATTTTAAAACTATGAAAATTTTAACGACCGAAGGTGAGTGGACTTGCATTCGCGTACATATACAGAAAGTGTCGCGCGCCTATAGTCACATCGTTAATATTCGTTACAAGATAGATATACCGCCAAGGTTGCCAGATTCTTGGGTAGATCTATTTATTACAAGAATTTTTAGGCTGTATTTAGAATATTTTTGCAAATTGATTCATCTGTGCCACCCTCTCTTGCACATTTTGAGATCTGGCCAAACATATACTCAGACATTACGCCATTTACTTTACAATTCGCGATTTTAGCTAACAGAAGTGCGCGCCACCTGGTGACGATTTCTAAACCACTCGAACGGGGATGGCTGCAATTCGAAACCGCGGATTGTTACGTGCTAAGAATGATTCGTAAGTGATTCCAAGATATTTTGTTGTTTCAAGGTACAGAATGAATCGCAGCAAAAGAAACGGTTGTGTTTTTAAATGTTCTTCAAAGGCCGGAAGAAAAAACACCTCGGTTTTCATAGATATTCGAAAGCAGGGGAAGGTAAAGTAATAGTAAAAACAACGAGTGAAACTTTGGAAAAGAATGATAGAAGAAAGGCATGGATAAAAGAGATCAAGTCTGATAAACGATACATGTATCATAAAAAAGAGGATTCTTTTCCTGATCTTCTATGTACAGTCGCACCTCCATAACTCGAACCTCCACAACTCGAAATTCTCTGTAAGTCGAAATCTACTGATGTCCCTGCACATTGTGTATAATTGAAATCTCTTTCTTTAACTCGAAATTTCTATAACTCGAAGTAATTTTCCGATCCTTTGAGATTCGAGTTATGGAGGTTCCACTGTACATTTAAACTCCACCCTTAGGTAGGTTTATATTTTACAATAAAGTGCACAAGTTACTAATTGACTCGTATTTGTGTAACTTCAAAGTATCTAGATTGTTTAAATAATACATTTGAGCCTAAGTATCGTTTAATTATTATAAAATAAATAACATAATCTGCTACCTACCTGAATAAACACATGAACAAAAAAAACCTAAACGAAAAGGACACATGCGTTGCACCTTGAACCACGCCCATGTACACGGCTAATCTTGATTTTACCTGAATCTTGAAAGGCTTGGACAAACATTAAACAATGCTTATGAATGCAGTGGTGACGATTTGTAAAATCCGGTAAACTATACTCTATTCAAGGTAGACGTCGCCGCGTTCGAAAGAAAATACACACAGCTAACAATATGAAACGCGCCAAATTTTAAAAGGAAATTAAATGAACGTTCATTTAATTCCTTTTTAAAATTTGGCACGTTTTATATTGTTAGCTGTGTGCATTTTCTATTTTCTGAATAGACTATAAATACCGTAAACATTCATCTCCAGGCGATTTCAGCCAAATGAATTGCAACTAACAAAACCAATCACAACAGTGGTACTAACGTGCACACCCTATAACGAGCCACGAAGGACTGGCTAACGTGCAAGCGTTTTTGGTGCTTGTAAGATATCAAAAGGGAGGTTGATAGAAGCACAGAATTAACCCACTTCAGGACAGAGGAAGACGGCAACATTCCGTATTGCGTAGTGCATCTTTTACCGGGGTAAAAATGAAACGCGCATGGCCGAATAGCGGAATGTTCATGTTATTTCGCAATACAGGATGACTGACAATAGGTCTGTTTGTTATCCTGCACTGGTGTACACCAATGCATACTTTTTCGCAAAATACTCTTTAATGCAACCTGAAATGTTTGTGTGGTATGTCAGTGTGAATGAGTATGATTCGTATTGACACATTATCAAAGAATTCAGGCTTCATTAAAGCATATTTCGTGGAAAAAGTGTACACTAGTGTACACCAGTGCAGGATAACAAACAGACCTAATACTAAAATGATTTTAACAGGATTTTCACCCGTAATAAATCTTGTTCTAGACGTATCTTCTAAACGGAAAGTTCTACTGAAAACAGCTGTGCCATCTTAAAATTAATCAAAGATACTCGCTAGTGTTAATCTTGCACTCAATATTGCGTTATTGTTCACATTTTTGACCGATATTAAGTGAGGTTATGTTACTATCTCCATTTGGCAGCCATATTCGTGGCGGCAAAATTAATTTAAACCGCGAATAACACGTAACAAGTTCATAATTGCTTCAGTGATGGCCTCTATTGATCAATAGCTGATCTAAATAGAGTTGGTAGTTCACCGGAATGCAAGTTTTGTATTAACGAATTTGTACGTAATCTACAAAAAAAATACCGAAGCCATCTACTGACAAAACAAGCAGAGGATCTGGCAACACTGTGTACGGCAGTCTAGTAGAGTGTGGGTTCAGTGTTGCCAACTTAAGGGTTTTTCCCTTTTTGAGGGAGTTTTTACAATCGAAAGGGAAAAAGTGATTTTTTTTTCATTTTAATATAAAAATAGGGAATTCTTATATTAGTGTAATTAGATAATTTTTTTTTGATGTGCAGATACTGTAAAATTTCAGGCATAATTACGCTTACATACACACCAGGAGTGCGTTCAGAACCTCCGAGAGCGTCTTGGGCGTAATCTCGTCTTTCTCACTCACGATTTTTAACATATTTTGCGTCTCGCTCATCCGTTTTAAAACGACTTGTGTTTACGTTATTTCCATGACAACGGACGCACTCTAAACGCCCTACTTACGAATGGGATGTGAAAAGTGCGTCGGTTGTCATGGAAGTAATGTAAACACATGACGTTTTAAAACCGATGAGCGAGATGCAAAATATGATGAAAATTGTGAGTGAGAAAGACTCGTAGCGGTGTTACTGTGAAATTCTGAATTACTGTCACTTGTCATTAATGTTAATCGGTGTTTATGTTGGCATTTATTATAAATGTTTCTCTCCCGGTTTGTGGTGTCTAAACACTTCTAATAACAACGAAATGTATAACAAAATGTTTTCAAAAAAATGCCTAGAAAATGATCTGTTCAAAGCTAAAAGAGCTAAAGCTTCTTTGAAGATTTAGTTCTTTTACAAAAACTTCTGAAAAGCTATCAAATCTTATGATGTTACCAAAGAACTCGTTAAATTACATGACAATGATGTATTCACAAAAAAAATTTAAAAAAATGTGATAACTACATAAGTTTCCGATTAACAACGCTAATGTACACTTAAATATTTTGAATTCACATCAGTGGTGTTTTCTTCTTTTTTTTCAACAAAAGGAATTTGATCGTATAAAAACGGGATTGATGTAGAAGGGAATTTCTTATTATCTAAAAGGGAGTTTTTTGCTGCCGCGAAGGGAATTTTCGTTTCAGTGGGTTGACATCACTGAATGTGATGAGATGTTTGCTACTGAATCCTCGCATAAAATTTGCTAAATCATTAAGATCGAGAATAACAGGTCTGTTTGTTATCCTGCACTGGTGTACACTAAAGTACACGTTCTTTACTAAATATGCTTTAATGAAGCTTAAAATCATTGACAATGTGTCAATTCGAATCATACTCATTCATATTGACATACCACACAAACATGTCAGGGTTGTATTAAAGCGTATTTTGCGAAAGAGTTTGCATTGGTGTACACCAGAGCAGGATAACAAATAGACCTAATGTAATATAAGTAAGTGGGAGGACGACGAAAGTTCACGAAATTGAGGTGTCTGACCATAAGGTCGTAACACGTCCTGTATATTGTCTCAACATGATGACATCGCGTCGTAGAGGCAACGTGAGTTTCAATCGAAATCGAACGATTTGTATGTTTGTATTATATACAATTATACATACATCTCATTATTATGCTAGTTTGTTTCCTTAAGCTAAGATTAAAAGCTAAACAAGTTAAATAAGTAAATAATGAACGTTTTGGTGGTGACAAGCAAAGCAAAGGTTGAAAGAGGTTGAATATGTCTGGAGTCACTTTTTAATTGAGATTTCTTCTGTTTTTTTTTATCACTAATCAACTATACAGTATAAAAATTCGAAAAGAATGGAAATAGAAAGTACGAAATATTTTGTCCTCGAGACTGTTTCATGTCCTTATACCTATTAATACTTTTTGGGCCATTTTTCGTCTATGTCTAAAATCCTTTAATATGAAATTATCTTTTTTACATTTTCCAGAATTCAAAACCACTTTGCATCATACTAAAAAGTTAGGGCTATTATTATTTCTTGGTGTTTTTCGACAATAACTAGTAAACAGAGAAAAATTATTATCTGAAATCTTCCATCTTGTGTAAGAGAATCCCAAAGGCCACAATCGTACACAACACTATGCTTTCTGATTATTATTGGATGGCGTGACAATTATATATTTTCATTTACATTTTTCTTTTTAGGGAATATTAGGGTAAATTAATTGGGAATGTTAAGGTCCGTTTTCACGCTCATACAATTTGCGCAAATGTGCTTGTGCACACAAATTTGCACAAGGAAGTCGTTGCATGTAAATGTAATTTTTTTGTTTGCACAAGCAAAGAAGGTTTGGTAAACTGCATGCATTTGCACATACATTTGCGCAAGCAAATTTGTATGCGCCAATGCTTGAACAAATCCATTTGCGCAAATTGCTTGAGCGTGAAAACGGACCATTAATGTTGAAATAAATGATGGGAAGAAAATAAAAATATTATAAATAACGAAAGCAATAGTTTGTGGACACTAGCCCTTAATTTCGTCCTGCTTTTTTTATTTACGAAACGATCTATTTTTATCCGATTGGTTTCTCTGTAATAAATTTTCATGCTCTATAAACAGGACTTTGTTTTCCATATAAAATTCGTAGAGTTGAGAATTGATGGTTACTTGAAGTCGAATGGCACAAACACTACTAAATTCGCCATCGTTGTTTATACGCCGTTGGTGATTTGTTTATTGAGACTGTCCACGTGAAATATGTGCTGCCGCAAAATACGAACGGCAATTACGGTGCAAATGTTTTTTTTTTCTTCTTTAAAATAATATACGGCATCCGGTTTATATTTGGCTGAGTAAACTTCAACCGATGACTGCAGAGATTGTAAACATGAGCGATCATAATGATTTACTTTTTGCAAATGACGGTGGGTCATCGAAACGGAACAAGCATCGTAATTATGTACGTACAGTCTTCACTTGCGACTGACGGATTTTGACGTTTGTTAATTAAATGATTTCTGACGTGCGCTTTTTAAAGTTTAAAATTCCCAGACTGTCCTGACCTTCTCTATAATTCGGCTGTCTCATGGTCAGTTCTTACGTTTCTAATGTCTATTTTTATGTTTGGTCGTCTTTTGCATGTTGCACGTTGCAGTTATTGTTAGAAACGGTAAACAAATTAATCAGAATTTAATTTGAGATGCTGACAACAAACAAGGTCAGTATTCAGTTTTTTTTTTCTTGATTGAGACAAGTAAACGAGTGTTTTTCAAACACCTTCAGGCGGGTTACTTCTCAGAAGTTTTTAATTTAAATTGTTTAATTCATTTTTATTTTGTTATGAAATGCAAATGTAAAAATAACTGATTTCGAATTGAAGACCAAAATACAAGAACTCAAAAAACACTTAAAAGCAATTACAAAAGTCCTTGATGACAATTTCAGCAAAGCAATTTCCGCACTTCCACAATTAGATTGTTCTTATTGTATCGTTGGAGTCTCTAAGCCACTTCGATGAGGACAAATCATGAATGTTGGCTAGTTTTTTTTTTTTTTCTTTGTGTTAAACATGACAAACATAAATATAACATAAACTGATATCAATGTCACAGGACCGAGTTACAATAAACATTCACTCACCCTTTGGTTAGATCTCTCTTTCCCTGCTTTCTTTCTCTCTTTCTCGTCCACTGCGGAGCTGAGGGTAAACGTCTTAACATCTGTGCTTCTCTTTTCGATTCGACAAGGACGTCACGCAAAATTACAATTAACCATTTACGAGTATCTATTCAAGACTATAGGACTTATTTACTCACCGGGGCCCTCTCCCAGCCCCGCACCTTTCCAGCGGTGCCTCTAGATGCGGAAGCTCTCTGCTGGGATGCGAATTCACGGAGAAGGTGTCCTCGAATGTCCATCTTCGTACTTCGCATGCATAAAGACAAGCCCCAGGTGGATATTAGCATACCTTGCCTTCTGAGCGTACGTTCTCAGAATCATTGGTGCTACTGCCTCCTACAGTGTTGTTACACTGGCCTAAGCACAGTCAACACCAAGTCATGACCTTTCTTGGAAAGCACAATGCAATCACCTGGTCAGGTATTACAACTAGTTGTATTTCCGGTATCTACTACTCACGCACCTGCAGTAGCGGATTTGGTCAGATACCGTATACAGGTGATGTGATCCCCCAATCTCTCCGTTTAAGGCGACTGAAGAGCGATCACCCTTCATGATAAAATGCCCAATCTCTCTGCCCGAGCCATCAGCGGACATCATATGATTGGCACCTTACTCCACCTCAGAGTATCCTCTACCATCAGCAAACCCTTGCACAATTACTTCATCGCATGTCCTTGCAATTTATTATAACACTCGCGAGCCCGTTCGCGTAATTAGCGTAACTTTACCAAGACGTTCGCCCTACAAGAATCACCACCCGAGACTGAAGTGCTTTCGTTTCATCCCTCTACTTGAGACGTACCCACGTATCGCATTCCAAACCATAAGATAAAATAAACAAACGTGCTCGTGTTTTACGGATACATTGAAAATGTGTGAACTTTCCTAAATTCTAAACTTGATAAAATATACAACGACAACATGAATGATTTGATTTTGAAACGTCAAGTGAATGAGTATGCATTTCAGATAAAATAATCTGAACATGAATAAATTTACAAATATTTCCAAAAAAAAATTGATTAAAGATTTTTGACGGCTCTTAACAAATAAAAATAAATCTTCCTGCTCTTTTACGTCACGTCTACCATAGGAAACATCGAGTGAATAATGCTTCAGAGTATCGGAATTTATTTTCCTTTGAATTAATGAACCCGTACGCCGTTGCTAATGCAGAAGGGGAACAATTACTTTCATTCCACGTAGAAACGTTCTGTTTAAACGATCGCACCATCCGTTCCTGGGAACGCTCGTTGCTTTGAACTCTACTCTCGTAAACAGGAAGGATCATAAACCATCTTCCAGCCCAAGCTTTTCAAATGCTAACTGCTAACGGAAAATATGATAATTAAAGCTGGTCCTTGTCCGATGAAAATTGTATTACAAACTCTTTTAAACGGACACTAAATGGCGCACAAACACTTAACGTTTCGCAGTCGTTCGACAGCTTCGTCAGACAGCTGCGTCAGAAGCTGTCGAACGACTGCGAAACGTTAAGTGTTTGTGCGCCATTTAGTGTTCGTTTAAAAGAGTTTGTGAAAATATGATAGGCAAATCAATATTTCCTGCTTGATGGTATTAGTTTCCAAAATGAAATTTCTTTTTTGCCTTTCGGAATATGTAACTGGTATGCATTTGTGTTGACGTCGCTCGTGACTGATACTGTGAACTGCAGTAAAAACGGGGGCAATTATAAGAGCATAATTAGTCGCGTGGACGTGTGTGTGTGCGTGTTTTCATTAGGCCGCACGATTAAAACGAAATACTTAACGAACACGTGTGGACAATTAAAAGTACAACGAATAAATTGTAAGAGCAAATTATTTTAGATTAATTGCTCCTTATGTTTTTTAATTAATTCCCATGTGGGTTTCATAATGTTCTGTGTTTCTTCATTTATTTATTGCACTCGTCAAGGCTTGGCTTCAATGTGAAGTCTGTTTCGTTTCATGAAGATTGCATAATCGTTGCCAAACGATATCCAAACATAATAATAATAAAAAATGAATATTGTACTTTAAAAAAGCGAACAAAGAAGATGGAAATAAATCGACTACTAATATACCGATTGTTTCATCAAAACTTGAAAGAAGTCGTGTACGTGCCGAGCATAAATGCAAGTTTGGCCTGCACAAGTATGATGTCGATTACTTTGCATGTATTTGCCCAATTAGTTCTGTTTGTACAGGACAAATTGACAGGGTAAGTTAGGTTTTACCAAATATTTCTGAATTACCCTTGTATTTACTATTTAATTCCTCCTGTTTCCAAGCAAATGCGTTTACATATCTGAACAAACAAATGTGTTTATTAAATTTTTCCTGGAACTGATGAAGAGCTTTTATCTTATCTAAATGGCAGAATCAATAACTTTTGATTCGTAATTTTCGTGAATAATTGATAAAAGTTCGAAGTGCAATCGCTGCAAATCAGTTTCAGACACATTACAAATCTTAAATTAAATATTTGGTGACGCCGCGCGCCGACGAAAAATGGAAATAATTTAAAAGCGGATTATTTTTTTATTTCATAAATTTAGTTGTTATATTATTAATAATAATAATAATTTATTGCCTTAAAATTCTTTGGAAAACATAGCAGAGTCAATAACTTGTGTATAATATAATAAACTATCTGCTAAAACATCGTCAAAATCGTACCATCAGAAATATTGTTAGGACTATACGATACATATACAAACACATTAAAACAGAATATACAAGACGTGTTCACCGGAAACAGAAAAGTTTTAATACCAATTAAAATTAAAATCCCCGAATCAACAGTAAATGATGTAACAACAAATTGAAAGGAAGCTAGTTTATCGTACCGTCATTTACTGAATAATAGCGAACTTTAAAAATATTAATTAAGTCTTTTTTATATCTCTCATAAAAACACGCGATCGTGGCTAAAGTATTAATTGATTAATTTTATGAAGTATATAAATGAGAATAGATTATCATATAAATAACTTCTGCAAATTTTTTCTTAGGTTTCCGTTTGGCCGATCACTATTCGCTTAAAATCAATAATTTACCGAACGTTTAGTTAATTAATCATTCAATCAATCCAAACGTAATGATCGACTGCCTTTAGAAGTTACCAATAATAGCTTACAGTTTTTTTTTGTAACTTCAATTATTAATTGCATAACTTCTTTTTTTTTCAGGCCGTTTCAGACTTGAACTAATTGCTTTTAATAATCAGATGCAACGATGACGATTTCTAAGTGAACGAAAATTTTAATTTCGCTTCTATTCTGAATGAGTTAATCGATCATACCCTTGAACTGTGCCGTTTGTGACGATGCAAATTATTCGTCCCTCAAAAATTTCGATTAAATTTTATTACAGCTTCACCGTCCAGAATCATTGGGGCAGGTTTGTTATTTATTGGGGCGAAGAAATAACGTATTATACCGGCAGCTCGATAAAACTCGACAAATTCTTGGGTCTGTTGCCTCCGGAGACCGGATCGCAAACTTTCGGAGCGGTTTTAAATTGAACTCAGTTAAACGCACATGAATTAAATTGCACAACCGGCGGGACTCGCAACGATATTAAATTACATTAAACCAATATTGATTGGACGGATAAACACAATTACGTTATAGGCTCGTGTTTGAGTACGGATTTATATTGGAATAAATAAACGTTTCAAACGAACGCACGCTTGAAAAAACCGAACCCCCACCGAAGGGGGACTGAATTTATTTGTTTACATTTTTATTAAGAAAACTTTTTTAATGTGTACTTTCAACTAGAAAAATATTTTCTTGAATATTACTGAGAAAATAAAACTAGATAGATTTGGCTATTGTGTATAATTAAATCTGTAGACTCATTTGTAATTAAAATTTTTAATTGAAATTCAAATTCTGGTGCGATTTAAACTTCCAATTAAAACAAAGTGGAACATTTAAATTGTTAGAAATATTTGGCCGAATAATTAACTGACTAATTAACATCAGTCCTTAACTTCGAGCATTTAAAAGCAAAAAAAGAATTAACATTTTTCTTTATTTTATTTAATTTTTTTTTTTTGGGAAAAGAAAAATTTGTTTCTTTACTGAAATTGTTTCTGCTTATTGTCTTTAATATTTATAAGTTTTCTATTTAGATTTCGATTTAAATTAAATAAATGAAGTAATCATGTTGACTATTATTATTATTATTTGCATTACCCAAGATTTATATTTTTATTGGTTTTTAGGTTAATTGCTGCCATATTTTTTTTAATGACAATGACCTTCAGAATTCTTATACATTGAATAAACAATCACAGATGTGTGAGAGTTAAGAATGCGTGGACATCCAAGTAATAACTGAAATGTCAAGTATGTTTTAGCAATTTTTGCTTCAATTATTTAACAGACAAACATAAATAATGTTGCAATTTATTGAACACCGCAAATGGATCCACTCTATTCACACAAACAATTAAATTGTTTTTCCTTTTTGTTCTTTCCAATTTTGCTTTCCTCAATGTTCTTAAAAGAGTGCAGGTAATATTTTCTGCAAAAGGTATTCTGATTTAATAACACTGGCACGAAAATGTTGAAAGTAAAATCATGATCATTAATTTTGTTATTCAACTTTAACTTGGTTTGAAGAATTCCCCTACGTTTGACTTTTAAACCCAACTTATTGCGTTAATAAAGAGGATTATGTCGCTAAAGGAAAGACAAAGAAATAGAATATAATATTATCTGAATCGAAAAGGTAAAAAGGTCAAAGTCATCGGAACACAAATTCGATCAACTAAATATTAAGCGAGCACTCCGCCGATAGGTCCCACAAATTCCGGATAAAAGCCTTTTTTAAACTCCCAATTTCAGCTTTAAAACTTCTTCCCCAAATTAAATCTCGTACGCGAGCTGGTTACAAAGAGCAATCTAAACTTGAGTTACGAGCGCTTTCAGTTTCCTTGCTGATTCAGTGAGCTTTGCAAGATTTAAACAATAAATCTTTAAGCACCCGGAGAACTCCGGCTTGTTTCAGCCAACTGCATTAATTACGCCTTCTCGATAGTCTCTAACAGTACCGAATTATATTGGATACCAGAGACTTTTTTGAATGTTTAAAGAGTTTGTTTGAATGGAATTTTTTTTTGTAGGTGATCCTGGAGTGTCCATAAGTGCGCGGGCCGGTCATGCGCCTCGGCCCGGCCCTGCTGGTCGCGCTGCTACCTCTCTTCACTAGGGCCAACTTCACGAAAACCTTCGTCAATGAGTCATCCAAGTACGGAAGCTCGCTGGCGACGGTCCCTAGCTCCAACTCTGTGCAATACTTCGATTCTAAGCCGACCAGCCCGACCAGCAAAACCTCCTCGAACGCAGTACCTCACAAGAGTGCAAAACTCAACGAAATCTCCAGTAACCACCCTGATTACCTCACCACCGAGAATGACGAAACGGACGATGCAGTCGAACAAGTCTCTACGGAGTCCGCGTTGCCGAAGAAAAATATCACTGCTGCGAACCTTCAGGCCCCCACATACAAGAAGACGAAGCTTAATGTGGGATATCTTACTGCGGCTACGGGTACTCTACCTCAAAGGCAAGGATTGGCCATTTCTGGAGCTCTTCTTTATGCTCTTGAACAGGTAAAATTCCGTTTTGTATCCCCAAGAAATATGCTTCCATTTTATCACAACTTAAAAGTATTTTCTTTGGGAATTTCAATTTGGGGTCGAATGCTTCAACGAAAAGAAAGCTCGCCCAGCTCGTTTTACAAGGACGTTGATTCTAAAGGAGATCAGGGGTGGAACTCTATAACTTATATCAATCGCTATTTTCCGCTAACCCTATTTTCTAGAATGGATTTAGTGGTAAATAGTGATTAGTTATTGAAAGAGATGTTTTTGAAAAAGTTAACTTAATTTTGTAATTGTAATTTGTAGTGTACAGAATTTATACCAATAAGCTATTAATACACATTTCGGAATTATTAATCATTCGGCACTTATAAAATCTGTTACAATGTTAGAGGTCTTGGATGCCGTCCAATAAACGAATCGTGGATTTCATACATTCCATTAATTTCGTCGCGTGACACAAAGTGGACCTTCATTTTAAAATTTACGTTATTAGAAATAAATTAAATTGACATTTAGAAGTGGTTGTTAATTGCTGCACGTATAGGAATCAGGAAACGCAATAGTAATTAACACTTCTTTGAAAGTTAAATTTCCTTCATATCTGTAGACCTTACTAAATGACTTAATTAAATTAAATAAACTCAATTTAAGTTGCTCGTTCTTTCTGGGTTCTTTTATAACAGATATTTTTTATTTATAGATTGAAGGTTTGGGCAATCTCAATGTCGTTTTCAGCCTCAATTAGTTGGCTGTTTTGTAATACGCGAGTGAATTTAAAAAAAGAGTAGTTTATTTTAGATTTCCTTGATTTAATAATCATTTGGTTTCCAAATCGGGAACGTTAAGAGACGCCGCTCAAATTTCAACAGCACTTCACGTTTCGTTAGTCACACTTTGCTAATGTTGCAATTTACATAATGGCTAGCGCCGAATAAACAATTTTATTTTCTAAAAATAGCCGGGACTCGTATCGATTATTTTGCAATTTACTTGTTCTTTTTTATGTAACGTGTTAGTTTTAATATTAAACCGTCATAAAAAAATTATTTTTCGCTACATCATCGTCATGGAACGAGTCTCGCAAGGTTCGCAATTTCTGTTTGAGGCAAATAACTTTGATAACACATTCCTTCAAAAAACTATTATAATAAATATTTGTCTTTTCTTCTTCAAATATATTTTGTTTTGCTAAAAAAAAGATGAGGTTCTTTCTCCTGTTACACTGTCAATTTTTGCTGTGCCCCCATAAAAGCACAATCAAAGATTTTGTCAAAAAAGGGCAAAGCTAATCTTCCTTTTTTCTTTCTAAAAAGCAAAGAAAAAGCTTTTTAAATAGATGATGATAATTCTATAAAAAAACAGTATCATTTGGTGAAAAGATTTAAAATTAAGAAAGGAATGGTAAAAATATTAGCCAGAGACTTCTATGTATATTTTTTTTGTTTTGTTTTTCAGATCAACAGTGACCCGAACCTTCTACCTAATGTGACACTAAACTTGCGCTGGAACGACACGAAGAGTGACAAGGTCATAGCAACGCGTGCAATGACCGATATGATCTGTGATGGTGTGTCCGTGTTTTTTGGTCCGGAAGGGGAATGTTACGTGGAATCGATAGTTTCCGAATCCAGAAATATTCCCATGATCAGCTACGTAAGTCACACAATTTTTGAAATTTGCTCAAATCCAGAAGCGTCCAGAAATAAACGATGGCCGCGTGGGTAAAAGTTTTTTGAACTCTTTTAATCCATCATGTGTTCGAAATCAAAACAAGTTGCAGGTCATAAATATGTAATATCCCGACCCACGTAAATGTACGAAAAAAAAATAATAAAACGAGAATAATGTATCGTTGGGTAATACTTTCTTTGTGAATTCCAGAAATGCTCAGATTATCGAACATCCAACGTTTCAACGTTTGCAAGAACTGAACCACCGGACACACAAGTAAGTAGCTTATCTCGTGAACACATAGCATACTATTGTTCTCGTTCTGTGTTGAACAAAAAATCATTGTACATCTTTTAGCAAGTTATATATTGACAAACCTACGTATTCGACTTTGGTTACTTCTATATATAATACCGCCATAAAGATTAACAGGCAATTATCAACATCTGAGTGACCTTTAGCTATTTTTAGAGCTATGATCTTATTACCTAAACACGCTACTACTTTTTTGAATTCGTTAGTATGCTGCGCGAATAAAAAAGTCTAATTGACGCTTTATTTATAGAATACTTGTTTCGCATAAGCGACAGCCTCCAGCCGTGCCGGTTTTTAAAATAGTAACATTTTTTTCAGTGCTTTTCAAATCCTGGTAGGTGAATTTTTATTTTCGTATGGAACGCGCGAACGTGCCGCGGTAATTATTTTTAATCGTTTCATCTCCTCCTCATAAACAAAGCTTATATAATTTACTTGGCAATTTCATATTACACAACTTTTTTGATTTAATTTTGATTGAGGAAAAAAATTTATCCTGCTGTTTATGGAAAGTTTTCGACATCATTTCTTAACAAAAAAATTTCGATACATAATTTATACAAATTTTTCCATTTACATTTGGTTTCATCAAACTGAACGTCGTTTCCTTTAATGGTGATGTTCTATGAATTCATTAACTCCTAATGCTTCTCTTCTACAGACCAGATAATCAAATCACCAAAACATCCTGATTCATTTGCAATATTTTCCTTACTTTGTGGATTTTATTTACTTTTCAAATTTTGTTATAACCAATCCATTAAGATAAATGCCCCTACTTCATCTTTATTTAAATCTTATTGGTTTAATCAGCTCTGACCTACATCTTCCAAAGATTGAAACATTTTAGAGGGGGTGTTGGGTGTTGTCCGTATAAAGAAATTAAATAGAATCATAAATACATCTTATTTAATGGACCACTAATTGACCCCGAAAAGACCTCTCCGGTTCATTGACTCCCCAACCAACTCCGATACTTTTCAAGTTAACATCGATCACCAAGGAATCGATTTCGACCTCGATGGCAACCCTTGCTTTTTTGAACGATGCATCACAAAGTGACAGGTAACTGAAGCTCATCAGAAATTGGTTGATGCTGGGACGACGATTTTCAGAAAAACAGCCAGCAAGAGCTTGACCAATAAAAAAGGGAAAGGATCCCAGAGGAAGTCAAGAACAACTGGAAAGCTTTAAATGAAAGACATTAACAACATAAGGAAATTCGGTTTCTCCAGGAGCTTAACCCCAAAAGAAATTACTATCTATTAAGTCGAATACATAATTCGAAGATAATGCAAAATTTAAATATATTTTGGCCAATATTTATGGGAATATTGATTTAAAGTAAGGAAAATAAGAAATGTTTTTCCTAAAATTGAAAAGCTTTTCTTGGCATTTTGTCCTATTGTTTCCTCGACCAACCTTGCTCTCTCCGAGCACAATTCCGATAGACGATAAAACGATAATATTTTATAACGGCACAGATTATTGTGCTTGTTGACATCAAGTAAAATATAAATCACTGGATACACGAGTTCTTAGAATCCCAAGAGATAACAAACGTACTTCGACCTGCAACCAAAGATTTCATTCTGTTTTATGAGAATTTCTTGCGACTTGTCTGGAAGCAGGTCTGATTTCATCAGAGCATAGTAAAAAGAACATTTTATATTTAGCTCTTATTTCAAATTCTTCAATTCTTATTTAGTTTTTACGACAAACTTTATTTAAAGAACTTCATTCGATTCACAAATCCATAGGTAATTTTCATTGTAAACCCGAAATAAGAACTGGAAGTTTAGCAACGAACTAAAGTCATCGATCTTTTGTCCAAACCCTCCAAGTAATAATTTCCTAGGAATCCTACCTTATCAGCGAAGTGTAGAATGTTCCCAAGAGGCTTTGCTATTACCGCGTCAGGTGTCAGACTCACCCTTTCCAGGTGACTAAGCCAAAGTCTTGTTAATGCGAGTATGTGAGAGAGAGTATGTGCTCACATAGTCTGCAAATTTCACTTACATTTTCTTCCTATCCAGTCACCTTTCAGTCTCTTTCCTATACTGTGACTTGCTCGGGCCACAGAAAGGTTCAGGACCTACGGGGAATCCTCAGAACCAGTTCGAGCAAGTTTTCGTTTCCTTCTATACCCTTATGGCCGGGAATCTATTTTAGGGTAATTTTATTGCCCTTCGTCTGTTCCTTGAGAAATTGTTTACATTCCCATATGGAAATGGCTTTACGGTTGCCTGATTGTCAGACAGAAAATAAATCTTTTTACCCTTTATGTTCCTTCTTAGGCACTCCTGGACACATAGATTTATTGCAAGTGTTTCAGCTTGCATAATTAAAGGGGTTACCACCCCTAGGGCTATTGATGCCTCATATTTTGGACCATAAATACCTATGCCGGTTCCCTTTACAGTTTTTGATCCATCCGTGTACCAAATGGAGACATTGTTGCCTAACTGTACTAGTTGATTTTTAGCCATATGGCGGCAACCGATATCCACTTCATAAGGTATGTCAAAGTCAAAAGTTTTCGGCGTCATGTCCGTGGGTTTATCTAATATGTCTGGCTGCCAAAGATCCAGAATTCTAAGGTGGCCTGGTTTAATTTTCCTAGTCCGGGTTTGTCTCAAGGAAACTTGCATGCCCTCCTTCTGCCCCTGTAGGTGAAGAGGTGAGACATTTAGCGAAACTTCCAGAGCTGCTGTTGAAGTAGTATTCATAGCCCCTGTTATTCCCAGACACACAAATCGTTGCAGTTTCTGGAGTTTATATTTTGCGTCGTTAACTCTGTGGTCTTCGTCCACCACACTAAAGAGGCGTAGAGAACTATGGGTCTTAATACCGCCCTAAATGACCATTGAATCATTCGTGGTTTCAGTCTCCATGTCTTACCAAAAAGCTTGCGACATACCCAAAAGGACGCCGTTGTCTTTAAAACTGTCTTATCGACATGTGTTCTCCAATTAAGCTTAGTATCTAGGGTTACTTCTAGATATTTCATTTCTTTGGAGAGCTGTATAGTCATTCTAGTACTTCTGGTAATAGTTATTACCTTTAGCGTGCTTATAATTGACGTTTCAATTAATACAGGTTTGATTTGTAATCGGGTTTCTTAACAACAAAGCATTTTAAAATCTTTCTTTTTTTGACAGGTAACCAAATCCATTTTATCTCTGCTAAAATATTACCAATGGAGAAAATTCACGATCGTGTACGAGGAACCGTGGGAAACCGTCGCAAAGTCTCTTTCAGCGCAAGCCAAACGAAACAACATGACCGTGAACGACGAAAGATTAGCTCAGGATAGACTGATGTGCTGCGTGAAAGATCTGGACTGCTGTCAGAGCGGATACTGGTACCAGTTTGTACAGGAAACGAAGAAGAGAACCCGAAGTAAGTATTAAGACATTGCCCACAAAGGCAGTTCTTTAAAATTTGTTTGAAACCAAAAGCTGCTTGCAAAGCAAACACAGGTTAAAGAATTGCCAGTTCACGCGCCTCATCGATTTATGTATAATTCTTACCATGTAAACAGTGCGCATTTTATTGCAGTTTACGTGTTTTTGGGCACGACGAATTCGCTCATAGATCTCATGGACACCATGCAAACGGCTCAATTATTCGATAAAGGGGAATACATAGTGATCACAGTCGGTTTGGACACGTACTCGGCCAAAGAAGCCCCAAATTATTTGTGGAGTAAGCGTCGCCCCAACTCACCCTTCGAAACCCCCCCGCATAATGCCTTTGCTTTTAGAACCGGAAATTTATGATAAGTACTCGTCGTGTCTCGAATTTCAAAAAGACTTCGTCATCAGGGGGAAATCACTGTTCGTCATCGTTCCGAAAGAACCGGAAAAGCGCTTCTTAGATTTCGTTGAGAAAGTTAGGGAGTATAACAACAAGGAACCTTTCAATTATGACGTACCTAAAGTTTTGAGACCTTATCAAAAGGTAAGTCTTTTTTATAATGACCTCGTCCAATTAAATCAAGGGCGATTGATTTTAGTATGTCACTATTTACGCTGCTTACTTGTATGACGCCGTGTTTTTGTACGCTCGAGCACTGCACAATTTGATATACAACACAACTCAATCGGTAACTGAAGATCTCATCTACGAAATTGCCACCAACGGAACTAGGATCATCGAAAAAATTATTGAGTCCAGACAGTACAAGAGTAAGTAATTGAGTGTGACGACCAAATCAATTTTTTCTTTTGTTTATGGCATCTGCAGGTATAACCGGAGCGGACATGGTCATAGATGCGAACGGCGATTCGGAGGGTAACTTCTCCGTCTTGGCCCTTTCGAAAGTTGACTTCAGCCAAAGTCTGGTGCACAAGAACTTCAGCTGCGATTACCAGATGAGGCCGGTCGGACAATTTCGGAGGAATTTGGAGTCGCCGAAGGATTTGCCAGTGAGTGAGTTTGCACCATTTTTTATGTTTGTAGAATTAGTGTCATGTATACATTTGTTATCCAAAAATCTACACTGTACTTGCTTTTTGATCAAACTATTTTCGTTGGACCAGATCCATTTCGTAATTTTGTTTGAAAATTGTTTTGCTGTTCTATTTCGATTCTTTTTTTTGGAAGTTAATATGATGCACCGATGAGAGCGAAGTCCGTTAAGAAATGGCTGGGGGAAGCCTGAATCTGCTTCCTATTCTTCCTTTGAAATCTTTAAAGGTTTAATTTTCATAAGGACAGATCTCCAAGGGTGTATCAAGAAACTACGATTAATTAATTAATTAGCACATGCAAATTATGGCACTGCTTGTACTTCATAAAACCTTAAAAGTGATCGACGTTTTCCTTCCTTCCTTCCATCCAGGTGTACCACGTTAACAGGTCCATCGAGTGGGTGAATGGTAACGCCCCAAATGACGAACCGAGCTGCGGTTTCGACAATGAGATGTGTAAAAAGAGTGACAGTCACCTCAACAGCATCATCGCGGCCGGAATCCTAGCGATAATGTTGTTTTGCGCTGGCGTAATCACCATGAGCATTTACAGAAAGTGGAAGATAGAGCAGGAGATCGAAGGATTGCTTTGGAAAATTGACAGGAGTGAAATCCTCGGTTATTTTGAGCGTGATGTTATTGCTTCGCCTAGTCGAGTAAGATAGATTTGAATCTTTGGGGCTGAGAAAAAAACTAAATCTGCTGTTTATTTTTAGCTTAGTTTAGTAAGTGCCAGTGTAACCTCGTATGAATCACGTGGGGGAGCACAGGTGTTCGCCACTACGGCCCAATATCGTGGTGTGGTGGTGCGCATTAAAGAATTAACGTTTTCCCGCAAGAAGGACATCTCTCGCGACGTTATGAAAGAGATGAGATTGTTGAGGGAGTTGAGACACGACAACATTAATTCTTTCATAGGCGCGTGCGTTGAACCAATATCAATTCTACTAGTCACTGATTACTGTGCCAAAGGCAGTTTATATGTACGTAAGTTTGATTTTGCTCGACCTCCAAATCACTTTGTGCCTTTTTTTCGCGCAGGATATTATAGAGAATGAAGATATAAAGTTGGACAGAATGTTCATAGCGTCTCTTGTTCATGATCTCATTAAGGTAACGAAACTAAAAGATTTTGAGGCGAAAAATAAGGGTTTTGGTTTTGCTTCAGGGCATGTTATATTTACACAATTCTATGTTGGGAGTTCATGGAAATTTGAAGTCATCCAACTGCGTGGTCACGAGCCGTTGGGTTCTACAAGTTTCGGATTTCGGGTTGGCGGAAATGCACCACTGTGCGGAGAACGACAGCATCGGAGAACATCAGTATTACAGAAGTACGTGTGCAATTGGTGCGAGTCAAAGGCCGTTCTTCAAGTTTAATTTGCAGGTTTATTTTGGAAAGCGCCCGAACTTCTCAGAAATCCGACGCAGTATATACGGGGTAGCCAAAAGGGCGACGTCTACGCATTTGCCATCATCCTGTACGAAATGATAGGACGCAAGGGACCTTTCGGAACGACAGGATACGAACCAAAAGGTAAATATCTTGAATGTCTTGCATCACCACTGAGACTTTCCGCTTGTGTTTTCTATCTCTCTCATTCTTTTCTGTTTTATTTTCGAGGTACGTAAGTCTTAAGTTCAAAATTACATCTCACTGAAGAATATAGCACTTACAGATCAAGGTACATCAAGAGAGTGACTTTTACTAACAGTGAATCATGTCATCTAACTGACATCATTATATTAACACAGTGATACTTTCTTGAATGCTATTTCAAAATTTGTTTATGGGTGTGTCGCTTCCAGAAATAATTGAATTAGTGAAGCGTTATCCGCTGGAAGGTGAAGAACCGTTCCGTCCGAACGTGGAGCTCTTGTTCGATTCGGAGAATGGCTGTGAAGAATACGTGTCTCAGTGCATGAAAGACTGCTGGGCGGAAAATCCGGAATTTCGACCGGATTTCGCTGCTATACGTCGTCGGCTCAAAAACATGAAAGACGGAAAGTAGGGCGCCCAAAACATCCCATAGTTCGCTCAATACTAAACCCATTTCTTTACAGACACAGGAACATAATGGACCAAATGATGGACATGATGGTGAAATACGCGAATAATTTAGAGGAATTAGTTGCAGAAAGGACCAGACTCTTATACGAAGAGAAACTGAAAACGGAAGATTTATTGCATCGTATGTTACCAAAGTAATAACAATACTGCACAGTCCACTTACTGAATAGCTTGAACTTTCTTGTTTCGTTTTAGGCCAGTTGCAGAAAGATTAACGAAAGGTTACGGCATCGAACCCGAATGGTTTGATTTGGTAACCATCTACTTCAGTGATATTGTAGGTTTTACCGCAATGTCGGCAGAAAGCACGCCGCTTCAGGTAATTTTTTTCTTTTTCTTCTTGGCAATAAACCCCATTACTTTTTGGGCACGTTTTAGGTCGTCAATTTCCTGAATGATCTCTACACAGTATTCGACCGGATTATCAAAGGATACGATGTCTACAAAGTTGAAACGATTGGTGACGCTTACATGGTGGTAAGTATTCGGTCTCTATGCTTTATATCATTTCTTCATCATGAATTTGCGAAGGTTTCTGGATTACCTTTGAGGAACGGTGATAGACATGCGGGTGAAATTGCTTCGATGGCCTTAGAATTATTGGCTGCCGTCAAAAATCATCACATATCACATAGACCTAAGGAAACCTTAAAACTTAGAATAGGTATACACACAGGTAAAGCGCGATGATATTTTCACGCGAATTCCAATTGTAAAGTGGAATTTCTTTTGGGTTAGGACCAGTAGTAGCAGGCGTTGTTGGCCTAACCATGCCCCGGTACTGCCTCTTCGGTGATACTGTCAACACGGCGTCGAGGATGGAAAGCAACGGTGAACCATTGAAAATACATATCAGCCTGCAGTGTAAGGAAGCTCTGGGAAAACTGGGCGGATACGTAATAGAGGAACGGGGTCTGGTGTATATGAAGGGCAAAGGAGAAGTAAGGACTTTCTGGTTAACGGGGGCGACCGAGTTTGCCATACAGAAGAGAGAAGTCGACCTGGCGGAGCTACCACCGTTATTCTGCAGGCCCAGAAGAAGCCCAAAACTTAATAATGATTCGAGGCAGGCCTCGTTTTGTGCTGGTATGGGTGGATTTGGGGGGATGATTAGTAGAAGACATTCAAGTGTTCCTCGTGGTAAGTTAATGTTTTTCCGTGAATTCTTTATCTTCCTTGGATTGGCGACTAAAACAGTTGTTTCCAGGTACTAGCGTTGAAGTCGACAGCACATCGACCCTCCATAATTCCAGTCCAGTTCCAAACAGGCATGCGTTCAACAAATTCAACCGGCACATCCTTCAAGTCCCCGACGCAGGTTCAAAAATCACGGTCAGTTCAACCTTCGGAAGTCAAGTGATAGAACCCAACGAGCAAGATACCAGGCGGGGTCTTCGTTCGCGTCGGGTTCTCTCAAGCATAGCTTCGAGCTGTGACGAACCGAACAAGAGCCTGGGTATTCTCAATAAGGTGAGGGAATCGAAATCGCTGGATTTGCTCCCCATCCCCAAGGCGAAACAGTTGGAAATCGCAAGCAAATTCCTAACGGGCCCAAGGCGCAGCACGCGGTCCTTGGAGAACTGCGAGAAATGCGGCGAAATCCAGATCATCGCCATTCCCGATAATAAGTTGATCAACAACAATTTTCCCAACGGCAACATCGTGAACATATCGCAAGAGGATAACTCCAACTTGCTCGAGGATGTTCGCGTGCCTCTGCTAAACGCCAACCCGAATCCGACGGTAGTGCACAGGAAACGCTTCGGAAGCACCACCAGTGACAGTAACGAGGAACAAGCGACGAAACGTTGGAAGTCTTTAGAGTCATTGCCGGCGGCCGCTTGTGATCAGGTTTTGGACGAATCTAGGAACAAAAAGAATTTGCCGAGGCACTCGATTAAGACTTGGTTCGTCGGGTTGTTTAACGGGAACGGTCTTAAGGCCAGTAACGCGTCATTGCGAAAAGACGTGCTGAATACTACTGAGTATAATAATTTGCAGCCGGAGAAAGAGAGTATTGTTTAATTTGTCGTAAGTGTCGAATTTAGGTAATTTTTCAATTACTTTGTGTCTCTCAAAAGAAGCATTGCTGTGGATTTCTTGCATTTATTACACAATGGCTCAGAAATAAATTTTGTTGCATCTTCAAAACACAGTAGTTTCGGCAGATTTACTTAGAATATAGAATTTAAAAGACTTCATACCGTAACATTTCCTGGTAGATACGTATTTGTAAATAAGGGCCGATTATCTTCATTGCCCAATTTCTTCTTTGAACATTTGTTTTTTTAGAAAAGTAAATTTTGTTTTAATATAATTTACATCTGAGCTGTTGTTATTTGTTATCGAGTTGATTGTAAATGTAATTAAGGCAAACAAAAATATTAAATGTACTTTTCTCTTTTCACTTTTTACCATGTAATGGTAATTTTCCTTCGAATGTTCTCAACTCGAAAACAAATCAATCTTTAATGTGACTATAAGTGTAAAGGATATGATAATAATGGTAAATAGTAATAATAATTTTAAATTCTTTTTTAACTGTTAGCGTCATCTTCGGTGAAAGAGCGAAATAACGATTTTAAAAGCTAAGTACTTTACGTGTTAATCATTGGTTACCGTTTTTATTGTTGTTAACGTTATTAAAAATAGGGCCCTTTCGAAATGTGATTTTCGTCGTGCGCGCAGGACGAAAAATTCCTTCCTGTGCGGTGATGTTTTCCGTTCTACTTGTAGCGAGCTTATTTACGTGATGCTTGCGAAATCTCGGTGTTTTCCTGTGTATAATCTGTTACTTATAAAAGCACAAGCGCACACACCTACGTCCACCTGAAACTTACGAATTACAAATGTGTATCTTACCTTAGAATCGACGGACATTGTATATGTACATACAGTACCCAGGCAGAAAGCACGTGAATTGAAACTTAATTTTCGTTTATTGTCCAAAAAATTTGAATGAGACACTGTGCGTTTTCCCCCCCTCCGTTTTTACGAAGTAGAATTTTCGTCGTCGTTCGTGGTTCACAAATAACGTCTGCTTTGTTGTGTTGGTGTAGAAAATTCATAGATAATATAAACAGCAAAACGTTTTTAGGGGAAATAAATTGTAGGATCTGATTAGTAGTTGCGCGGTTATTTCCTGTGTGTCTGGCCGTTCGTCCGTCCGTCTGCCTGCGAGTGGCGGACGGGGCGGCGGAAACGAAATCGTTTAACAAAGAGGGTCAGTGATTTAGTTGATTGAATGGCTGTGAAGATTATCTCCATGTATATAATATACTATAAAAAAATATCTTCAGGAAGAATTCTCTTTCTTCGCACTATGGATTATGTGCCATTAACTTATGTAATAATAAAATATTATCTGAAAGATTTATGTATATTAAATCACAAATGTAAATATAGTGTCATACTAGGTATTGTTTAATAAATACACGTATTTATTTATTAAATTGTTTGTTATTTCCCCAGCAGTATGTACCTAAGAGAAAAAAAAAGAAGAAAAGAAACTTTCATTGCACTTCACAAATCAACTTTTTTTTGACCATTCATTGCCTAACTGATTTGATAATTGTAATTCACAATGGAAATTCGGTAACAGGTTGCTAAATTTCGCTTTGAATTTCTGTAGGTTTCACAAACAACAGTGAACTGTGTATTTGCAGCTTTAGAGCAGTTCACCTCTTCATTCACAGAGGGCTAAAGTACATAGCGCTAAGAAAGTAACGTTGGAACTGTGTATTTGCAGCTTTAAAGCAGTTCACCTCTTCATTCATAGAGGGCTAAAGTAATTAATAACTCAATACTTCCACTCATTTCATAAAAAGCAAACAGGTTCAAATGATTTAATTTTTTAAAATTGTATTTGCATAATGCATCTCCATCTACTACAACTTACTAATTATGCTCTCATACATAATAATTTAAAAAGTTACGTATATATATATGTATGAATTCATAGCTTCATTCGTAGTGCAAGTTAATTAAATAATTCGGGACGCATGAAATTCTCTGAACTTTAATATACCGAATGTTTTCAGTCGGGCAAGAGCTAAATTAAATTTAAGTGCACTAGATAAAGCTTGCATAAAATATGGCCGAGTTTTAAAATTTCCTATCTTGCATAATGCATGTTTACTCTTTTTCGTAGCCATAAAAATAATTTTAGAATACGTGACGTTACTTAAATTAAAAGGCTTGCGATATTACCAGCGACCCTAGATTAATACTGAATGTTTCAAGCATTTTATATGCTCGCAAGCTTAATTATGATACGAGTTACAAAGCCAAAATGATTTTCCTTATTTTGATTTTTTGATCCTCAATTCTCTTTCGATTATTTTTTTGACCTAAAATCTAAACCCGGTCTTCATTTCTAAATTTCTGTAAGAATTAGACGTATTTATTTATTTTTCTAATTGAATATACATTCTTCTCTCTATCTTGTAAAATTAAAAATGCTACTAATAATAATAATAATGTTAATAATCGAAAACTCTGCTTAATTTTTTTCAAATTAAAATTTAATAATAAAATTAATAAAAGTCATGACTTTGTTTTTATAATTTATTGCAATACATAAAGAAGGTGAACGATCTATATACAATAATTTACATTTTTTCTTTATTTAGATATACATATACGTATATTTTTTTGAAACAATAAAGTGAATGTATTTTTTTTTCAAATAGAAGGCATTAGAATCACAGTAACATTCAAACTTAAGTAAGCTCTCAGTAGTAGTATTACATCGTTTAAACTGAGTGTCGAGGCCAGAAATTTTTTCGAAAATCGATAGTGCCAAGTTCCCCAAATTTTCCAAAATTTAAATCATCAAAAAAAATTAACGCACTTCTGGCCGGCTTACAATTCCATTTGGCCTTTAAATAAAATTGAATCGATTCGATTTATGCACACCAAATGAAATCAATTTAAACTTGTACTTGGACCCAAGGGTGAATATTTAAACTTGTCGTTAATTTTATTAATTGACTACTCGGTTAATTTTTTTATTACTTCGTGTGTGCGGGTTAGTTTTGTTTCCTATTAGTATAATAAATATCGACTGCAAATTATTATTGTTAAGTCACTCGCTAAAATATCTAACGATAAGTAAATAATATGAAAATGTAATTGAGGGAACGCAGAAAATTCGTTAGTTCTGTCCGCAAATAATTTCTCACTAAAAAGTCACATCATTAAATGAAAATTATATACATTCTACATAGAAATGGAATAATTTGAGCAAAGTGATCGTTGATGTAGGCAAGTGAGAGATATATATCTATTTATATATTATAAGGAGTAAAATATGACACCACTGAGTCTATTGTTTAAATAAATCACGTAAGAACTTGAATGATATGTATTGCCACTCAATTATTTAAATTTTTTGCCTTGATTGTATTGTGTTGCAATTTTTAGAAAAAATTAAAAATAAAGTGGATTGGTCTTTTATTTTCAGTGGAACCATATTGCTCTTATGTACTACATGTAAGTATATAATATGCGCTACTCCTAGAATTTTAGAAAAACATTTAAAAATATACGGATGTTGTTGTCCTTATTGGTTTTATATAAAGTGGTGTAGAATCTTGGACCTTTACGTACGGCTAAAACTAACGCTAACGGTATCCATTAGTAACTTGTATGTAGATATATTAAAGCTATTTAGGTTTATTAACTTAATGAAACTATGTACAAACGTGGCGGTAGAAAAATACATATCGATAGCACTCGGTATGAGATGCGGCGTGCAAATTTACGGTTTCAATCGAAATGCCGTATTGGCCAGTCTGATCTCATTATTAGATTTGATCAATAGACGTGATAAGCTTTCGCAAAGGGGATTACGAGAGAAAATGGCGCGCCCTATCATGGGGCCCTGGTTTTTTTTACGTATTAATTGGCCCACCTTCAGCGCAGAATGACCTGATGTCATTCTAACAAGCAAATATTATTTTCACTAAGATTTCAGTACTTATAATTTGACTTATTAATTTTGTATATAATTCAAATGAAAACTAAACTAATCTGGATAACATTAATTTGCTTTTCTTACATCCTCTTCTAAAACTGATCAATCAAATCGGAGTAAACTGCAAGTTCTTCAGAATAAATATTTATTTTCCCAACGAAAGCTCATTCGCTCGTGCATTTGAATATTATTTGAACCAATTCAAACAAATTAATGCTATCTAACTAGAATCCTTGCATAACTTTAGCCTAAATTACCGCTGCAAAAATATTTACATTCACGAAAGTTTCACGTTGGCACAATCTCTTAACACCACCAGCACCGATCTCGTCTTCAAAATTGCAGTCTTTAAAGTACGCATGAGACAGTCCTAGGAAGTAATTTTAACAGTTTAGACTTCGCCATCGTTATGAAATAGTCTTTCTTAAAAAAAAAAAAATGTGGCCCCGTTTTGTGCTTTGTTTCGTCGTTCGCTTTTTTGCAATTATTTTATGAACTGTTCCGTCTCCAGGATGTCATCGTCTTCCGGCGGAGATGGACCGGAAATGGAGAACATCGGCACACCGAACACCTGGTCGTCGTCCACGGAGATGTTGTCGACGCTGCGCGCCTTCCTGCATAATCTCGACACGGAGCCGTGTCTTCTGAAGAATTCTTTTGAGTCGAAGCCTGGGCCGCTGTTGGACACGAAGATGGCGGAGTTGATGCGCGATCGCTGTTTACGAGGTGGCTTTTGAAACAGTAAAAAAAACACTCATTACTTCACTGCAAACGAAAAAACTTTTTAAAAATAACTACGGATCGCCATTTTCAATAATGTAGTTGGTTGTGCATGATATATACAATTGATTAATCAAATTGAGTAGGTATAGATTGACAAAATTGTCTCTTTTCATCCAAAAAGTCAAACAACTCTCAAACTACAAAGCAACTTCTAGAAATGCACCAAAGCCAAGTTATTCCAAAAGTTCAATTCTAAGCTCTATCAACGATGCCATTATGACAGCCATTATTCTCGAAGATGGTCAAAACCTAAATCAACTCAAATCACCCGAGTGATTAATGACCATGATCTCGAATATAATACTATGCTTTTTCTACGTCTACTATATTTTTTCCCAAGCTCACAGAGCTGTTGGGATGGGTGTTGGCTGAGGCGACCGTCTTAGATGCCAATGTCTTCTTCGGCATTCGCCTTACATACAAACTGGGGAGACGCAATTCGGTGTGAATACGAAACACATAAGTACCCGATCTCTCACATAGAACCCAATTATAGCTCTTTGTTAACTGAACTAGATCGCCCCCAGACATATTTCAGTTTTAATTTATCTCAAATTTAAGCAGCATAGGTTTTTTTGGATATTGAAAACCACATCTAAATACTAACGTGTATTTTTTTGGTTTTATACATCTTCCAATACTGAAAGAGTGGTAATTTTCCTTACCATATTTACGCCGAAGGATAACACAGAAAAAAATGAGAATCTTGAGAATTTTGTTAGACAAATGACGACTGCGACAAGCCTTATAGATTTAAATTGCTCCCGGTCAAAAGCTCTGAAGATTTACGGCGAAGATTTATTACTGCTCGATAAGGCAAGTCCCTGCACGCCCCAACAGAAATGAGGAAGGAACGTTTTGCTTCCCGAAAAGAAATCGCCCTCGAAATCCTCCGCGCAGAAATTTACTTCCGGATCACCGCGAATATGACGTAATCATTTTATTTTCCGGCTTTACGGCCGCAGATGAACGCAAACAATGAGGTTGTTATTCATTGGAAATGAAATAAACCTCGGGAACCAAATCGATTCCGGGATTAACGGAAATGTCATGATTATTACGAAATCGGGTTGAATAACGCTCTAAATTTTCCAGTAATATGACTGTGATCTCTTACTTTATGTTAAGCATTCGTAAGCTTTTTATTACAAATATAACAGTTACTACATTCTGTAAATGTTTTCATAATTTCAAGTGTTTTCTAATCTCATTAAGTATATCGTTTACCAAATCCTATAAGTGAATTGTTAAATAATTTTATTAATTCTTCTGTTATCACTTCTTATTAATTTCGTTGTATCAATTGTATTAAAACGGAAACTGTTTGGAATATGTTCGGATTTTTTATCAATTTCTCTGTTTAATTTCTTTAATAAACACCACCTGGGAATCTCCATAAATTCTATTAACAGAACCCACCCTGCAGGTATTGTAAACTACCAGGGCAGGCGAGATGCAAAAGTGGTCTGTGTGTTTTGACTTACATCAAGAAATAGCAGGCTTCTTTTAATAATGTTCCATTCTGTTTGACCATAATCTCTGCTAACTACTGAGTATAATAGTGGCACAGTTTAACAGTTGCATTATTAATTTTTACGAGGACGTTATTTAACTACATGTTGCTCGTTTCCGCCGGATAAGGCCAACAACAATGGCAAACACAAACATAATACGAAAAGCGAACCGCAACACCGTCATTTCCACTGCCAGTACAAGCAATTAATTCATAATTAGGGTGGTGAGTGGAAAATAGGGAAATGTGAACCATACAATAAAGACCTGGCGATTTGTGTTTCTACTTGTTTCTATTTGTGTTTTAACTGCTAAGCCGATTGGAAGAGATCAAAGTTTCTTTTAATGGAAGTCGAGAGGCGAAAGCTAACTTTTAAATTAGGAAATTTTGCGCTGGCTAAAAATGAAGACGTCTCTCGTAAAAGAATTTTAAATCACAGAACCGAAACTATGTAAACTAAAATCAATACATAAATTAATATCGAAACCCCCATGTGAATATTTGTTTATTTTTCTCTCGGGCAAAGTTGGCAATATCCGCGTGTCGCTCTGAGCCCCATCTGAAATCGAGGACGTCGACATTTTTGACGACTTATAAAATGTACACGTGTGGTTTTCCCGAACTTAAATTTTATATGAGAGCTTCGGATGTAAAATTTCCCTTCACGCCAGATTTCCTTTATGAAATACACACATTAAATCAACTCTTCACGTCGAAAGGATCAAAGGATGTGGGGGGGAAACGGAATTTTATAAAATTATAAACAAGGAATGTTAAAAGATGCCTAACCTGGCTCGTATAAATAATTCAAAATACTTAATTATGCAGGTTTCATTAGGTAAGCGCAGTCGCTAAAAAGTAACCAACCGGTCGGCGCTGGTGCAAATTCTCGCCAAGTAAACAGGGGGGTGTAATCAAATATTCAATTAAATTTTGTACGTCTTCTTGGTTTTGGTTAGGGCCTATAATGAAGGTTATTTCAGGTATTTAGACGGAGCTCGTCTTGAAGGGCGTTAATGACGTCGGAAAGAACACTTGAGAGTAACAAAGTGATGAAAACATCTTCAGTATCTGGGACGTCGCTCGTTCCTTATTGTTTTATATTCATCAAGATTTTACAGTCTTTCACGTACAACGTTTGCTCCAATTTATATTTGAAACATCCGCTGAAGTGTTTATCCTTCCAGACTGGCGCTTGCCAAACTGAGTTCTTTACATTTCAGTTAAACTCTGTATAAAAAATCGTTCAAAACCTACACAGTGCCAACTCTCTTAACGAATACCTTTTGCTAATTTTAAATTACCGTGGATTTTATTTCGTCAGTTCTGACTCACGTGAACAAGTCAAGCGACCTTACAAAAATTATTTGTTCGAGCTAAATATTTTCTTAACTTTGCAAGAGATGTAGTAAACTTTCATGTGAACATAAAACGTCCGCAAGGGTCTCGCCACGGTAATTTGAATAGAAAAGTACGGAGCAACTACCTGACGATGCAGAATAAGATAGAAGTTCGCGCAAATTACTTTGAAGAAATCGTTCAACTTCGCCCGCCTTTTCATTAGATATTAAAACCCTCTACTTAATTTACGTCTTGCATTCATCTCTGCAACTCCGCTTCAATTTGAAGCTTTACGCTTTTTATTTTAGCATGCTAAATTTTATGGTTTCTTGGAGAGCATTTTTATTTCAGATTCTAGTTTGTACCTGTCCATAGTTCTCCATTAGTGATGAAGTACAACTAATACGTTTTCTACAAATTGCACACGCAGACATTTTCAAGAAAAGATATTGAACCTAATCAACCAAAAAAATTTCTCATTTTTTTATTCAAATACTTTCTTTCCAAGTTGGGGTTCGATTAAATAATAGTCAAGAAAGCTCTTTGTGTAAATAAGGCAAGTATATTCCCGATTTCTGTAATAAATAAGAGCAAAATCTATTTCAGAACAGAACATTACCATTAAAAATAAACAGGATACTGAAGAAAAAGAATTGTATTCTTTCTCGATTCAATAAAAAAAAATAATAATTTCGACAGTTCTAGTCAATAAGTTTCTGAATAATTTTGTTTTTCTTTTTTCTTTTTAATTTCAGAATTTTCCCTTGACATTTAATTCAATCTAATTTCGACCACAAATGAATCACGTTTCCTTACGTCTTTATTAAAATCTACTCTGAAGCAAAGTTTCGTCGCATAAAGCACTAAATCATGAATTTCACGTGCAGAATATTGCGGCATAATTGAGGTTCTAAGGAATTGATTAAGCTAAATTTACAATCGCTTTCCGGCTTACTCGTTTGCGGAATTGAAGCGGGAAAGGAAAAACTCTGTCGCCATGTCTGCAAATAGAAAGCGTTCAAGTTTTGAAGTAAAATAATTTTTGCAAGAGCAGCTGTTAATAATTTTACATATGAGAAGTTATTAAAATTATTTAATAAGAGAACTTAAGTTGACGATGAAAATTCTTGGAACAATATTCACTGTCACGAGCAAGTTTGCGGCATTTAGTTGCTCGGCGACCTAGCGGAGCAATTAATGGAGCTATATCGATCATGCGATTCCTAGCAATAATTATTTCGACAACGTATAGCAATAGTGTCACGTGCTGTCGTTATGAGTTGCCGTATATCCATTCAATTCAGAAGTATTTGTATATGTGTATAAGGGGACGCAAATAAATTCAGAGAATTCATTGCAAGTAGGCAAGGAAAAAATACTTCAAGTACAAAGATCCAAATATTTGGCGACAGGAATATCGCAAGAAGGCAGAGTGGAGAAATAAATAAGAGAAAAGAATAACAGTACATTCCTGGGAAAGAAGGATATCCCTAAGGCACTAAGGAGGCAAGTATTAAAAAAAAAACTGTAACATAAATACTCACGTAGGTACGGAGCAGACACATGGACATCGATAAAGAAGAAAAATAAACGAGATAGAAATGAGATTCTAAGAAGAGTAGAAAACAAAACCAAAACGAATAAAATAGATATGTAACAAACAAAAGGAAAAGATAGAAGACGACGGTACAGACATATGAAAAGAATGTCGAATGATAGAATAGTCAGACAGGTACTTGAGACCAAAACTGGGAAAAGCTAAACGAAAGGGAGACAGGGAAGATTGTAATCGGGAAGAAGTGAACAATGCAGCAGTGAAATAGGAAAAAACATAAGAAGACGGTAAGGCAGGGAAAGGAATATGAAAAAGATCAACAGGAAACAACTCAACTCTCCTAAGTAACCCACATCCATGAGGGTAGAGAATTCTCTTATTTATTTGTGTGTCTTATTTTCATTTGCCTTGAGCTATTAAATGCCTCAATTTATTCTAATTAGGTAGGTAGGTAATAGAAATGTGATGTATTTGTCTAGGGTAAACGACATCAACACGAGAGGAGAAGAGGGTATGGCAAAGGCATGGCAGACCAAAATAACAAAGATATAGATGGATAGTCGCAAAAACCCTTAAAATATCGGAAATGCTATGAGGAAAAGCACGACTTGGAACATGGCAAAAGCTGAATACTGTTCACCTTGACACTTTAGGGTAATTAGGCATCGATGATTCGCATCCTGAAAAGCTTGTTCAAACTACCCCCTTAGAAAACATCCAAAAAACGGTGAATTTGGTAAAAGAACACTTCAGAAATGGTTGGCGTATTTGATTCTAAAATATAAGTAAATGACTTAGTTGGTAATTTATTTATGAATCCTCTCTGTTGTACTTTCGTTAATAGATAAAATAAGTAAAAATTAATAGCTGGAGATAAAACATTAAGGCCCGATTTTACAATCGTCGGATAAGCATTATTTTTGGAATAACGTGACGTAGGTGTGACGTAGATATGGAGGAACATTAAAGAATATTCGACGAACAGTTATTCCGTCCGTATTCCACGATTGTAAAAATGGGCCTAAGAGAGAAAATTTGGATATCACAGAAACAATTTTTTCATAATGTAACCGCTTGAACTTGATGAAATTTTACACAACCAAAAATACCACACATGACACATGGTTTCATCATTAACTAACTTTGTTTTAAGCAGGAATAATATTGTAGTATAAAAATGAAGCAGCCCCAACCAACTAAATTCAAAGTCTAGGTAAGTGATGGCCACGGGGCTTCTGAGATAGGGAAGGTATACTTTTTATTGATTTTCAATTAAATTTCGTGAAGAGGAGAAGCGAGGAAAACTCTACAAAGTTGTGTCGCTCTTTCACAGCAATATCCGCGCACAAAAGTCACTTTGCAACGGGCGAGAACGGTTGTAACCTTCGGTGCAAACTGCGAGTATACAGAATTAAATGATCCTCCCTGATAGTCTCCCTGAAAGCCCCTAGTGACTCCAATTAGAGAAAAACATTCATCGGCAGCAACTTCAGTTTATTTGAAGTAAAACTCTTATTTTAATTAATTTATCAAATAAGTGTATTAATGTCAAAACGGAATAACTTTGTTTCATTTGTTTAATTGCCCTCCTCTCGATGTGTACTTTATTGTATTCCAGAAAAAACTGTTTCAATGATAACGAAAAGGATTCACCTTTAGTCCAAACCAAATATGGCATTCATATTCTTTCTTAGCAAGAATCCATTTCATACACTGGCGATGGTGGTAGGTCTTGAGTTTGGGCATAGGGACAAAGGGGAGGGCCTCTTGATACAGTCATAACCAAAGATAATGTGGTTGGGAGATAATCGCCTTTATATTCCTGCTTTCAAAGTCGATAGATCGATGCCCTGTGTTTGCATATCGAAATCAGGACGATAAAGTCTTTTCTTTCATGCGAACAAGGATTTCGGGTGTATCTATGGAGAATAATAAGTGGAGATGAGTGACGGATAAAGAGAAACAAACAAATAAAAACGAAAAGGTACGAAAAAAATAAAAGAAGGGAAATAGAATGGAGTATAGATGGAAAAGAAACGGGAAAGAAACTGGTATGTACAAGGAATGTAAGGAAAGTACTTTGTCTAAACCACATTGATCTTAGTAATTCAGAAAAACAAACTTGGAAAAATAAATTTGGAAAAACAAATGGGTTACTTCAAAATAGAATGCATCCTTGTTTGTCACACCTTCTGATGGATTTTAACAAAAAAAATAAAGCTGTCAAGAGCAGTACAGCTTTGAATAACATATCAAAATTTGAACCTGTAATGGAACTCTTAAGCAATGAAACTGTTCCACGAAACAAGTACATAACTTACTTAATTTGACTATTTCTTGTGTGAAACCGTGCGCAGTTAAAGAAAATTCAAAAAACGTGATTAAAAAACTTCAAGTAATATGCGTGAATGTGAACGTGTTGTCGTAAAACAAAGCTCTCAACTACATACAGTGCGTGCGTCAACTACCAAAAAACTGTTGCAACTCAGCAATGAAAAAAGGGAATCATTTACAGTGTCGATGACTTATTGGGGGCCGCAACAAGCTGCAAAAACACAGAAGCGCCGTGTGCTGTCATCTTCGACTTTCAGTGAACTGGCCTGCAAATTGTACGTGTGTGCAACGGACTTACTGATTAGTCTACGGATTGCTAGGTACCATCAGCACGGTGTAGCAGGGCGAATTGACAGCCACAGTCGCGGGAATCCCGCGTTCGCCTCGGCATATGGAAACACTGATCCCACATACAGCACCCCTGCTATCAACATACAATAATTACTTGCATTATATAGTATCTTTTTAGAGTCAATAGTAATTAATCACAAATCACAGTACTATTTAAGTTTGAGTTACGATGCATACAATCCGAAACAAGTATAAGAGCAATTAGGTACATGCACATTAAAATAGTTTTCTATAACGAAAATCGAAGTCAAATACATTATAATTTCTGATGAGAATGAAAGGCATAAATTCAAGAAATTACCTAGGAAATGATGAACTAAAGGAACCTCCTATCTACAAAAGGAGTTGCCCTGTTTTCCCGTATGACTCCGTCTACCCTAACGTATTACAACCCGCTGCTTACAGTCTTCGAGTTTGAACACAATTTTCATCTCAACTTTGCAAACACTCGGTCCTAGTTTTAAGCCAACGAACTGGAGGAACTAACTTCTCGGTGGCGGCTTTGTTCCCTCCCGCGTTGTTTGAAGCGAATACAAACTTTGCGAAAAAAATGCTTCCGACGTTAATTCTAAAAGCTCCGGAAAAATTTGAATGCAAGGGGATCCGGCGGAGGGCCTCGAATTTAGGATGAAAATCCTGCGAGGTGTTAATTATCCGTAAGGGGATTCTATTTAATTTGGACGCCTCGTATGTTAATTTCGACGTGTTGTTTAATTTCACAGACGAGCTTTGGTGTTACGTTTCAAACAGTTCCTTTTTTTTTATCAAAGATGTAAAACTCGTTTAAACCCCTTACACCAAATCACTGTTTCAACATCAGACCAACAATTTAATTAAATTACAATTAACAATTAACATATTAAATAATTAAATATAAATAAATATAACAATTAAATAATAGCAGTACTGGTTATTGGTATATTATATGGTATATACTATATGGTTATTGGTTATTCTGCGTATCTTTGAAAATTTTTAAAAATGTTATCTATCTGTTATTCTAAGGGCCAGTTTACAGAAAATTTAATTGCAACAAAATTTTAATGACGTTAATTTGACAGTTCGCAATGTAACTCTTATGGCAACTTAATCGTAATTAGTTTAATTCGAAATTAAATATTTGATTTGCTTTCTGTAAACCCACCCTAGGTGTGTAGATTTTATAACAAACAATCCAAGACTTTCATTTCGTATTTCACCAGCAACAGTAATTCAGTATGAAATGATTTTTGTGAAACAAATTGCATTTCGTGATACTTGGAGGCGAACAATTCCGCTGCACTTTGCTCTTCAATGGAAGAATATTTCAAACGGTCCTTTACGCGATTACAGCATTTTCAGGTTGCCTCAAAGAAAGCAGAAATTTAATTTGAATTAACCTGACATTTTTAAACCGAGACTTGCAATTTCGTGTCGCATTATGGGAATAGGTCAGAAGGATGCACCATTCTGCGGCTTCATAAAATGCGACCTTTCACAGGAAGTGTGTGACATTTTTTCCTTCACAAACTTCCTCGCCCGTTTTATTAAAATTGTCTCCAAATGTCGGGCCCATCAAGCTCACATGCTTATGAAATGTCAGTCCCTAACGACTCGCGCGTGTTAGTGGCAGGTTTCCTGGTTTCTTTTTTATATGAAACTTTGAGGACCCCAAATTGAATTTTTTTTCCTTACAAAGGATTTGTTAATTTAATTTTTCCTTACCTCAAACCCCCTTATTAACGTTAGTTAAATTGTTTGAATCTAACCTGTCGGCAGGGCAGAATACTCAACCGTGAGTAAATTCTAAACAATCGATAACTGTCGCTCTGAGTTTTGCATTATTAACTCGGTACTTGTTTGCCTTGAAAAATAAGTTTCTCAAACGGATATTTCATTCATTTTGTACACGAACTTAATTGAAAAAGTATGTTCAAGCATATTAATTAAGGCAAAAGAAAAAATTTATTCATAAAAAATAATGATCGTTTCATGCAATATTATCCAATTTCGTATTAGTTGTTTAATCTAAGGTTTTCTATGTAAAGGGGAATGATGAGAGATGAAGGCTACGTTTGCTAAAACAAGCACATGATTTGATGTCGTTGGCAGTCTATGGAACAAACATGTTTTCGGAATCTTCGTGCTTCTAATCTATCAGTGTTTAAATAAATTCTGAAATCAGTACCGTATTGCAATAGGGTGATCCACACCAACATCAGTCCGATTGCACCTCCATGTACGAGAGTTCCAGAGTCTGACAACGGCATCTGCTCTTCTTTCGTGGCCGGGATAAAAGTCGAAGTCGATCGCCCATTTCGCACTATCAAACAATTTACTTTTTGACTCTGTCTGGTTTAGTTCGTAACTAAGACAATACGAGATTAAGTAAATAACAATTTGGGGCGAGGAGGGCTTTCGCCCATGGATTTCATACAACTCGTTCCACAAGATAACACAAGAAGTATCATTATTTACGGCCGGCAATAAAAATTTCGCAATTTCTTTTGTTTTATGCGCTACCACTTCCAAACCTACGCAAGTTCTCAACGACGTCTAATAAACTTGATTTTATGTTCCTCGTAGTTTATATGATGATAATAACACTTGTAGGTTGTGCCTGGGTTTTCCGTAGGTACGAGAGTGAAAATATTTTTAGTTAGAAAAAAGAAGAACTCATAACATTGCTTGATCATTTAAAATAACCTCCAGAAGGAGTGAACTGACTATTATTAACTTAAGTTAAATTGAATCTAAAACTATATGGAGAAATAGAACGTGTTCTATCTCCAATAGCCCAAATATTTATTTTAGAAATTAAACCAAATCCAAATCTTTTACAAGAAATAGGCTAGTCTAAAAAGGCCTTAATTTCGACTTAAGTCCCGACTGCAATAGACAAATACATAATATTCAATGAAACAGTAAAATAAAAAAAATTCGAGTAACAAATGTGAACCGATGTATAAATTTCAAAAAAGAAAAAAGGATTAAGAGAATGGATTTTCCGTGTTGACAGATTTATCTCCCGCAAAAAGTAAACGACGATATTAAATCGGGAATTATAGAGATAAGCTAAAGAAGAATGGAGCAAAAAACATGTTAGCGTAACATCACGTTTAATCGTACGATCTAAATTATTGCCATCATGAAATTAAACGAACCTTTTGGAAATCGTTTCCATGTTTTCTGTTTACGCCACACGAATACAAAATAAATTTCGTTTTTCTGTTGTTAGCCGACAAAAGATACCAAGCCGAGCTTTCGCCGTTATAGATGGTTTTTTTTGTAACTAAAAAGTGCGAAAGATGAAAACTTAGAATTTTGTTTTATAAACAATAGGCAATAAAGAAAATAAACCTTGTCGAGGTCGCCCAGAAAGAAGGGCTTAAGAAGTTTAAGCTCCCAATCAGTAAACTAAGAACAAAACCGAAAAACGTACTGAAAACACCAAAATAAATTAAATCCTTTGAGAGCGCGTGCAGAAGAATACAAAATTTGTACAGGTGTAGCAAACCGAGGCAAACGAGTGTCTAAAGGGCAGAAAGTTATTAAATCAAGTGTCTTAGAAGGATCTCCGAATAGGGGCGAATTTTTAATAACCATCTTTTTTGTGCTTCTTAGAATTTCGATAAACAAAAACATTTGAAAGAGAATGTTGCTTTCAGTGGGAATTTCAATTGAGAAAATAATTCCTCATGCATTTACGTTCCTAAGATAAACGTCTCTCTTGTGTCGCTTTTATTTGACCTTTTTAGGGCAACAAACTCATCGAATATAACAGGAAGACGACACTTGGGAGATAACGTAACGTACAATTATAGCACCGACAGAAATTCAACTATCATTTGCGGTTTCGAGTAGCTTCATTACGTCCTGCATGTTGCTCCCAATTTGGCCTATACCTCTGGTATTCTGATGCGGTCAAATAATACCAAAAGCGTCATGTTACACATTCATCTGCTAATTCACTTTTCCACGAAAATTGCATCTAATTTAAGATCGAAAAATCGAAGAAGAGGGAACTACTTTTTAGGTTTAAGTCTTTATTTAGGGTTTAAGAAATAAATTGGTATTTTTTTACATTGAGTTAAGCATGTAATTCAAGTTCATGAAAGACTGACATTTGTACACGCATAAATTATTATTATGTAGACAAACACTTTAACAAGCTTGCTTAGCTGATGACACTGACGAAGGTAAATTGGACAAACCGAGGAAATGTTTTGGCAAGCACCTACACGACAGTTCTGTCTATGTACGTTTGAAGCCAGAACTTCACCTATAAACTGGCACAAACCGTTTCACCTGATATAATTACATGTAATTCAACAATGCACCTGTTAAAGGCACGAGATGTTTGAGGTAATAACAAGGAAGCTTTAGGTAATTTGCCAGCTACAATTTAAAGTTGTTAGATTTTTTTAATTGTATAATTCCCAGTTGAGGTTTACCTCAACAAACAAAAGAAAGTGAATTTTTCGTTTTAACTCGTTCAAAGACACCCAATGAAAATTCAAATTGCCTCAGAGCGAGCGATTAAATTTCCCTTTTGCATCGCGCCCCCTCAATCGGATTTTCGCTAACGAGTCTGTCCACAAGCCCTCGATCGAATTAAACAAGTCAAGGAAACAAAGAAATTGCCTAATTCGATTACTGAGACGAAAGTCAGCGCTGACATTCCTTCCTCGTCTAACCGACATCGGCTGTCGGGGAAATAATCTCGTGCCCTGTCGATTTAGTTTGCGATAAAATCTCTCTCACGTACCCGGGCGATTTAAATAATAACGGTAATAAGAAAGGTATTTTAAACAAGCGATATTATTAGCGCGTTGTTTATTGAACGTTGTCATGAAACAGACAGGCGAGTCGATTGTTTTATCCGAATTAAATCTGAGCTGGTGAAAAACAGAAACCGTTGACGTTAAAAACGACGTCGAGGGTAAACAGTTTGTTCAGTGGATGACGTTTCATAATTCAATAATAACTACAATTTTACACAGACGCCTACGACAAGTATCGGGAATAAAATCAATATACACGATTTTCAAAATAATAAGTTTAGAACCTGCATCATTATTTTTGTTAAGAGTACTCAGTGCCAGGTACAAACGAGTATTAGAGTTATTGAAAGATCACTACTTGGGAAGATATTAAAATAAACTAGAGGGAAGAAAGGTACAAGGCAGAGAAGAGAAACAAACAGGAAGAAGAATGTAGAAAAGCTCCAAGCAAGAAAAGGGATATGGAGAAGACAAATTCGACTCTGAAATGATGAAATGGATAGAAGAAAAACAAAAGGAATCAGGAAATACTGAAAGATTGGAAATAATGGATGGAGCAAATGACAGAATCCAAGAAGAACACCACAAGAAATGAAAACATTAGCTGAAGAAAAGAGGAGATGGAAGTAGTGGATAATTGAAGATACGGAGTCGTTGATCCGGCGCTGGAAAGCAAAGATGACGAAAAAGAAGAAGAAAGAACCAAAGTACCAAATGAATTTAGAAGACGATTTCTTAGTTTCTTAGTCTTATGAGAAAAATATCTACATTTTTGTTGTTTTAAGCATTTTATTATGTCACGCACTTTTGGTGTGTTATTTTAATCGAATAACCACGAGTAAAATACACGAATACACGAGTTTCCATTTTAAAAAAATAACTACGAATATTTAAAAAGAGTTTATGGTCAGTTGGTCTGACCTTCCTATTAACGGAATCTAGTTAATAAACGAATCTGAAATTCGTGGGCATTTGAGTTACTCGTATGCCATCCCAAAATAATGAATATGCACAAAAAGCTCTACACCGCACCGTGATAAATAATTAATTAAAGCTTGGGCACGTGAATTTAGCCCCGGCGCGGCGTTAAGATGAGTCAAGGTCGCGGTCAGTCAAGCAGAAAAAAGATAAAACAAACAATGATGTACATAACAAGATATGAAATTACAGGTACCGTCAAATAAATTATTCTTTCATTTATCTGAAAGGCTAAAGCTAACATTTTTGAAAACGTAATTCGCAGCTCGCCCAAAGAAAAAAGTGTATTAATATTGATTTTAAGTCTGGCGATCCACCAACTACCCTAATTTAAATTTGAAATATTGTGTGTGTGGCAGATCGCCAGATTACGATGGTATAAAAACGCGCTTATTGCATTTACCTGTGAGCAAACATGTTCCCCGGAGTGGTGTGTGCACGTGTTTCCGGAGGCGACTGCGGCTGCGCAGGCTGCCGTTCCGGGCACCTTAAGCTGTTCCTGTTTGTAATCGGGTTGATAGGGAAGCAGCATTCGAATTTTTCCCCAGCGATTGAAAAATAATGCTATGGCTGCCACCCAGACTACCAGGACCAGAAGGACTATTCCTATTTCTACACCTCGCACCTGAAAACAACGAAGCGTTTCTTCCGTAGATCTCCGGGATATTTTCAATACCGTTGAACTGGTGTGCGGGTACTCTGCAAGTTCTGGAGAATCGGATTCTTCTTCTTGGTTTGGAGGGTCGGTTGCAAGGCTGCCTAGGAGATCTTGCTGTGGAGATGTTCTTGGGGGTTCTAACAAAAAATGTGAATACCTTAGTTAGTTAGCAACTAGGAGTAACAGAAATTTTAAATTCCCCTCACAAAACGATGATTGTATAAAGATTTAATCAACCGAAATGCCCTAACTGAAAGCTAGTCGCAGTAATTGAGAGGTCCAGTAACTGAATTAGAATAAATGTTCCTAATTACCGGAGTTTGACATAGTTTCCCAGTTTTAATAGAAACAAGGCGACCTTAATTTAACCATCATAAGCTTGACCTATATAAATATAATTTCATTATCTATATTTAGAGAATCACACCTGGATTATATTTATTAATAAAAAAAAAACATCTCTATGATTAAACTACGAGTAAATCTGATATAATCGAATTGTTTAATAAATAAGAGCAAAATTAGCCTCATTAAGAGCTAATAGTTATTAGACGAATAACTACCATGGAAATAATTCAGAAAAATCAAGTTATTCGTCGAATAACTTTAATAGGAGATGGATATCTCGACCCTAAATAACTAACCAGACTTTTATATGTACATACGAGTAAATAAAAAAGAAATGTAAAGTGACTTTTACCTAAAAAATTTACAATTTTATCCCAACGTCCGCGTTTCTGATTCTCTGTTTCTTTACATAGACACCATCCCGAGGGCGTAAATAATGAAAATGGTTCTGCGCTCTAATCGTCGTTAAAGAATTCAACTCGCAGTCCAAACGTTTATTAAAGAGGATGTTACATCATAGAGTTGATCTCGTATAGTGTTTGCTTTTAATCCGACCATTTGTGTACAATTATTCTCTTGGGTGCTCTACACACATCAGTCTGTCCGAGGAGATTACAGAAAACTCGGCTCAACTTTGCGCTTTGTTAAATGCATGAGGCCGGCCAGTTTTATTGCATGGTGGTTTTGCTTCCTTTTTGCGAAACTGAAATGGTGCTGTTGGTAGCTGGAAAGTTTTTGAAATATATCTACGCGTCGTTGGGGGTTTACGTAAACGTAAATTGCGATGAAAGTTTCAAACGGAAAACGAGTGTTTTGAAACTTATTTTCTATTCTCTATGTTCTATTTTTGTGAATGTGGGATTAGATAGTTTACTCTGCTTAGGATACGTAATTTATTTCAGTCCCAAAAATGCGCGCCCCTGCAATTAAACAATCGTTCATTGTTGTGTACAAAGGGCAGGGTTTATTTACGGCCGGGATAAAAATAAATCATGAAATTCGGACGAACTATGTTCTTTGTCTGCGGCTTGCTAGCGGAGCGAGAAAGTGATTTCGCAAGCAGAATTTATAGTGCGGTCGCGATCATCTACGTTACCAGGTCAAATGGAGCTCCAATTTCCGGCGACACAGTTTTATGGGAAAAGAAAAAGCTCGGCGAAACTACATAACAGTGACAGGAGTTGGACACGGAGCTCTTAAAAGCCACCTCGTAGCATATTTTCCTCGAGCAGAATTATTGGCTTGCTTCATTACGTCTGCTGCTTTAAATTGCTAAACCAAGCAATGAATATTTATCTGCAATGTTGAGCGAAGTAGCAAGCAACGTAAAGCCAAAATTGCTTTTAAACAGTTTGAATGGGCTTGCACTTGTGTATAATTAAATTAAATCGCTCTATATAAAGTTGTCCTTTCAACGGAATTGTAGTAACAAAGAGATGCAAACGTTGCAAAAGTTATTCGTACCGATTCGTGCCCACATTGACGTAATTTCAAACTGCTTTTTGTAACAAATAATAATAATTTGTTCGTAAACCGAAGAAACTTACAATGACTCAAATCATGTTGATGGGGATAAGATTTTTTCATGTTATTAGGGCAAATCACAATACAAATTAATTATGATACAGTGCAATCTTCATTCGTACCAATAATCTATTCTCTTCCTATCGAATTTTGAAGGTTTTCCACCGAAGACCCTATTTATTGAAGATTCAGTGCCCCCTTTACGTTTAGGAATCATTTTCGCCGAGAAAATGCTCCAGTTATCAAAATAAATTAAAGTCATAAGGAAGAACACCACCTGGATGAGTGCGCACCGTCACAGCTCCTTAGTTTTCGATTTTTTCTTAACAAAGCAGACACAGAAATTCTGGTGCTAAGGAAGAATACGATGACGACATGAGAATGCCTAAGACGATGGCCTTACACACCTTCTAAATGACAACAACACAACTTTAATGGCTTGCCAGTTGTGAGCAAGTTTAATATAAATCTGTCAAAGCGAACTCTACTTCAACAGCTTGGCAGTTTTGACTTCGTTGTCTGCCATTGGTTTCGCATTTTGACATGGTAAACAAAATCTGTTTTTGCTAGATTTCAATTCCCAATTAGGAATTGGGACAAATCCATGCAAAAGAAGGAGACTATGAGATCGTAGTCTTCTATCTATTTGATTTTATGTGAACTTATGGGAAACTTAATGACCACTGTATTGGTGGTGTATCCAAGATGATAGCTTCAATGATAATTAGCTTGTGCTTGTAGCTAGTTGCTGGCCTGCGACTTGGCATAAGGTCTCTTGGATATTAACAATGGTCTTCCAGAACGTAAAAGATTTTGGAATCTTTGTTGTATCTCAGATGATAGCTTCAACGATAATTTGCTTGTGCTTCAAGCAAGTTGCTGAACTACGACTTAGCGCAAGATCTCTTGGTTTTCCAGAACGTGGAAGATTTTGGACTCTTTTGGATCATAAATTCAAAACACGATCACTTTCACTTGCACATGGATAGCCTCTATTGAAATACTGCAGTGATTTTCCTCTTCAATTTTTCTCAGGTAGGGTTAAAAGTTAAAAAAAATTCCTAATTAATGAAAAACGAGTTAATTCAACAAATCAATCTCAAATTACAGCGTCAAAATTAGTTGAAACCACATCACTGTAGACTTGCCACACATATTTCACTATTGTTATATCCAACGACTCAGAAGGCATTCGTGTTTCGTATTACCCAGCACCGATTGTTTGCGTTTCCGCTTGTTTTGCATGCAAACCGAGGATTTGATTCCATTACCGCCAAGAAGATAACCTCGAATGTGTATGCTTACGAATAGTAAAGGAAAGGCGACGTTCGACAACAAAGCCAAAGACATGCCTCGGGAAGAGTATTTATTATTCGAAGTCAGCAATTATTTTTGGGGTCTGTCTCTAAAGGGATAATAGTTATGTATTTTTAGAAAAATAAGAAACGAGATTATTATTAAGTCTTTCTAATTTTACATCGAGTTTGACTATAGGATCAGATCAACAGTAAAAAAAACACAGATTTTCATTATTAGATTCGTTAGAGCAAATGTACACAAAAAAAAAACTTGAAAGTGTTGAAATTTGCGACCATTCTAACCCCTCACATTACCTATCGGGTCATATCTCAATTCCTTAACAACTACGGCTACATCTGCATATTTAATGAAGCAGAGACAGCAATTACCATCAGTATTAATATGACAACGGACAATGGATATTGCTGAATTGCTACGTGTATCACGAGCCAAATTACAGGAAACATTGAATATGGCACTACCCAGGAACAAGTTCTATTTTACGTAAAAATTAACGCAGCGTTAAATACTCAACTTAGAGGCTTCTCAAAAATGCAAAAACGCATATAGCAACATTAAATAATGATAATACAGAGAAGAATGTATGTATGTATGTATGTATCTCACTTACAAAACAAGTAATTCCTGAACATTTTTCGATAGTATAAAGTAGGAAAGTCTCGTCAATAGTAGGATGCATCATTCAATCGAGTTGTACCTTTTATAAAAAGTATCTGTTCGTTCAGCTCTTGTAATTGGGTTTATTGGAATCGAAAACTTTAGATAACACTTTTAATACACGTATGTATAAGATGATAACTTTTAGAATTTGTAGCTTGCAAGACGTCCAGAAGTTCGCTTGCCATTATATAAAACGTGTTAAACTAAGTTTTATTTATTTTTATACTTATACTTTCAACTTGTATGAAATACAACTCCTTGCAGTAATATTAGTTTTTTACTTATTTTGGTTCTCAAGTTTTCTGGAGCGTCGCTTTTAAAGGAAGTTTTCTTGATACATTTTTCTTTCTTAATGACCCAAGACGTTTTTCACAAGAAACTAAGTATACAATTTTAAACTAAATTCTGTATATTTTCGTAAGGCCTTAATGCTTATCCTTGCCATATTCATAGTTGGAGTAGAAATTCCAATTTCGAGTAATCGTTTTTGGAAACAGTGAAGAGTGATCTATACCAATAAAACTATTAGTGTGCAACTTACTTACCCATTGTGCGGAAGACTATTGGCCTGCTTCTATACTTTTTGCCACCCCAGACAGCAGCCACAGAAAGCTGATACTGGGTGTCGGCCTTGAGGCCGCTTAGCGTCACTGCCTCCGAATTCCCTGCAACTACCGCTACCACCCTGTAACTAACACGCTGGTTTAATCTAATTACAACTGAGGAACAACCGCATTTACCACAAGACACCATATCTCGAGCGGCTCAACGCCAATAGCAAATCAGCTTAAGCGAGCTTGAGCAGGTTCTACATAAATCGAAACGTCGAGAACGTACGTCCTGCGACATTGCAGGAGTGAATGCCAAGCCCCACTACACGACAGCCTAAATTAATAAGGCGTTTAAGCACGGCAGTTTTTCATAATTCAGGACTCGCGTGTGCCATTTGTTAATCGATACGTTCATTAAACGTAATCATACGTTTTGGTATGTTGCAAGAACCCAGTTGTACTCGGGGGCTAAATTATGATTGGGGTAAACGTTGTATATACGAATCATTTGTTTCTCGAAATGAATATTTAATATCGTTTATAGAAGCAATCGATAATGTTCTTATTAAAAGTTCAAATGGTGAAACGTCATCGTCGTGGTGCATTCAATGATTGTAGGTAATTCGATCGAATGGAATTATACTCGAACAGGAATTCGTTCATAATTTTTCCCCCTTATTCTTATTGAACAAATTTTAATTATTTTTCAACTGGCAACTTCTATACTAAATAATCGTTATCGAAAAGCCTGCACTTCATTGCTTAGTAACTTGATATAAACACACTTTCATAAATTTCAAAGTAAACATGTGGCCAACACACTACCATTACTATTAATTAATTGCATTTGTGTAATTGCTAACGTAAATAATTGCAGTTCATTATTTTACGTGCAGGTCACCTACGTCAAATTTGAATTATAAATTCACAGATAAATGACCTTTTCGTTTAACATTGTCGGTAAATATTGTTTCTACTGCTTAATGAGGCGAATGATAAATAAACCATTCATACTCATACAGAATCTCTACACCTGCGTTCATTCTTGCTAATTGAATATGTAAGAAGATGTGTGCCGAAATAAATTCGCGCTAATGCTCTTGCCGTTCTTGATACGTGTCACCATTAATTATGTATGCACGTAAAGCATAGGAGGAAGTTGTTGGGGGGAATTTACGGACGACGACACTGTTGAAGCGCAAGCATGGCAAAAGCTGCGGCAGGGGCGGCGACGGCGTCGGGGGGTGCAACATAATCGTGCTTAATTTAGTTAAACATACCTGGCATCCGTCGGCTTGTACGTAACGTCGTATTTGTCTACGTGCTCCACCGAGGTATCCCAAGATACTCGAACGGACGTTGGGTTGATGAACGTGACGGTGATGTTCTCTGGAACACCGGGACCTCCTGGCATCGAACCTATCACAGACACAAATCTTTAAAAAAGAATCAACTAATGTTAAATAGCTCCAGCATGTTACAGAAATCACTTTGCGAAACGAATTTATTGTCATAAAATGGTAAAAAATAGAAGCAATTAGCATAACCCTGTTAAGTCAAAGACTTATTAAGGATTATACTAATCTTGCTTGATTTCCATTTGTGTACTTTTAAGAACACGCAAAATGTAAAAAAAGCAGATATAGAAATTAAAATGTCACCGCATAATAAGGGGGTCGTATACGTTTTAAATTGCCATAATGAAATTTGAATAAACTGGAAGTTTTCACGAATAAAATAAAGTCAACATTGCAGATGGAAATAGAACATGTTCTATTTTTCCAGAAAATTTGTCAGAAATTCAATGTAAACATACTGTTACGGTAATTTTTGGATAAGAAACGTAGCCACACTAAATAAAATTCACACTACACTAGGTTCATTCTGTGACGTTCCTTCGCAGCGAATAGACGTGTTTGTCACAGCGTTTAGCATTTAATTTCACATACTATTAACCCATTAAGGACGGAGTTTTTTTGTAAAGATAATGCATTTTATTGTTTTTCCTATTTTAGTTGGTATAAAGTAACTAAAAATGATTAGAAAAAGTAAATTTATTTTTTATTTTCCGTTAATTCAAGTGTTGCAAAAACGCAACGCCAGGTCTTATGACTACCTAAATAAAACAAAATACAAAACAGTTCTAAAATCGGCTATGAAACTTTACATTGCACTTTTTACACATAACAACATTACATTTGATGCAATAGGTTCTTACAATAGACGTGCACATTTCACCAGCGCATCGCCATCTTTTATTATTTTCGATAGTGGCTGGAATGTGCCCTCTATTATCGTACCGGATATCATCACCTACTCTACTTGATGATCGACTGGATGAGCTGACTGATGGACGACCACCTTGACGTGGTAAGGTTTGATAGGATGTTAGACACGTCTTTACTATATCTCTTCTAAACTGTAGCTGTGTTAATTTATTTCCCGAGAGTTTGTGCAAAATCCAAGCGTTTTGAATTGCGGTATCCACCAACCAAGTAAACACATTCCACTACCACTTTCTCCCCCTCATACTTATTCTGTGCCTTGAGGTGTTTTCGTTCATTAGGACGGTACTACCAATAGAAGAGTTATACTTGTCAACAGCTACTGGCCGTTCAATCTGTATATTCTTTTTTTCCGTCTGGGAAAACCTTTTTACTTGGCTTGCTGGATGTACACCGTATTGTGTTGATGAAACTGTTACAATATTGTTGTCATTCCATCCAATCAATATTGATCCGTGAGTTTTATCCATCACAGCTGCATATTCACCCCTTTTCTTCTTTTTCATGGTATTTTTTTGAGGAAGAGGACATCCCGGTGGAATGCGATTCTCCCTAAAAGTTCCTGTAGCACCGTAACCATGATTTTTCAAGTAATTCAGTAAATGTAAGCTTGTGAAAAGATTGTCGAAACAGAAATTATATCTCATATTTCCTTTATGACATGTATTCAACTCGTCAATCATTTTCACCAACGGAGCAACAGGTTTACCAAATACCTTTTGGTAAGCTGTAGGGATTGTAAGATCAGTACCTTGATATGGAACAAAGTTTATCAAATATCCACTTTTCGCAGTCAAACTCCAAATTTTTGGTTTCCTCTTATGAACTGCTTGCAGGAATGACGTCCAAAATATTTTGTCATGGTTTCATCGAAATTTAGATCTTGTTCCGGAATAAAGGATTGCATAAACTTTTCTTTTAATTTTATCATTAGTGGTCGAACTTTACAGAACTTATCTGATAAATCGAGATCATCGTTATTAGCACAGTGAAGATAATGACAGATTGTAATAAACTGATCGCGCCTCATAGCTGATTTCACCATCTTATTTCCCATATCTTCGCTATTTTCCCAGTAGAATTTTTCCCAGGCAAAATGTTGTAACCCGATAATATGAGAATGCCAAGGTAACATTTAATTTGACTTGCTTCTATTGAAAAATTACTGTCATTTTTTTGTCTGCTGTATCTCTCTGTTTCGGTTACTAATAATGATATAATTTCATCGTCAAAAAATAACTCGAACATCTCAGTAGGAGTAATTCATAATTTTCACATGGAGTACATGTGAGTACACTGTTTTGGAGTACAAAAAATATCACCATTTATCCATGAAATATCTTTATAATCAGTTTTTCTAATTCGTTAATTGAGATGATCTGGAAGCTCAATATATATATTATCAACATCCAAGTCTTCTGAATGTGCCATTTGCAAGGCCTCTTCAAATGTGATTCCACCACTGAGAAAGTAAATCTAAAGTAGAAAACTCGGCAGTGGCAAGGACTAACATTGCGTTTATGCAACGCTCTTAAAATCTAATATGTATATAAAAACTTATCAAAAGTTTTACATCAAAAATATTACTAAAAGCAAAGTACGTCTTTTTAGATTACATCTACAAACTTTTAACTTACATAATCTATAAATAGCAATCAAAATCATTCTGCAACGCTAGGCGTTAATGGGTTAAAATGCTCTCTCTACATAATGTGAAAAGTTCTACTGATGAAAGTGATGATTTGATTAAAAGTGCAGTGGAAAAGGTGCCTGCCTCAGGGGCATTCAAAAAGCTTGGGGAAATGCTCGTAAAGGAAGTAAAATCAACACCACAATCAAGGCCTACGAAGAGAAGGTGAAGGCGCTCGAGTGTAAGGTTTCTGAAATGGCTGAAACTATTGCCGACATTGATAAATACTCAAGACGCAATAATTTGCGAATTTGTGGAGTCCCAGAGGAGCCTGGTGAGGACTTCAATCAAGGAAATCAATTTCAACTCAGTTTTCCCCATCTGCGATCGACATCTGCCATCGGCTATCGGGGAAGGTATCAGACCAATTATTGTTCGATTCGTTAATAGGTCAGTGAGAAATCAATTATTTTATAAAACAAAGAAACTCCAAGAAGATTTAACTAAACCTAGATTCGCTGTGTTGAGTGTTGCGAAAAAAAAAACTGGGTTCGACCAACGTTCGTCTCATAAGCTAATCGATCTGAAATGGCTTAATATGAAAAATCGCTGGTTACTTCAATCAACTTGTTTTTATCACAACATTGTCTTATCAAAGCAACCTTCTTACTTGTACAGAAAAATTATCTTCCGTACCGACATTCTCTAAGCAAGGGTGCTATTCGAAATCGTTATAATATGAATAGTGTAGAAAAGAGTGTACAAAGACATTGGCTATGTTTTCACTTTCAAGCAATCATCTGTATATCATAAAAAAGATTAGGTTTTGAAATTTATAGCAAATTGGTATCGTGAGATGTAACAGAAGTGAGATTGGCCAGAGCCTCAATCAATCAACCTGAATTGCTCTGACGTCCAAAGCTAATCGAAAGGAACGGGCGTTCGTTATCATTTTAAATAAAAACCCCGCCCGTCAAAAATTCACGTCCGGCCAATCTGGATAAATGACGCGAGAAGTGGAAGTCAGAATCACTTTCGTTTTATTGTCGGTTAAGAATAGATCTGCTTGTCAGTGGGGACCGATTCGCACATTCGCTTTGGACGACTGCGTTCATTGGCCTCTGAAGTATCTGCAGGCAAAAGTTTCAAAACAAATTCGAGTAAATTTCCCAACGAAAATAGCCTAATGCAACAGCACCAGACATTACGGTTCAACGCAGGAAGGTGAACGTGGGCGGTTAATTCCGATGCATTTTCAATTCGGGCCGTATAGCGACTTCGTTCCAACTAGAAATTATATTGCAGACTTCGCTTGTATCTCGTAATTTGAAAACTATAATTGTATTTGAAATTTAAATGGAAAATACAGAATGGCTTTCTTTTCTTTGTTAATCCTCTTTCGTTCAAAGTTAAATATAAGTCGTCCCTTTTTCTTTCCGATTTTTTCTTAAATGCAAACTAAGCCATCAGGTTTTTTGTAGCTTTCGGTTAGATCTGGGGTCTTTCTCGTAGAGCCATTCTTGAATGGATAATATATCCCTTTATATTTCATTTTCTTATACATACTATCAAGCTATCAAACGATAGCGAAACGTAAAGTGTTAGTGCGCATATTTAGTATCCGTTTAAAAGATTTTGTGATACAATTTTCATCGGACAAGACCTGCTTTAATTATACATCCTTTAGTTTTTACGTTTTTACTTTTTAAATTCTGTTCAATTTGATTTTGGAAAGAATCATTTCTAATAATCGACAATGCTTCACTACTCATTAACACTTAAAACGGTTCACAGTTCTCTATTCGCTCTATTAGTTCAAACCTCGTGCCATTTGCTTAAACAAAAGAAACCGCAGTAGAAATTATCACAAGGCTTCCGAAATAAAAGCAATAATTTATCTTATCCTTAGAAAGATAACTCAGTTTCCTGAAAATAAATTGCCTATTCCTTCAGCAATGACTACCCCAAATTAGAGGCGGCGGCGCTTAAAGCTCAAGAAACGGAATGGGGGGGAGAGAGAGAAGGATTTTATTATTCATGATATGTTTTAATATTTCGAAATGGAATTCTAGGTCGCTGAATGACAGACAGGTGGAAGTTACCTGGAGGAGAGCTGCGAATTCCGCTTTCAAAATTCAATAGCGGGCGTGTTAACGCAGGTAGAAAATCCGATAATGGAGCGGTGTGCGTTTTGTGCCACAGTACATATTGAAACTTTATTGATGAATGTGTCTCTTTACCTTGTAAATATGACCTGCTTGCTTATATTTATTCACACGGGTAAATGCAAAGACGTGCTCACCTAACAGACTGTCTAAATAAATTCAAATTTTGTCGAAAAATATGGATTCCCCTCTCAGGTTAACGACATGTCTGGACATGAATTATAACATACCGAATGTTAACGAGCAAAGTTTAACCGTAGGCGCTCATTGGATGTACAACCTGCTTTGAGATGGTAATTGAACGTGAGCATATTAATGACCCTTGAGAACACAGAGCCAGTGTTTGCTCTCGTATGGTTCAATGAGCGACGGCAAATAGTAGAATATTTGGGGGAGAAAAGAGAGCAAGTGACCTTCAAACAACACAAGAAAGGTTTACCGACATTATTTGATTTTGTTAATTTACCTAACATTCTCGGGCCGTGCAGATTAATGATTCTCTCAGTGCCATTAAATACATAAAATGATTATTTACAACTCTTCAGCGGTTCATCCTGAAAGCAAATCCTGCGAATATCAACACGAATTCTACGTGAATCAGCACCAAAACATTATTTGCGTTTCCCTCTTCGTTAACACGCCGCGCCGAGAACTAAATGATTTGCATTTTATTAAATTTTAAAGGGCGAAAGGCAAAAAGAAATTTTAATAAGCGCAATCAGTTTAGCAGTTCCCAATTACGGTTGTGTTTGACGGGAAATAAAGTCAGATTTATATGTTTTGTAAAAATAAGGGGAAGCCACAATTTCATTTGCTTCCAATATCCTGAACTTCAAATCAAATATTCAAAATCGAATAAAATCCGTTCGCCCGCGAGGGTGATCTCCATTTTACGGATAATGAAAACATTCTACTACTACTAGAGGTGTATTCAAGTGGTGGAGTTAATTACGTGCATTTCAACCCCTGAGCTTCTCAGAATGTAAAACGCCCATTTTAAAAGGTGATCAAAGAACGCTTTGTGCGCTCGTGCCAACTTTTCCAACATTTTTTTTTTTGTTGAAGCAAACTGCAATACGAAAGCTCCTCGAAATGAACACACTGCTTGTTTGTGTAATATTATAGCTTTCAGGGGCGGCGTATTTGCATGCAAATTACGAAATTGTTTACATGCCATTGTGCACGTAAATAAATTCATTCCAGTAACCAGCGCAATGTACGTAATTATCGCATAAAAATAATAATTTAAGATTGCATATTCATGAAGTGCAACTTGTATATTATACAGGTTGCAATCGAATAAGTTTTCACTCTTCATCACATAAGGAATTAATTCCGCAAATATCAATGGTGTTGCTAAAAAAAAATAAAAATAAAAAGTGGCCTACCACAAGAGCACATCGGCTTTTGTTTGAAAACGTCTGCTCGTTCGTCAGCGCAGACGCACTGTGTCAGTGTCGCCCACAACACAATTCGATAACAAAATCTTCAGGAGTTATTATTGACATGTTCTTTAAACTTCATTTCTTTCCTTGTGTATTAATAGTGGTTACAGTATGTGAAACTTAATTGAGTACACCCTGTATATATTTTTATATTTACCTGCTATTCGGGCACTGTTTAGCAGCAGAATGGCAGCCACTAAGATCATATTAGCTGCACGTTGAGGGACCCAACATGGCGCCGTCGGGTTTTCACAGCGCTCTGCTTGTAACGAGCCCCTTCGCAATCATCCCCTGAAACAAGGACACGCGTTATAGAAATTCTTTCCTTTCCTTTTGAAGAAGCAATATACCCTGTAGGGTTCGTTTAGATCCTGATTTGCTACAAAAGACGCATTTCGCAGTTAAAGAATACTCTTTAGATAGATCATAGTACACATTTTTATTTAATTAAAGCATTTAGTTCTTTGAAAAGTACTAAATATATCTGCTGCAGATATTGTATGATAGGTACTTGAAAGGAACAGCTTTTATTAGCAAGCTAAAAATAAACTTCACGTCTTCAATGAAAGTGAAAAGTTTGAAATGATATCGCTTTTGTCCCGATTGGATCACGCAGTATCCCATTGTTAAAGACACCTACACTCGCCGAAATGAATTTTCTGCTGGGAATGTCCTTTTAAAAACGGCACAATTGCTCTTCCTTGCACGCACGTGCTTACAAAGGGAATTTTTCAGCCGGCTGAAATTTCGTAATTAAAATACTGAATAAAGTTATCTACCTGTCTGTCTACCTCACCAGGGCATACTTTGTATTCCAACAACGCTTTTGTGTTGTTTTTGCGAAACTCATTTTCATTTCATCCATGGTCTTGTTTGTTTATTGTTCAGAACGCGTAAATGTACAATATGAGAGGTCTACGTATTAAAAAAATATATATCTATGAAAACGTATACGCACTGATTACAAATTTATGAAAATGTTTATTTTGTATGTATAATACTCGAGTATGAAGACATGTTTGATGAGTTGAATATTATTATTATATTATATTAGTTTTCATGACAAAAATGTGAATAGAAGACGTGATGTTTTTTTAGAATAAAAATATGCATAAATATTTACATATACGTTGGCAAATAGAAACGGTCATAAAAAACACAATGACTATAAACACTTCGGGAAAAAAAACATTTAACACTATGTAATCACAGACATTTCAACGTTAACAGAAAGTAAACATATTAAATTTACAAGCTTCTGGCTATGCCATGCGTGTTTATGGTGTTCAATGTTTTGGCAGGTCGGTATTCTTCTTCACAAAACACTCGGGAATTTATTGACTCGATCAAAACATAATATACACACTCGTAACTTGAAAACAAAGAGAAAGTTTCCGTAATTATTTACGCTAGAAAAAAAAACAAATTTGAAGTTTTATTGTTTACCAAACAAAGATAACGCGGAGCACTCAGTCCCTTCAGGTTATCCACATTAAAACTTAACACATTTGTTCTGTTGAGAAACTCTCGAATTGCCACCACACGTAATCTAATCATAGCAAAAGTTTACTACGCTGTTCGTTTCACCGATTTCTTTTTTTAACAAATACCGTCGAGGAGGGCCAGGCAATGAAGTAGTTCAAATGAGTATTGACGACGTAGCCATCATAAATTTTTACTCAGTATTTACCATTTACGTGTATTCTATTTTCGTGAGCTCGGCTATAAACAGAATGTCATGTATGAGAAAATATCCCCCCCGACTTTAATAATACCTGAAACATCAAGTTTCATGAATTCAGAAGGATATTCGACTTTCTTTTTGCAAGTCGCCGTCCATTCTTTATACATCACACGGCTATTTTTACTTCGTCAGGTTTTGCAGTTAAATTCAGGCCATTTCCATTATGTAAATTGCATGGAGTTGCAGGAATCAAGAAGCTGAATAAATAATTACGTTAGTATATCGAATTGGAATTGCAGTCTTTCCTACAATAAATCCTGTTGTGTAATTAGTTGTTCATGAGGGTATAAAACATCAAACGATATGTATGTAACGGGACTGATGTAATTACTGAAACTGACAAGTGGTTTGAGTTTGAAAATCGAATAAATAGGAACCCTCTAATCAAAGCTCTCCGGCAAGCAGCTTTCAGGGATTCAACCTATTAGTATGGAGAATTAACAACCACGATTCTGTTTTTAAAGAGACACGTTCAAGTTAACATCACGTGGATATCATTTTAAAAAGGAACAAATTCTTTTGTATCAATTTAAAGTGTTATGTCAAATTTCACAGCGAAATTGAATTTATTGACGTTTTTCTTTGTCTACTCTTAGCTCAGTCTTTATACATACGATTTATATTTGTTAAAAATCGATACTAATATTGTTAGCATAGCCCAAAATTATTACGTAATCATCGTTTACACATAAACCATTATTTTTAGTCGACTCGACTGTTGAAGAAAATACGACAATGAATGTATAAGATGAATCTGTAAGAGAAGTCATAGCGACTTCTCTAACTTATCTACGGAAGCAGCTGCTATTGAATTAGTGCAACACATTCATAATGAAATAGACGGAAGTAAAGAATGCTTTTGATTCTCTTTGATTTAAAAAAAGGTCCTTGACTCCATTAGTAGGGATGGCAACGATATATCGATAGATTTAGTATAGCGATATTTTATGAAATATATCGATATAAAAATATCGAAATATTTATTTCGATATATCGAAAAATATATCGATATTTCAGGAAATATATCGAAAAACTAAACAAAGGCCAACCACAACTCATCCCTTCAGCACGATTAATCTGTCCTAAACACAGTCATAAGGTATATTTTCGTGAGTAACGCGGTTCAATGCCTGGTTTAAAGATTACGTCATGGATTACAGCGTCGCGAAAGCGTATTGGTTGAAATATATCTATGGTACTTGGAAAAAGAGAAAACACAAAGGTCAACAGATGGCAAATTTACTGCACACGCGTGCATTTAAAACATGTAAACCGGATTACAATGATTACCAGTCGAAAATAATGGAACCATGGATACAGAAAATGTACACAGGTCGAAAGGTTCATCCATGTGTTACAGTAACCGCGTTCAAAAATTGTAACCATGACGTCATAGTTACTCACGAAAACGTTGTTGTTTAAAACACGCCGTCTTTCATCCGTCGCGAAAATATCCCTCTAAAGTCCAGAGTTTAGCCAATATTCTAGCTAATGTAACGTGCTTAGTGACATCTAGCGTTGAGGAGCTGACGTAGCTTAGTTACCGATAATGCAGATTTTCGGAATTCCCTTAAACTACTTGAAAGAAAATGGGTTCTCCTCAATTTTTTCTCGGGGAATTACCTTTCAAACTTTATAACGACAGATTGCGGATATGTTTAGCAACAGTCTTCGCAGTTATAAAATGATGTTCAGTTTGTGAACGAAAAAGTGTGGAATGGTGTGATCAGCATTAAATAATAAGTGGTTTAAACGTTTAGTGAAGTTGTGGTTACAACAAACTAGTCTTTGTATATTGTTAATTAAAGTGACTAATTATTCAAATTACACTTGTAAGTTTTCGTATTTATGTTTTTGTACATTAAATAAATACCAGCTTTTAAAAACCTTTCTTCTTCAGTTTCGGTCATTAGGACTTGCCTTTGTATTCTCATATATTCGATTATTAAATATATCGATATTTTTTCACTTATCGATATATTTATTTCGATATATCGCTTGTATTGATATAAAGCTTTTAAAGAACGGAGTTTTCTGATGAATATTTTTTAAATGTTGGCACTCCACAAAGCAGCACTCTAGGTCCTCTTCTTTTTATATTATATGCGAACGATTTACCTAATTACTTTCCTAATGGAAGAACATTTATGTATGCTGATGATACGGCGGTTGTTTCGGCTGAAAATTATGACGAAGCTGTTCAGAAACTTAAGGATACATTTGATCAGTTTACTGAGTGGTGCACTCTCAATGTATTGGTGATCAATGTGGATAAAACAGTCATTATGCGTTATTATAATTGTATTATCAAATCCTCTTCTATTGCGTCTTATTTAGGTAACGTAATTGACCAATATTTACGTTGTTCAAGGAGTGTGCTCTAAGCTAAGTAGGAGCTTCTATCAAATTTCTACAATGAAACCACTACTAAACAGATGGCATTCTCTTAACCATTTATTATTCAATAGTTCAATCACCACCATCCTGTTTTGTTCCAGTTTTCTAATAATTCTTTTTTTTTGGATTATTGAAATTCCTTCAAGTTTTCTGTTGTTTCCTCATCCCCTCTTTGTTTCTTTTGATTTCCCTCTGCGAAATCAAAATGCTCGATATTGTTGAGGCAGACATGAAAGCTGCTATCTGTGCTGTCAAGGAAAAGAACATGCCAATTAGAATAGCAGCTTTGCTGTATGGATTAACTCATACAGCACTCTTTTATAGACTAAACAAAGCAGACAATTTACACTTACAAAACGAATTTCAGTCCAAGTAAACTACTAGGCAAGTGTTTACTGTGCAGCAAGAGGCGCTATTAGAACAGTATGTGCTTAAGTGCTCACGATGTGTGGAATTGTAAATTCTTGTGGATTTGCACTTCCGCCAGTTTCTGTGAACCCTCGGGCAAAATTTCATGATCGGATGCTGACAGGAGCGCGTCCAAGAAGTTTAGTGCTTGCTAACAGTCCAATGAGTGGATGGATAACTGCTTCTTTGTTTGTAAAAGTTTTACAACACATTCAATTTCATACCAAGTGTTCTAAAGAAGACCACATCATAATACTAATGGACAATCACGAGAGCCATTGTTCCTTAGAAGCAGTCATTTATGCAAGGGATCAGGGCATGATTTTAGTAACATTGTACGCGTCGTTTATGACCACTAAATGTAGCGGTAATGGGACCATTCAAATCAAAATTGGCTGTAGCTCAAAATGACTGGTTAACTAGTAATTCGAGTTCAGAGAAAGCCATTCAGATGTTCTACTACAGCTGTGAATGCCCTTGGCTACGCTACCTGCTTACTGGGGTTGCCGGCCGGCGCCAACGATTAATACCTACGAATTGGGTTACGGTTGAATGGCTTTTGCGGGGACTCGCTCTAAATAATAATACCTTGATTACGGCACGTGATGTTGTTAATAAGAAACTACGTCGTGATAACCTGGTTCTTTTGGTGGAGCAGCGGATAACTCTTTAGAACAAGGGATTTGACACTTTAAATAAAACGCAACAATTAACTTTAATTAATTATTTATTGAAAAAAGAGAAAAAAAAAATGAGAAAAACTCCTGATCCGCCTCTGTGGGATCGGAGATCTTGAGCGAGAAACCCTTGCGTTTGAAATCAATACAATTAAACAAAAATTACGATTTTCAGAAAGTACAGTATAAATCGTTTAACAGATATCACTTGCGAATATCGGCGCGATCTACTTTCTTTCGATTCACACCGTTAATGGTTTGATGTCTACACAGATGTTTGTTGGAGAGCTTTGCACCTTAATTAGATTACTAATTAATTGAATTTCAAATTAATTCGTACTCGTACGTCTTGGTACAGTGTTCGTTACTTCTGATCGTACTCAAAGACTTGTTCAGCTTAATAAACCAACGCACAAAGTGTCTCAGTGGGACCACAGTGTACTTAATAAATGGAGTTAATTAATGACTTGATCAGATGTTTGGAGAAGTATGTGATACAAACGCCGCCTTCAGCGATCAATTTGCAAGTAAATCAGCGATCACCTGTTTCTCAGGGACTCCCGTGGGAGGTGTTGGGTTTCACCCTATCTCTAACTAACCTGATTAATAACGGTGCATGTAGTGAGCCGAACTACTTCTACTACGTCACCTGAGCGTTAATTCATTGCTTTGAGGGCGGTGCTCTACCCACTTGCCTGTTGGTCAGGACCCTCTGTCTGTCGCACTTTCGCCGTCTAACCTAGCTAATTAATTTAAAGCGCAAGAAATAAGTTTTGACTGCCTTATTTGCGCTTCACTATGGGTGGTTTTGGCATAACACTCTCTGGCAATCGCTTCTAATTAACCGACAAATCTCTCGGTAATTTGACGTCCCCCACATATACAGGGTGTGAAAGAAACTTTGTTAAGAAAATGGCCAGGAATGTAGTTCAAATTGTTTGGTTTCCAATTTGCCTGAGAGAATCCTCAAGGTAGAATAATTTCTAAAGTACACCGTATTGAAAGCCCAGGTAGATGTGAGAAATAGTTAATTGCTGTTGGTTGATTAAATTACAGAATTTGTCTACTAATTAAAGAAACACTGACCAATCAATTTTTTTCTAGATAGGTCACTTGTGAGTTTTAATACTCGCTGTAAAAGTAACTAAAAATAGCTGATTAAATTTATCTCAATGTAATGGTACTATGAACCGCTGACTCTTTAGTCTAATTAACGCAAATTAAATTATCTCTGCGCAGTTATTACCGCCAAAGGTGCGCTGAAGGTAACAAATAAATGTCAATTACCTAAGCCGTATAGTTCGTGTACCACTCCGCACTGTCCACTTTGATTTAAGAACACTCGCGTCGCGACGCCTACGTGATTAATTTAATTGCCTTTCTTGTCACACTATATTTAAACCGTACCGAAATAAATGATTTAACAAAAAATGAATAAAGACCACAAGCGGCTAAGGAAAAACACAATTAAGCCAAATTAGAATGAACTCAACCGTTCTCGCTAGAGCTTCAATGCTATCTGCCCGCTCCTTCGCGGCCCCTATTCCCACGAAAACAATTAACCCATGCCCTCGGACTTTGCAGCGAAATTCGGAAATCACTTCGACCAATGGTAACCGTTGATTTGAATTCTAGCCCACGCCCCTGGACTGCATTTTCTCACAAACAATTATAACTTATGCGCTTCAAACTGTCATAAGGAATGCGCCTGTCCAACGACATCTGCGATTTGTTTTCTCGCTAACTACGTTTCAAGAGCCTCTTTAATTGACAGAGAATTATGACGCTAGACTGGGAACAGAAACAGACAAAAACAAAACACTTCAACTCGAGCGTAATTCGTTAATGTACATGTAACCGTGATTTCGACGCGACAGACTGTATACAGAATCTAAGAAAACACCTCTAAACGTCGAATAGATTTGTTTTTATGACCTCCGTGCCGCCCTAATGCCTCTGCCTGGCGCCTGCGATTACCGCGTGACAAAATTTTGTACAAAAATTCGAAACACAAGATAAGGCTACTTCACATGACAGATTTACGGCTCTCTCTGTGTGGTTTATCATTAACCGAAGAGACTGCACGTCGAATTACTGCTTATCGCTTGAGAAAAAAAAATACCCAGAATACGGACATTGTTCGTTATTGAAATAGAACATGCAACCACCGCATTTGTTTTGAAAACAAATTTAGCGAACGTTTCAACCTTGAAAGCTAAACTAATCAAACAAATATTGTTTTAGGAAACCTCTTTGATCAACCAGAAAGTGACCAAGCAAACAAGTCTTCTCATGAAAGTATCCTAAAACAATCAAATCAATACATTAAGGAAGCACAATTTGAACCTCCACAGCAGAGCATTTTGCTCTCTCCTGAAACTGTAATACCTTTTTCCAAGGCTGGGCCTAGAAAAAAAAACAGGAATGTAAGGAAGAAACAGTCAATGATCCTAACAGAAAGTCCAGAAAAGTAGCAAAAAGACTGGAAAATAACGAATACAAAATTATATATTTAAAACGAAAGTAATTAAAAGTGAAGAGAATTTCAAGTTTGCCCTCGAAGATAATCCTGAAACCGAGTGATGTAAACATTAAGGACATAGTTCTCAAATTACCTACTCCTACAAAACATGGAGGGACTACGAGATACTTCTGGTATTGGGTTGGCCAAAAAGTTTTTCTTTTTTATAAAAAAATCGAGAACGAATTTTAAGTTTGCAATCAAAAATGTAATTACCATTTCATTCTACCGTTTTTCTGCCTTCCTCTAAGTAGCTTCGTTGTACTTACTGAACATTTCTCATAAATCGTTTTTCTTTGTCTTTTTCTGGATCTTCTTTTTCTCACCTTGTTTTTTCCATCTTTTTTACCTGTCTGCTATTTCTTAGTCTTTTCAAATGTGTAATATATTGCAGCTGTTGTAACTTCACTACTTCACTTCTGGTAATGGGTTGGTCAAGAAGTTTTCTCGTTTCCTTTTTATAAAAAAATTCGAAAACGAATTTAAGTTTGTAACAAAAAATGTAATGACCATTTTTCTGCCTTCTTCTAGATAGCTTCGTTGTTGTACATACTTACTTAAAGCACTTTACATATTTTTCTTCAAAAACAATTTTAAGCGAATCTTGTAGGCGTCCAAATTTGTCCCTAAGGGAATTTTGCAGGAATCGCTTGATGAGGTCCAGTCAAACTCCAACCATTTTTGCTGATTAGTCAAAGAAGTGACTGATGATAAAACAAAACGAAATAACCTGAAGCCATCCAAATTAAGAGCAGGTAGCTATTATTAGCCCCAAAGCGTGTTTTCACCCCCATAAAAAAATTAAAACGATTAAAAATAAACAAAACAATAATTAATCCGGCATTTCGCCACCCCCCTCTAACCGAAATGAAATTAATTTACGGAGAACACTGTCGTTAGCTGCTCATTTTGTGATTATACTTGGTGATGGTTGCGGTCGACCTTTGCACGGCACGCAATATTCTCTCGGCACACGACACCGTTCGCCAGTGGTGCACAATGCTGGAAGGAACTTTAAATTAAGATAATGCGTTCCCCGTAGTGTACATTTCCGCTGAAAAAAATCGATAAACGTTATACAACTGACAGACTAGACGTTTCGCTGCGAGAAATCTGAACTGGCCTGTCTGCTGTGTCGTTTCCTGTGTCGTGTCAAGGCACATTAAAGATAAGTTCCCTTTAATTTTGAGGCGGATGTTTTCTTTAACAACCTCTAAAAATAATTCATCGCTTCGGCAAGATTTAGAACCGCGCACTTGAGAATTATGAATTTAGAATTAAATAAAATGCTGGAGAGTAAGTTATTTAATTTCGTGAACGCAAGCCCCTTGGAATGTTAATGGAAATTTGGCAGTGCAATTAGAGCAACCCCCGAGTGAGCAACGAGGTCGAATTACTTGACCTAAATACGGAGCAAAATAAAACAAGAGAGACCTTGAAAATCTGGGGGATCTCACGAATTGACTTCGTCGCCATCACCTGGAATGACGCGGGATGAAAAATGTTGGGGGAATGTTTGCCGAGCAGTCATAAATTTCACGAAAATCGCGTGCCACACTCAAGTTAATTTTGCAGAGCCGCAGAAACCTTGAATGCAGTAACTCCGCGGAATGACCTCCTCAACAAAAGAGGATGGTCAATGGCGAGTCGCTTTTTATTTTCCTAAATTCATTTATAATTTAAAAGGGACATGTTATTCGTTGCTTTTATGGGAATCACCAGCTGTTCATTTTCAGTAGGCAGTAGATCAACTTAATCGTTGTTTTTTTAAATCAATAGAAACACCGCCGCGGAAATATCCTGGAACTTAAAAAAAAATCGATGCCCCTTCCAATCTCATGTTAATAGGCCTTCTCGGAATTTGTAAGCGACATCGATTGCGACCTGAGGGTCAGATAATTGTGTATACAAGTTTGTTGTATCCCTTGAAAGTTAACGGCGGGGCGGTCGAAATTAGGTCAGTGCAGTTACGCCATGCATGGTTGCCATTGAATGTCCTGTGATTAAGCTTTTTGCTGCTGCTCGGGGGCTGAAATTGGATTTATTGTGACGTCGAATGATGAATGAGGCTGGGACTTCACGGGAATAATTAGCCTTGGCGAAATATCTTTAATGTAATTTGGATACTTCCTCTAATTTCATCCTTTACAGGATTAAATCAACTGGGACATTCTTATTCTAGTAAATTGCTGACTTAAGCCCGATTTTACAATCGTCGGATAAGCATTATTTTTAGTGACGTAAATATGGAGGAACATTAAAGAATATTCAGCGAACAATTATTCCGTCCTTATTCCATGATTGTAAAACTGAGCTTTACAAGGTAAAAAGAATTGCCTGGGGAATTTCCTCGTACATGCATATAAGACATCAAGTTAGACCAAGTATTTCTAACTGTAGAAGTTTCAGAAACAACTTTGTTTTAAAGTAGCAGAGTGCGATCACCTTTGGGACAATAATACAACAAACAAGATCAAAACAAAGAAAAATGATAAATCGAAGTTTACCTTTCGGCAACGATATGGAAGTCGATTAGAACCGATTCGAGTTTCTAAATTAGTTATGGCGTGCGCTCTAGTCATGAGTTATATATATATACTCAAATTATTGCAAACATATTATCTTACGTGAAACTCAAGTTGTAATTTGAAATTAATTCTGGATGGCAGAGTCGCCTTCCGTCCTTAACTTACGACTTCCGGAAGCCTAACAAAACAATCAATTATTTCAATCTTCAAAATAGGCAATTAATTTTCAAATCCGCGCTGAGCCATTAGCTCGGCGAGTCGGGATCTTAGACTCCAGCTCCATTGTTCCCCTTAATTAATCGCCATCCGAACTAATTTTAGACTCATCCTAATCTAATATACGAACCGAACGGGAAGAACAGGGCAAAACGGTGATAAGATTACAATATTTCGATTAAAAGCACCCCCTGCACCGCCGAATAGCAACAAATTTTATTATACTTTATGATAAACAAGGCCCGAGAGGAAGGTGGCTTTATGATGTGATTTCAAACACGCCCGTCAAAGATTTCGGCGTTAAGTTTATTTTCGGGATGTTAATTTTAAAACTTTTACCCTTCACAGAGACGAGCTTTTTGCCTAATGGATTACGCTGAAAGCTTTTTTTTATCAACACGTTTTTAGTAAGGTGATACGGAAATTACGAGTATGGATTACGAGGAAATAAAAAAAAGGAATTATCCCAGTTTTAGACAATTCTAAAATTTAAATTACATCTCTAATATTACGTGTCACAAATCCCTATGTCATAAAAGTACTGCGGGAAAGGATCGAAGGATTTTAACGAACGAGTTTTACCACCACAACACACATAAAGCAAATGATTTTTTAGGGAGTTGTTAAATTAGTTGCAATAAGTTTCTTCGATAGAGAATTTAAAAAATTAGGGCAGTTGAGAACGACAAAGGTAAAACTTTAATGATATCCGACGGTTCTACAAAGAAAGTTTGTTCCAATTTGCCCTAAATTGTTTCATTTTGAATTGAAAACTTACGACCATATCTTATATATATATTTTCCGGACGTTTCTTTCGCTTAATTTCCTTCAATCCTCTAACTGCATTCCCAGAGAATACTATGAAATACACGTGAAGTTTTTGGCTTCAATTCGTAATATATTCTGGTTTTTGGTGTTTTTTCTACCGCTTCGTTTCGCCTTTTCTCTTTGCATTCTGGAACAGGTTCGATTTGCAGTCTTATCTTATTTGGTCGTTTCAGATTCCGTCACGCCTTGTGCTCCTTAAATTTTTCCACTGTACTCTATTAGAGCTCACATCCATATGTCATATGTCAGAATTGGCTTGTATATGCTTTTAAATGATCCAATTTTTGTTGCTTTGAATACCAATTTTTCTGTTAGAATACTATAATTGGGTTACTTGCGGTATTCTTAGAACATCAATAGTTATGTTCATATTTTCTTTTTTTTTCCTTTTTCTGGTTATCAATTCTTCACTACAAATTGTCTCGTTTGTCTATTTTCGGATCCAAGCGGTCGTTCGTAATTTTAAACTCTAGAGTTTCTCTTTTACATTTGTTAAGTTGTCTTTGATAACTTTTTATAACAGTTGGGAACACTGTTAGTCTTTGGGCCCAAATTACCGTACGTTAAAGTTGGTGGCTAACCATTATCCTCGTTTTGCTAACTTTGGCGTCCTTTTTTGGGGGCAGATCACGAGTACGCATCGCATACGTCGGTGGAATATTTTTGTGCTCCTTGTGTGTTGCCTGGTAGCTTAGGCCGCCCTGTGACGGCTGTGATTAACGTCTGTGAGAAGTTTTCGTTTCCGACGCTTCATTAAGCGAATAATTACACGTTAGTCGAGGAACGACGCACCATGCTTCTTCAATTAGCCCATTTGATCGGTGGGGTAAGTCTTATTCGAATTAGCTTCCTTCTCACTCACAATCAGTTACATACCCTCACTCAGGCATGTAACGGAAATCTTACGTCTAGAGGAAATTAACGAGTCCGCCACCGGCCAGTGTACTGGTGGAGTGAACCATTGCAGACAAGACAGGAACCTGCACTAACAACAGGAGAACCCTGAGAAGATCAAACAGCAGAAGGTTGGATGAGATGCGCCTAGCAATCATCAAGCACATCATAAGGCCGCAAAGAAAGATCTAAATAACAAAAAACAAAAACCTATTATGTGGGCGGAGCTATGCAAAGACCTAGATAGAGACCCCTAGGGAAAGGGGTACCAAATTGTTACAAATGAGCTGAGAGTGAGGCCCCCAGTAATGCTAAATGAAACCGACACAGAACCCTGTGAAGTTTCCAGGCCCGGATAATATTCCCCCGGAAGCTGTAATACTAGCTGCCCGGACTAACCTCGACATCTTCAAACAGGTAATGAACTCCGGCCTGACAGAAGGCGTATTCCCGAGTATATGGAGGAAGGCAAGGCTAGCATTGTTGGAGAAGCCTTTAAACAGACGACAAAAATGTCTTAAACGATCACAATATGGATTTAGACAGGACAGGTCCACCGTATATGCCCTGTGCCATGTGAGAGACCGTCAACAATACCAAAAAGTTGGTCTGGCAACACAGGCATTTCTGCCTAACCTTGGATATTGAAAGTGCCTTTAACTCGGCATCGCGGATACACATCATTCAGGCCCTAAAAATGCAAAAGTTACCAAGTAATTACTAAAGCACCTAAACATAAACTTTGAAGAAACAGAAGTTAAAAACAACAACGAAATAAAGCATCTGAGCGTGTATCTCGATCGAGACCTGATGAAGATAAAGATGAAGATGACCTCTCAAGTCAAAAAGACACGTGAGAAAGCCAGCAAAACCCTCACGGCGCTATCCAGGCTAATGCCAACATAGGCAGAACTAAGAAGTGGTTCAGAAAAAAAGTAGCAGCGAAAGAATTTTATTACCCAAGCAGGCCGTGACAAAATAAATTTGTAACTGTTTGACAACTGTCAAATTAGTAATCTTTGTTCTTCTAATGCAAGTTTTGTGATAAAATTTAATAAAAAAAAGCGCCATGTCAAAGAATGAAGTTATTCGTCGTAAACTAATTGTGAACACCCATCTTGAAAATCCTCTTTGGACTCAGATTAAGTTGGCAAAAGTTTTAAATATACCCAAATCTACGGTTGGAAAAGTTTTGCGAAGTTACAAGGAAAGACTTAATGTTGAAAGAAAACCAGGTTCTGGAAGGAAAATGGGATTTCAGGATAAAAAATTAGTAACCAGAATTAAGGCTGCCTATAGGAACAATCCTAATCTGTCTGAGCGAACCCTGGCTGACAAATTGGGTACCACAAAATCTATGGTACATCGGGTTAAGGTAAATGCTAAGTTAAAAACTTACAAAGTTCAAAAAGTACCTGACAGAACTCCAGAAAAAGAACGGACGGCTAAAGCACGAGCTCGCAAATTGTATACGGATTTCTTCACAAAATTTGATTGTTGCATAATGGACGATGAAACTTATTGTGTTGCTGATTTTAACCAAATCCCTGGACAAGAATTTTATGTTGCAACAGATAAGGATAATGTGGCTTCTAAACATAAATATAAAATGGCAAGTAAATTTCCACAAAAATTCATGATTTGGCAAGCTGTATGCACATGTGGCCTAAAAAGCGAGGAATTCGTTACAACTGGCTCTATGAATGGAGAAATTTACGTAGAGGAATGCCTGGAAAAACGTCTGCTACCACTAATACAACGACATAATACTACTGTTTTCTTTTGGCCAGATTTGGCCACGTGTCACTATGGAAAAAAAGCTAAAGACTTTTATGCAACCAATAACGTAAACATCGTTCCAAAAGAAGCGAACCCGCCTAATTGTCCCGAACTTCGGCCAATTGAGCGTTACTGGGCTCACATGAAAAGAAACCTTATAAAAACAAAATCTAAGGCAGCAAACATCACTGATTTTCGGAAAAAGTGGAGAAAGGAAGCTGAGAAATACAGTAATAATCATGTTCAAACTTTAATGAAGAGGGTAAAAGCAAAGGTTCGATACTTTTGGCACGGATAATTTAATTTTATTTATTTCATATAATTTAATGAATAATAAGTTATGGCTTTCGTATATAAAGTATTAAGTTTGAAAAATCCATCTCTTTTATTTTTTATGTGCAATGAAGTAGTGCTACTTTTTTTCCAAACCACTTCTTAGGTCCAAAAAGAAAAAGATACTATCATGTACATCCTATATGGACTCCGGCCATGAAGTACAAACACTACGAAGGACTTCTCGAGTCGATAAACAGAAAGATGTCCATAAGAATCACTTATACATCACTTATATATCACACTGCATACAAAACATTCCCTACAGAAGCTATCCTGGCGATCGCCGCTATCCCATCGATTAAACTAAAAGCAGAAGAATCTAGAGTGCAGTATGAAGAGAGCAGAAAACTCTTCGCTGAGACTCGAGAACCCCTGTTGGTGAATTGGCCAAGGGCATGGGATACGTACGAAGGATGGACCAAGAACTCCAGCAAAGATATTAGCAAATGGTGTAATCGGAAATACGGAGACGTAGACCGCCACGTCACTCAAGATATGACAGGGCACGGGGTATACGCCAGTTTTCTTGAATAAAATCGGGAAACTCCCAAGCTGTTGGTACTGTCAGGAGATAGACACACCAGAGCATGCAGTTTTTAACTGCAGTAGATTGAGAAACACACGTGAGGAAGCCTGTAGGAAATGTGGAATCATAGCCTCCACTGAAAACGTAGCGGAAATGCTATTAAGAAGTGAGAGGCACTGGAACTGTGTGACAGACATGCTCAGGACGAGAGACAGTAGAGCTAAGATTACGCGACAGTAAAACAATAAAAAAACAAACCAAGGACATGACAAATAACCACTACTACCTAGACTGAAATACACACCATCGGATAGTGCGAAATTCCTGATGCAATGCTTAACGGCGGATTCCAGGAATTGCAAGAGAGGGTAAGGGTAGGCGTCCTTATCCAAAGACCTAAGAAATGGGCGCTAAAGACGGAGCGGATGCAACACATGATACTGGATTCCGTCTTCTGAAGATTCTCCATACCTCTATAAATAAAAGCTTCCTTCTCGTTATTGAGTTTCTCTTGTACTCTGTGTTTCTTCCGTTAGCACGTTTTATGAGTTAGGACCTCCCTCTTGTAGGAGTTTTAGGACCAGGTTGGTTCCTTCTGGACGAGTTTTGCTGTTGATGCCATCATCGTGTTCGTAGAGAAGGAGCTGCCGATTCGCATAGAGTACTCACTTCCGCTTCCATGGAAGAACACCCGAATAGATTAGTGCAGATCGTGTTGGAATCGTTAAAATTTCATCTCATGTTTTGCGTTGTTTTTCATACACGGTTTTGGGTGCTTATCGATGCCTCTCAAGACGTAATTGTCCGACGAAGGCTTCTGGTTCCTTTCCAACCCAAACTTTAGAGGATGGCCGTCAATCGTATGTATTATGCGGGTGTAAACCTGTGGAAATGTCAATTACTTTCAACACCCCAACACCCGTGAGTAGGCCAAGCGATACCACGAGTTTTAGCATGGCCAGCTGCATTAACATTCACTGACGTGTACGTATGGCCGTTTCAATTCGACTTTTAAAAATTTTGACGGGTACTCTCCTCAGCGCCTCTTGTGAGCTTTTAAGTAATTGCAGTTGTCATTACGTTACTATCAGTAGTTTTGTAGTATCTTTAATAGGGAGCGCTGAGGGGAGTAATCCACGGCATGCTTTCTCATACATACACGTCAGTGAATGTTAATGTAGCTGGCCATGGTTTTAGTGGCCTACTTGGACAATTTTACGCTAGGTGTCGCCCTCTTTGGATACATATTTTAGCTAGCGATAGTCTGTAGCCCAGCCCGTCTTCACTGACCTGGGCATACTTCCAAGTAGAGTTTTTAACATCGACGATTTTGAAAAGGTGTTCGCAACCGTATACTGGATCAAACAGGTAAGGCAAAAAAAAGTAGGTAGCAAGATGTAGTTTAAATATAGGTGCATTACCACATCATGGTATAGACAGCTAAACCCTCAATCCGTATTTAAATTTAAACCCCTTGCTGAATGGCAGTAATTAACGCTTACAATATGTGGAATATATAACGCAAACGCTCTGCAATTAACATGTTTCCGTAATTCAGCGTTTACTGTATGTACGGCTTTTATTGATTTGCGGACCAAATTCAATAACATATTTAAACAGGTCCATTAAAATTAATACACGCAGGTATTTGACAATTTCCTATAGATGTCAAACAATTGCATAAAATTTACGGGAAAAGTTTTATTTTTTTTATATCCCTGGCCTTTTACGCGGTTATCAAATGTATTATCGAGAAAAAAAATATGTAGGATTTATGCAGCGCACTCGGTTATTTTAATAACGGTCATCAATCACTGCGGCCGTTATATAAAATCTAATAAAGTGAGATTAAATTGCAAAACATGCGCGGCGGCCTTCATTTCAGTGGTAATTTTATTAAAAAATTTAAATCAATTACCGCGAAGCTTCAGCATCTTTTTTTTTTGACGCCCCCGTTTCGTCTACCTGCAAAATCTTTTAACTGCGAAAAATTTCATTTTAATATTAAAATTTCATTTTACTTTAAATGACTTCTCCGTTCGACGGAGAATGGAGAGTTTAAAGACGCTCGGATTCAATAGTGCCTACAATGTAACACAAAAGAAGTTGAATTTGTAAAGCTCCAAGCTTCCAGGTTGAGTTAGTTTCATAGAAATCGCAAGGAATAGAAAATAGGTTTAAATCTGCAAATTACATGCCGTATGTGCTTTTTTTAGAACGGAGCTTTTTTTAATTTATCGATTTTAGTCAGCTCACTTGCAAACATTGCAAAGCCAGATATAACTACTCGCGAAAACATTTTTTATGGCCTGTGTATTTCACTAGTGACACGCAAGAAGGAGTAAAAATTAGATCTTAGGGAAAATCATTTCCCTGTGAATGGACTTCCTTCATCTTCCAAAAGGATAAAACAACTTCCATATAAAATTATTTCTCCTTCTCGTTTTGTTTTTATAAATTGGATAAATTGTGCTACAACTTTTTTAAGAGATCATTTTAATCGATTCTACAATCTGTTCCCGTTAGAATTTACGAGATGAGCGTTGAGCAAATTAAATAATTACATTCCCCGGACATTCGTTTTAACGAGTTGGAGAATTCAAATTTAATTAAGAAAGATCGCTCGTACCCCAGGTTGACGATTTATTAATTTTTATGGCCCAATTTTGGAACTTGACGTCTTTCGCGAGCGGATATAAATACGTTCCGATTGTGCTGACGAAGACGACGACCACTAAAACGTTAATTAAACGTTCTATAAATAACTTTTTCGGTGATACAGAGAGAATTATACACGTTCGTCGAACTCTCTCCGAGGTGAAATTTACCCGAAAGAAAAAGGTGATTAAGTGCACTTGGTCTCTCCGTTCAGATTTTACGGCTCAGGAAATTTAATAACTGGGACGTCGAAAGAGCAATTTTCGTCTATTTTTTTTGCCTCGCATTGCCACATTTATTTTTGTCTGGCATTGTGAATTATTTAAAACTCAGACACGTGAGAAACGAGTAAATTATCGGGAATCAATGCAGAGACGTTCTAATGCCCAGGTTTGTGGTTTACGTTTCTGAAAGTACGTTGTTTTATCGGCACGGCGCACAATTTATGTTTTACCATAAATTTTTTCCCATGTCTCTCTTGATTGCGACGTAAACGGCAGTTTATTTATCGAGGTCTTTCAAAGGATAACTCATACATCGTTCGCAAAGAGTTTAACACAGGTGTAATTACAAAACATCAAATTTTCTTCTTTTCAGAACCTAGCTTTTCAAGTATCGAATTTTGGACACTCTTTTACTAATTGCTTTCATTTCAATTGTTGCAGGAAATATAAAGGGCGATGAATCCAAGTAAAAGATTTAGAATTAATTCAACTAATAAAAAAGCTAAATATGTATCGATCGTTTCATTGAAACATGAAAAAAGGTGGAGATAAGGCGGAAATAGTTGTATGGGAAAAAAAGGATGAAAGACGCTATCGGTTGTTAGCTTCGTTAGGAGTGGTGAATGAAAGATATGAGAATACTGCTATGCATCTTCGAGTTTTATAAGAATATAATCAAAAAAACATTCAAAATCATTCCAAACAGTAGACGATTCAAAAAAATAGTTTTGTTAAAGCATAGAAATTAAAAATAAAATAGTATCAGAATATAATACAGGTTATATTCTGACAGTTTTAGTGCAATACAATCAGTTTCAGTAAAAAAAAAAATTAATGAAGATCAGTTTCCCTTATTTCACGTTTCATTTTTTTTCTTTTAAGTTTCCTTGTTGTTTGTCACTCAATTTACTTTCATTTTTCCAAATTTTCTTAATTTGTTTATCAATTAGTCTTTTAAAATTTGTCAACGGTGTACTTTCTGACAGATAAAAATGCTGAGTTAGATTTAACACCGTTTTTACTCTTTTTGGTTATCCCCTCACGTCCATTTACACAAGTAGTTAAAGCACGATGATGTTAAAATCTTAAGGAATAAAAGTAACTCCAAGAAGCAAATAAATTTCCTCTGCAAAAGATATAAAAGCTTGTTAATTGTAATTCATGAGTTAGTTACAATCACTTTTTTGCAGAGTTAAAGTAGCATTAAAAGTATCTCGACTCTAATATCTAATATAATAAAATTATATATAGGTAATAAACATTTTTATATTTTGGAACTTTTTAGTTTTGTTGTTGAAATAATAATTACCTCCTCAAATTTGTAACATGTTCACCGGTTCGGAAACCTTTAAACACACAGATATGTTAAATTAATTTTTATTAACGTAAAAGTGTAACATTTCTCCATTTTGTATGTTTAAAATTTTTAACTACTGTAGAGATTGTTAAATATACATGGAAAAGAGTGACTTTGAAGAAATAAAGGAATAGTTTTTATTATATTAGGTGAAAATTTAACTTTTTTGTAGAAACATTTAACTACTTACTCCTTAAACCCCGCACAATTTTATCTGTGTATAAAAAGATGTCAGAATCAAAATATTTACAATTTAGTCGTATCTAACAATAAACAAACTGTTGAGCTTTAAATATTTTTATTTTTACCGCTACTATGTAGTACATAAGGTATGGTCCCAAAAATTTCGGAAAAGAAACTCTTTTGCTTTTTAAAGTAAATGTTACAACAATAAATACTTAATATTCAAGTTATTGATAGTGGGTCATTATCTTCAATCGTCTTCGTTTTTATTCTGTCTCATCTCATCTTTCTCTTGACAACAGCAGGATCGATTTCTCCAATTCTTGAAAATTGCGACGTCGTAATTAGTCTTTATTTGCAGCTTCCCATCCCATGTGGTACACTTTTCTGATCCACTTTGCTTGACCAAAATTCCTCTATTGATCGAGCCTGAGGTACAGAGTTTTTTTTAATACTTTGCACCCCACCATTTGTAAAACTATAATACGTACCACCCCTATGAAGGGATACTACACACACAAGTTTTAGGAACGAAGGAAAAGTACCAGTTTGAAAACTTTCATTAGTTAAGTTAATAAATGTTTGTAAAACTGAAGGCGTAACGGATTGAATAAATAATCTTTAAGTTTATTTCATCAATGCCGCAAGAACTTGACTTTATTGTCTCAATGACTTGAGATGTTTAGACTGGTGCAAAAAAGTAAAATTATTTTTAAAAAATGTTCACGTAATGTAAAGGATCGCCAGTTTGGATGATATCACCTTTTATTTTGTCAGCTATTTGTCAACTGTGTGCTTGCCCCTTAAACTACCAAATGTATGGGAAAGAGCAGAGAAAAAGGTATCAAAAACAGAAAAAAATTTATGGGCAAGTATTTTGTTTAAGAAGGAACATAAATTCAAAGAAATGAAATTGATTTAGTACAACCTAAGAAGTGCGGCAAAAGAATACGTAATAATGAAGAGGGTGAAGGTAATTAAATCGCAAGGGATACGCAAGTGACCAAAATAACGTATGTAACATAAGTTTTGGGAAAAAACTTAAAGCTCTTAAGCAAACAACAGCAAATTTTTTATTGACCCATGAGTAATAAGGCCGGATCAGATGCAACGACTTGTCGCATCAGACAAAACTTATGTTGCATACGTTAGTAAAAGAAAAAGGCAAATCAACTAGACCGACCACCAAGAAATTTCGAAAGACGAGCGAAGGAGAAAGGAAGATTTGAAAAAGTGGAACAAGACTTATGACTTTCGCAATTGTATTGTATTGTGTGAAGAAGAAGAAATAGAACTTCAGTTTATTTTTTATTTATTGCTATCCTGACTGCCCAAACTTACCTCACGTTATCTTCAGAGGACTCTAGCAATATAATTCTTTCTTCTTTAAGTAGTTTCTACCAATTCTGTCTTTCTCGCTTAAAGATGTTGGATTGGGGCTTACCCAGAGTCTCATTTTATCTGAATTTAAGAAAAATTTAATGCGGCGAATTATTTATTTATCCAGTGAGTTGTTTGCGCCAGAATTTTTCAAAACTATATTGAACAATTCGTTAAATTTCATATTTAAAATGTGTCAAATCCGATTAAATCCTTTGTACCTTGTTTCGTCTTCGTGAAGTTCACTTTACTTCCCTTCAACAGTCCTTCGAGAAACTTTGAAAGATGGCGAAAGCCAAAACTAGTCGAGACCACAAAAAAGGTTGTTGGAACAATGAAACCAAAGAAAAACCTACGTTTAATAAATTCGATTAAAGCTGCGCAATTTCAAAGCTAAAATTTGACTGAAATATACAGAATAGGATACATTCAGTGTCTTGTATCCAAAGCCCCTGTCGTTTCGACCAATTGGTTCCAAAGGTCAAAATAGTTTCTACAAATTACAAAAATAAATAAAAAATACATTAAATCTATTTGTTTATAAATTAGGAGTCATCTTAGAAGGAGTCATCAAACGCCCAAAAATTTTAAGACGCGAACAAATTTCGTTTTTACTGTTTCTAGAATGAATTGATAATTAAAATGATTGTTACTTTTACGAACAACAAAATTCAATCAAATCAAATCAAAAAAATAAAACGGCATTTCGGTAACTCCACTGATAAGAAATCGATTTTAATAAAGCCACAACCTAATAAAAGTAATAAACTTTCCGAACCCTATTGATTGGTTACTTACGCAATTTATTGGTGGAGGATGGAATTAATCTCGTGCCTTTATATTTCCTTCCACCACCTACGACTTGATGTCTAATTTAATTTCAATCCTCGTGCATTCACATAATAATTCCTTCGTGTAAGGAGTTATGAATCAATACATCATACGTACACCATGTCAAGTTTCATTACATTCAAGTATCACATTCGTATTGATTTCAACATTACAGAGCTGGCAATCGATACTGATGTGATAGTTTTAGAGCGAGCCTGACACCGTCCCACATGTGATCTATTTGAATATGCCCCACTCGAATCTGCCTCCGCTTCCCATTTCTGATTAGAGCAAAAAGGCAATAAAGCCCAAAGGTCGAACGCGGTGATAACGACCAACCCGAAGTAGGAAGATGCAAAATGAAATATGTTTCGCAAACGGATCTATTATTTACTTTGCTTTAATTAGTCGACCCCATTTAGTTCCTCATGAAAGACTCTCATGTTCTTTACTGATAACTGAGTTAATTTTTAATGAAATTCTTTTGAAAGCTTTGTGCTACTTATAATTATTATTAGAAAAGAAGGATTTTCTAAAATATGAAACTTGATATAAAAAAAGAGCATTTAGGCAACCAATTTAATTTATGTGGTCATTAAATATCGCATCCACTCTTTCTTTTATGGGCCGTGAAGCCTTGAAGCTTCGAGATAAGAGCTTTCGCTTTCCCAAGTTACTGTGTTTGCAGGTAGTAATTAGAAATTGATTTTTTTCGGTTCCCGCCTGTGATGAAATTACTTTAAAGCAAACATGCCCTTTCTCGTTTCAGCCGGTTCTCGTGCGATCCAACTCAGTTTCACTTGGCCGGAAGCATAAATTGCGTAACGGGTGGCAGCCGGTTTCATTAATTCCCAACAATGCGATCGATTATTAAAGAATTAGAGCTATAACGTCTGCCCACGCATTGTGTGTATATGTGGATCGTTGTATTTTTTTTTCATCGTTTTGTCGTTGACCTGTCTGCTGTAAAGACGCACGCTCGGTTTTCACATTAATAATGGATGGTCTATCAACTTGCGCAAGACTGTTACACGTGAAAATATTTCTTCAAAAATTAAGGGCTACTTTCCTTTCTCTTATGTTTAAAGTAAATTATGCAAATATGTCCCCAAAAAAAATCAAGTGAAATTTCACTACAATTCCTATGTCGTTCTCCACAATTCTTAGAATTCCTCCAACATAGCAGGCATTCGCTTTATCAAGCCGCATTCGTACAACCGCAAATAATAATAACAATATCTGCATTCCATGCAGCACGGGCATTCATTTAACATAATGCACCGCATACTTTGTTACACTGAAGGGGCAACTCTGCTTTGTTTGCACGAAAGTGATTCCAATCGGCCAGTCGCCGTTCGTTAAGCGTGATAAATTACCCCCTGTCAGATTAAGTGCACCAGTTTTACCTTTCTTTCTCTATTTACAATTCGAGCTGGGGGGTTTTGATTTGTGCACGTTCGGAAGGATAAAACTTGCAGGCGCATCCGACCGAGAGCGAGATTGATTAAGCGAGTCTTAAATAATTAAATTAGAACTCGGTCGACGTCGACTCTCGAATTTACGTTTAAAATTATTTTCGAGCAAGAAAATATGATGACGGAATTTTTTTGTTAGATAACGGAGATCTCGAACGTTTTCTTGTGATAAAATGTGGCAAATAAAACCAAAAAGGGAAAGAAAATGTACTCAGTATTTCTATGAATTATGTATAAGGGGTAAATCCGAATGTAACCGTGCGGGGAAGCTGAAGATCATCAACAGAACGTTTCACCAAGTTACTTACAAAAAGAAAACACTCTTTTCACCATTCAACTGCGCTGTAAAATCATAATCGCAATTGAATGAAAAAGATAAATGTTAAACCGGCGCTTCCACCATTTCTAAATTGCAGGACCGAATATTTTATTAAATAAATTTTATTCAGGTGGCATACAAAAACAGCACTTACAATAATTACAAAAAGAGCAATTTCCTAGTCAATCAGGGCATTTATTTCAAGGTTCACTTTTTTTTTCTTTCGTCTGCGTTTTGTTCCTCGTTACAGACGAACTTCTTCAAGCTTACTGCTTCTTACAGACCAGCAAACCGAAAGCTCTGGTGAAGAAGCAATGAAATGAGATTGGTAAATCGAAACTAAAGCATCAATCGTCAAAAAGAAAATAGTAAAAATTGCTGATTACAGTTTAATTTTTTTGTTATTGACTCAATATTACGCGCATGAATATTAGAGGAAGGGGAGCAGCTAAAACACACGATTCAAATTCATACCTTTAACGAATAGCATGGTAAACGTCGAGGAACAGGGGAATATCACAAAAAGTAAGTCAGAAAACCTACAGATAAGAAATATTTAGAAAGAAACATAAAAACTACTTAAAAATTTAGGTAGGATTACATACTGAGCTTCCTCTATTGTCAGAAAGTGTAAAAGAGAAATGAGACTGGAAAATCAGTAAAATAGAAGTCCAGACAAGAGAACAGTAGGTAAGCAAATATACCAAGAAGAACAACGAAAGTTGAAGATCCAAATTGACCAAAAGATAGAGCCAGAAAATAAAATCAAAATCAGTTAAATGCTACTAATCTAGAAGACAAAATGGAAAGACAATTAAAAAAGGCGACGATCACGTAATAGTAAATAGAAAAGTAACCAGAAAAGTGTATGAGATAAAGACAACTAAAAAATGGAGAGGAAGGCCAAGAAAGCTTGGCAAGAGAGAAGCCACAGAGAAGAGAGAAAAAAAAAGAAATCCATAGAAAAACCTACAAGAAAAAAGCTTATCTTCAAATCCTTAAGAACAGGAAGGAATGGGAATTAAATAAGTGGATTTATTTTTCAGATAAAGTAACGACATGTATGTATGGGGCTGTACATTCCCGAAGAAATAGTAGGCGCTCTAAATTAGAGCTTTACTGACTAATTTTCTTTGTGGTAAGTCACTCTACAATCTTCCCTTTCCGTTCCTTACAGCTAAGTATTTGTGTTTGCCTCTTCAGTAATTTTCTTCCACTTCTTCCTATCCTGTATTTGCTGTTTCTATTGAAAGATTCCCATAGTTGTTATATGTCTGTCCACTTCATCTTCCCATCGCCTCTTTGGTCTTCCTTTTGGTCTGCCATGTCATGTTACCTTTTTCAATTCCTTATTATCTTCTCTTATTTTTATATCTCCATATCAACGCAGACTTGAGGCTTTTATAGATCTTCTTCTTTCAATATGTGTCTTACTTTCATTTATTAGTATTTGCTACTCGTTTTCCCCTATTTTCTTGGGTCTCAATATTTCACGATCTTCCTCTCGAAGGTTCTCAGTTTCTCTTCTCCTTTTGTTATGCTAGTCGTTTCTAGTGCGTACGTTACTACAGGTTTCTCATCTTTGTACTCTCGCTGATTCTGCATCAAAATACTTACTAAAATAGTTTGCATGAACAAAGGGACTTCAAATTGCTCTAAAGAGCTCGCCCAAATGGATACTTTTGACCATATCATTTGGTAGCCTGTGACGTTCGTAAAAATAACTTGAAATAACTTACGACGCGTTGGGTCTTTCTTCTTTCTCTGCAAATCAACCCTCCCCAGCTTCTACTATCTCTTCATTAAAAGGAAATTTATGATTTTCAAACTCTTTTTTACTTGAGAGAAGAGATAGTTGTTCAGGAAGCCAGGATCTAGTGAATAAGAAAGCTATTAGAGTTCTTGAATGCTGGGCCATGTGATATATTCATTTGCAAAAAAAAAGTCTTTGGCCAAAATTTCGTACCTATTTGCCATATTTTTTTCTTGTAGAACTGTCAGTATATAAAATGATCTTGTTTGGTTGCTGTTGTATCCTTACCCAGACAATCAACTGTGACTACTCCACGCTTATCAAAAAAAGCTGAGACGAGAACTTTTCTAACAATTCTTCTTAGGTCTTGGAAGACAGGAATGATTTTTACTTCTGGATAATAGAGACATCCTCGTGGGAAACGAAAGGACCAGGAAAAGTTCGCTTCCAATATTTTAGCATTTGGGGCCCTATTTTGGGTATTAGATGGTAACGAAACCAGTATCTTCTTCGCAATGGATACGGATGGATTACTTCCACCATTTGGAGATTGATTTTATACAAACAACCCTTCTTAAGTCTTTAAGAAGCAAAACGTTTCCACCCTAAGGATTGCTATTTTGTTTCTTGATTGATAGAGATCCCAAATCAACGTAAACTATGCAATATATGTGCGAGCCCATCAATGATGTTCGTACCCCTTCGAATGAAGGGGTGCGAAGAGCAATAAAAAAGATCATAATCAAGAGACGAGCGCAAGATAGCTCAAGGAAACTTGCCAGAAGCAGATTATCTTTGTTCAGGCTCAGGCTGAAGGAGTGTTTGTCAAAGCAGTGAAAAATGTTGTATTGTAATTTTCCCTACAAGCAAGGGATTTGTCAGAAATATGCAAGACTGAATGGTGGCTCGTACCATTGGCTCAGGTAGTCTTGCATATTTCTGACAAACCGCCAGTCGTCTTGCTGTCGTCTTCGAAGGGGTACGAACTTCACTGACGATGGGCTCGTATGTACCTTTGCCTATGAAGAATTTTTTAGTTTTCCTGTCAACCTAATTTTGGTCACAGAGGTCATCTCTCTTCAATTTCAAGAAACCTTTGTCTCTTTTGAAGTACGCAATGACGCATGGGAAAGAAAATGATCACCAAAAATATTCTTGTAAATCTGCTTGCTTTTCAATATCTTCAAAGGAGATTTACGACTGATGTCGTATATTTTTCTTTCAATTATCCAAGATGTAGAATCCACTCATTCAAAAATTTGAATGAATATCCGCTTCTCATTTACTTTTCTTCAGCTTCTTCTCCTTTGGACGTGTTTTGTATAGAAGGTTTTTGTCCTTTCTTCTTCGTCTGCAAAACGATTTCCTCCATTTCATGACAGTTCCAAATAACTTGCCGAGTTCCTAGAATTTAGGATCATCCAACATTCCACACTTTATTACGAAGGAGTTCCATTTGAATGAAAGCTCATAAATTTTCCCCAAACACCACAAAACTCTGAGCTACTCTTTTCCTAAAAAGGCCGTAACGCAATCTACGTTCTTTTTTGAATATCCTTGTTTATGGTACTGGAATTTACCTTCTCTCCAGAAATTTAACCATCACCTCACCACTAATGGCTTAAAGTTCCTGTGTTTCGTTCCTCATTAAAATTTATATGTACATAACTGAGCAATTGATGGTTTTCTTTGTTTTCCTTGTGATTTGTAGACTTCGTTGTGGATTTTACAATGTTGAGGACTTTCCTTCCTCTCATGATACCTTTCGAATTTGCTCCTTCTTTCATTTGAATTCATGACACGTTCCCAATATTTCATTATGTATTCTTGTTTCCACGTCCCCTTCTTTTGTAGGAATTTTGTAGAATTCTAAATATGTCTTTTTTCAATTTCGATGTCAAAGTCGTGCTTTTCGCAAGTCGATAAAGAACAAGGACGACAAGCAAAAAGACCCACCCAAAATTTTTAACTAAGCAGTATTTCCCTGTTTATGTTACTTGTGCATGCTTTAAATGTTTCGTCGAATTTATATTTCGCTGCAGATGCAATAAAAACACTGCGGCGTATCGAGTAGCGCTTAAATAGTTTTATTTTTCTTGCCGCCGTATAACTCTAGAATATTTCAGTGCGGCATGAAATACTTCAATAGTTAAACTGAATTCCAGATTAAACTTTGAGAGCACCGAAGTAAAATAGTTGCAAAAGTTTCGACGTGAAAAATTTAATTTTATCCAGGAGAAGAGTTTTTTTCTTCTTAATTCCATTTTTATTTAGTTATAAAAAGTAGATTTACAATTAACTGAAAGAAAATGTTAATTATTATTTATGAAAGACTCGCTTGAAGATCTGGCATAGTCATTTTGTTAGTATAAAGAATTCTTTATACCTGTTTTCTTTGACTTTTTCAAACGCTTAACTAATTAATAAATAATGTCATTTTGAGTTTCGACACAAACAAGTAAACCCTGACGACGTATTTATAAGTACAACAAAGGTTGTATTTTTTAAGTAAATATTTTGATTACGTTTATTATTTATTATTATAGTATATCGATTGTAATTCAAGTATCCATTCTGGTTGCTGATTCAATTCCTTTTTCCTGTTGTTCTCAAGAGCAACACAAAATGAGATATCTGATATGTTTGAAATAAGTCCGTAAAACAAAGACGCAAGAATGGGATGGGAATAGCCGCACTAAAGTTCTGTTTGCGGCCAAATATATTTTCCCAGATACAAAGTATTTTATCGTTCCATTTCCGAGTTGCTACGAAGAATAAAGATTTATGAAAGCAGAGTTCATTTTGTCGCGGCTTATAACGGTAAGAGGGTAAACGCAGAGGTGAAAATAATAAATAATCCTCGGAAGGAAGTTCCGAGATCCTTTAATATACGTACACGAAAGTATCTCTCCAGGTAGCGATTAGAAACCTAAAAGTTTAACTCCACGAATCGATACGTTAAATAAATGTAGCCACTTGTTACACTCAAAATTGCAAACCATAAAATATGCTCAATTGAATACGGCTTTCATTACATCCGCAGAGCAAGTACACGGTAAACCCATACCTAATCATAATTTATTATTATAGTTTCTAAACTAGTAATTTGCATACCAATAAAAAAATATTATTTATAACTTACCAAAGCACTTCACATGAAAACTAAATCTTTTCTGGCGAAGACCAAAACACTACTAACACTCCTCTCGCATCGCACATTATACTCAAACCCCGTTTAATGAAATGCAATTAATTTCGAACTTTCGTCAGGGTCGAGCGTTGATATGGTTTTGTCAGATTGATTAATCGATGTGGAATTTTTTCGGACGCTTCATCACTTTGGCTACGACCACGGTATCACATGACCGTATATCGGCGAGCATCCGGTGAAACTGGCGGCATGCAGGTGAGCAACGTCGCGGCGCCGACGCGATGCATCTCGACGTCGTCGTCGCCGCGGACGCCCCAGTCTCTCGTCCGGTCACGCAACGCCGTGGAAACTGCTGCTTATGGTCACATCAATCAACGTTTGATTTTCAAGAGAAAATATGATGAATGAAAACTACTTTGCTCGCGCAATGTACCTAAATGATTTTTAGAGAAGTCTAAAGGGATTCTTAAGAACTTGAGATAAGTGGCCAAGCGGAAATCGGCGCTAACTAACTTTTATATCGTTATTTTTTAACTAGAAGAACTAATTTAAAACTTTCAAAAATCTTTAGCTGCTTGACAACTTGTTTCACATATTTTCAATTCGAATTAGAAAAATGTCTTTCATAGTTCATGTGACGGTTTTCCCAACACTCGAATGCTCTCGTGCCGACTAGAAACACCGTGCGAACGTCTCTTATGGGTAGATTGTTCTAGAAGAAGTCATGAGGATGGCCTTTTCAAGAGGATGTAACAAAGAATTGAAAAGAAGCAAGATGAGGTCTCAAATCCACCACTAAACGTCACTAATTTTTATCGAATCCTGTATTCTACAATTTTCTACAGCTTTCTTGATAAACTGTTTAATTGTATCCACAAATCTTTTTGCTTGACCATTTGACTGGGGATGATTAACTGGAGAGAAAACATGATAGATTCCCAATTCAGCATAGAAATTATTAAACAGTTTTGACGTGAAGTGGGTACCATGATCAGTTACAAGTATTTCTGGAGAACCATATCCATTAAAAAATTCACGGCACGATTGCACCGTTTGACGTGCACTTATTGTACCGGTAATGTTAACATAAAAAACTTTGAGTACGCATCCACCATAACTAATATGTATTTGCCGTCGATGGGTCCAGCAAAATCCATATGTACTTTTCCATTGGTTTTGTTGTAATTGACCAAGATTCTAGTGGTTGCTTTACTGGTAACTTCTGGTGAAAAGTACACTTGTCACATCTTCGTACGTATTCTTCAATATCTCTTCCCATTCTGGATTCTGGATTAGTGAGGGTGGTGAATGATAATTCACACGCACTTAGGCCACAAAGTGTGCCTATTGTACTACCCCCATATTCGTCAGTGCATAATTGTCAGCGCTACTCGAGCCATCCCACTCTTTCGATGAAACCGAGAACGTCTGACGGAGGGGCACTGCGAATTCTAGCCATGTCAGACCAGAATTCCCCTAAAATGGAACCTATGATCGAGGCGAGTGCAGGGCAAACACAGAAGACATGCTCAGCTGTTTCTTCCTCTAATTTACAGCCTCTACAAATTGGGCTGTCTGTTAAACCTATGCGATGCATGTGTTTATTCAGTTCGCAGTGGCCTGAAGGTATTCCTACGAGTAGACGTAGTCTTCTTCTAAGTAGTTGCATGCAGAATCGTGTCAACTTAGGCGAGGGGGCCATTATGGCCTTTTTCGCTTGCAGACACTTGTCCAATTTGATCCATTTATCGATATGTCGATTCTGGGATCTTTGTTTTAGTAAAGCATTAAACAGACTTGATGACGGCGTTATGACCAGTTCAGGGCCCCAAAAGGACTGCCCCGAGCCATGCCTAGCCAGTTCATCTGCCTGTTCGTTACCAAATGTCCTTTAACCTAAATGGGTTGCAGGGTATTGTGTTTGGTCACTTGTTCAAGTGTTAACCCTAAGGATATTTTATTGCTGTTTAGAGCTAAGAGTGCTGCTCTACTGTCGCTAGCCATCCTAACAATTTTGTTCTGAACACAAGATCCAGAATCGCTCTTGCACCTTCTATAATGGCATCTAGTTCTGCTTGAAAAACAGTTGTCAGTTGGCTAAGTGCTATGCTTGTATGAAGGTCCAGATCGTCAGAAAAAATTCCTGCCCTTGTTCCTTCCGAGGTCTTAGATCCATCAGTGAAGATGGATATGTCGGCTTTGGTTGCATCTTCAGCGTTCAAGAAGACGTTGAAGTGCTTTCTAAATATATGTATATGTAGGTGAGAGGGAGTCAACCACCGCCCCAAGAAGAGGAGTTACTTGTAGAGCCTCCTCCAAGATGATGTGGTGCCTACCTCCGAGACCTTTGTTATTCCACACCCTTGTTGCTCGCAGCCTCAGGGCCGATCCCAGTGCCATCTCCTCCACATATATATCCAGTGGAGGGAGGTAAAGGACGGCCTCTATTTGTTGTCGATAGTCTGACTCTGGGCCACCAGATCAACGCTCCATAGCAGACCATAGGCCTAATCACGGCAGTGTACAGCCATAGGGCGGCTTTTGGTGATAGTCCCCAAAGTCTGCCCACCGCACGGCGACACTACCAAAAGGCGACACACGCCTTTGCCACTTTTACATTGATATGTTTGCTCCAATTCAGTTTCCGGTCAAAAATAACTCCCAGGTATTTGACTTCATCTGAAAAGGTTAGCTCAGTTTGGAAAAGTTCGGGAGCTCTGCGGATCTCAGCTTTCCTCTTTTTTGTGAACAGAACCATTTCCGTCTTTGTGGAATTGATTGTCAAAGAGTGTTCTGCGCACCAGTTGGAGTGCTGTTTGCATTAGATTGCACAGCACTTGTTCATATTTTCCACTAAGCAGGATAGTTATATCATCTGTGTATCCTACTGTATACAAACCCGCTTCATTAAGCCGACGGAGGAGGCTGTCCACTACTATGTTCCACAGTAGAGGTGACAGAACGCCACCCTGAGGATAGCCTCTGCTTACCGTTCCCCTAATGGATGTGTTTCCAACAGTAATATGTACCGCTCTATGTTTCAAGAGCTGTAAAATCCATTCTCGGACAATGTGGTTTACTTCATGTTCACGTAGTGCCCGTTCGGCACTGTTGAAGGTGGTTTTGTCAAACGCACCCTTTATGTCTATGAATACTCCTAAAGTGAACATTTTTCTATCCGTCCGGCTACAGAATGTAGGGCGGATTCTGTGGATCTGCCTGCTAGGTAGGCATGCTGATTATGATGTACCGGTTTGTTGACCAAAGCCCCCTCCCTCATGAACCTGTCGCATAGCCTCTCCAAAATCTTCAAAAAGAAGGATATGAGACTAATTGGGCGATAGGATTTAGCGAGAGAGCAGTCTTTTCGTCCTGGTTTAGGTACAAATACCACTTTTATTTCCCTTCAATTCTTAGAGATTTATCTCCAGGCGATACACCCCCTAAGAATCTCTTCCCATATTGGGCCAGAAAACCCATTCGCGTGCCAGTCATTCTTCATTCTTCATCATGCTTCATTCTTCTCATGCCTGGATGGCCGCTGTGAAGTTTATGCAATACGTTAGGGATAAGTTTCTGTGGGATAACAACTCTATCACCGAACAACAGAGTTTTGTCCACTAATGAGAAATCATTGCGTCTATTGAAAAACGGTCGAAACTTCTCATCATTTGGTGTTGTTGTTCAACCATCTTTCATCGCTTGGAAGATGCTTTTGAAAATAGGGTCATTCGAAGATTCTTTCAATAACCGCTGACGTAAACTGTTCTCAAATTGACTTAAGGCTTTATCGCGTATCTGTTTAACTTCAAATTCTACATTCGAAACTTGAAGTTCGTCTTTATTGTCAATTTTTAATTGTTTGATAAGCCGTGAAAGTGCATCGCCTTGGCCAAAATTAACAGTGTTCACGTATTAAATGATGAAATCATATCCTAAGAGACGCTTTAAACGAGCAGCACACATTGGTTGTAAACCCTTCGTATCTTCTGTACGGAGAAGAGCGAGTAGTGGTTTGTGGTCGGTTTGTAGGATGAAGTGTCGACCATAAACAAATTTGTGAAACCTTTCCACTACTGTTATTAGTGCCAGAGCTCCGTTCTCCAATTGACAGTAATTTCTTAGTGACATGTGATACACAGCTCATTCGCAACCGTTGGCGTTTCGTTGCAAAAGAACACCTCCAATACCGGTAGACCAAGCATCAGCAGCCACAATGAGTGTCTTGTTGGAGTCATAATGTTCCAGAAGAAGTGGACTGATCATAACTTCTTTAATGCCTTTCATTGCGCATTCTTGTCTAGATGTCCAGACGAAAGGTATGTCTTTGTAAGTTGCTCCAATGGATGTTTAAGCTCATGTAGTAGGTTTATCATTCCCAAAATACTTCGAACTTCAGACACATTCGTTGGATTAGGTATTTCGGCAATGGCTTTTGTTTATTCGAAGTCGGCCCGAATTCCATCAGCGTTGATTGTTGACAAGTAAACGTTGATTCTTGACAAGTAAAAGTAAACCTAGGAATTTCACTTCCCATAGACCAAATTGACACTTGTCCAGGTTTAATCGCAATCCACGCTGCTGAAGTCTATCCAACACTTGATGTAGGCGTTGATCATGTTCTCGATTATCACGTCCCATTACGAGAATGTCGTCTAAGTACGCTACAGTTCCTGAAATTTCATTGGGTGTCTGATTAATACAACGCTGAAAAATCGCGGGTGCCGTTTTAATTCCAAATAGCAGACGACGCGACGGTAACAAAAAAATCTTTGGGAGTGACAAAAAAGGAAAACCGTTTGACTCCTCGGTAGGTATCACAAAGGATCTTTGATAGAAGGAGAAAACAAAGCAGACTACTATTGTTTGTTTATTATTAACGAATTAATTTTTTTCCATTTTTAAGTTTCTTTTTTATTGTTTTTATTTTTTGGTAAGACGAAAATGAAAACAAAAAACTATCATTTGATTCCGCGATGTATACAGCAAGTGTTCGAAATGCCCCCCGTTGCACAAGCCAGAGAAGGAAGGTTCATATTGAACATTATACTTTAGCATATCTCCCAAACAATGGCGTTTTCGTAACTTGAGACACCCAGTAGAAACATAGAAATTAACTTTTCACATTTCAGAATATACTTTCTTTTGGATAGGACTGAACACACCAAATCCTAATTGTTTTAATCGTTCATGTTTTATAATGTGATTAAAAAATTAAGTTCACAGTATAAGAAAATTATCATTTTTATTTTTAACATTAACTTGCATGCAACATCATTTTTAATTATCTACACCATTAACCACGTTCTTCAAAACATACAAATTTCATCCAGATGTTGGAATTAGATTAAATTTAAATGACGTGGGATTTCGATAACGTCTGCCTGGGATTATAAATTGTTTTCTATACTAAAATAATTTATCGAAGCCATTAAAAATTTATGGCAATCGTTATTTTATATAATTTGAATTGGTCTTTAGGGGTTATTTAAAAAAAAACACTCACAATGATAAATTGATCAGAACTGCATTGGAATTTGCGTCACACACCAGCAGTGTATGATAAATTAAATTACTGCGTCAGTTCCAGTTTCATAAGGTTTGTGGCAACGCAACTATTGATCTCGACTGCTTGAATTATTTTTACATCTGTTTGTTCTTTGTACTCATTGTAGGTATTACACGCCTTATACGGAATTCAACCGCACTTACTTCGCTTGAAAGACCGAAACGAAAGGGTGCAAAAACAAACAAGATGTTGTTGCTTCAATTAAGCCAGCGCAGTTTTGCTTTCAGGTCAGCGTAAGTACTTCCCCCAGGAAACGCATTATCCGATGGTGACCTTTCTGGATCGGGTTTCAGGAGGAAAGTCGATGTGACCGACTTGCGACACGTAGTCTGTTCTTTTTTTATTTGGAGGGATAAATTTTCATTAATTGCCAAAATGGCGTCATCTATTACAATTTAGATGAGCGACAAGATCTAACATAAACTTTGATACCTTACGGCATGGTATTCGTCACTTGAAAATGTATTACGTAAAATAGAATTATTTTAGAACTCATTCATTACCTATCAGAAAACAATGATTTCATTAAATATTATTTAAATAAATGAAACTTGAAGACCTCTAATTTGTGCATCCTAATTAACACGAAACCCTTCTTCAGTAACTTCCGTTGTCATAATTCGGATCTCGGCACCGTAAAAGTTGATGTGTCGTTGCAAATCAAGCCATGAAAGTTTCAAGTGACGGCAGGATCCTTTGTACCATAATAACCCGAGGGACGTGTTGTCGTTTCTAGTGCACCTCTTCACCTGGATTTATTCAGGAGCCTAATACGAAGCCGTAGGCGTGCTTGACATTGCTTCCACAGCATTCTTGCTTTTTAAGGGCACATCACACAAACAGCCGCGTAATTAGAGAGCTTACGTGTCCCCCGAAACTCACCCCCCAATTTCCGCGCACGGCAAATCGACTCTGACGTCCCTAAACACGCATGAGTTTCATTTATTTATACTTCATTTTCTGTTAATAATTGATCGTGAAGTAAACTGCAACTTGCAGAGTTAACTTTTTCTGATAAAAGTGACGGAGCTGCTTCGAAGTTATTGCTCGCTAGGAGCTACTAATTTTAGAAAATTAATTACAAACGCCATGCTATGAAAATTAATGTGAGTAACATAGAATGCGCGACGGCATTGTCATAAACATAATAAAACCATTACGTGCACTGAATTATAGTTAATAAACGCGATTTTTAATTGAACGATGCGATGAATAAATACAAACGCATCGAAGATTTAAGTACGCCCATAAACCCCCTTTAATATAAAACACAGACAAGACAATGAGGACGTGAATCAAGCCTGTTTGTAAAGTAAAATAACGTATTTCGACGTGGGCGTTCCTCCTGCAAATTAATAAGACACGTGTAATAACAATAAAGTGAAACTTTTAATCTAAGTTTACGATCGCATTTTGCGGAGAGAATTTTTATTCTTACGACTTAATTTAATGGGCCGAGGAATATAAATTTCGTAAGATTAAAACAGCGGAAGCAAAACAATAAAGTTTTTTTTTTTAATTCAGATTGTTACGAAGGATGTGCTTCGTTATTATTTAAAATTCGTACACGCGATAGCGACGAATTTTACGCAGGCGTCATGAAGAAGTGCTGTCATGGTAATAAATTTGGACGTCACGCTATCCGGAATTCTTAAATTTTTAATTTTCATTTCCATAAATATCTCCGTAATTTTTTGGTGCTTGAAAAAGAATAATTAAGTACACGATTCAGATGTCAACATTTTTTTTTGAATAAAATTTACGTTTGTTATTTAACTTGATTTATTTTGCAATTTTTTGCACGGGCCAAAATTACTTTATACATACGAGGGCCGCTTCATAAGTTCAGGATTTGTTTCGTAGATACGAGGGCCATTTCATTGGAACTGATGGAGATCAGTTCTCTATTTGAGAATGCCGGCGTTACAACTTTTTAAGAAATTCCAATGCTATTAAATGTTTAACTCCCTATGATTCTCCTGATGCAGGAAGTCCTAGGCAACTGCTACAGAAAGGTCCACTTACGTCTGTTGGTACAACTTAAAAGCTTTAAAAAAGCTTTTAAAATATAATAAACAATGACTTTTCCCTAAAGTAAAACTTCGTTGTATCTCTTTAATTGTAGTTATCATCCTAGATTGCAATTAATTAAATAATTTAGGGAATTGTATCCCTCTCTATTTGCCTTTTCCATTATTAAAATTATTTACACGTTAATTGAATAACAAATGGAATTTAAACAGGTAACGCGCAATATGTATGTAGATCCTTTAAATATGCATGAAAAAGTAATTACGGGAATAAATACATATTAAAACACTGACTCACAACCATCGTACGTAGTAGCATTTCGTTGTCGTCAATTATGAACACAAAATGCAGCCTATCTACCTTTTAATCGTAAATTCCCTAACGGAAATCGATGGAACAGAATGATGTACTTCCTGTTATAATTGGCCGGCGCCGATAAATATTCGATGAACGGCGGCGTGTTTTTTTTAAGAAGTGTAAAGAACAGGTGGCATTGCGGCACGCAAGCTTATTTATTTTCTTTATCGACCTCAAAAGGTGAAATTTATTTAAGGTGGACGGTTGGCTCAACAGAACGAAGTACTCTCATGTCTGTTTGAGATTTACAGACAGAGAACAGAAAGCATTACAGTTTCGCAACTACATAGAACGTTGAACTTAATGTAAAATGCAGTAAGTTGAGAGGAAATCCATTGTCACGTGTTAACTCCACCGAGACGCTTTCCACTCGGCTGAACGAAGATAATGCTGTAATTCTCACTATGATTGTAAGTAGCAAGTAATCCTACTTGAAATACTACAATGTCGATTCGCAAGCCTGAGCTTTCCAAATATATGTTACTTTATTCAATCAAGAACAATGACATACAAGTTAACAGGTCACAATCTCATTCAAGTATTGATTAGTTAATGCCATACGAGAGTATATCATTGCTGACACAAACACAACAACACATTAATCGTAATTGTCCTTAATTTCCTTTTAAGTTAATTACAAAAATACAGATCGAACAGGAATCTGTTTCGTTTTTATGCTTCGAATTTTTTATTACTTTCGTTCTGAAGCAAGACGTTCAACCATAAATCTTATATTTATAATTTGATTTGCTCGAAATCCCCCGTTTGTAAACTAGTTAAACATTTTACGAGCTGCTTTCAAAATCGCTTAGGAAGTCGGATGTTATCCTGAGCTTATTTGCTACGTCGACGTCAGTCAACATATTTTCTCACTTAGATGAGATAAACCGGCGTAGTATTTTTGGTACAGCCTCGAGATAGGAATTACTGACAACATGTTTTCACGTCGTGGCATCTTAAGCACCATGCTATAAAAAAAAGACTTTGGAATTTGCTCCATCCCCAACAACAAATTGAAGACAGCAATAAACCAATGAAAAATTCTTCTTTCAAAATAAAACAATACAACTAAAGCGCATTAATAATCCAATGAAAAATTATTGTCTAGTGCCTTTCTTTATGAAAGCTGAAGTTATTTACTTATGTCCATAAACAACTCGAGGAGCACGTTTCCTGCATTATTAATGTGAGAGCGGCTAATGCCTGTAATAACTTAAAATTTTATTTATTTTCACGTTCGCATAATCGTGCACATTTAAAATTTTATACCAGGCAAAAATTAATGGCCAGAAATTTATGTGATGGGACTCGGAAAATGTGCAATAAAATTTGTATTTACTTTAGTGTTTACAATCGAATCGAATGATTGTGTATTTACATAACCCAGGAGCCAAGATAACGGCACATATACATAAACAACCGCACACATTCCCTGCTAGGTATTCGATTTACACATAAATTATTTTGTCCTGGTAAGCTAGGCAGCGCCATCGCTTAGGCGAACGCCGTTACAGGAAACTCAGTTACTGGTTTCAGGAGTTCGACTGAAGCGTTCTTTCACATTCGTTTCTATTAAACACACTGTTTTAGTTAGGGATTTTCTTTCAATTCACTCTAAAATTGTTATTCTTATAACTGCAAGTAATAAATAATTTCAAAACGAATAAATTTCGAACTGATTCAATTAGTCACATTGAACCGTTATTGATTTTTCTGCGTTATTGTGTTGTACGTACACGTATGCATTAGTATGCATTAAACGTTATTATTATCGTAATTAAGCGTGGATATACACGTACAAATAAATTTATATACACGCCCGCTTTGGAACGGTGCTTTGTTTGTATCGTGGCGGCCGATATCAAGTCCGGAGTTAATTTATTTCGTTTCCTATCGACAAATTGGCCCAACGACCGCCACAGTTTGACATTTAAACTTTTTCCTGACATGAATTATGCACGCATCCGATATCCATTAGTCACAAATATACCAACACAATGTAGATGAGCTCGTCCGATTTCACAGAACACGATTATGAGCGTTTTTAATTCGATTGGTGCAATTGAAAATGTCAATGTCGGTGGACGCAGAAAAAACAAACAATGAGCAGCTGCTTTATTAAATAAAACAATAAAGCTCGATTTGTCGTTTGAGTTCGGAACGCGAAGGCAGAGGAAAACTTTAATTGTGATGCCAGAAACTTGGAGCTTTATTTCTGCTGAAGGCAGGAAGTTCTCTTGCTTTCAATGATCAAAGAAATCTAACTTTGTTTCAGTCTGATGTAAAATTTTCATTTACTAACGTGGCAGGAACAATACAGATGCTTTGGGCAACCAAAAAGCACTTTCGAAAAATACTTACTGTTAAACTGGTTTGCTTTGAAACATAAAATCTGAGTTGATGATGCAAGAATCACCAATCGAAATACTTCCTATCAGAATGAAGTCAAAATAAATCTGACTAAGAAAGACAGCGCTGTAGTGTTTAATTTATTTTCTATAATTAGTATTGACGTAGACTATTTTTTCTATGTAGTTCATTGTACTTAAAGTAAAACGTCCAGCGCTAAACGTCGATTTTACGTAGATTACATCAGTGTATAATTCATTGCCCATTACTACAGTTGGCTCCTGGAAATGTTAGTCGTAAACTTATTTTAAGAAACTCATTAAGTCATTACGATATGTTGCACAACAATTTATGTAGGAGACTAGATAATTACTTTAAAACATAAGAAATCACTAAAGCACGGTTTTAGATGCATTTTTAGGGCGTACGAGTTGTGCTCATGAACTATAAATGCTTCAGAAATCACATTAGTTTTATTAAATGCGGATTTAATAATCCTATCTTCCAACCTCTTTCCTCCACATCCTCCTTTTTACTTGTCTCTCGGTTCTGCACCCTTCTAATCAATATGATCCTTGTCTTTCATCCTACGGGTAACCTCTATCTCTATTCATAGTTTCTTTTCTGTGGTTTTGCTTTCCCTAAAGATCTAATGTTTTCTTATATGTTCTTTGGTCGCAGTCTCTTCTGGTATCCTACATTCTTCCATTCAAGTGACTTTTTGTGTTTCTTCCTACCATCAAATTGCTCACATTGCCTTTCTTCTGTTTCTCCATGAACCCTTTACCTTATCTTCTGGCCTTGTTTCTGAGTACCTGTAGATTATTTCATAATTTGTCTCCGTAATTACGTCTCTGTGATTTGGTTTTCCCTCTTCATCTTCTAACCCCACCTTTTCCGGGTTGTCCCTTTATACGGCCAGATAGTCTTCTTCTTCTTTCCCCTATCTACGTCCTTCTATTTAATATGATTTGATTTGATTTTTTTGTGTGCTTCTTCTTTTAGGTAACCACCCTTGTATGATACGAGCCCATCGTCACAGAAGTTTGTACCTCTTCGAATTCATTTTTAATTCATATATAAAACGATTAAGAAATGTGCAAAGTACATAATCAGAAGATGACCGCAAGAACTTACTAGAAGCAGATTATCATTGGTCAGACTCAGGCTGAAGAAGTATTTGCTGAGCATTGGTAAACGTTATATTGTAGTTTTCCCTAAAAGCAAGTGGTTTGCCAGAAATATGCCTGAGCCAATTGCTGTTATGGAAAAAACGATATAACATTTACCAATGCTCAGACAAACACTCCTTCAAACTGAGCTTGACCAAAGATAATCTGCTTCTGGCAAGTCTCCTTGAGCTATCTTGCGGTGGTCTTTTGATTATGATCTTTGCCTTTGACCTTCGCACATTTCCGTAACTTATGTATAAATTTAAAATTCATTCGAAGGGATACGAACTTCACTGACGATGGGGTCGTATTTATTTTACGTGAAACCACTGCTTTCTTCTCCAACTTCCTTTGTTGATTACTGTTGAATTACTGCCTCCATGGTATTTTCTCTTGATTTTGCTTTCGCCATCGTCTAGGCCCATCTTCACCAGGTTCTCCTTTATACGTCTTCGTTTTTTCTTCTTCTGTCTCCTTCTATTCAGGTGTGGTCTTTGTGCTTCTTCATTTGGGCAACCTTCACACTTAACAACTTTCATTTTTTATATCGATCTCTTTGTAATTCTTTGTTTTCGTTTCCAGTCTTCTATCAGTTTGCCCACTGCCAAGGATTCGTCTCAAAATTTTTTTTCTCACCGTCTGGTTGCTTTCGTGAGTAACCTTACTTTCATTAATTCCAATAATGAAATAATTTTAAAAAATTGAATCTAAATGGTGTGCAAATCAAGCCCCTTAAAATTGAATCTACACAGAATAATTTAACTAACCGAAGTTCTTTGTCTGCATTCTCTTTCCTGGCCCTCTTCGCTTCTCCCTGGCCCCTCTACCCCTGTCCAAATAGATCTAATGATAAGAATAATTTTCTTCGACATCGACGTTTTAATCACATCGCGTGTCGTGCTTCGCCGCGTCGGGAATTTATCTTCAATTAACATCGAAAGGAAATTTCTGTTTGCCTTCCATTATTTAGCGATTCGTGAGTGAAATTTTCAATTTAGGACGAACCTCTGCATATCGAAACGGAACGCTTTGCGAAAGCTTTCGCTACAAAGTAGTCCCGTAGTGCTTATTTACGAGCGCGGACTGCGTAATGGAGTATAAAATTTATACGAGTGCAGGAAATATGTTGTGAAAATTAAAGAGGACGGATGGGACGGGGTGAAATAATCTGTACGTGCGCGCCCATAAATTTCGATTATCACACTTCAATGTGTCTGCACGTTCGACGAAACAAGAAGTCGCCGCCGTCGCCTCCACCATAAACGTCAAAGCACTTCTGGGGTGAATTTAGAGCAACGAGCGACGGCTTCATTAGCCTTTACAGCTGTTATAAAACCGTAAATCAATCGATGCGCTTCCCCTTCCGAGAACATCTTGCTAATCTCCGTCTAGGAAATATTACAGGGAGGCCGGATTAAATCGCTTTATGAACGGTTTATTTGCTACTAAATGAGCTTTTCTTGGAGACATAGCCTTACATAATTTATAACGGCAGGAGTTAATAGTTTAAACATTAAATGTTTGAATTCGGTGAATTTCGCAAGAGGATTTGATAAACGTATGTAAGTTAAGTTAATAGCATTAGCCTATTCAGTGTGAAAAAGAGGGTCAAAATTTAATAAAATAATTAAAGATATCATGTACTTTGTTATTTAACAAAACACGCAGCCCACACATTATTAAATGTCCCTGACTTTGTTGCCTCCGAAAACAGAACGAATTCTATTTCACGAGCTCGCTTCGGAGCGGACCTGCCACAACGTTGCAAGTAATTGGCACCGTTAATTAGTATATTCAGCGCGTGATGCACGCCATAATTAACAAGTATTTAGGGGGATGAAAGGGTGGGGGGGGTCACCGGCACTTATACACAAACGGCGAGATCGCACCGGTGACAACCGACCTTTAATGCAAATGTTTGTGAACCATTTAATTATGCGCCTTCCATTACCCAAATTAATTCGGCCAGTTGATCACGAGCGAGAAGAGAGGTGGCGATCAGTCAAACTAGCACTGAAAATGTGTTTCTACAAATTGATATTCACTTGCGCGGTAATGGAAAATAAAAGCTCAATAATATGCAACTACCTTTAAATATTAATATCTTCCCTTTGTTAAAGTTTTATTATATTTTATTCTCTGGTATAAAATGCGAGTACCTAGTTCTCAGTAACCGTAGATATCGAAATTATTTAAAGCAAACAACGATAATAATGTTGACCGACAAACTCTCATCCGCCTTGAGCGCTTTCAACTGTGCGAACAGAGGAAGCCCGGTGGAGAGGAAATTTCCGCCATGCGAGGGGGCGACCTTTCCTACCCCATGATGAATGATCATCCGACGAAGCTGTTTTTCGGCCCCTTATTGACAGAGCCAACCATTCAAAAAGACATAAGCCACGTCGATTTCTTATGACGACTTTTAACGGACCCCCGAGTCTGCCTCGCTGTTTTTTTTTTTTCGTCGAGAGTCATTAGAACTTTCCTCGTTATTCACGAGGGCATAGACCCTCTTTCGGTTTCATTACGTATAATTTATTGGAAAACGCTCGTTAGGTACTTTTAATGAAAGTCGTGAGAGAAAACAGAATGAAATATAGACTGAAAAGTACAGTTTCTCCGCCATTTGATTTTCCTAGTATCTATTTCTTTGTGAGATGGAAAATAAAGACATTGTTAAGGATTCATTTAAATCAAAATTTAATTATAACAGATTTCTTTTAGGTTTTAGATTAAGTTTAAATTATTTTAGTTTCTCTTCCCACGAATAATCTCTCCGCATTCTAAAATTTCCGTGAAATTTTAAATCTTAGAGTTCGGCAGGCCTACGCTCCGTAGCTGCATACTTGCGTTTCTTAACACTTGGGACGCATACATTTACAAGAACTCCTCGGTGTTCGTTTACAGTCGAATTTAGTGTTTTCGTTGACACTACCTAATTTCTATTCACGAAATAGGAATTTGCCATCTGTTAGACGCAAACAGCGGTCCTTTCATTTTCGTAAACAGCATAATAAATTTATATTAATTGTAAGTATAGTTAAAATTTACAGAATATAAGAAATCACCACCCTTACCCTGACTTAATGTTCAGGCATTATTATCATCAATCGTACAGAAGACAACAGTCGAAAAATATCACCAGCTGAGAACGGTTCAGTCAATTCAAATTCGCGTCTTATAATTGCATTTTATTCAGTCACCGAAATTAGTCTTATTTTCATTAAACGAATGGTTATCGCCGCAGTAATTTAATAATTAAAGGTTTTGTAAAGTGTATATAATTTTGTAAAATAAAGTTTGTAAATTAGTGCTTTGTTTTTATGAGAAGATACCGACTTCTACTTGGTCTGCTATCTACAAGAATCAAGTTGAGTCAAAACATTGGTCCTTTCGAGCCGGATACGAAAGCACAACGAACCAGAGGTGCAACAACGGTGACAAAGCGCAAGTTGCTACACCACGTCAAGCTGCTCCAAATCCATCAGGTGAGTCTCCCTTAAGTTCGTAGTGTGCCGTTCTTATCCTTTTACCTACGCAATATTCCTAATTCACAACTTAAATCATGACTGAACAACTTGCATTAAGAGAGCTTAAAGCCAAGAGAGGAATTTTAAAGTCAACATTGAAAAGGTTCACTACATATTTAAGCAATGTAAATGATAGTGTACCAACTTCAGAGCTCAAAGGGCGTTTAGCGAAATTAGATCCTGTATTAGAACAGTTTGATAACATTCAGACACAAATCGAAATACAGGAAAATATCAATTGTCAAGAAACTGAAAGAGAAGAATTCGAAAACAGTTATTTCAAATTGATAGGCCGTCTCGAGCAACTCATAATTAGTTCTAGTTCTAATAATGAAGGCACCTTTAACAACATTAGAGGCAACAAAATGGGCGACGAAAATCAAGAAAGTAATATTAAATTGCCAAGAATAAAATTACCTAATTTTTCGGGCTCATATACGGAATGGTTCCCTTTCTTCGACACATTCAAATCTTTGATAAACGATAACAAAAATATTACGGACATCCAAAAATTCCATTACTTAAAATCATCTTTACAAGGGGAAGCCGCGGGCGTTATCGATTCTTTAGAGATTTCCGCGGACAATTACAAGGAAGCATGGGATATGTTAAAAAACAGGTACGACAACAAACGGTTAATTGTACAAAATCACATAAGAGCCATTCATGAATTACCGGTTGCGGCAAAGGAAAGTCAATCCGCACTACGCACAATATTAGACGGTGTCCTAAAGCATGTCAGGGCACTCAAGGCGCTCAACAGACCTACGGACACGTGGGACGACTTACTTGTTTATCTCGTCGTAGGAAAGTTAGATTCAGTAACAACAAAGGAATGGGAAAAAAGTTTAACAAATTGTGAATTGCCCACGTTTAAGGCACTAATTGATTTCCTAACTCACACTTGTCAGACGCTTGAATCCATATTTAAAAATCATATATCACAGCCCCTAATAAATAAAAATAATCACATCCAAAACAAGAAATCTTCATCACATATTTCCATAAATAAACTGTGTCAAATTTGCAATGCTGACCATCCTATTTTTCGCTGTGCCAAATTTCTTAATTTTTCTGTCGATCAACGTATCTCCGAATTGAAATCTAAAGGATTATGTCTAAATTGTTTCAAATCTAATCATTACGCATCAGAATGTCAAGCAGGTAGCTGCAAAACATGCAAGAGAAAACATAACACGCTCCTACACAAAGAGCAAACCAAACCTGCAGTTTCAACTCATAGTTCCATCATTCATGATTCTCATGTTCTGTTGTCTACAGCAATGATAAAAATATTTGACTCCAAGGGCAAAAGTCATTTATGTCGCGCTTTACTCGACTCGGGATCGCAATCCAACTTTATAACTGAATCTTTAGCTAAGAAATTAGGTCTGCCACGTAAATCATTTCACATGCCAATTACAGGCATAAACCAATCATCTGCTACTGTTTCACAATCAGTACAGGTGAAAATTCAATCAAGATTCAACGCCTTCCAGGCGAATTTGGATTGTCTTCTACTGAAAACTATAACAAGTAATATTCCGGTGGTGTCAATTCCAAAAACAGAAATACATATACCAGAAACCATTAAACTTGCCGATCCTGACTTCAACGTGTCAAGACACATTGACATATTAATCGGGGCAGAACTCTTTTATCGACTGCTATGTACTGGTCAAATTAAGTCATCTTCCAGGCAACCTATTCTCCAAAAAACATTATTGGGTTGGATAATCTCTGGAAAAATCGTAGCAAGTACCTCTTCTTCATTAATATCAATTTGCAATATATCGCTTTCGGAAAACATAAACAGACTTGGTCGCACCTTGTCAAAATTTTGGGAAATTGAATCATGTGCAAATAAGTCACCTTTGACACAAGAGGAACGTGCATGTGAAGAACATTTTTCTCGTACCTTCAAGAAATCCGAAGAAGGAAGATTTATAGTTTCATTACCATTCAAGGCCGATCCAAGAAGACTCGGTAACTCAAGAGAACAGGCACTGAAGCGATTTCATACTTTAGAAAATAAGCTGGATAAGAAACCCGAAGTTAAGGCACAATACACGGAATTCATGGATGAATACTTGAAACTAGGGCACATGAAAGAAATCACAGGTTCGAATCTCCAGAATGAATCATCAGTGTACTATTTACCGCATCATGCCGTTTTAAAGGAGAGTAGTATTACAACCAAACTTAGAGTAGTATTTGATGGTTCTTGTAAGACGACCACAGGAGTATCCCTGAATGATCTGCTTATCGTCGGGCCTAAATTACAGCAGGATCTATTCTCTATAGTTGCAAGGTTTAGAACTTTCCAATATGTATTGACAGCCGACATAACCAAAATGTACAGACAAGTATTGGTAAATGAAGAACACACGTCCCTTCAACGAATTTTATGGAGAAAAGATCATAGTGAAACAATCAAAACATATGAACTGACCACAGTCACATACGGAACAGCATCCGCTTCCTACCTCGCCACGAAGGCGCTTCAGCAAGCCGCGAAAGACGAAGCTTCAAACTTCCCTACAGGATCAGAAGTCGTTACCAGAGATTTCTACGTCGACGATCTTTTGACAGGAGCTAATACTCTGTCAGATGCCAAGGCAATTAGGGAAGAGGTAATCAGCATTTTGTCCAAAACGGGCTTTGAACTACGAAAGTGGTGTTCCAATCATCAAAGCTTATTAGAAGGCATACCTGCCACATCAAACTCCACAATTCTCGACTTGGCTAAAAATGAGAATGTTAAAACGTTAGGCTTGCTGTGGAATTCAGCTTCTGACATACTCCAATATTCAATTCCTAAGACAATTAGTCCTAAGCGTATTACAAAACGAGTAATTCTTTCTGCTATATCTAGCATATTTGATCCGTTGGGCCTAATTGGACCGGTCTTAATAACCGCAAAAATAATGATGCAAGAATTATGGGAACTGAACATGGATTGGGATCATTCCGTACCAACAGAAATCCACACAAGATGGACCCAATATGAGAGTGAATTGCAAACCTTGACTCAATTAAAAATAGCACGTTATATATCAGATAATTCAGATATCACAAATTCATTGTCATTTGAACTTCATGGGTTTTGCGATGCCAGTGAGAAGGCATACGGGACTTGTTTTACGTCAAATCATCGGATAACCTTGGCAACATCAGTTGCAATTTATTATGTGCAAAATCGAGAGTCGCACCTCTGAAAATGACGACACTTCCGCGACTGGAATTATGCGGTGCCTTATTACTCTCTCAATTAATGAATAAGGTAATTGAATCGTTACCGTACAAAATAAGTAACGTACATTACTGGACAGATTCCACCATAGTTTTGGCGTGGATAAAATCCCACTCGAAGAGCTGGAAGACTTTCGTAGCAAATCGTGTTGCTGAAATCCAGGAATTTACCAATCCGGATCAATGGGACCACATCAGTACCTATGAAAATCCTTCAGACATCATATCAAGAGGACTGTCTCCACATTTACTCGCAGGAAGTAACATGTGGTGGAAGGGACCTACATGGCTGCAAGAATAACCATCAAAATGGCCAAATTCTTCGGAAACCCCAGACTTAGAAGACATTCCAGAACTCAGAACTGTCAGAATTGCAACAGTAACAATTCAGCCGGACATAAACATATTCCTTAAATATTCAAATTTTAATCGTTTAATACGAATTGTGGCTTATTGCTTACGTTTTAAGGAAAATGCACTTGCGCGCGTTAAAAATGATGCCACCAAGATTCGAAATGACTCATTAAATCCATCAGAGTTATGCTCAGCCACAAACGCACTAGTAAGGTTGGTGCAAATTTCATCATTTCCAGAAGATCTACTTCAATTACAGCGCCATGGCAACGTCAACATCAAGAGCAACCTACTGTGTCTGAATCAATTTCTGGATGAAAACGGCATTATCAGGGTGGGCGGTCGATTATGTAATTCTAACTTACCTTATGACGAAAGGCATCAGATATTGTTACCATCAAAGCATCCTTTTACAGAACTAATAATTGCACATCAGCACCGCAAACATGGTGGGGTGCAAACCACGATGGCAGCAATTCGATCAAAATACTGGCTCATATCGGCACGCAACACGATAAAGGCAGTTTTAAGGAAATATGTAGTATGTTTCAGAGCGAAACCATCAAATGTGAAGCACATTATGGGCGACCTGCCTGCTAAAAGGACCAGAGCATCACGCCCATTCGAAAATGTTGGTGTAGATTATTTTGGTCCCTTATATATTCGAGAAGGTTTGCGCAAAAGCAAGATAACCAAGAAGACATATGGTGCTGTTTTTGTCTGTCTTGCGACAAGAGCAGTTCACATAGAATTGGTTGGAGATTTAACTACACAGGCCTTTTTGGCGGCACTGAGAAGATTCACAAGTAGAAGAGGAAGGCCAAGCAACATCTATTCCGATAATGGCACACAATTTGTCGGAACAAACAGAGAATTGAAAGAATTACTTACACAATTTCAGACCAGTTGTAACCAGAGGAAGATAGTGGACGCAATTGCTCAAGAGGATATAAAGTGGCACTTTATTCCACCCAGGTCCCCGCACTTCGGAGGAATTTGGGAAGCGGCTGTGAAATCGTTTAAGCACCACTTTACAAGAGTATTAACTAGCAATTCATTAAATTACGAAGAATTGTTCACCTTGCTAATACAAATTGAAGGCATACTAAATTCACGTCCCTTAACCGCAATGTCAAATGACCCCAATGATCCTTCCTTTCTTTCCCCGGCACATTTTTTGATAGGAGACTCATTAAACGCAGTCGTCGAACCCAGCTTGTCTCATTTAAAAGTCAACACATTATCACGTTGGCAATACCTACAACAGCTCCGGGAACATTTTTGGAAAAGGTGGACCAAGGAATATTTGAACCAATTGCAACGAAGGGGCAAGTGGCAAGTCAATCAAGGACCGCAACTGCTGCCTGGCGTCTTAGTATTGATTCAAGATGATCAACTTCCACCCATGCAATGGTCAACGGGACGAGTAGAGGCGATACATCCTGGCAACGATGGTGTAGTTCGCGCTGCCACCATAAGGACTACAAGAGGTGACATCCACCGAACAGCCTCCAAATTGTGCGTGTTACCCGTGCATGATATGACAGTGTAGTGTTAATAAAAGGTTTGGAAGCTAGTGCTTCCAAGGCGGGCAGTATATGTTAAGGATTCATTTAAATCAAAATTTAATTATAACAGATTTCTTTTAGGTTTTAGATTAAGTTTAAATTATTTTAGTTTCTCTTCCCACGAATAATCTCTCCGCATTCTAAAATTTCCGTGAAATTTTAAATCTTAGAGTTCGGCAGGCCTACGCTCCGCAGCTGCATACTTGCGTTTCTTAACACTTGGGACGCATACATTTACAAGAACTCCTCGGTGTTCGTTTACAGTCGAATTTAGTGTTTTCGTTGACACTACCTAATTTCTATTCACGAAATAGGAATTTGCCATCTGTTAGACGCAAACAGCGGTCCTTTCATTTTCGTAAACAGCATAATAAATTTATATTAATTCTAAGTATAGTTAAAATTTACAGAATATAAGAAATCACCACCCTTACCCTGACTTAATGTTCAGGCATTATTATCATCAATCGTACAGAAGACAACAGTCGAAAAATATCACCAGCTGAGAACGGTTCAGTCAATTCAAATTCGCGTCTTATAATTGCATTTTATTCAGTCACCGAAATTAGTCTTATTTTCATTAAACGAATGGTTATCGCCGCAGTAATTTAATAATTAAAGGTTTTGTAAAGTGTATATAATTTTGTAAAATAAAGTTTGTAAATTAGTGCTTTGTTTTTATGAGAAAATACCGACTTCTACTTGGTCTGCTATCTACAAGAATCAAGTCGAGTCAAACAGACATATTATTATTATTAATTAAATAAATCAAATCAGTTACATCCATAAGAGGTAATTCCAGTTTATTTACGGTTATGTTTAAAAAAAGATGCGATCTATTGATTTTGCATTCATGTAAAAAGGGAAAATATGCAGGAGATGAAAGCAGAAAATATCATTTTCCATCCTGAATTTTAGCGTATACATATCTGGTGCTGACTGTCAAGTGTGTGAAGGAGTCGTGCTAGTTCTCCATGTCAGGAAACGACTATCTAATTTAAGTGGATCTCATGTTCGTGTACTGCGACGTGAGATACGAAACTTCATTCATTCGATTTCCAGAAAGCTCATCCTGAATTTTAAAGTAAATAAATTAAAAGAATAATGATAGTGTCGCCATCTGTGATTTGCTTTTTGGTTTCCAATTAATAATACAAATTGCAAACAAATGGCAACTAACTTAAATAATTTTACGTTACGATGTCGATTTGTTACTAATTCTTCAGTAAGCGAAGTAAATCACACGGGAACCTCGTTTTAAAATAAGTAAATTAAAAGAATATTGATAGTGTCACCATCTGTGATTTTGGCACTTTTGTGAAAGCAACAGTCTCGCCATCTGTGCAACCCATTTTTAAGTTATGCAACTTTCAGGCGGCAAATTTGAATTTTCTGCATAAAGTACAGTAAATTCTTATTTGCGTCTATCACAAATTTTCTTTTTCTTTTTTTAATGCGATGCGAACGTCCGGTATAATGAAAATTAGGATAAAAGAAATCTGGCGAAGACTTCAGTTATAATAAAAAAAAAAAATAGAGAGCCACAATAAAGACTTAAATGATAAAATTCGTCATATCGGTGCTGCATATTTTAGTTAATTGAATTAAACCCAAACAGATGGTGCCACAGTCGATTCTAGCTGTGTTAATCAAAAAATTAGATATAGATGGTGCTACAATCGCCTAATCAGAACATTTAAAATTTGAGGATATCCTGTAATGATATACAGGGCTACAACTAATTAAAGGCGCTCCCTGAGGATCTCGTAAACTATAAGAGATACCGAGACGATTAAATTACAGAAAAGTTTCGCTCTTTTGGAGTCTAGCTCCATTCGTTTCTGAAATATGAAATATCTCCAAAAAACTAAAAATTCTCAATTTCAAAATCTGGAATATTTTGATTATTTATTAAGATAGAGTCACAAAACTCGGTAATTTTATATTCAATTTGATAGACAAGATAGCTCATATAAGAAAAAAAAAAGTTGACAGTCATAGCTGCGAAATTGTCAATCCGAACCTTTTTCTTCTGACTGTATTAGATTGTCCATCGAATTTAATATAAAATTACCGAGTTTTGTGACTCTTTCGTATTAATAAATAAACAAAATATTCAAGATTTTCGAAATTGAGAATTTTCAGTTTTTTGAAGATATTTCAGAAACAAATGAAGATTGAACATATTTATAGACCCCAAATTGTGATTTAACCGTCTTTGTATCTCTTACAGTTTACGAGATCCCCATGGCGAGCTTTTAATTAGTTGTAACCCTGTACATGTAAGTTGTAACGTACCTTTTTTAAAAATTTCTCGTCATAGGGCCCGTTCAGACGACCACAGCAGCTAAGTTGCTAACTCAGCAATCGTTTGTGATTGGCTCACATTAGGATAATAGCCAATCACAAACGATTGCTGAGTCAGCAACTCAGCTGCTGTGGTCGTCTGAACGCGACCATAGTTGGCCTTGAAATGTTAGTTGTGAACCAGCCTTACTTGAAACTTAATAAATTGACAATTAGTTTTCAGTTGACTTTCAGTTAATTCGGAAATAACCAACAATGGCGTTGATTTAATAATGACAACGTCATTAATTGGTTAATTGGGAAATAATCAACAATATCGTAGATTCAATACCGACAACGTCCGATAGATGGCGCTATCTGCAAGTAAAAGTTCGCACTGCTATTTTCTTTTACTATTTTATCTTTTCTTCGTCTTTTTTCTTTCTTCTTGAATACTTTAGGCGTTTCCCTGTCATTAAAGGAAAAGAAAAGTGTCATCTTTAGTGCAACAAGAATGAACCAGTTAAATAAAAAATTCAAGGCAACGTTAGAAGGAAATAACGAAATTAATTTTTATGACCAAACTTAAAAGTACATTATTTCTATTCTTTGACAATATTATTCGTTTTCCGTTGACTTTCAGTTAATTTGGAAATAACCAACAATGGCGTTGATTTAATAATTACAACGTCCGATAGATGACGCTGGCTGCAAGTAAAAGTTCGCATTGCCATTTTCTTTTGTTGTTTTATCCTTTGTCCGCCTTTATTCCTCGTCTGTGAATACTTCAAGCGTTTCTTTGTTACGAACGGAAAAGAAAACTGCCATCTTTAGTGCAACAAGAATCTATAGATGACATGACCAGTTAAATAAAAAATTCAAGGCTACGTTAGAAGCAAAAGACGAAATTTTATTACCAAACTTAAAAGTACAGATATATTCTTTGACGATACATTTTCAGTTGACTTTCAGTTAATTTGGAACAATGGCGTAGGTTTAATAGCGACAACGTCCTATAGATGGCGCTGAAACGATTTTTGTTAGCAGCCATGTTAGTTTTTCGTCGGCGTACGTCGTCATATTTTACCTGAGAAAACTGGGGTCCCAGGCTTGGTATGGGGGTTAAAAACTATCCCCAAGGGTGTTCGATGGTGTCACTAAATCTTCCGGCACGGCCGCTTATGAATTACTTCTCCCAAAGAGCAAGAATTCCAATATTTTACAATGCACGTAAAACATGTCTGGATTACACCACGCTCCGAACAAGATAGGACGCGACGAAATTGAAGATGGAGAAGGTCGCTAAGACGCGCGAAAATTACCCACGATAACCAATGATGAGCTATCAAGTAATCACATGGTACCTTCATAGCCAATGGATGTTGAGCGTTCGCATCACGCAGGTTTCCCCTGTAGCGATGTAAATGAGGGGGAACAGTGTAGCCAACTGTGCTAAAGCGCAGTTGAATGATAGCGTATCGCCACGATGTTTTGGCGGCAAATTTGAAACGTGACATTCTTTTATTGTTTCATCGTTTGTTCGTCTGTTATTAAAGGAAAAGTGCTCTATTACAAAAGTGGCAACAAAGGAAAAGAAAATTGTGACTGGTTAATTCGACAGTCGTAAAAAATTGAAAAATTTCTTCAGAACTCGGCCATAGGTGATTTATGTGTAATTTAAACATTCATTTTGAGATTAAAAACAAAAATGTACAGATGAAATTGTTGTCACAAAACCCGAGAAATTCTTTCGTATTTTTTCGCAATTCGCTCTCAATTAAATTTTAATTCATTCGGAAAGATTCAGTTGAGTCGCAGATTTAACAGCGACAATATCCAATAGATGGCGCTGGCTGCAACTAAAGTTTCAATCTTTATTGCTTTACTTGTGTTTATTTTGTCTAAACCATTTTGTTCACGTATATCATGACCTCACTTTTCGTATTGAAAGAAATGTCATAAAGTTTAAAAAATAGTTTTTTTGCCATTTTATATGTTAGTTCAGTTGAGGCTGTTTCATAACTAACAATTCACGGCCAACCACGAGGAGAAATTTTGAAGAAAACACGTTACAATTCCTTCAACTTTTTTCTTTAAATTTTCGATCATCAAAAACATTAATCAGTTAAATTGCAATTCTTGACGCAAAAAAAGTATCAGTTATAAAAGAGATCTATTGTGGTGTATTGTAATTAGACTAATTAGTGGTTTTAATATATTTTTTGTTACTTGCTATTGCAACAATTAATAAAAACGTGCTTTCAAAAAAATAGTTTTTTTTTATAATTTATAGAATAGTCTTCTATTATTTTATTTCCAGTTTTATGGTGATTTTAGATCTAATTTCATGATAGTTTTATGCTGCTACATATTCGCGTTAAAGCGTTTTATTGAACCGAAAACGGAAACCAAATTATATGGATAGCGTTAAAACTGAAATGATTTTTTTATAGCCAGCATTCATTTTCGACGTTGGCATTTTAAAATACCCGCTCCGTATACACGGATCACTTTTAACAGCCAAGATTGATCGGTAACTACCATAGCTTCGTGTGTGATGAACAACCCAGAAATTAATTCCCATGTCACCTTGCACTCAAATAAATTACTTGTACGATTCAATCACTAACCGTTTAATTCAACAAATTGTACTCGTCCTTCCTTCAAGCTAAAAGTGCTCCGTGTATTCAAACCCTAATTCTCCTCCAACATAATCTGTGTATGCATATAATTAGGTCCTTCTAATTTCCTTCTTTTGTATTTGGAAAAGCACACATACGGAAAAATTGTAACTTAGAGAACATCGAAAAACAAGTAAAACCGAAAATAAGGAAAACAAGGAAAGGGTAGTTTTTCATTACTTCTGCATAGTTCTGATTAGTGTAATTTAATATTCCGGGGTTTCTTGGGTTTCCTTTTTCCGGAGGAGCACTTCGCCATAGGTACATTAATTTTTTTCGTAAACGAAACTTTTTTGATCCTGTCGCAGTTTCCGCAGCAAAAACCAAACGCACGCACGAATAAATTCCAGAAACACCGCATCATTCACCGTTTGACGATAATTTAATATGGCGGGCAGGGGGGCGGGGGTGAGTGTGATCGATCGCCGAGTAGTTTGCGTTGTGTAAATAAATTATGGAGGTTATTTCAATCGATGGGGTAATAAAAAACCACCGGCCAACATGAAACCGCGATGCGGAACTTCGCCTGCATTTCTAAAATTTATCTACTTGCAGAGCCACGAGAGGGTTGCGAATTAAAACGGGCAATTTTGAAGTTGAAACGTACGCCAAGCTCTTATCGCGTTGCATGCTCGCGATTTCATGCAAATTTTGCAGGCTTTAACCCCATAAGTTTTATATCTTTCCTCCGAGAACGGAAAAAAAATTGCTCTAATTGGTGTGCATAAAATCAAAATTAAATGTCAATTATTTTTTGGGGTAAGTATCGCAGGCGACCTATTAAACAAATAAATAAAGAACAGTTTGCGAAAGGGAACATAATTGAAGGGTATCACTCATCAAACGACGGAAATATTAATTAATCAAAAAGAGGCAAGAAACAGATAAGATCATAGAGTTGAAGATGGTAGCAACAATAATATATGCAAGGCAAGTCTGGGTTATAAAAAAGAATGGTAAAAAAAAAGAATGATGGCAAAAGCTAAGAATGAAGACGAAATAGAAAAGGGAAATATAAAAATATAAGAGGATGCAACTTTAGAACAACTTCTCTTAAGTAAGTAATTAAAACCCCCTTAATTGTATTGAAGTCGAAGGAACCGTTCCACTTAAAGCAAGAGAACTGGCGAGGAAAATCAAACAAAAGTAACACGTTCTGTTTGCTTACGTCTTTAAGTGACGTCCATTTAAGGAGGAGCGACCTGCTCTGAAAACTAATTTGTAAAGGCGAGGCACTTCCAGACTCATTATTCTTGTGCACCATTGAATGGGAGTTCGAATTCTGCCGGTGGAAACAGGCGGAGGCGTTCGCTTTCTTCTGCAGGTTTTTGTAGTACAATCGATGACGCACTAACTCCATTCATGAAGTTGTTATTCTCTAAGTGCAATACAATCGAATGTAATTAGTAAGAAAATCTATGCTTACAATCTATCGGACACTGCAGGATAAATAATAATTATCCCACATGGGTGTAATACAGGGTTAATCAATTAAGTTGCACATACTGTAACCACCATCAACACACAAGAAAAGAAGCGAAGTTATGACATACATTTGGGAAAAGTAACCTGAAAAGTATACCGTCAGTTTTTACATAAAACGCTTGAGAAACGCTGACTTAGATTTAAATTTACTATTATTTGTTTACAAAGTATGGAATGTCGTGATGTAATTATTATCGATTATCTAATGAAACAGTTGGACGAAGATTTCGTTACCGAATAGTGTTTCTGGCGACACTGACTCAGTGATCGTGACATTTGCGGAATTTATCGTTTTACGATGTGTTTATAAAAACCACAGACGCACTGACGAACGAGCAGAGGCTTTCAAACAAAAAGCGATGCGCTCTTGTGCTAGGTCAGTTTTTTGATTTTTGAGCAAAACCATTGATATTTGTGATGAAGAGTTTAAGTGAAACTTATTCAATTATACCCTGTACAGAATTAATTTTTTGGAACCTGTAGATAACATGTTCCTTGGATTTGATGTAATTATTTAATCTGCAGAATTAATTCAATCGGAAAAGCTCACAACCTGCTTCAATTCCAATCAGAACGGCAAACAGAGCTTGAATATAATCGCCCGAAGTTCAGGGCATGAAAGAAACATGTGTGTCGAATGGGGAGAACTCGTAGAACAGTTGAAGGTTGGTTTACGGACGTCACACTCGAGTATTCTCAAACAACCCCCGGAGACAAGCAGTTAACCTGTGCGAAGTTGATCAAGCGCTCTGATAAAATAGAACAAATATTTAACGAACTCTATCATCATGTCACTATACATACAGGCATGTATATATCATTCACGGTCCTCTTTCTTCGGTAAAGAATCAATATCATCCGAACGTCACTTATTTTATCGAAAATAATTATGAATGATATATGTACAGTTACAATTGAGAATAATGTCTCCCCAATAGAACGTTAATCGTCTACGACTCCGAGCAGGTAAACAAATATGCATTGAATTTAATTTCGGGGAAGTGAATTATACTTTCTAAGCTTCGGGTCAGAAGGAATTAACATATAATTCTGACTGTACATATAATGTATGTGTATTCACTAACGTTATAAGTTGTACACAACACGCGCATCCAAATCTTACATAAGGTACATAAGGATTCTTTTTTCATTCGTTCCTAATTCCTATTGTTTATTTTTATTATTAGTTATAATCCTTGACGACTTAGAAGGATGCAAAATCCTGAATTTGTTGCCATTTTGTTTAATAATTTTGATTATATTATGGTCACCCTCTCCCCATTACTTCCTTCCGAAACCATAACCTACTGCAACCAAATGTTTGTGTTGACGTGTAAGTTGCGTTGTCTGTGCCTCGAGCTTGCGCGCCCCGACGCCAATTCGCCGAAGAACCGACGACGTCGTGGAGCGCCAGTTCGAATCGGGACGCTCTGACGGCACACGACGCGGAACGGCGTCGAACACGTGACCGCACACGTTACGACGCGTCTCCTGAAAAGCTTCAGCTTACGCTCCGACTAGTAAAGTTCTTGTGGCGCTTTTTTTGTACACGTTTAGTGAAATCAGCCGCTTTCGTCCCGACCAAGAAAGAAGAATTTGTTTTAGGTAAGCGCAAACAATTCTCCAAATTAAATTAAACAACCCAATTTAGAAACTTTACGTTTTTTTTTTTAGTAGTAGGTGCGTGAGAAAATAAACCCAAATTTATTGCTGTTGACTGAAAGTTGTATTTCCAGCTCCATTTGTTTGATCACGAAACTATTAAAGCACATCTTGATAAACACATGTCGAAATGCGTCAGGATTTTCTTTAAAAGGGGTATTGAAAGAGTAACAGCAGACGTCATCTCTTGTTGTACGTGTTAGTTTCTTTCTCTGGGTTAAATCTCGCAGCAACATTTATTTAGTTCCTTTTGATCGGTCGGGTCATAACTCACGTGTTAAAATTAGCACGCAAAGAAACGATCAGCGAACCAATAAGGTCGTGTTGTTATATCAGGTAACACTACAATTAATTAAATATAAGGGCATGTGCTTTGATTTATTCTCAAATGTTTCATTCTAACATTTTAAAAAAGTCCAAATTAGATTAATCAATTTTTCTAAACTTTGAACTATAAGTAATGAGCGTCTAAATAAAAACCTGGTCAAGTGGGTTGTGATCGAGAATTTATCCATTGCATTTACATAGCACAATTACTAAATGTAGCCTACTTGACCAGGTTTTTATTTAGACACGAGTTATAAGCACAAAAGAAATGAATGTTTAAAATTAAAAAAAAAAGCCAAGTGCTTTCGAAAATAGATTTAATTTGTAAATAATATTTACGTATGTAGGTAATTCTGGCGTCATAATTTTTAAATATTTGCATTTTTAAATAAACGATACAATGAAAGCGTTCCTTAAATTGCTTTCCAATATCATTAAGTGAATTGGGAACGTAAGAATAAATAGCCTCAGAAAAAGGCTTCCAAAGAAGCTTAAAAACATTAAGAGAACCCACAATTTTATGAAGTCTCTGCAGTTTTCAATTTTACCAAAGTGATTTCTATCTTTTTCAATCAGGACAATGAGCTGCAGTTACAGATTCCAATCTGCTCGAAGAAATTGTTCTACACTTTTGTTGAAGCTCTTCTATTACTCCTCTATTGTATTATTTTGCATTTGAAGATTATGGATTCATTCATTTTTATAGCTCCTTTTATTTCGTTCTGTTGGCTACTTAATTGCTAGCAACAGATTTTCGAATTTTATTTTTATTTATACTACCTTACCTAACGTTAATGTTTTCTTACTACCTTTTAGCGATTTTGTTAAAATCTGATACATAAATTAAGTTTTATTACATTCTTAATTGAAGTACTTTCCAAATTATAGCAAAATTTGATGAAGCTATCAAATGTACAGCCAGTCACTTAAAATACAATGCCATTTTTGTTGAAAGCTATCTACCTACTGCACTATTTAAGGGATTAGTCTCTGTTAGTAAGAAAACATTGCCATGTATAAAGAGCACTTTATTAAGAAAAAAAACAACCTTTATCTCCAGAGGAAGTACGCTATCATGGAACAAATTACTTGGGGTACAATTTATAACCAACCTTCGGTATAATATTATAAACTTGGTTCAGATTGCCTCCCATTTACATGTCATAAATTTAAGGGAAGCGCCGGAGAATACGGTGGAAACTCGAGGTCGGTAAATCCTCTTGTGACAATACCGAATCATTCTCATCTGCCTTTCTGGCACCCTTCGCTTACTTAAAACGCTTAAATTTTTTGCGACTCGAATTAATACGTCGGCGTCGTCGGATAAGCATCGGGAGAGTTTTTTAAATTCCGCTTTGACGAGTACGGAATTAATACACTCCTCGTGATTAAAATAAAAAGTTCGTGGAGAGTTGGGCTCGATTAAGCGTGTCTTCGAATAACTTCCTCGTCTTGGTCGTTTGAAGGAATGTAATTTATTTTTATTGGGGGACTTGTAAGGAGAGCTACATCGGAAATGAAATATAAAAAGGGTGGCGGTTGCCCTATTTCTTGTTACCGTTTCTTTGTGTAATTATTTCTTCTTGACATCCACAAAGGCTTCACTTTGTGTAATTCTTTTTTGAAATGGCAGAAGGAATCAAATATATTTGACAGGAAAATAAATCAAAATCTTTCAAATTCGCTACAGAATTAATGAATAGTACTGTGTTCATTTAATATTTCGGTAGCGTAGGCTATGGAAATATTTTGTTTTCGTAGAGGCATGTCGTAACTTAAGCTCTCCGCGAACGGAATTGTCACTAGTGTCATTTGTCCTGTCAGCTGTCGAGTAAGTATTTGCGCTTTTTGTTGGTTTTATAACGACCGTCTAAATAAAAACCTGGTCAAGTAGGTTGTGATCGAGAATTTATCCATTGCATTTACGTAACAGAATTACTAAATTTAGCCTACTTGACCAGGTTATTTAGACACTTGCTACAAGAATAAGTTATTTTCAGGACTTATTTACTTTACATTTATTGCATTACAAAATGATGTTTACATTAGTGCAGAAAACATTTGTGATTAAAAGTTATGTTCGTAATAGGTCAAAAATCGATGGAGCATGAGTATACTGAGAACAAAACTGCTTGGAGGAGTTTAAAGTTGAATTTCCAGATGTTATTGTTGATCACAAAACACTCGAAGACAATCTGCATTGGTGTATATGGTTACTTCGTGAAACTGTGAACTCTTTTCTGAAGAAAAACGACAAGTCAACTTTGATGCTTCTGTAGGAATGTGCCACAAATTGTTACGCAAAGATGTTCGGCACTATCCTTACCGCATGATATTCTTGCAAGAATTACTGTCCGATGATCTCATACAGAGATTGTCTTTTTATAAATCTTATAGGAGATAGCTCTTTTTAAATAAAAAAAATGGATTTGGCCAGTTTTGAAAATAACTGGAATGGATTTGGTTGATTCTGACACAAAAAAAGTATTAAAAAAATCGTTTGAAACCTTAATTATTTTCAAAATAAATTTCCATCGAGCAAGAACTATAAAATTGTCAAGAAAATATTTAGATTATTAAATCGGAGGATTCTTGTTGCAAATCATAGTATACATTGTTTTCATCTCCTTCATTTTCTTGCTGGTTTTCTATGATTATACCATTTTTCCAGTACATTTCTATAAAACGATAAACTTTGAAGCGTTTTCCATAAGATACCATAATGTTTACTCAACAACACATTGACATCTTTTCGTTTTAATTGCTTCGGTTGCACTCCAATTAAAACTTAACTTGGTCTGATTAAGCTTACACATATGCCCTTTTTGCAAACGGTTCTAGCTACTCCAAAGTCTGACTTGTAGGACACTTCACCCCTTATGGAAACCATTTGCTTTGATTTTTGCAGAATAAACCTTTTTGCATATTTGAATTGAAAATGCCATTGGGCAGATGGTTTCAAAATCAGGTGTGTCGCAGATTGTTGTAGTATTCCTCAGGAGATACTATAATACGCACAGTAAGGGCAAAAACTCTGTCCGCGGGAAGAAAAGAGTGGCCAGTTATAGGGAAAAATTATTTCCAACTTTTGGACACTTTTGGGAGCAAAAGCAGATAACCATTTACAGCACATAGTGATGAGGGTCGTGTTTTTATTTTGCCCTCCACATCCATCAGTTACCAGAAGTACGGTATCTATTCAATTTAGGTCTGTCAAGCGAAGCGTGTGGAAAACGCAAGAAGCTATTTCGTTCGACCCTTTTTGATGTTCATCTTCGGTCTACATGTAACAGTGTATGTTGTCTAATAATTATGAATTAGAAGATCCTATCACGACTGTAAAATTGTAGATATAGAGCTGCATGGAATAATATGTAGCTTAGTCAGGTAATTTTGGTAATGGCTGATTCGTTTGACAGTCGAGCAAGGAAAAAAAGCTTTTGCTTTTAAATTGTGCACTGTCTGTAACTCCTTTTTTTCGGCTTCATTTCTCGACACTTTTATTTTTTCTTTGAGTTGCAGACAGGTGGAACAAACATCAGTTCTTGGCGAACCGAAACCAATGAAGTTTATGTTAAAGATAGCTCGAAAGTACGAAAGTTTTATAAGTGTGTGTGATTCAGCAGGTGATTTATACATCTTCTACATTTTTGTTACATTCAGTTCAGACGACAGATTCTGGCGATTGCTCTTTCCTCAATTTCATAGGTTTGAACTTCTTTATAAAATTTATCACTGTTTCTTTTCTATCGTTAAATTTTATAAATTATCGGTCACCTCTCCGATTTACGGACGCTACTGACCTTGTTTGAAAATGTCTTCTTAAAACACCCTGAATTCTATTTTTGTTAATACACAAAATATTCATAAATGAAGTTTTGCAAATTAGTAAAGATTCGCCAGTTGTTCTTCTGACAAAATACTTGATGGCCAAGTCGTTTTTTGAACGTGTACCCGTTTTAGGTCTTCTTCTGGACGTATTCAAAACAGTGCAATATTTTATAATAAAATTATTCTGTTGAATTTCATTTGGAAAGCGTAGAATGATTTGTAAAAATGAAAAACATAGGGCACGGTAAGGGTTAGAATTAAACCCACATTGAAGATATTTTGGTAAAGATGAAGCAGAGTACCTAAAAGAAATAGACGACAGAATTAATACCCCAGTACAAAAATACAGGAGTTTTCTTCTACTCTTCTCTGTTTTCCATTCTTTAGGGTTCGACACTCTCTTTCTTATTATAATTTTTTATGGCCTTCATTTTGATTTTCATTTTCTACCGCTTTCATAATAACGTAACGGTTCGTCGTGTAACGGTCCATCTTTCTTTCTCTGGCGTTACTGATCACTGCTCAGCTCGACGTCGGTCCGGCGGTTCGGGTTTGCTCCAGGTCCAGTGGAAATAAAAGCGTCGATCACTTAGCAAACACAACTTTATTTACATTCACAGGTATTTACAACTTGGAATGTTTACATAATATTCCGGTAAACGAAATTCACTGAACGATAAACGAATGTGTTAAACTTCCGGACGGTATTTACAGGAACGGCAATATATGGTGTGTCTTACGGACACTAATGACAACTAGTGACAACGCACTGTACATACTGCGACGTGACGGCACTCAGTTTATTTAAACGGAGGCAGGGATTCGTGAGTTCAAAATAAAATCTAAACTTATGTACTGAAAAGTATACCATATGAAAACTTGATTGAATTGAAACGGAAAATTAATTATAATTAGGGCGCCACTCAAAGTCTTTGATAGCAAAAAAAAGTGAATGGAAGACTGGGAAACCATATAAGGAAAATATTAGCAAAAACACAGTTAAACTGTAGCCATAATAACACAAGAAATTCAGTGTAAATATAAATATATATTGTAATAAATATGTTGGACTAGATGCAATGTCATAAACTTCGTGAAGGTACTGTTAAAAATATTGTTCTTAAAAAAATTTAAAGCTTTGATGTAAATTATTAAATTTGACAATTAGTTCGTACTTCATGAAGGCTTCATTCAGTTCACAGTTTGTGACAATAAATAATATTGTACTTAAATAAATGTTTAACTTGATAATTACAAAAATTAGATGATAATTAATAGTAAATTAGTAATGAAAGTTAAGTAATAACAATTATTTGAATATTGAGTATTGAAATTAATTATTAATAAAATGAAAACATTATTGAATGAAAAGCAGAAAAAAAACAGAATATAAATTAATAATTGAAATAGAGTTGATTGAAGTTTACTGAAGGTATCAAAATTGTAATTGCGCACTGGTGAGAAGTTACCAAAAAAATAGTTGAACTTAAATTGTTGGATCATAAAAACCTGCGACACGGCGTCCAGAAATCCAACGCATTCAGCGGGGAAGACCTTGATCTACCATTCTCGGGAGATGATCCAGGCAAGACCCATCCAACAAAAAAAAGGAAACGGTAGCGCTTCTCACCGGAAACGTGATGCGTTGAAATTACCTTGGCCAGCAAAATGGAATTTAGGGGGGCGGTCATACGGCCCATCCGGAACGAAAGTTTCAAAAAGGAAATTCGGGAATTTCTTCTCCACAAAAAAAAATTACATTATTCCAAAAGTTAACGAATTAGGCTCCATCATAAAATTAGCCTCCACCGTAAAACCCTAGAACAATTTGCCTAGCATAAGGGGCACGATCTCCTCGTGGAATGCGGACATCAAATACAAAAAAAATATCGGTAGCAAGGGAAAAATAATGCTAGGTAACAAACTCACCTTGCTCTCAAGGGTGTATACCAAGGTTTACGTTGGCATTGGAAGGTGGATGATATTTGATAACGCACAAAATTTAAAAAGGTCACATGCCGATATGGCTTCAACGAAACACCTCAAGCGAATAATCCACGCAGATCCGGTCCTGCGATCAACGGATGCGAAGCGGAATTTCGACCATTACCGGGAAACTTTAAATGAGATGCGATCGCGACCCCAAATAAGTGCGGACAGATGAAACGAAGGATGACATAATTTTAGGAACTTCAAAAGAAAAGAAAATCAAATTGAAAATGTTGTTATTGGATGAGATAAATTTGAATATTTGAAATAAATACAGTTAACCACTGAAAGAGTTTAAACTATCCTCAGCTAGATGGCGGATTCAGTACCAAATCAATTTAATTAATACAGAAAATAAGGAAAAGTGCATTGTTCATGTGCGATTGTCAAAACAATTGTCACAATACATTTCGGTACAGGCTCCGGAAATCGGATCGGTAGTACGGTAATGAGTGAAGCGCCCACTCACGGTCGGGATACACGAAACACCCGTGTCAGGTAAACAAGAGTGAGACACCCACTCAGGATCGGGATACACGAAACACCCGTGCCTGGTAAGTATGAGTGAAACGCCCACTCTGGGATCGGGATACACGAAACACCGTGTCTGGTACTTACCAGACACGGTGGTAACTCCTACTTTGGATCGGGATAAACAGGTCGCTTATCGCGTTTGAGTTAAAATACCGACGGACGGATGTTTCGGCGAATGACTGCCTTCGAGCCACGACAGGCGACTCGATAGCGCGGTGGTTGACTGACTTAAAACGTGACTTGGTGCGCTTATAAAGGCTTGCGCATGGTAGGGAGCCCTACTCTTTTGGAACTCCCTCCTAAATTATGCTTTAATCTGTGCAAAGTAAACTGATTTTTAACTATAATATATAACGCTAACTAAATGTGTACAACAAGTCAACAAATAAACAGTAAAAGAAAGTTCTAAATAATAAGTAACGAGTGTCACTTCGTTACAATAAAAATATTGTAACTAGGATAAGAGAACCAGCAAAGGTATATAGCTGAGAATCAGTCGAGCGTAACATAAACACAAGACGATAACACAAACATAAGAATGACTCCGTCGCAATTATGTAACGTATGACTCACCCGCGTTGCAGAAGACCACCTGCACCATTACAGCGGGCCGTGCGCAAAATCTTATGACTCATCGACCGGCACAAATCTAGCGCGGAGTCGTGTACACAAATGTCAAGGCAACAATTGACGTCACATCCCGGAAACGAAACCCCTATAAAAAGGCAACAAAGCCAACGCTAGTGGAGAATTAGAACAAATCTCTTCAGAGTGTCATGTAGTCTAGTTGTCCGTTAGTGCCCGAAAAACACAATGTAAGTAACCGCACTTGTAATAATTGTAATTAGTTAATAATAAATAATAAATCTGTTGTTACATTAAGCTACGTCCCTCATTTCATGTTACTTAAATTATTACCGTAACAATATTCACTTTAAAAACGAGACTTTTGCAACAACTGGTAAACACAAACCTAACTGGACTTGTTAAAAAATTGCGCGGCACACGGTTAGTACCTCGTTGTATTCGTCAACAAGACTTGCGATTGGCTGAGACGGAGATGGCTTCATTTGTCAGTAATATACAATTGGAGATGGCTGACTTTGAAACTAAGGCTTACCTATATTTATTTTCCAATAACATGCGTTTTACTGTAGATTTAGATGACTTTGAAACTAGTCACCTATAGAAAACAAGATAAACTTTCACATGGCGCATTAGTTTTAAAATCTTCAGAAAATGGACTTGGCTGGTTTTGAAACTAGGCTATTCAATTGTCATTTTATGGTTTATTTCATGCTGATATTTAAAAGTCAGGTCATGTTCAGTTTTAACACTGCGACATTCGCTTTCCAAAACAAAATATTTCCTCAGGTAATGCTCCCGGATGATTAAATGAAGACATGTTACAAAGAAACGAAAAATGTTGATTCTTCGTCTTTATACAATGTACCAGTAACTGGAGCACTTTCGTATTTTAGACCAAACAAGAGAATTCGGTACTTTCTAAAATGAAGCAATCAAAAAAGAAAACATTAAAAGAAAAACATGATTTCCCAAATTTCTATGTATGACCAGGAATAAGAATAGAAATGATTCATGATTGTTGAAAACAGTTGCGTTTTATGACCAATAACCTTTGTAGTGATTTTTACTTCGGAGGCATCACAAAAAAAAGGAAGACGGCGGCACACCGTAAATCAAAATGATTTAACTGACTTTTTCAATTTTACTCAGAAAGTTGGTTTTTTATGCGAACCAAAGCACCAATGCGAAATCAAATCTGACTTTGCGATCTCGCATGATGTTACACGATACGCGTTGATATCGCGCCATGAAATTTTAATACCCCAGCTACCCTTTGATCGGCCCGTAAATCCCCGTTTAAAGGGTACAGAAAAATGAGGCTACTTTCGGTGAGTAGGGGGATCCGATCAATTCTACATCAACGGCGAAAATGTAGGAATGGCAACGATTCAATTACCGTAATCTAGTTCGAATTTATGCGGCACAGGCTGTGTTGAACTACATCCGGTCAATACCCCATAAATAGTTTACTTGCATTTATAAAACGTTGCGTGCAAGGCGTATTCGTGTTATTTTCGTTCTCTTCTAATACTCTCGTAAATATAACATAGTGCGCTGGAGTGCTTTCTAGACGACTCCGACTATTAATTATTTTGAAATAATGAAACGTTCTTAAATGTTATCTGATGAACGTAATTTTACGTTTTATTTCCAGCTCGTGTGTGCTTGTTTAAAACTAATTTAATTGCACGACGAACGTCTTCAAATAAGGGCGTCTCATGAATCTCCGAAGTAGTCAAACTAAATTTAATTAATTCCACTGAAACAGCAAGAGTTACATCATTAATAAAGCTGATTTACGTGCCTGTATCGATTAACAAACTCTCCTACGCGAATTCCTAGGCAAGATATTGAATTCCTTCCGTTATTAAGCCGGATTGCATTTAGAACTTCCGAATTAAATTTCAGCATTAATTCGCCCTTGTATATGCACGTCCAGAAGCTTCACGTTAAGCCCTGAACTGTGCAAGTAGTGAGCGGATACAATGGAACTCATTTTCAGCGGAACTGAAACGTCTGGAACTGTGTTCTCCTCTATCTGCACGCCGTTTTGCATTCGAAATTAATGTGCACGGCTTGTTTCTGCAACTGTCAGTTTAAATTTGTAACATTCTCACAGTTTTTATAATTAGTCGCTCCATTCAAATCTACGGTGTTATTTATAAATTCGTGTTCTAGGCACGCAGATTAAAAATAACAGCAAAATAGAAATGCAACATTTTTGTACCCTACGAAAAATATTGTTCTAGAATCATTCAGAATAATGCAGTCGTGCTAGCTGGACGTGTTGCTGGGTGTGGTGTGCTAAATCTTGTATTAAATCTCAGCCGTTTCAACTAGTGTAACTTTTTTGGATTGAATTTGCTTCTGCTAAATACAACATGCGTTTTACACAGTTACAATTGGAAGAAATTGATGACATGGTATCAAAAACCATAAAAACCATGTTTTCCAGTGAAGCATTTTTAAATACTATAGCGAAAAATCTATCTAAATTTATATTAACTGAAGTGGAAAACGAGTTAACTGAAGTAAAAAATAGTATTAATACACTGGAAAGTGAGAATAAAAAAATAAAAAGAGAAATTGAGGAAGTTAAAACTCAAGCTGATATACAGGAGCAATATAGTAGAAGATGGTGCTTAAGAATTTATGGTATTAAAGAAGAGGCCAATGAGAACCCCGTTGATTTAGTTCAAAATTTATTTAACAATAAAATGAAATTAAATATTGTGAATGAGGATATTGAAAGAATTCATCGAGTTGGCGATCCGACTAAGAAAACAATCTCAAGAAAAAGTCGTCCGCTGATAGTAAGATTCGTTAACTATAAGAAACGGTACGAGGTCTTCACCAACAAGAAAACGTTGAAGGGCACTGGTATTGTGATAAAAGAAGATCTGACAAAAATTCGTTATTTACTTCTACAGAAGGCAGTAAATAATTACACGGTGAAAAATGTTTGGACTTTTGATGGGAAAATATTCATCGCTACGAATGGATCAGTTATCAAGATTGAGTCGGAAGAAGATTGGTCGAGGCTGATGTAAATAAAAATTTCGCGTTGCTGCACGCCTACCTGCTTACAAGTATTTACTGTTTTTCTTTTTTTTCCTCTCAAGTTTAAAATAGTATTCAGTAATACAGATTACAAAATTTGATTTAAGTTAGTTATTTCATTATTCACATTTAATAATATTCAATTTACTAAATTTAAGAATTATAGTTATTATTTTTCTTTCCGAATAATTATTTACTATACTTTATTATTAGTAGATTCTAAAATATTGGAATTAGTGTTTTGTTAAAGAATAGTAACATTAAAGGGAATTATTAAATATTTCTTAACATAAAGAATTTTTAATTTTATTATAATATTGTAAATTTATAATATAGTTTTGCATGAATTCTATAAATGGTAAAGTGGGTGATTGCGATAATGATCATTTACATGAAGAAATTTTATATAATTTTGAGAACTTTGATAAACCACTTGAATTTTCTTTATTTCACTTGAATATTAGAAGTATTAAAAAAAACTTTGATGAATTTATTCTTTTCTATAGCACACTGAATGTAAAATTTGATGTTATTATATTGACAGAGGCGTGGTTAGCATCTTCATTAGATCATTATAAAATCGTAGGATATAACTTTTATAAATCACAAATTTTAAATAACAAAAATGATGGGATTGCAATATTTGTAAGAGATGGTTATGAAGTTCATTTGACTGATATAACGTTCACAAATGCTAACTGTATAAAACTTAATATTGCCCAAAATGAAAAAAAGCAAACAATTACTTGTATTTATCGTTCCCCCTCAGGTAACATCGATCTTTTTATTGATGAACTTCAGGATTATTTGAGTGATATCCACGATAAACATCAAATAATTGTCGGTGATATTAATATCGTCCTATTAGCAAATAATTATGCAGTTACTAATTATTTAAATGTCACGCAAATGTTTGGTTTTACCAAATATATTCTACAACCTACCAGGATCACCGATAATTCCTCTACGTGTGTTGATCACATTTTTGTTAAAGCTAATAATATTGATGCGTATCATACAAAAGTTTTACAGTCTTTCATAACTGATCACTTTGCTACTATTTTATATAAAAACATTAATGAAGAAAAAGTTATTGAACCTAATTATAGAACCTTTAAACGCTTAAACTATACACTTCTTGTTGATAAGGTTAATAATGTTGATTGGCAAAAAATATACGACACTAAAGATCCAAATTTAGCCTATGATATATTTAAGGAACAGCTACAAACGTGTATTGAAAGTGCATCCGAGATTGTAACATACAGATTTAAAGGAAAGAAACTCAAACCTTGGATTACTGAGGGATTAATCTCTTGTATTCGTCACAGGGATAAAATTGCTAAACAGTTATTAAACAGAGCTGATGATGATAATCTAAGGACATATTATAAACATTATCGAAATACTTTAACTATGCTTATTCGTGAACAAAAAAATATTTATTTTTCAAATAAGATAAATGAGGCTAGTGGAGATTTAAATAAGACTTGGAAGGTTATATTTGACAGTTGTGATATTTCTAAACAGAAAGGTGACAAGATTATTTCCGTAAAGATGGGTGATTCTGAAATAAATAGTTATAATAATCCTTTAGAATTAGCTACTCAGTTTAATAATCATTTTACAGAAATAGGTACTATAATATCCAATTCTATTGTCAAAACGACTGAAACATTTCATCTGCCAAGATTAAATACAAGTATTTTCTTTTATCCTATTTCTCGCAACGAAGTACTTAATTATATTTCTCAGCTTACTACTAAATCTGCACCAGGTATTGATGAATTTTCAAATCGCACTGTTAAGGTAATAGCTCAACAAATATCGTCACCTTTATGTTACATTTACAATCTGTGTCTAAATGAAGGGATTTTTCCTAAGGAGTTAAAACGTACAGTTGTTATTCCCGTGTATAAGTCAGGAGATAAAAAGATACTTACTAATTATAGACCTATTTCTTTAACCTCAGTTTTTTCTAAAATAATTGAAAAATGCATTAAACATAGAATTCTGGAATTCCTTAAAGTTAATAACATTTTACATAGTGCACAATTTGGATTTAGACAGGAAATGAGTACTAATGATGCCGTGATTAATTTAACCGAAAATATCTATACAAAATTAGATTCAAGAAAAAAAGTATTAGGGACATTTTTAGACTTAAAGAAGGCCTTTGACACTGTACCCCATGAGATGCTCTTGAATAAACTTCAATGTTATGGATTTAGAGGTAAAGCGTTTGATCTGTTGAAGTGTTATCTAATAAATAGAATGCAATGTACAAGAATAGGATCGACACTGAGTACAGAAAAAAATATTAAAGCGGGAGTACCTCAGGGAACTGTTCTTGGGCCAATTCTTTTCTTATTATATGTTAATGATTTGTTTTCATTGGATATTCAAGGTGAAATTACTGCTTTTGCTGACGACACTGCGATAATTTTTACATCTGACTCTTGGGAGACAGTTGTTCAATTTGCCACTATTGGTTTACAAAAAGTTAAAAAATGGTTAGATTTCAATTTATTATCATTAAATATTGACAAGACTGTTATTATTCCATTTTCTCTTCAACACTATAATTTTGATAATATCCCCAAATTTAGTTTCTGCAGCACCATTTTAAAATATTCTGAAAGTACCAAATATTTAGGATTAACAATTGATTCAAATCTGAGATGGCATCTACATGTTCGCAACTTGGTAAAAAAAGTTAGGAAAACATTTTTTTATGCAATTAAGACAATACTGTAATATCAATTTATTAAGAACAGTTTATTTTGCTGTAGTACAAAACCTAATTTATTATGCAATCGCAGCCTGGGGTTCCGTCAACTTTACAGTAATAAAAGATATAGAAATAACCCAGAAACTAATCTTAAAAATTTGTCTGCGAAAGCCTAGAACATATCCGACTAATCTCTTATACTCTACTTTTGATGTTTTAAATATTCAACAATTACATACAAAATCTATAATTATATATACACACTTAAATAAACATAAAATCCCTAACATAGAATACGATAATTTTAATACGAGGGCCTCCAATTCAAGTAATTTACTAGTCCCTCATTGTAGTACTTCTAAAGGGCAAAGACACGTAAGATATCTTGGACCTTACTTTTATAATCTACTACCTACTGATTTGAAAACTACTTTATATTTTCCTCATTTTAAAAAAAAATTGAAGATATGGATGAAAAATTTCTTTAAACAATAATGTTAAGTTGTTGATTTTTTAAATTGAATTTCACTTTTGTTTTATTCTCTTGTACATGCATACAAAAATTACAAAGTACTGCTGCGCTTGAACTCATCTTAATCTCAAAATATTATCGCAGTCACCCACGAGCCTAGCTCATGTGACTAATTTGTATGAAAGTATGAAAAAATTTTGTGATTTACTATTATTATTATTGTGATTATATGTGATTATTTATATGACATTAAACAATAAACTACAAAGGTCAAAGGTCAGAAGAAACCAATTATTTGTGAAAACAAAATGAAATTGAGTTCCTTTTACGGCGGTTCAAATTTTATTATTTATTTTTATTTTACCCAAACAACGAGCTCTTTGCTTGAAAGGTTTCAAAAGCCGACTTTGCAAGAGTCGAAGGTGAATTTATATCCGAATCAACGAGGTGTCGGATTACACGCCTCAATTTCATGAATTTTTTAAACAGTTCGCATTTTATTCTCCGTCAAGAAGCTCTTTACTTGTTTTGAAACTAATCTATTAAACATTAAAACTCGTATACGACAAATACGCTAGGTGAATTTGTTTGTACGTGTTTGTACACAAAGCACGCTTTGATTCAATGTAATAAGCTCTCTCTCTGCGCAGGTAATGTTTACCCCCTGGGATATTAATTTTCAATATGTCTACCTGCAAAATCTCAAGGACTAGGGCTAGGATTTCGTGTCAACGCAACGTTGTGAACTCTGCCGGAAATAAATTAATTTTGCTTTCCAGTAATAACAATAACAGTAAATTCCAGAGGGGACATAAATTTTGCTTTTACTCCGCTTATCAAACAATTTAAAAGTAAGTTTTGTTTCCTCCTTCTTCGCCCCAGAATACATTTCGTATGCAAATTAATAATTCGCATTCTGCGCAACGGCACATTCACCATTTCTTTTTTATTTAAGCGTTTTAAGTAAGCCGGAATACAAATTTACGTTTAACCGTTTTATTATCGAGAGAGTTACCTCTTGCGATATTTTTTGCTTCTAACAATAAGAAAGGATGTGCTTCTTCGGCATGAAATGAAATGAAGAAAGTTTCGGGCAGGCATTTTAATATAAAGAGGAGCCTAAAAAGGATTCTTTATGTGTAATCGGAAACATCGGAGTTACTTTGAAAGAAGGACGAATGAAAGAAGTGTAAAATATTATCTACCTTTCGAGTTCGGAGATGATGCTTGCTTATATTTCTGGACAACATGCAAGGAATAAATTAATTTAAAAAAAAATCAAATGTTGCAGTTGTACCTAGTGAAGTATAAAATATAGGTATATTGAATTTGAAATGAAATTTTTTATTCACTGAATATAATATCGTACAACATAGCCTCCAGTATTTAGTTATGATGATATTATTTAAATTAAAATTTAATTTAATTTTCACATTGGATGGCTACGCAGAAGATAAAAAAAATAATCCAAACTAAATATTTGGCTGCAAAGCACAGTTAACACTATAAATATTTAAACATTTATTCGCCCCCGATCGTGTATTATTTCACCGTGCGTCGCGTCGGTTTCGACCTATTTATAATTTAAATTGTTGTGTGTGATAAAATTTAAATTTATGCGGCGTAATATATTACGAGTGCACGTACGGGAATGAAATGAATATTTAAGCCCCCAAGCAAAATATAAAATTCCGGAAGCGTTTTGATGCCACGTGTCGTAGATTTATCTCGTTTTAAAAGAAAACATCTCGCACGTGCTCGGCATGCATGGGCTTGAGATCCTCGTTTACAAAATTATTTAAGTTGATGGGCGAATTGTGAATGTGTATGTTGTTTTTTTAATCTTCAAACTGTTTGTCTATTTTCAGTTTCGATTGTTCATTTTTTATTTTTATACTTTAGGAATACTTGGTAACTTTTTATAATAGTTGGCAACACTGTTGGCCCTCTCGCCCAAATTACCACACGTTAGAGGAAGGGGCTGGCCATTGTTCGCCTTTGACGAACTTTGACTTATATTTTGGGACAGATCACGAGTACGCATCGCAGACGTCGATCGAGTATTTTTGTGCTCCTTGTGTGTTGCCTGGTAGTTTACGCCCCCATGTGATAAAGGGTTTTATTAACGTCTGTGAGAAGTTCTGGGAAGATTTAGTTTCCGACTTGAAGATCGACGCCGACGACCACGTTGTTAGTAGTCAGTGGGGTAAGTTTATTTCGGATCAGCTTCCTTCTCGTTGGACAATCTCAGAGTCGAACTTCGAGAGAGAAGCTTACAATATAGTCACTAGCAAATTACATCTAAAACGAAGCACCCAGCTCAGCCCGGAGGAACAGGCCAGGCAAATAGCTAAACTGCTTCCAAAAAGTACAGAGAAAAACTGGGTAATAGGCTGAAGTAATGCGAATTATCCTGAAGAACCATCCTTTACAGAGGAGGAGCTAATGAGGGCTACCTACCACCGGAGGTGATAAAAGCTACAATTACGGCCAATCCCGATGTACCTGGAAATATATAACCAGCTCTGGAGAGTAGGGTACTTCCCAAAAACCTGGAAGATGGCCAGCCTGGTGTTAATAGATAAACCAAGGAAAGGGGAGACCGGGCAGAGCAGGAGGATCCTGAGTGATAGTCAGCACGGCTAGCGGCTCTAGGACGGGTAAATCCACCCTGAGTGCGTTGGGGCAAGTGTAGAGCCTTGTAAGCGACATACGGGCCAAGGCGAATAAGAATAGGCACTACTGCACAATGATAGCTCTGGACGTCAAAAATGCCTTCAACATAGCCTCATGGAGGGGGATTAGGATGACACTCCGCAGACATAAGATAAACGGCACGACGAGGAAAATTATTGCCTCTTATCTGTCCGACAGAGCTATCATAGCCCCAGACAGCTCTAGGACGGAGCTGACGTGCGGAGTCCCGCAGGGATCCTTTCTGGGAACTAAGCTTTGGAACGTCCTATATAATAGAGTCCTGCAAACGGAGCTGGGGGCTGGGTCTACCATTATCGCATATGCGGACGACTTAGCCGTGGTAGTCAGTGTGAAGACCAAAACAGTGCTGGAGGAAAGGGCCATGTATGCGATGGAGAAGATTAAAAACACTCTGGAAGACATGGAGCTTACCCTGGCGGGGCACAAAGCGGAAGAGCTGTCATTCTCATAGAAAAAAGGAACCTGACACGAATGGCAGTGATGGTCGGAGATGATGGTCGCAAACCGCAAAAAGCTTGAAATATCTCGACCGAGACTGGAAGAAACAGGGAAACAGCCACGAAAGCTCAGAAAACATACACGGCCCTGACTAGGCTTATGCCGAATGTTGGAGGACCCAACCCCAAGAAAAGGAAGATGCTCGCTGCGGTGGTCTCCTCGGTCATTCTGTATGCCGCGCCACCCTGATATGGGATAATACCATGAAGTACAGGCACCACGAATTAATGCTTGAGAGGGTAAACAGGCTGGCTGCCATAAGGGTTGCGGCCTCCGTCGAGACCGTCCTGTACGCAGACGTAAGATAAACGGCACGACAAGGAAAATTATTGCCTCTTATCTGTCCGACAGAGCTATTATAGCCCCAGACGACTCTAGGACAGAGCTGACGTGCGGAGTCCCGCAGGGATCCGTTCTGGAACCTAAACTTTGGAACGTCCTATATAATAGAGTCTTGGAAACGGAGCTGGGGTTTGAGTCTACCATTATCGCACATGCGGACGACTTAGCCGTGGTAGTCAGTGTGAAGGCCAAAACAATGCTGGAGGAAAGAGTCATGTATGCGATGGAGAAGATTAAAAACACTCTGGAGGACATGAAGCTTACCCTGGCGGGCACAAGACGGAAGCTGTCATTCTCGCAGGAAAAAGGAACCTGACGCGAATGGCAGTGAGGGTCCGAGATGCGGAGAAAGCTTGAAATATCTCGGAGTATATCTCGACCACTACCCACGTCTAGGAAACAGCCACCAAAGCTTAAGAATGTTGGAGGACCCAACCTCAAGAAAAGGAAGATGCTCGCTATGGTGGTCTCCTCAGTCATTCTGTGTGCCGCGCCGCCCCGATATGGAATAATACCATGAAGTAGAGGCACCACGAGTTAATGATGGGGAGGGTAAACAGGCTGGCTGTCATAAGGGTTGCGTCTGCGTATAGGACGGTCTCGACGGAGGCCGTTATGGTGATAGCAGAGATTCCTCCGATAAAGCTGCAGATCGCAGAGAGGAAGAAGATATATAACGAAGGCCATCTGGTAAAGGCTTTGGCTAGGAAAGAGCTATACGAGTCCTGGCAGGAGAAATGGGAAGAATTGGCTGGGCCAAGGTCTTTATTAAAGGCGTAGAAAGATGGTGCACCGCTCGGAAGGAGAAGTAGACTACTTCATTACGCTGGCGCTAAACGGTCATGGCGCGTTCGGGAGGTACCTTAAAGAAATTAGAAAGAAGAAACAGCTTGCTGCTGGTATCTCCCGGAGCATGACGACTCACCGGAACGTACAGTACTTGTATGCTCAAGGTGGGAAGAGATCCGGTTGAGGACAGAGACGGAACTGAGTATACCAGTAAATAAGAATATAGCAGGCGTGATGGCAATTGACGGAAAGTCATGGACGGTAACAGCGAAAATGCTGAGAGAAATAATGATAAGAAAATTTCTAGACGAAAGGCAGCTGGGAGGTAGAGAGTGAAGGAGCAAACATGATGGCAGAAAAGGAGTAAGAAGAGGAAGGGAGAGGAGACGAGGGGCGAAGAGGAGAAGAAGACGAAGGAAGAGAAGAAGAGTTGAGAAGGACAGAGAAGAGGGTAAGGAGAGAGAGGAGGATAAAGGACAACATGTGTAGAGGATGAAATGCCGAAAAGTGGTCCCCTCTGCACAGAGTGGCGAAAGAGGATAGGGGTTTAGTTGGTAGGCGTCTGGGTAGGGGCGAGGCACCGTCCCAGATGAGTCCATCACTACTGGGTTAGATGGACCCGTAGTCTTTTGAAGATTCCCCTACCTTTATAAGAAAATATTCCTCTCGTTATCGAGTTTCTCTTATACTTTGTGTTTCTTCCGTTAGTACGTTTTATGGGTTAGGACCTCCCCTTTGTTCGAGTTTTGGGGCCAGTTTGGTTCCTTTCGAACTAGTTTTGCTGTTAATGCCGTCGAATCTCGAGATCCTATCCACTTTGACATCGTGTTCACAAAAGAAGGACCTCTTTTCGGAGCACTCACCGAGGGTTGCACCACTTGCGTGGTTTTTCGTACACGTTAATTTTGGGTGCTTATAGATGCCTCCCAAGACATAATTGTCCGACGAAGACTTCTGGTTCCTTCCGAACAGGAATTATAAAGTTTTACGCTAGGTGGCGCCCTCTTCGCATCCAGGTTTGAGCTATCGATAAACTATTTGTAGCCCACCCCGTCTCCATCCAGCTGGATATGTTCCCAAGTAGAGTTTTTAACATCGAAGATTTTGTCCTAGCTTCACAACAATATACAAGGTCAAAGACTTTAGGCGAAAAGTAGACAGTGTTTTATGTAAACTATTTATATATACATTAGCTCTACAGGACCTTGCGGCCCAAGGCTTGAGTTTTATTCACTATCTTTTTCCACCCTTTTGTGTCGTTTGCTCTCTCTCCCCAGTTTTCTGTTCCGATGCTTCTCAGATCCTCTCTGACAGCCTCCAACCACTTTTTACGCTGACGACCTCTTATTTTTCCTCCTCCGTCATTTTTCTCAAGCGCCCTGCTTTCCCGGCGGCTCTCTTCCATCCTTGCTACATGTCCTAACCATGCGACTCTCTTGCTTTATTACTTGTATTATGTCCGGTCTCTGATACAGAAGTTTTAGCTCCTGGTTTGTTCGCCTTCGCCACAGGGTCTCGTGTACTTCAACTCCTCCGTAAATATTCCTTAGCGTGTTTCTTTACCAGATTGCTATTTTCGACTCTCCTTTCTTATTTACCACCCACGTCGCCGCTCCGTATAGTGCAATAGGCAGGATCACCGTGGTGTACAACCGAATCTTCGCTCCTCTTGAGACCATCTTCGAAGTTAGAGTTAGAGTTAGAGTTCTACTGTCTTACTTCCCTTCACTAACCTCTTCTCAATTTCCCTCGTTTCTTCTCCTCCATTTGTTACTCGAACTGTTGGACATTTTCGATTCTGTATATGTATTTCTTCGTTCTCTGCTTTTATTGTTATATGACGCCCTCCGTTTGTCGTTCGTGCATCATCATATACTTTGACTTCGCCTCGTTAATCGTTAGTCAGTACTTCTTTGCTCTTTCCTCCAGTTGTTTGAAGATCTTCCTCAGTTCCTTTCTGGATCCAGATATCAGCACGACATCGTCAGCATAGGCTAAGCGCTGGTGTTTGTTCTTAAAAATTAATCTCTCTGTATTCACTTCGCTCTCTCTCTCTCTCTCACTACTATCTTCAGAACTAGGTTGAATTGACATCGGATCCCCTTGTCTCAGTCCTCTATCTACCAGAAATTTTCATGAGAGATTCCGTTCTACTATTTCTCTGTTTTTCACTGTCATTTATTATTAACTTCATTATTTTTGCCGGGATCTTCAGACTACGTAATGCTCGGTATTTGTATGGCCTTTTAATAGAATCGTATGCTTGTTTGAAATCTATGAATAGCATATGCAGCGGTAGGTTTTGCTCATGTGAGTTTTCTAGCACCATTTTCATCGTGCTCCTTCCTCCTCTATAGCCACCTTGTGACTCTCCTATTTCCTCTGGCAGATAATTGTTCAGCCTCGTTCTCGATATTATATAAACGACGTGTAACAGCGCAGTACCTCTGTAATTCTTACAATCCGTCTTATCTCCTTTCTTATGCATGGGATAAGGTGATTGCGGTTTCCCAAGCCTCTGGCATCCGCTCGTCTTCCCATATTTGGCTTATCAGTGCGTGAATCTACTTTAACAGTCTTTTAGCCCCGTACTTCAGTGCTTCTGCCGTATGCCGTTCTCTCTTCTTCGAGTTTATTATCTCCTCCCTCATTTCTTGTTCTCTTGGTAAATCCATCGTTTGTGATCTCTTCGCTCTCCTCTTCTTCTTCCGTTCTTTCTTCTTGTTCAGTGGATTCACCTTTATCAACCAGTAGCTTGCTGAAATGCTCTTCCCACCTGTCCAATTTCCCTGCTAAGTTCCCTATCAGCTCTCCTTTCTTACTTTTATAGAAATGTTGGACCCCCTTCCTTGCTTCCTTTAACTTCCTGATAGAAATTCCGTACCCTAGTATTTGCGTAGAGATAGAGGAGAATCTCTATCTCGTGCAACATTCTATCCACCAGTTCCTGCTTCTTCTCACGACACACCTATGCTTTCCTTTCGATCATACTTTTCAGTACTTTTCCATCACTTCCTCGCTTCCTTTTTCTAGCATTCTCAATATTGCTACACTTCTTCTCTCCAGTGCCTCCCTGCAATCTTCGTCGAAGCACTCTTTCTCTTTCTTTTTACCTTTACGTCCTAACTGGTCCCGAGCTACTTCTTTCCCAATTGCCTCTATCTGAGTCCACTCTTTTTTCAATGTCTGGATCCGGCGAAAGATTCGCTAGCTTCCTTTCTACTTCTTTTTAACTACCTTTTCGTCTTGCAATTTTTCAATGTTATATCTTTCTCTTGCCTTTTTTGGAGCAGTGCCTCTTAGCAGTTTAAGTTTTGCTATCAAAAGTACATGGACAGAGTCCGCATCAGCCCCTCTGTAGCTAGCTCCTTACGTCTTGCACTATCCCTACTAGCCTCCTGTCTACTAATAAATGGTCAATCTGATATCATCCGATGAGGTCCACGTTAGTTTATGCATTGCCTTATGATCATAGTACGTGCTCATTATCCTCATATCGTTGTCCGCCACGAACTCTATCAGTAGCTTCCCATTTTCGTTACTCTTATCGTATCCCCACGTTGTTTTTCTATAGATGGACTCGTGTCATCCTTCGCGTTCATATCTCCTTTTACTATTTTTAGGTCGTATCTCGGTTGGCGTTTTAATATATCTTCAACTTTCTCATAAAATTTTCCTGCTTCTGGTCTTCATCTTTATCTTCTGTTGGGGCATGTACACTAATTATATTCATTTTCCTATCCCAGCCTCTTTAAACTATTTATAAATATTATAAAAGAAAGAAATCTTTCCAGTGTTTAAAAAGCAATTTCCGAACCACACACTCTTATACATAAGAAAAAGTGTAATAAGTATAACTGATCGTGAGCAAATAAAATAGCTTTTTCTAATTTATGTCACACATAAACGTCACATAATTTTTTTTATTACCAACTTACTGGTGACGCTTTTACTTTTACTAGCTGTGAACAAGGAACTGTTTTCATATTTAAAAACAAGCAAGATTTACTACTTTTGTCGGGCGCATAAATACGAAATACGAGCGAGCGTCGATTTTTTTTCTTTTCACAACTGATTTCCGCAGCTTTTAATAACACGTACGGTGATAAATTTCGAATGTTATGCTTCCGCAAATTACTTTTGCCGAATTAAACGGGCAGACACATTTATATACGTCTTTCTTATACTCTCGTATATGTAAACGTAAAACTCTCGAATTACGGCTGGCCGTTTCAGTTCGGTTAATTGTGAAGTTATTGCACGAAATGCAGTGATTTCAGTGTAACGAGCAAGAACTGCTATTAACTAATGAAATTTCGCATGAAGTTTCAAGTAATTCGCACTAATTATTAAGTTTGTATCAATTATATTAACGCTTCGAAGTTCTAAAACAACATGCAGAAGCAAACTGCAAATTGTTTTATAAAAATCAGTGTAATTACTTTATTGTTTTTTATTTATTTCAAATTATATTTAGAAATTAAAAAAGAAATAGCTCAATTATGCCCAATTCAGGGAGGTAACATCCAAATCCTCAACTGTATAATGAATCTTTTTGATTCGATTACCTTTTCAGCATTCATGAAATAAATGGATGTTTGTGTCGAGCTCATGAAGCTCTGTGGTCGTTCGAACAGATGGTTACCGAAGTTAGATTCGGTTTTGTTAAGTCCGTTAATCTACCCCGGAAACATCATAAAGCCTTCCATAAATCTAAATTACCGAGATATTTGTTTAATTCCGCACTTATATTTAATATCGATTTCAAACATTTGCTTTACATGAGAGGCATACCTAGGTTGTTTACTTATCGCATAACCACCATCAGTGATTTGTCTAAATTAAATAGTGAACGTCGATTACTCCTCGATTAATTAGGACGAGAATGAAATGGAAATTAATCAGCCGAAATCAATGATCCGATTACTAGAAGCAAGGTTATCAGCATTCGCTTCAAAGCAGACTTAAGTTAGCTTTACACAATCAACTTTAATCACATTAATTACACTCCTGTGAACCTATAAATTAACTGAACTTTAGAATCAATAAAATTATGTAAACAGTTTGAGTTTAATTAAATTTACCAGGAATATTGTCGTTAGGACATAGCACACCATGCACGTACGAGTTCTCTTTTTATAATTTAATTGCCATGGTAACTGCAAGAAATACAAAACTATATGCTGTATTCATTTTGTGACGTTATTTTGTGAAAGCTAACCTCGGAAAATTTAATATTATAAAAGTAACCAGCGCCTCCACCAGAATTTTAAAGTTATTGAATTCGAATGGATTACAATTATTTATAATAACATAAGAGTATCTAGAATTTTCTATATTCATCAACCTTTTCTTAATTTAATAAAATATGTTTGAATTATTTCCGTTCAGGTCCCTTTAAATAGATTTGAAATATTTCAAAATAAATCAGGAAAACTAAAAATGTAAAATTCCTTTGATTTCTGCCAACGAGATGGAGAGCACTCGGCTTTCCTATGAAGTACCTTTTGCCCGTTCACATTCTCGTTAATGTTTCACCGAATAATGAACAAACGACTCGAATCCAATCAAATCGAACGGGTCAAGCACTGAACACCCCGGAGAGAGGTTTTACGGCATGCATATATCGAAAGCAATTACGCAACATCATCCCCACAAATGCAATCAGTTGATTAAGGTGGAGCATTTAACGAAGTCGATAGCGTCCAGGGCTGACCCATCAACCGTTCCATTTAGTAATTAAACTGAAGAATCGAAATCCATGAACGAAAAAAAAAATTGATGCATTCGACGGATAAGAGACGCCACCGAATAAACGACTTCGTATTTATTAACTAAGCTGCACATGTGGCCCCGTTCCAAACAATTCGTTCTCTCCATTGATAAATTTCGGACATGAAAAATTATGCGCCCGCAGTGTGCCAAAATACATGACGTGGAACACATTCGTGAATACGTTTGTTTTTGAGAATGAAATTTATCGCCCGAAACGTATAGTTTGCAGCCACCTAACATGCAACTGCAATAATCGTATATCCTTAAAATAGTGAATAGAGTCGACGCCGAGCAAGTAAGTAATATTTACGACTTGGCCAAGGACACACATTATTTAATATTTTGGCTAATTTTGTAGGTCGCCGTCGGTCATTAAGAGTCAACTTGGGGGAAAATATGTCAGGAAACGTCTCTTTGACTTTCTCTTTCTTAGTTACAGCTTGACGGATAAGGGTGGTTTGGATTAATGAGAGAGATTAATGCAAAACATAAATATTCCGCGCTACTCTCACATTAATTCATTAGGTGCGACTTACATGTTTTAATTAACTATAAATATTAATAGTCGTTTATAAGTCAAGGATATCCCAATAGATGGCATAAATTTTACATAAGCATCAGTTTGTTTGTTTTTGTTGAGTTGAAGACATGTTCATCGATCTGACATGTACTCATACATAAATGTCCGACAAACTTCGTTGAATGCCGAAGTCGGCTTAGCACCACTTTCTAAGTTCGCTCGGTTTTCAAAGCGTAGTGTTTCCAAAATGGGGATGAAACTAAATTACCTCTAGAGTTGTGTAGTCTGGGTTAATGAAAGCAAGCAAGCAATGTCGTTTATAAACGAAAAAAAAGTTTAATTAAATGATATAGAAATGAAAAGCGAAAATATTTTCTTTTACGAAATGCGCCCACCCACAAATTATTGATCAAATTCATATTATTTTGTTTAATGCGCAGAAAAATAATTTATATGCAAATGAACGTACATAAAAACTGCGAAGCGCAAAGCAATTTTATGTGTCATGTTTATACAATTTCATGATGACAGTATCATCTATTTTTAAAATTCATAAAAACCATAAATTAGTAAATGAATATCGACGGAAATTATTAAATTACATTTCAAAATAAATTTAAAATTAAACTACCAAATATATTTTCGTTTAGTGTTCAGCTTTTAAAACTATCTCTTTTCCTCGGGAACTGACCCTAACATTTTTGTCACTTTTTTCTTAGTTAAAAACAACGAACATTTCCTTGCTCCTGCTGCTTCATGGAAACCGAATATGATTATGATGATGCTCTATTTAACACTGCAACTGACAGAACAAGCGGGAAAGTACTGGTGGAGGGTGACGAATGGCCAATGAGATGACCATAGTTGTAAATACCTCATTGATCATTGGTCACACCGTTAGGTATACCCCATGTGCTCCAATAAATCTCATTTAAAAAAAGTGTCAAAGAACTCATTATAACTAATATTATCAACTTACTTACAGGGTGAATGATATGGGTTCCGACAAAAAGAAACTCATAAGAGAATCGATGTCGGAGAATTCGAGAAAAATACTTTCGAACAATTTATAAATAATTAAAAAAGTACCCCTAAATGAAGCTGCGGCATTGCATACGAAATATATAATATACGGCAGTATAATATGACTATAAAGTCTTTTATAGACTATTCGCTTGCACACAATACGACCTTGACACATCTCAATTCGTTTTATTATACTTTACATGACGTAATTATTAGTAATTTTAAAAATAACTGAAATTGCGTATAAAATTCGCTAATAATCGTGTAAATAATTGTTCGTTAATTCTTGCGGATTATTTACTAAAGCAAAATATACTAGCTGCCTCATCCACACAAAAAATCGCAAGGATTTAAATCTGGTGATCGTGGGGGGTCAATGCACGTCCGAGGATGCACGATTATTATTATTGTATCACAAAATCTTTAAACCGGACACTAAATAGCGCACGAAACACTTAACGTTTCGTCGTCGTTCGACAGCTTCATCAGAAGTGAAAAATATAAACGAAGCTGTCGAACGACGGCGAAACGTTCCGCCATTGCCATTGCCGTTATGTCCGTTAATTCCGTTGATGGATGCACCGTAAGTTGTGCTTGGCGATAGATCGTTTCCATTACCTGGTACGCCGTAAGTAGTGCTTGGTGGACCGTAAAGAGAGGTGGGGTAACCGTTTCCATTGCCATTTCCGTTACCATTCAAAAGACCGTTGCCATTAACATGGCCATTTCCGTTACCATTCACAAGACCGTTGCCGTTAAGATGACCATTTCCGTTACCGTTGAGGCCGTTTCCGTTACCGTTCAGGCCATTTCCATTGCCATTAAGATGACCATTTCCGTTTCCGTTTCCATTAGGTGCGCCATATACAGGACTTGGTGGTGCATATCCCCCATTTCCATTACCGTTCTATCCGGGTGCTTCGTATACTGGACTCGGAGGGCCGTACACACCGTTTAAATGTCCGTTGCCATTTGAGGGGGCGCCGTAAACTGGGTTAGGTGCATATCCGCCATTTCCATTTCTATGCTCGTTACCGTTTCGTCGGCCATTGCCGTTTCTCAGACCATTTCCGTTTCCGTTTCTTAATCCATTACCGTTACCGTTCCCGTTTCTATGATTACCATCACCGGGCGCTCCATAGGTAGAACTGGGTGCACCGTAGACTGGGCGAGCTTCTGGGTATCCGTTTTGACCACCACCGTTACCTTGAACAGGTGGACCATAGCTGGAACTTGGTTTACCGTTAAGGCCACCATTGCCTCCACCAGGTGCAGTACCGTTACCACCGATCCCACCACCTAGTCCTAAGGGTGTACCCGGTTGGAAACCCGGAGGACCGTATGACGTGCTAGGGCCATCTGAGAGTTAATTAGTGTAATGATTAGTTGGAAACTGTTGTGCCGGGCGAGGTTTGTTTTAGTGCGTTTGGATTATGGGGGTTTACCTGACTTACCGTTCGTAGGTGAATATACTGGGGGTTCACATTTTACAATTGTGACGATGACCAGGACGGCTAACACAAGACACTACAAATAAAATAAATGATGAATTTTAAGTAAAATAAAAGCTCTAGCGAATTTTAGCAGTTGTGGAATGTTGGATTCGTGTTGATTTAATTTAATTTGCGCAAAGCTCAATACTATATGTTCATGTATGGTAATTTATTTTGTAATTTCACTAACATCAATGTCAGTTAACACCTTCTGTCATCGACATAATTATTTTATAAGTGTGTTTTAAAGTCGATTGGAATTCAGATATGCTGTTCATTACATATAAGGAAATTGTCTATATGTAGGCGATGCTTTTACGTCTTTTATAATAAATATTTATACGAGTTTTATTGAGAAATGTTGTATTAATATTAAACAGAAATTAAAAGTCAATAAACTAATTTCAATTATAAATAATTAAATACTTAAGTTGCTTTTAATTTGTACCTACTGACTTGTTGCAAAGCTTATTATACGTTTCCGTTATTGTTCAAGAAAAATTATTCAATATTTGAACTTTTATTGTACTGTTAATGAATTTGCAGCTTTAATTGTTGACATTTGCAGTTAAAATTTAATTTCGGATTATATCTTACACATACATTTTTAAAATTTTGAAATAAATCGTAGCTGCTGCCAATTCATTCTTTTTGTTAAAACTAATTTTAAGTTTAAGTTAAAATTGTGTAATAATAAATTTGCAAAAATTTTACAAACGAGTTTACGTTAAAAATTTCAAAATATTTTCTTTATTGTAACGGCAACAAAGTGTTTTTATTTAATGTGTGTGGCACTGCTTATAATGTGAATTTAATAACAATGACTGTTTAATATTCAACAGACATTCCGGCAACTTTGCATCAGTATTTTAATCTTTGCTTTTGCTTAATAATGATTGTCCCTCCAGGAAATATATCGGTCTCATATTTAACGTTAAAGTGACGACACCGTATTCCATGTATTTCCGAATCTCTAGCTCACCTAAACACCGTTGTTCTAAGAAGCAACACTCAGTTCTCACGCACCCCAATTTGTATTTACCTCACCCTGACCACCCTTAGATTTTAAGAAGTAGCGTTAGATCAGTTGTAGATGAGACGTTGAATAAATAAGTTCGTTATTACTTTGACTCTCATTCAATACACTCAATACAGTGAACCATTAGCAGAAACGTCGTAAAGGTGCTGAACAATCAGATAACAGCCCGAGACGTCAACAATGACATAGAAACGTTAAGTGTTTTGTGCGCTATTTAGTGTCCGGTTTAAAGATTTCGTGATACAATTTTCATCGGACAAGAACCAACTTTAAATATTATTATTGTTCCAACCATAAATCTCAGAAGAGATATTGGTATCGTCATAGAAAGAGAATCATAAAAACTGTTTAAATTCATAAAAACAGCGTTCCAGCAGGAATGGTCTTAGTTCTAATTTAAATATAGACACGAATTTATTAGTTTTTAAATTTACAGGCAAATTGTTATATGACGTCGGGGAAAAACTTCAGCGGTTGATTACTATGAGTAATTCAAACAAAAAACTTCTAATGAACTTTTTAACGGAAGTGTAATCCTTCAAAGTTTGTAACATATAACGTCAATCAATCAAAGTAATAGCAGTAGGTTTATTTCGTATTTCATTTGTTACCTATGGAAACAAAAATTAGTATCTTAATATCGCCTTGAAGTTGTAAACAATCAACATGTAATAAATTTTGAAGGGTTACACTTCCGTTAAAAAGCATTATCGGACACATGTTTATTAGAAGTTTTTTGTTTGAATTACTCATAGGAATCAACCGGTGAAATTTTTCCCCGACGCGCGACATCATAGATCACCCAGTAGACTTTTAGGACCCTCCAATAAGCACTATGCTCAAATAAGGTAGTATTATGTTTAGGAATGGATAAATTTTCACAATTCCTTGTTTTTATAGATAAGCATATCCCATATTTTTCTTTATTCTTAGGAAAAAGGCTTATATTGGATGTGGCTAAGTTGTATATATACAAACATGGCAAAGGTAAAATTTTTAAAAGTGGTTTACAACTTCCAGTAGGCTTTTTGTACAGAATAGTCCTTATAAGGTGTTTCTGTAAAACTTAGTAGAACCGCTAGACGCAGCGGACGGTGATATTCACTGCACAATAAGTGTTTGAAATGCCCCCCCTGCGCGAGACGTAAACATACCGATTAAAGTGCCATTTAACATATCTGGCCACAGATTTTCTTCTGCCCGCACGTGCATGTTGTAACAATTAAACATACCGTCCCTTGTAAACATCAATTCATCGGTGAAGAGAATTTTCAACAAAGTTCTGATTGTCCGTCTGTTTCCGGAGTAACCACCGACAAAATCGCATGGAGGTAATCTGCGGGCATCAGAGCTTGCACTCTTTGAAAATTGAACGGGTAATTGTTCCTCACGAATAATTCGCCAAACAACAAATTGCACAACTGACATAAAGGATCTGCTATTTGGCAAAGAACGATCTGGGTAACGCTGTGCATACAAACGTCTTGCAGCCAACGCATTTTGTCCACATTCGTCGTAAATTAAAACGATGAGAGAACTGACCCACTTTAACAGACCATGCTGACACACCAGCATACTTCTCCGAAAACGTAATTACGTAATAAAAATAAGCCAGGGACTATCAAATTGTTTCATCGTTCGCAGAAAGCATTTATTATCTCTAATATTTATTAATCATTTGTTATACAAAAGCAGATAGATTCAAAAATAGCAGACTCAATTGATCGGCCTTTAGTAAATCCATGTTGACATTTGGATATAATTTTATATTTTGCCAGATACGAATATAATCTGTTATATACGATTCCTTCAAGAACCTTAGAGAAGGCTGGCAGTAGTGAGATTGAGCAGTAGTTGTTGATATCAGTTCCCAAGCCTTTGTCCTTATAGATGGGAATAACTTTGGCATGTTAGAGGCAATCAGAGAAAATTCTCGTTAAAAAATGGTTGTTTATTTACCGGATATTAAATTGCCAGCATCTACGATTATAGAACAGGGAATGCCATCCTTGCCCGAAGTTTTCCTGAAAGACATGCGAGTTTGTTTAAACGTCGTTGGTGATATGCGTAATTTTTAATCAAATCGCGTACGTGAATGAATGTGACAATATTTAAAGAATTCTATGGAACAGTTTATAATTAATTAATAATTTAATTCACAGTGAAATGAATGAGGACGAACTATTTATTTATCAAAAACACAGGATATGGAGTTGCAAAAGCATCTTGAATTTGTTAAAGTTTTAATGGATTTTTGTTAATAATAATTCGTCACACACGAAACGAAGTTATAATAATTAACAGATTACAAAGGCATTTACTAAATAAATTCATTTTTATCACATTTCTCTTTGGCAATCTCAAACGAATTTAACGACTGGAGCAAAACTAACAATTAGGGCAATCACATTCATTCCAAGCGGGCAACACAAAACACGTTCCAGCAATCACATATTATTAGGTATTCCTAGTTTTGCTATTGCATCGGGTGCAAACAATTACAATAATTGCCAAGTACATCCCGCCGATAATCTAATAATTGGCGAATGAAATGTAGAGCCAGAATTTACGACCCGTTGGTTTAATCAGAACGAATTTAGAATCCGATACGTTTCTTGTCAGACACATAAATAAAGAAAGTATTGAATAAATGACAACTCGTAAACCATGGGGCCATAACTTCAAGCACGCTGTTGGTGAATTAACGGTGGAATAGTTCTCGGATTCTCTTGTCCTTTATTTCTGTGGTCGTACATCATGATTTAGCGAGGGCGAATTTATTTTTGCCAAATAATTTGCTTGATCAAAGATATTTGTCCAAAAAAAAAACTGATCTACCAACACATCTAGATTGTTTCATTGAAAGTTGAAAAATGGCTGGGGTATCAACTAAAAAAAAAAAAAACGTGTTCAATTATTTGCAAGTCATTTGTATGTGTAGCTAAAGGTTTTATTACCGAAGTGCTATTAAATAAAGAAGCCTCCATCAAGACGATTCAATGTAGCATGCATAATTTGGAAGCCCAAGTAGGAATCCAAGGCGCGAACGTGTCGCCATTTATTACCTGATGGTGTTATTTACGAATGGGACGGCTCTTTTTGTATGGGTCGTGAGTAATGGTCTTCCTTGAGGTCGTGTCGGGCGAAGAAGCTCGCCTAATATTTCACCTGTTCCGCAGAAGTGCAGTGAAAAGACCGCCTAATTTCCGTTCCGTTTGCAACGCTACAAATGAGTCAACAGATTCGCGAACGTATCGAAAACGGCGATCAATACATTTTTTTTTAATGCAAATGCTTCGAAATTACATTCGCATCCGGTAATGGGGGCTTTAGTTGTCCACGTGAAGAGGGAACGTGCATGTGCATGTGTTTTTGTTCCGACTACAAAAAAGGCCTGTTTTGTTGTTTTGTAAATGCGACTGATTGTGAATTTAAATTATTTCTTTTTACTGTCAATTTCGTTTTTATAATGACAACAGCAACGGTGTATCTCATGCAGGTACAAACATCCGGAACAGCAGCCAGATGTTGCGGACGCGACAAATGGATATGTTATTGTTTCGTTCCTTTTTTTTTCATTTATTGAATATTTTTTAAATTATTTTTCTTTACTTATTGTTCTGTTGCCTTTTGTCAGTTTCGCATTATGGAATGAGAGAAATGCAAAGAAAAAAGTCTTTTCTGATTTATTTTTGATCGCCCAAGGAAGTTGGAAAATCAACTACGGTTTATTTAATTTACATTGTCTCAAAACATTTTTTACAATAATCTTTTGCTTTCTTAATATTTATTGTTTTCGTCATAAAAGTAGTACATAATATAATACATAGAAAAATATGACCATCAAAAAATAGAAACGACAAAAACATCAATAAAATCTTAACCGCTCTAGATGCAAATGTGGAAGTTTGTGACATCAATTTGTAGCACTTCCGTCTTTTTTTACAAGGAAGCGTCTCGAAATAATCAAATCGAGCGAGTTTGCAGTAAAGCCACACTTTAGCGAATCGCATAAACTTCGTGCCTCGAATACTTCCCTTTTTTCTTTTTTGCTTTTCAACTTTAAAAATGAGATAACCCCCCGATGTAAATTATACTAGCAATAGGACTAGTCGTGGATTCATTAAAAACTTTCTAGTTTCACTCGCCAGAGATAAATGAAACGTTCGAGTTTCAACGAAATAAAAATATTTCCTTGCGTTTGATATCAACGAGTTTCATCGTCTCAGAACAAATCCTATTACGTAAATAACATCTGCCAGGAATTCCTGCAAAAAATCATAATTTAATTAGCCCGGAATGAGGCTTTCGGTTTCCTTGTCGCATTTCCGAGGGCGGGCGGGCTAAATTGAGCAAATAAAACAGTCCGCCTTTGGAACGTAGGAAAAAATTATTAACCGCTGAGGACAGTAATTCAACGGTCATAATCCGCTTTTATTTGCTCATTACGAGGCCTGCGTAAATCAGTCTCGCGAAATTTACTCCCCAATTTGTCGGCGTCGTAAAACCTTCATTTCGGAAGCCTTTGTGGAGTTGTTTTCTTTTTGATGGACTGAGTTTTATGAGTTGCTATTAAGTTCCATTTTATTAAATCGTTTTTAAATATAAATTCACAATGAAAAATTATTAACAAGAAAGAAAAAACCATTACTTTTTCTAAAATTTATAGTTGAATAAAAAAAAATATCTCAAAAATTCGAGGACAAAAATCGCAATCAAACGAAATAAATTTAAACCAACATTACTAAAGCAAGTAGGTGGTACATATCTAAGAACCTCTGGTAATATTTACAAACACAAACCCAATTACTGATGAGGGGCTGAAAAGACAAAGACAGAAAGCCGCTGGAGTGGTTATCATAAGTCCAAAAATTGTAAAATAATTAAATGATGAGGGCCAAATTATGCTCCTGCTATTTGGCAACGACAAGGCAGCATAAAGTAATCCTAAACTGCTAAAAGGAAACTAGCCATACATAAGGACTTATCATACCATAATGTTAAATAAATTAAAGCTTCTATAAAACTTCAAAGAACTTGTCCAATTCTACAGCAACCAGACTGAAGAATTTATGACAGAAATAGGAGTCACGCAGGGTACCGTAGAGTAAAATTAAATAGAGAAGAACCTACTACGTCACCGACGCAGAAACCAAAATACGTTCGGACGAGTCTATTGCTCTATTGAAGGGGTGTCTGTGTTTGTTTACGTATTCAGTGCCGTAGGTGATTAAGTGATTATTTAAAATTTGCCTTAGAGTGTTTTTGTCTTTTAATTAAAAGTTCTTTTTGTTAAATAAACCGTAAGTTTGTTCCGTTTATTTGAAGACCCGTATAATAAATAAGTATTTATTTACGTATTGTTTGGTCACAACAAACATTTGAGGTTGTGTTAACAGGTGGTTATATCAATTTCAATTATTTCGTGTTATAAATTTGTATATATTTGTATATAAAATGTAATCGATAATGAATCCTCAAAAAAGTCTGTTGGTATTAAGGGAAAGGTGTTACAGAGTCGAAGCCGTGAAATAATTGCAAATGTGATTCAGTTTACGAAGCAGGAATCAGAAAATGATGAAGTTTCAATTCCGTTGAAGAAAGTGAAAGATAGAGTACTAGCAGCAACAGGAATTTCAGAAAGTTCTTATAAACGTATCAATAAAGAAATGAAAAACATTGAATCGGGAGAAAGTAGGTACTTCATTTTCAACAACACACAAAAAAAGACCACAACAACCTTCCAAAAGAGCACTACCACAAGGAGAATTTGAAACAATTCGTACCATAATTTATAATTTTTACATAATAGAAAAAAGAACTCCAACATTAAAAGGAATTTACAACAAAGTTATGGCATCGGGATTATCATTTACTGGAGGATTATCAACATTAAGAACAATAATTAAGCAACTGGGATTTAGGTAATCCTATACGGACTGTAATATCTTTGTACGTGTGCATTTAATTAAAACACTGAAACTTATTTACAGGTGGGTTAAGGCTGCCGATAAAAGAGTCATTATCAAGGAAACACACAACATTCGCATTAGAAGAATACAGTATCTAAAACAGTTAATGAAATACAAAGAAGAAGGCAGACCAATTATTTATTGCGATGAAACCTATATACATAGTAACCACACACAAGAAAAGGAATGGTCTGACAGCAGCAGCAAAGGCTTAAAGCGTCCAATCTCAAAAGGAAAAAGACTTCTTCTTTTATTTCTGTTACAAATAGCGAGAGCTCTATTAATTTTATATTTTGTAGTAAGATAACTGTATACTTATTAGCTCCTGGCATTTTTATTATTGCTCCTTTACTTTAGCTACATAATACTTCATTTCCAGTTTTGCAAAAAAGAGAATTTTTTTTTTGTTATAATTATGAACGAACAACTGAGTGCTTTTAAACGTTCGTAAACTAATATTCCAATTTGTCATATTCTAATTTCTTTGCAAGCGGTAACTGGTGCGAACACAAATATGTATTATAATACATCAAAATGCCTTTAATGTAAGTTTTATAGAATATTTACCTTAATAAAGAAGTGTCTTGAAAAGAATTTTGAAAACAGGACACTTGCAAGTAAAGGTTCGTATGAGGCTCATTTCTTGAGCTTCTTTAAAGATGAAATTTATAAATGAAGAAAAAATGACACGAATAAGTACTCCAACAACACAACACAACATATTTTTTATTTAAAACACAAAAATCATAAATTATATGTGCAAAAATAAGCTTTTCAGGTTATCTTCCTCGATTTTAATTTTCTTTTTTATCAAGAATTTTGACAAGCATTCTTTTTTTAGTAAAATGTAATGAATTTTTTAATATACCATTTGATTAAAAAAAGTGAAGTAATCTTGTAAAATTCTTTTAATTAAAAACCCCTTCTGAACTGAAAATACACTACGCCTTTAGTAAAAGCCCTCCACGCAGATTTACTCTACCTGGTCCTCTGCTATTTGTCTTATTATTATATGTTATCAAGAACCTCTGCATTGAGTATATATAGAAATGTACTCTGTATATCTATTGCCGACCAACAAAGATTCTTACTATTAATTTCTTAGTAATAATAAAGAGAGAGGGAAGTCTACTACCTCCTTCAGTCTGTAACTAATAACGACATCGTTAAGTGACAAATTTTGACCAATGAGTACATAGAAATGTGTTGTGGCTGGGACGCGGCCCCTCAATTAGACTTGCTTATTGACTAATACTTACAAGTAAACAAATAATAAAAATGTACAAACCCCACTTAAGATTTATGGCCGATTTTAAATAACTGGGCCCACCGTATGACCGGGAAAATTCCAAAGGGCCACCCCGACTATACTACGCCACGTGCATGCACTCTTAACCGTCCTTCCCAGACGGTCGCTACCTACTGCGTACCTAACGGTCTACCGCCGGCGTTACAGTTAAAAGGGTTAGTTTTACTGACCTACTTCTGAAACTACAGTTGAACGACCCTCCGGAAGACCCGATACACAGAATAATACCTTTAATTATGGCTCGTGATCTTTGTTAATAAGAACTACGTCGTGATAACCTGGTTCTTTTGGTGGGACAGCGAATAACTCTTTAGAACAAGGAATTTGACACTTTAAATAAAACGCAACAATTAACTTTAATTAATTATTTATTGAAAAAAAAGAAAAGGAAAAAAAATGGGAAAAACTCCTGATATCCGCCTCTGTGGGATCGGAGATCGTGAGCGAAAAACCCTTGCGTTTGAAATTAATATAAATAAATAAAGATTATGATTTTCAGAAAGTACAGTATAACTCATTTAACAGATTTCACTTTCGAATATCGGCGCGATCTACTTCTTTCGATTCACACCGTTGGTGGTTTAATGTCTACACGGATGTTTGTTGGGGAGCTCTGCTCCTCACTTAGATTAATAATTAATTGAGTTTCAACTGAGCTCGAGTCTTGGTACAGTGTTCGTCACTTCTGATCATACTCAAAGACTTGTTCTGTTTAATAAACCAACGCACAAAGTGTCTCAGTGGGACCACAGTGTACTTAATTAATGGAGTTAATTAATGAATTAATCAGATGGTTTAGAGAAGTATGTGATACAAATGCCGCCTTCAGCGATCAATTTGCAAGTAAATTACCTGTTTTTCAGGAGCTCCCTTGAGAGGTGTTGGTTTAACCCTATCTCTAGCTAACCTGATTAATATGGTGCGTGTAGTGAGTCGAACTTCTTCTACTCCGTCACCTGAGCGTTAATTAATTGCCTTGGGGGCGGTGCTCTACCAACTTGCTTGTTTTTTCAGAACCCTCTGTATGTCGCTCTTTCGCCGTCTAACTTAGCTAATTAATTTATAGCGCAAGGAATTCGTTTTCGACTGCTTTATTTGCACTCCACTATGGGTGGTTTTGGCATTGCATCGCTTCTAATTAACCTACAAATCTCTCGGCAAAGACTAAAGTTTTACCCCCCCCCCCCCATATATACAGAGTGTGAGAGAAACTTTGTTAAGAAAATGGCTAGGAATGTACATAGTTCAAATTGTTTGGTTTCCAATTTGCCTGAGAGAATCCCCAAGGGTAGAATGATTTCTAAAAGTACATAATTAATTGTTGTTGGTTGATTAAATTACAGAATTTGTTTACTACTTAAAGAAACACTGACCAATCAATTTTTCTAAGATGAGTTTTAAGCGTCAATGCTATCTGCTCGCTTCTTCACGGCCCCTATTCGAAGAAAACAATTAAAACCCACCCCCCTCGGACTTTGCAGCTAAATTCGGAAATCGCTTCGACCAATGGTAACCGTTGATTTGAATTCTAGCCCACGCCCTTGACTGCATTTTCTCACAAATAAGTACTCCCTCTGTCCCAAATTATGGTATACATTGCGGGTTTTATATTTGTCCCAAATTAAGGTATACAAATCTCTAATATTGGATTTATTTTTTTTATCTTTACTGAAATTCAAAATTAATGTAATCAGAGTGAGTTATGAAGAAAAACGTTTGTTTTATTGACCAATAATATTTTGTAATATTTTGCGATGTCAACTGCATATTGACTACACAAAATAGATACCGGCAAATTCCCTTCGTTGCGAAATTGTTCTTTATTCATAATATCTTGAATTTTAATATTAATTACTTTGATTTGACGTTTCTTCTTTGAAAAATGTTATTTTCCGAATTTATAATTTTCTTTACCTAAACACAACGGGTGTCATTTAACCTTTTGACAATATTGAGATAAACGATAAAATTAAAATAGAACAAATTCATGCAAAGTCATCTATTAATCATCAAGAGTTCTTGATTTTGATAAATATCCATCATTAACAAATTATCATTTTATATAACCATCCATATTCAAAACATCTTTATAGAAATGTATACCATAATTTGGGACAGAGGGAGTATAAATTATGAGCTCCAAGCTGTCATACGAAATGCGTCTGTCTCACGATGTCTGCGACTTCTTTTCTCTAAATGCCTTTCAAGAGCCTCTTGAATTGACAGAGAATTATGACGCTAGACTGGGAACAGAAACAGACGAAAACAAAACACTTCAACTCGAGCGTAATTCGATCTGCATTTTCCGTTAATGTACATGTACCCATGATTTCGACGCGACAGACTGTATACAGAATCTAAGAAACCGCGTCTAAACGTCGAATAGATTTGTTTTATGATATCCGTGCCACCCTAATGCATCTGCCTGGCGCCTGCGATTACCGCGTGACTAAATTTTGTACAGAACTTCGAAATACCAGATAAAGGTTATTCTGACAGATTTATAACTTTAGCCGACAGATTTATAACTTATTTTGAAAACAATTGTCGCGCCCTCTTCATGACTAAATACTGATACCTCACTTAACGATTGTCGTTATGAGTTACAGCGTTTAACTTGTAAATTAAATTGAGCTGAAAAAACGCACGTACAAAATAAAAAGAAAATAAATCTAAATAAAAAAAAAATAAAAGCTTCTCCGATCTCAATTGTGGCTACACTCAAACTCACAGCGTGCGTACAATCAAGTATTTCTGTTGCGAGCTTTCGGTTCACGTACCGGGAATAATTCCATACGATTCGGCGGTTACGTACGTCAAGAGTAACAGTTTAATCCTACCCCAATTTAATTGTTCGTTTCGCTATGTTAGGAATCCGAACAACGCAGATCTCGAATATCAGTGAATACGTCGATAAAACACGGTGCAGATTCAACAGTATTCGTGTACGTGTGATGAGTTTCACATTTAAATTCAAATTTAATCTTCAAATTATATTATATATTTTTAATTTTTTTTCCAGGAAAATGTGACACAGTTTCCAATTTGGCTGCAAGAAACCCGAAGATTCACTCCGTAAGTACCGCACCATTTTTTTTCGCCACCAAAATTTGTTGTATTTCATTATCGCTCAGAGTGGTTTTCAAAGTCTGCGCCCTTTTATATTAAATTCCTGAAGAATGTGTAAGCGGCTTTCGCTAATGTCTAACGTTCCATTGTGCCTGAAATCCCACATTCAGATGAAAATGCTGCCGCTCCGCGACGCCTTTATACAGTTGCTTTTATGTATGCTAATTGAAGGTTACGTGCGGTTAGCCTACCGTCATTCTACAGCTGGCTTAAAATAATCTCTTGTTAGTCAACGAGATTTCCAATTAAATTTGTGGTAAGCCTGCGAGGTGGTCGTGATTTAAACTGGATGGAGCTAATCTGATATTGTACTTACAATTAGTTACGAAAGTATATCACGTAACTTACATTTAGATATACTGTAGGTTCTTAATAATGTAGGGTACAGCTCTATCGACACTCACTTATAGAACATGCTGTATATGCGAAGATCATTTACAAACGTAGAATATTTAAGGAGCTATTGAAGTCATACGTATCATGATGCACCCTGTGCATGTAAATAACATGTTATTTATTTGTGAGTTTCAAAATTAAAAGAAAAAGAAGTAACTTGCTTATTAATATCGAACGTTACTTTGGCGTCTTTCCAATTTTTAATAAAGCGACGACAGATTTATCCAATTAAAACGTTTTTCGTTTCGCTCAATTGAGCGAATGAGTTTTAAAAGTCGTGATTAATTCGAGCTCTTTTTTTCCGGATTTAAATCAATTTAAACTTTCCTCGTTTATTACGTTTGTCTTTCTAATGTTCACTTCCCTTGTTCTAGAATTTCACAGTGCTAATTAACTTGGGGCAGAAATCAACCGACGTCGCCGCGCACTCTCTTGTAATTAGTTTTACAACAGTATCAAACAGATTCAGACGTTTTAAACAAGTGGTTTGGAATGAATTAAAAAGGAACATTCTTTAAATTTATTGTTGTGGATTAGATTAGTAGTATAACAATCCGTTTCTGGATTATTTCCCGCAGAAGTAATGGCAGGGAAACGTAACTCTAGTTTCGTGAAGTAACATATTCACTTGACAAATCGCAAACGCCAACCATAAAGGAAAGTTCACCGCTGAAATTGCATTCTTTACCTCCGTTATAGTCTCTCTCAAGAAGAAAGCTTTCTTGTTCTGGCAATCTATTTTCATGATATCCGCCTATAAAATAGTCTGAAGAAAGTATAGCTTTCAATAACGAATGCCTTGCATGTTTATGTAGGAAAATATGCTGATGCTCAACAAATTTGAACAGAACTCATTATATTAGTACGAAGGAACGAAAAAAAGACACGATATTCTATTCGATAAGACTTCTTTTTGAATAAAATCTATTCAACTAATTGACTTATGAATGAAGAATGTGATACTTTGGTTTAAATGTTATATTTTTAATCACAAAATCTTTTAACCGGACACTAAATCTCGCACTATACACTTAACGTTTCACCGTCGTTCGACAGCTTCGTTCGAAGCGAGATTTAGTGTCCGGTTAAAAGATTTTGTGATACAAATTTCATCGGACAAGATCCAACTTTAAATATGTTATATTTTAAAATGACAGTGTTTAATAGAGCAATCATCTTGCCCTAGTTTATGTGTTTCTTATTGTAAAAACTATTTCCGTTGATATGAAAACAGACATGCTATCGATACGTTCAGTAGAAAGAACTGTGAGCTATGAATTTATAACCCACCCGTGCATAATAAATAAAGACGCTCCTCAAGTGCATTTGATGTGAAAATCGATACGAAATGCACTTCGCCCATTCACCATAGATATATGTTATTACTCGTTCATAAATCACGTTACGTCCAACAGCGCCGCGCGCTGAAGAATTTAGCGGCGCCGCGACGCGCCGCGCCGCTCCGGAAATTCATTAATTTTAACAAATTTTCATTTCGCCCGGCGGAAGCCCGCAGTGTTTTCCTTTTCCTCCAACGCGCTCATTTTTCCTTGTTAAACTCGACGATCAAATTATCCCCGACTAATCCAGCGTTGCACTTAAAAGCGCCGCGGCGGTTTGTTTTCGTGGGACGCTATTTATCTTATCTTCGGGTTTTGATTAGTTTAAAGAGGGTGCAAAATTAGGTTTGATTTATTTGAGGGTGTGATTTACTGGATTCCTTTAAAATAATCAAGATAAATCTGCAATAAAAATATAAACTTAAGCTTATTTCGTTTAGATTTATAAGAACATGCTTTACATTCGTATATTGCCAATAGATCAGAAAACGAAGCAGCACCCCCATGCATGTCGACATATTTGAATATATTGCTGTGTTATTTTCTTTTCGAGGATTAATTAAAATTTAAATGAAAAGGATACACACGTTGAATTTGTTTTATTTTGATGAATGATTTTTCTTTTGGCTTTTGATGCCACATTTCTATTATGTTTGTATAACAGAGTCCCTTAGAGTTCTGAAAATTAAACTTTCATTAAGATTTTTCTTGTACTTATATTTCTATTTTATTAAATGCAGAGTTTACATAACCTGGAAGACGATCCTTTGAGTCTCGACTCACCGAATACAGCCAATTGGTTGAAAGGCAAATTCCGAGAGCTTTTTGGGGAAGACTCAGATACCGAGGCCATGCCTGATTTCCTTCCACCACCTGCTAGGCCTGTTTTGTCGATGCCTGAGGTCCCGAACGCATCGGTCAGGGAGGTTGGGTTGCCTGTTTTTGAAACGCCTGCCCCTCAGCAGATGGAGGCTGCTGAGTTCGAGGAAGCAGTTAAAAAGCTTCCTCGTGAGTTCCTTAAGGACCGACGAGGGAATAAGCGCCGATATCTGCTGCACCTTCCTGGTGGGGCGAAGGTAAAGATGCTCAAGGTACTTCGATTGGGACTGATTGGCTGGCCTAGGAAGAGCTAAATTAATTTTTATAACATAGCATTGTATAGAATCACATTTTTTTAAGTTAATTTTGTTGAATTTTTAATTTTATTTTTGCATTTTGAGGTTAGGTTTTCTTTTGGGGTGAGTTTTTGTGGGTTTGTTTCCCTATATAAGTGGGACAAGTTGTCAATAGAATTTAAGTCTTCCTTGGGCAGTGTTAGTGGAAACATCTTCTAGAATGGTAAACAGTTTTAAAATTTATTAATATTATTATTGTTAATTTTGATTCAAACAAACATTTTGTATTTAACGTATCATATACAGCGACGATGCTTTTATCTAAACTGATATGATTAGATTTGTTATTAGCAAAAACGACATGGAATAACTACATTTCGATTTGCAATAAATAAAGTTAAATTCCATCGCAAACAACACATCTTTGCATTTGAACGTATCGTATACAGAGCAGACTGGTTGTCTAAACTTGATATGGTTGAAATTTGTTTATGGCAAATACAAAATGGAATAAATACATTGAGTTTTTGCTATAGCAGATTTAGAGTGCACACTAAATTTCAACAAACCACAGTATACTTGTTAAATAATAAATTAACACAATACACCATTATTTCATTGCATTCAATGATTTTTAGAATTTTGAGGGACACGAAACAAGGTATTTGCCTTAGCGGTCTCTGAAAATAACACACCTGTTTGTTCATGATGAATGTGAGGTTGAGATCTACTAATTTCAATTCGTCGTGGCAAATTAGATTGTAATATTATGTACGATTTCCAACTGATAATTTTTAGTTATGTGTATATTTGCTTTGACATTTTCTGTGTAACGTAAATAATACCAACTAAATAAATTTGTCACTAAGATATTTGATTTTTACTTACCCATTCACCACGTTGCTCGTAAATTTGCACAAAAACAATTCAATAAATGTTTTCAGAGTTTCAATGCTACTTAAATTACTTTATTGCGTAGGAACTCCGTGCAATGTTGTAACTTGTTTAATAATTCAATCAATAGACCCTGAGATCACAATTATTTCAAAAAAGGTATATGCTAAATACCACAGCAATGTTCTAGAATATTTGATTCTTGAGGCAGTAAATTACAACCTACATGCGGACGGACTTCCATTACTAAAGCAAAATGAAGAAAAGATTTCAACTTTTACTTAAAAACTCCTTAGAAATAATAAAGTAGTTCATCAAGATCGTCGTTAAGAAATTACTTCATTCATTAACATGTAAGTAAAACGTCTATATAAAATATGAATATTAATCACGAAGCTATTAGTTAGTTGGGCCAGAAATATAAACGTAAGACGAAGGGAAGGGAAATGAACAACAGCAAAGAAAAAAAAAGCGATAACACCATTAAATAAAGCTGCTTTGGGGATTGTGCTACGGTATTCAAGAAATAATAATAATATTTCGATTCGTACGACACAACATGAATCAAAATACAATTATTTTTTTCCTTGGAAGGAGGCGGGCGCACACGTAAACGTAATTGATTGTACGCTTTGAATTCCGAGGATAATTTAAAATACACCGTCATAATTCTGTACATAATTCAACCCTCCGATACAAAAGGCTCCCTCGCACAAATGGAATAATATTTGATTACCTACATACTTCCAATCATCACGGCTACTTCCCAGCTGCACAAATAACAGTTCCGCGCTCCATAAAATATGCAAACAGGAATTTCCTCTAGCGACGGCGCTATTGATTTCGAAACCAATTCGTCTGTCGAACACACGTTTCCTTTCCTGTTATGACGAGGCGTTTATAGCCGACGATAGGTGTTTCATATATACACACCGATTCAATAGTTAATTGTTAATCGTAGATAATTGTCAATCGTTTCAAAGGAAATTCGCTCGTGCACGAATTGAACTGTTTATTTGTTTTTCTAAATGATTTTGACTTAAACAAAGACTAGTAATACCATGTCCATAAATAATCAGAAAAAATCGAACAGTAATCGAAAGATCCGATTGGTTACGAGGGTGGATGCAGAAATTTTTGCTCCAAGAAGACAACTTCCGCACAAGTGTACATAGATGGCGTTTTCCTATATGCTTACGAACCTTGAATACTAATGACTAATGACTACTGTTTGAAATGTGAAAGTCTTCAACGCATTGAATCATTATGCTTTACAATCCTGAAATAACCTTCTTCCAAACTGAAATATACCTGCGACAAATTGCTTCTGCCTATTTATATGGTAGGACAAATTATCCCGTCAAAATACAACGTGTAAAATACGAACTTTCCTGATCTGCAAGTATAATGAACGATAATAACGAATGAAATTAAAATTTCACCGATAACATCGTTCTTACCACTAATCTGAAGTTGGCGAAGTTGGCAGTCTCGAAAGGGGGGGACACAGCAAATTACACAGTTAACGTTAACTATAACGTTGAGGCTTTACGCTAAGCACTATTACTTACGCCGAGCGATGCCGACGTTTTAATGAACGGATGGAAGGTTAATGGGGAACATCATTGTTCGAAGGACTCGCATTAAATTTGATGGGTATTGCGTACTATTTGTTAAAGATGTTTTATCACTTTTCCCTTACAAGTACTAAATTCAAATTTTATAATAAAAATAAATAAAATACAGAATGCGTCGTCCCTGGCGAGATGCTGAAAGGATTCGGGCGCCGGTAAAACGCTTCGAATTTTGTGCATGGTCCTTTTGAGCAAGATTTTCCACGCGAGGAACTCGGTTGTGTATCGACGTCGACTTTTCCGCGCGATAATTTCCACGGCCGTCGAATGTTCGATTTTATGGGTGCTGTAAATTTCCCGCGTTTTGAAACTCTGCCTCCGGGGTCTACTTTCGCTTTAATGTTGTACATGGATATAGAGAAACGTTTGCGAGAAAACATACGCGTATTTTTTTTTAATTATTATTTAAAAGAACTCTTTAAATTCAGAAGGGAATTGATGAAGGAAATTTCGCTTCAAACTATTAAAAAATTAGTTTAAATTCTTTTCTGTTTGGCTTTAAATGTTTGGCTCCTAATTAGGCAGACTTTCAATGATAAGTGGGTAACTTATAAGTTATAAGTGTTGCATCACGTTGTGAAATGCCACTTCAAAATGTAGAAAACAGTGAAATGAGGAAGATTTTCTTTAATCTATCTACCCAGTCACTTCTTTTTAAAAATTTTGTGATTGAAAAACCGGACCTTAAACAAATAATTACTTGTGGCTTGTTAATACTAAGTCAAGATGCTAAATCAATGTTTTTCGACATCAGCTTTCAAAAATATAACCATCAATTAAAATGAAACATATCCACTTGGAAGTACCAACAAAAATTCACCCTAACATGGCCTAGTCTGAATATCCAAAGATAAACAATTGATTACATCTAGGTCCTTTACTTGCGTCAAGCAAATTTTAATAATTCAGAATAAAAACCAAGAAACATTATTGTGTGTTTGTATTTCATACATCTTTACAAGTTATTTTTCAACATGCATTTGTAAACTAGGATTGCGGTATCTCCTGGTGTTTGACGAATTTCGTTCTTGCATACGTCGATGAATTTCTCTACGTCGTCGTCCTTTATTTGTTTTGACAACGATTTCAATCTGCTGGCATTCACAGAGAAATTACCAGTTCTGTCCATGATTCCCATTCCCTTGAGGGTGCAAAGAAGGTACTCTTTAACTGACTCATCATTGCTTATGAATCCGTAAGATAAGCTTCTCAAATTGAAGAAACTAATTCCACTTTTCCGCAAGCATTTCACGGATAGTCCAATGTAATCTCCTGCTGCAATTCCGTCCTCCTAAAATGAATTATTCAGACTAACTCGTAGTTTCGTGTTTATTCAACATTTTCAATACTTACGTATGTTTCCGTATGTGTTTCTATTTTTGATGTAGTCGAGCTTAAAGTAACGGTGCTCGACACTTCTTCATTACCCTTGATGGTACCTCCTACTGTTTCCTGTTCACCCTACGCAAATGCGTTTCTCAAATGAAATAATATTTCTAATATTAAGGGCTGGTCTTTTCATCTGCAATTAACTTTATCTGGCCCGATTGCGATTACAACTGTTACTATGGGAACAAACCGTCAGATAAAGTTAACTGGAGATCACAGCAGACAATATTTTCACGACTAACCCACATGAAAGAAAACGTCCTTTTCATGGTAGTAAGAGCTCGTGATTTTATAAATGATTAGCTTACCAACTCAGTCGATGTCGAAGTATCCATCTTCGTGGTCGTTTCATCTCTTGACGTAGTCGAATTAGAATCAGCCATGCCCCCCTCATATTCGTACTCCTTGTGAGTCGGTCGTACACTTGTTTCTTGTGGATACTGCAGATTTCAAAAAGAATTTAGCTGAAAACGCCTTTCTCGTTAATAGAAAAATTATAGTAGCCTCATGTACAGACTACAGATACTTATGTGTCGATTCTGTAACAACCGTAAGATCTGTAAACCTATAACTAAATTATTAATGGAGTATTAATATGGAATTTTGAAGTTCTGCGGAAGATATAATATCTCCTAGGTCTCTAGCATTACTCGTAAGTCTCTGTGGTACTATCTTAGAGACTTACAAGGCTTACACTTTTCAATAATTGAGTTACAGACTTACAGATCTTACGCTTGCTAGAGATATGAGTAGAATCGACCCATTAGACAACTAACTACGAAATATTTTGCATTGTTTTGTCACCAAAGATGGACTAAACGAAGCAGCAAGAGAAAAAAATTGGATTTCATGAAAGTATCTCTTTCAGTAGTTTCAGTATATTCCAATTTAAATACAAGGAGTTATTAAATGACTTACCGAAGAAACTAAGGCCACTGTAAAAATTATTACAACCACAACGACGAACACATAAGTGTCAAATAAAATTCTCTTGCACATTTCGCTGAAGATGCTGCTAACTAATGAAAACCGCTGAAAGAACTGTGAATTTATAGGCAGCAAATAATCATTTCCTGCTCTTAATTTATTATATATCTTTCAAATATTATCAGTGACACATTAAGAACATTAATGTTTGATATTGAAATGGTTTGGGAATTTCACGTATTCAATTTCAGAATGCAACTTATTGCCTTTATTTATCTCTTTACTGTCGCTTGCAACAACATAACAAAATGATTGATTTAAGTTTTAATTCCTTCAGTTAACAATAGCAGATGCTATATTCTAATTATTACCTGCACAGAACAATTTCGTTATAACTCGTCAACGGACAACTTAAAAATCGTATAATTCTCAACGTTTCGCTGTAGTTTGACAGTTTCGTCAGGAGAAGAATTCAAAAGTGCATGTGCCCTAAATTGGCTGGCATTTTTTAAATTCAGTAATCTCCTTCCGTAAGGAGAGGGACCGTAAGGGTGCGAAGTTTTGGGAAAAATTAAAAATTGGAGAACTCGACCCATTTTTTAAAATAAAATAAATGTACCTATTATCTAAACATAAATTACAGAGAACTATATATAGGAGTATTTACTATAATTATAATTATTTATTATTAATGTTTCTTCAGTGTCAACTTTTGTTGGATAACTAAATTTTAATAATGGTTTTCCCGAATGGCTTTTAAAAGAAATTCCCCATGCGATCGCTTAGATGAAAAAAGGCATCATTCTCGTTTTCATGTAAACAAGACAACACCAGAGTTTATTTTGTCTTACGAAATAGTAACTAATACAAATAAGTTACTTCCCTATGGTCACCTCAACTCATAACCTTAATCGTTAAACGAAAAGACATCGTTTCCAGAGTTACAATATGCATCTATCGTATCATAAAGTGTCATAATTAAGCAAACAACTCCCAATTTCTAAAATTTCCAAAATTAATTATGAAACACCCTGTATTTGTATACATTACAAGTTTGACGAGATTATTTTATAATAAGTAAAGTTATTATTATTAATATATTCAACATCGAGTGTAGAGGAAAACTTTCGGTCGCCAAGAAATTTTAATGAAGTTTTGAAAGCCAAGTCGAAATTATGCAAATACGCACAAACAAATTTTATGGACGGGCCATATCGAGGGGAGCTTGCCCCTGACTTAAATAATTAAAATGGTCACTGTGTCAAACATGAATTTTGAAGCGCACCGAAGAAAAATTTCCCTCTGCCAAGGCTTTTATTTATTTATAGTTTAATAATTACTAATATTGACTTTTATGAACGAACCACTCTTAACGATCCTAAAATATTTAAATATGATTATTTATAAGTTAAATTCTAACTGAGAATTGAGGGCAATAAAATTGGTATTAGCAAAAGAAAATGTAGCACGTTCGCAAAATTTAATCTAAACATACATGTGCGAAGACAAGCGCAAAGTGTTGACAGAGAATATTCCAACTAACAATACGTATGCGTAAAACAAGCCAACAAATATCCGAGTAATTTAACGAGCTAACCACAAGAGCTAACTTGACCTACATTTGACAGTACTTCCTTTGTACTACAGCAAAACTGTCTTATTGTTAGTCGTAAGGGCAAAGTGATAAAATTAATCGCTTCATAAACCCGCCCCAGATTACTGGATCAACTAACCGAAGCGCTCCCCAAGCAGAAAAATGTGCATAAAACTTGACCAAGTGGAAACAGATAGGGGCTCTATGTTTTATCGATTCATCTTTTCCTTATAGACAGGGAGAAAGAATTAAAAAAAATTAAAAAGCAGCATTTCGCTCCTGTTACTTGCATTTATTCGATAAATTCTCGAATTCATGCTACCCACACTTAGTTTCGAAAAAAAGTCGAGTGTTCTCGTTTTCGTTCCGTTCTAACTTAAGTGGCAAAAAATATCTGTATCATGGCCCTCACTAAAAGCTCAACTTCAAAAATCTCAGCTGGTTTAATGCATCGTGATGAACGGTGCCATGTTTACGTCAAAACAATTTCATTATATTTTTAAAAAGAGAAAGATTAATTTCTTTGCTTTTATATATATATGAGTCAGAGTCGAAATGTATGACTCCTGATTACTTTACAATTTCGGTTTGCTTAAAAAAATAACTCAAAAGTAACAAGAACTCAAATCATAACTACGATTTTTTAATACAGGGTTTGACAGAACAGGTAATCACCCCCTCCCTTTCTTGTTATAATCTGATAATAGTTCTTTTAAGTGGGTAAAGTGACGTGTTTTGCAACTTTTCATTTATGTTTAATTTGTTTTTGTTTAAAGGATTTTAAAATGACCAGGATGTAGCGTGTTTGCACGACAACCAGCTCCTATTATTGGTTTTTTTTTTTAATTTAATATTTATCTTATTGTAATAAGAATATCGATAACTCACAATTCCATTTCTTTTGTTTAATTTAACTTAATCGAACTAAGAATGTCACGGACGCGCTTTGCACCTGTATTTATACTGGAAAACAATTGGCCACTTGATTTATTGGTTTGCCTTTTTTCATAGTCATCGGTCAATGAAACTGAAAAAATAATTTAAAAAAAAAGAAAGTAAGAATTGTTTTTTAATCTGATATGCTGAAGTATTTCAAAAAAGTTTTCGCCCTTCGGATTAAGAATGACGCGGACGCGCTTTGCATCTGTATTTATACTGAAAAACAATTTATCTTTTTGCTTTTTTCAATATTACTACATATCTTATTGCCATCAGTCAATGAAACTGAGAAAGCAATTTAAAAAATATAGAAAAAAAATCACTCACCAAATTAAATTGCAAGAGAAAATATGAAAAAAGAAATTGTTTAATCTGAGTACTTTAGAAAATGGTGAAGGCCTTGGAGTTGTACGGTCCTTCTTACTTTTTCAAACGTCAACCCAAAATTTTTGAAAAAGAAAAATTAAAAAACACTACATTGTGACTTCGGTTGTACCGCGTCACTCTTTCTTCTTCTTTCATCTTTCGACAAAACGTCGATAGTTCACGCAGTGCCACCAGAAACCAGAAGATGGAGAATAGCCGCGGACACCTTCACGTTAATTTAAAAAAATATTACCATGAAAATTTATTACAACTTCACATCCTAGATTGCCTTTCACTCTTCGTATTTAAAATCGAAGAACAGAGCTTTCGCATTTAACGTCAAACTGACGCGCTTTACACCTGTATTTATATCGAAAAGCAATTTCTCTTTTTAATTTTTTCAATATCACTTCCATTTTGGACGCATCCATCAAGAAAGCAATGGAAAAGTGTTCGTGTTAAAACATTCAGATACTTGCTTGAGGAAGATCAATGTTTCTCTTGCTTCTCTTCTTCGTACATACCAAAATCCCATGAGGGAAGATCTAAAGGAAAATGCACACAAGCCGTAAAATTGCAAAGAAGGACAAGTTTCCTTGAGACGATGGACTCATCGAATGTGAAAGTGAATAACATAACTTGCCTTAAAAACTTGATGGAAGTCTCACAAAACAAAACAAAACAAAAGAAAACAAACAAGAAATTTGCAAAATTGGGGCAAAATCCCTCAAATAAGGTAGATTAATGGCATGAGGAAGCATGAGGAAACATGCGAGTTTATGTGGTGGTGCATACCTTAAAATAGATGCACCTTGGCCTCAATTTGGGAAGTCCAAGACCGTGCTAACGGCATATAGAAATCACTAGATTAATGGGGCAGAGAACAGCAGTCAAAGAGTCTTGGTAGAAAAGAGGAAGAAAGAAGAACAACTTAAGAAAAGAAAGATCCCACAATTATAATCGATGATTTAAATTTGGCGTTGTTGGTAAATGAAGCGCCAATATGAATATCCATGTGTGGGCGGTTAAAAGCTTTCATTTTAATATTCAAAGTCCTTAGATCTAACAAAAATGGTGCGATATGCCGCCATTTTTTCTCCAAGTTGCGCGCCAACTTTAAAATATTAACAACAGCATAAAATTTCATGTATCGTTATTGGTTAGCGATAAAGTCCTTAACCGAATAATAAATCGCTGCTTGAATTACAAAACTAATACCCACAAATGAATGTCATAAAGAAAACCAAACTTGATTTTATAAATATTTGAATGAATTAGGAAATTTGATGCATTTACTTGCATTCTTATCGATTTTCGTTAGGTTGACATTATAAAGGTGACGTACCCAAGCACGAAGTAGTGAAAATTTAGACGCAACGATGAACATAACTTACATACAGTGTTGCCAACTCCTGAGAAATTTCCCATTTCGTGGGGAAAATTTGCACGAAGGGAATGTGGGGAAAAGAATAAAAAATGCATTTTACGGACAAAGGATTGATGAGTTTGGAAAATATTTTCCGGTTTGGTTCAGTTGGATTGTTGATTTGACAATTAAACACAAAACAAGTAATTTTATAATATTAACAATTTAAATCTCGCGCCAACTTCACGATGTAGCAGCGCGTAGAGTCGCTAGATATGTAAAGCATCGCAATTACCGCCATTTTGAGTCAAAATTGAATTTACATTGTTGTAATGAAAGGTAGATTTTATGGTACTCAGTGGCTTTACCTAGATAGGGACTTTAACAGCGAATGAAGTGACTTTGTACATACAGTGCGGCCAAGCAATGTCTTCATTTTGATTGGTTACCGATACAGGCGGCCATTAAGCAGTGTAGCAAACTCGCCCCCTAAAACTCCGTTCGACTGAAATTGGAATAGCGGCAATTGACGGTCTACATAACGCCCCAGCGTCAACACAACTTAGATTGGAGGAAGATTTAGGGAAATTTTACAGCTCGGTTAGCAACACTGCTGGACCACACAAATTTAATTGTATTTGGTTAACGCCAAACTCTCATCTAAATATAGAGTTGGTAACACTGCTATTAAGTGGCAAATTTTTGTGGTATTTACGAATTTACGTGTGCCTGCTCAGTGATTTTATGATTTTAGAAAGTTTAGAAGTGTGTTGAAAAGTTATTGCCTTGTTAAAGTCATTCTTGTGGAGTTTTATACTATTTGTAATATATTTGGTATATGTAAGGCTTGCCAACATTCAAGAAACCCAATGCAGGACGTTGGCAGCCTTAGGTATACGAATTTTATATAATACATATCGCGAGTAAGCGAAACTCATCTATAAAAACATCCATTATGACCTCTTATGTTCTTAAAACCAAGTTAAAAATAATCTAGCCACCACTTGTATCATAATTTGATAATTTGACATTTGCTACATAATGGCCGCTTATCTTGATTAGCCACACTATGGCTGGGTTTCACAAGCGTCACTTAACTTTAATCATCGATTCAGAATAATCATTCCTATACCTTCAACATATGTAACCATGGCAACGTTTACTTTTAACGGATGATTAAATCTAAGTAACGTTTGTGAAATCCGCCATGTGTATATTAACAGTCTGGCCGCGTTTAGGTAACTGCAGCAGCTGAGTTGCTTACTAAGCAATTGTTTGTGATAGGCTATTACTTTAATTTGAACCAATCACAAACGACTGCTTAGTCAGCAACTCAGCTGCTGCAGTTACCTGAACGCGGCCATTGTAGCAGCACACTGATCGCCACGCCCACTGCGTGATGCACCAGAACTACTCAAAGTAGGATTTAAAAGTCTGTTGAGCGGTGCCAACTTTAGGGAGATTTTAGGGAATACTAAACTTGTTTAAGGACAAAGGGGATCTTTTTCAGTTCTAGAAGCTTTTAGAAGCTTGCAGTAAATTTGAAAAAATCAGTGTTCCTTTGATAAATGTTCATTCATTTGTTTGTTAAATATTCTCTTTGTTATTTTTTGTATTTTTATATTTCCTAAATTAACTTAAAAGTCTTAAGTGTTTTTTTTTTCATTTTCCTTTCTCTGTTTGTTGATGTCTTGGGCTGTTATCTGATTGTTCAGCACCTTTACGACGTTTCTGCTAATGGTTCACTGTATTGAGGTATGAATGTCAAAGTAATAACGAACTTATTTATTCAACGTCTCATCTACAACGGATCTAACGCTACTTCTTAAAATCTAAGGGTGGTCAGGGTGAGGTAAATACAAATTGGGGTGCGTGAGAACTGAGTGTCGCTTCTTAGAACAACGGTGTTTACGTGAGCCAGAGATTCGGAAATACATGGAACACGGTGTCGTCACCTTAACGTTAAATATGAGACCGATATATTTCCTAGAGGGACAATCATTATTAAGGAAAAGCAAAGATTAAAATACTGATGCAAAATTGCCGGAATGTCTGTTGAATATTAAACACTGTTCATGATAATTTGAAAGTACATATAATTCAAATTCTTTGTGCCTCTTTTTCAAACCTTTCAAAAAAATTAAATAAACAAGTAATTGAAGTCAGCTGAAGTTCGGGGAAATATTGACAAATTTAGGGAAAAATTTTACGACTTGCTAGAGATATTGCAAAACAAAAGTTGGCGACACTGAGTACGACGTGTGTATAGCTGCCCCTACTCAACCAACCTCTCTGCTTTGAGCAGCCATAACAGCAATTGCAGCGCTATTTTTGGGGAAGGCAATAGCGAATTATTATAGAAGTTGTGTTTTAATTCTTAACTGTAATATTGTGTCGTTTGCGATTGGTTTTTATTTGCAGATGATAGGTTATTCTAAGGGTGCGTTTCGTTTGCGCGCTCACACACTTTAATCGCTCACGCTTATAAGCGCTATTTTCTGTGGTTCCATTTGGCGTTTAGTCGCTTAAGTTGTTATAAGCAAAGGTGTTTCTTTTGACTACTGTTTGCACAACGAAATCATAACCTTAAAAATATAAGTTCAGTGGTTAAATTAATCCATGCACAGCTTCCGCAGCTGTTTCCAAAGTGTAACGCTTGTTTATAACATGTTTTTATAACCTGACCATGACCAGCTGATCTCCTCCTCCTTGTTGGAATAAGCGATCGTGAGCGAAGACTATGACGTCATAATGACGTTGCTACTTCGTCATCTAGCGCTTTATAAGCGTTTGCAAGGCCAAAGGGAATGGTTTAAGCACTGCTTATGAGCGCTCAAAGCATGTGAGCGCGAAAATGAAATGCACCCTAAATAGTCAAGGAAAAATTAGGAACTTTTTTGATTCACAGTTGGGGAAAAAGGGAAATTTTCTTGTACGTAATGGGGAATTCACTTTGAAAAGGTCGGTAACACCGCTTCACTTGCTTTATGAACTTTATATTTAACAGAAATTTCAATTATATCCAAGAGTTTAAAATAAGTTAGCCACAGAAGGTCGAAAGCGTATGTTGGTTGCTTGCAACTGGACCTTCTGGTTTAATTTATTTCATTCCACTTTTAGCAATAAGGTAAATTCTCTTCCAGAGTTAAAATTAATTCTGTTACGACACTGATAGCTCTATTATCGTAGTTGGGGTATTTTATTTTAAGCAGTGTAAGTTAAGTATAAGTTTGGTTGCCTCACGTGGAACTTGAACATTGTTAAAACTCTGTATATAAGGATAATTGTCAAGAAATGTCATTTCGCCATTTTGATTCCAAATAGTTTTTCGCTCTTTAACATACGGTCCTTACCAAATGCGCTACACCGATAGACCTAGGGTAGGGACTTGATTCAGTATCTGTTTTGGAGCGCCATCTACCTACGTAATCAAATAGCGCCAAATTTAAACTATCTATTTTTTTTGCAATTTCAAATAGAAATCACATTGACTTTAAGATATGTAGGTACATAAACTTTATTTTCAGTTTTGTATTTACCCAGCACTTTTTTTTCTACTAAGTGCTTAGTTTAAATATACATAATTCAGATAATTAATACCACTGCCAACACATGTAAGTGAAACGAACAAAATTTTCGAGTGAAAGATGATACGGATCGGCGTGAAAATGAAATATACTTTCTCTGATCCGCACAGAAATGAACAAAACTTTCGGTGGAACGCAACAAGCATTTTAATGGCACAATCAAGGCATTGTGTTACGTCGCATTTACGAGATTAGACATCGTCGGGTCTTAAAATGTAGCGAGTTGGCCGCAAGTTGACCTACATTTTATGGAGGTTCTTTTGTGCAGAGGAATTGCCGTCGTCATAACGACAAAGTGATAAAGTGGAATCGCTTCATAAACATACCTTATTACGGAGAAACTAACTCGCGGACCGCTTTTCCAAGCAGAAAAATGAAAGTAAACGTTTATGAAGCAGAAAAATTCAAAAATGTAATAGTACATTGCTTACTAAAGTAAGTCAAAAAGAATCCAAAAAGAATTTCTAACAATTATTATGTAACATGCAAATGGTTAACTCTACTAATCCATAAACATCTGATTTCCATCTGTTAACCTTCAGTGTATTCTAAATACTTGTCGACTTTAACCAACAATTTTTTTGTAATTATTTTTATACTTAACAATAGCGAGAGGATTATCTCCAGTTTTAATACTTGTTTCTAAATCAACTAGATTAACTGTGTCTGTGCAAAGATGAAAGAGGGTAGTAATTTAACCCGAAGGCTTTCGCGGCCGTCGTCCATTGAATTCCGGTTGGAACCGGTTGCTGCTGCTTCTCGTTAAACGTCAGTCTCAACTAAGGAAGTTCTTCTGCAATGGACGACGAAACGTCGGTAGCAGAAGAAGTCAACGTGACGCGGTTCCAACCGGAATCGAATTCCTCCCTTTCTTAAATAGAATTTTATGGAAATGCTGGTGTAATGAGACTAAAAAATTATCTCGTGCTGATGATAAACAAAACTCTTCCTAATTTAATCACGTCGTCGGTCGCATAAAAGTTGTACATCATTAGACGCCCGAATCAAATTACAATTTCAAATTAAAACGTCGTGCTTGCACGGGGTGCAAACGTAAACTTTGAATACCGTATAGACCCCGGGTCTGAGATATTATGCAAACGAGCGGACGGCGAACAATAAAATCACGAATTTAATCAACTTTTCAGCTCGGCGAGGCGGGGCTGGTTTAATAATCGCGCTGGGGGATTGCGCCCCGACCGACACTCGTTGATTGCGTGCTTGCACATCTCGACTTAACAGTTGCAGAATTGCAACCGGGATAATTCGCGTTCGTATAAAGCAGGATCTGATGAGGTGGAAGATTAACGCTAATCTTAATTACTTTCTGTTGCGGTCGGGGGTTTTCCACAATCCGCACTTCTTTTTAACAACTTAATTTGTTTGCCCGAAGAACTATTCAAAGCAGCTCATTGAATTGTTATAAACCACCCTTGCGTTCATTAGATATGAAAACTATCCGACCTAAAAAGTCGACTTGACCTACATTTAACTGAACTTCCTTTGTACCGTGGAATTGCCTCCGACGGCGACGTAACGATGAAGCGATAAAATAGAACCGCTTCATAAACTCACTCACCCTAAATAACTAGTTATTACCCGGATAAACTATCTCGGCCACCCATCACGCAGGAAAATGAATATAAAACTTGACGAAGTAGAAATAGATAGAGCAAAATATATATTATCATTTTATCCCTTTTATGCATTTAAAGACGAGTACAGCAGTTTCTGTAGGTGTATCAGCTTTCTTATCCTGACACGCCGCTATTACGGTCTGGGCTTTTTCATTGTCTTCAGTTTCCCCCCAGACTTTCGTAAGGCCCCCAGTATCTTTGACCATCTCTCCATCGTCGTTTACTATCCCGAATTTGTTGAGGGAGCAAAATATAAACTCTTTTGAGGAACGATTCTGATCGATAAAACCGTATCTTATTTGCCTAAGTTCCTCTTGTGTAATGCCACTTTGTAACACGCAAGCAAAAGATATAGAAACTATTTTCTTTAGCCTCTCTACGTCAGTCTTGGGTATTATATCCTGATTGGTAGTTTTCTACGCGTAAAAAATCAAAATGCAGTTTATATTAAACACCATCAAAGAAACCTACCACTTCGTTGAAGGAATTCGTATTAATCTGCCTTACTTTCATGAAACTGTTCAAATGAACTGTTTTTTGACTGGCGCCAATCTGGAAGCTCATGTGTTATTTAAGTATAGAAAAAAATGTAGGGTCAACTTGCCTGATTTGATGGTTCCAATGTAAAAGTACTTTCGGTTACCTGCAAATCAATTTTGTATTCTTTGAAAATAAAAAATTAAAAATAATTGTATTTTATATTCAATAAATTATTACAAGTGATTTATCAACAAGCATTTATAAACTAGAACCGCCGTATCTTCAGGTGTTTCGCCAATTTTGCTCTTGCAAGTGTTTATGAACCTGTCTACGTCGTCGTCTTTTATGTTTGGTGACCATAGTTTCAGTTTACTGGCGTTCACAGAAAAATCGCCGTTTCTGTCAAGGATTCCCATTCCTTTCAGTATACAAAGTAGGTGGTCTTTAGTTGATGTGTCTTCGCCTATGTTTCCATAAGCTATATTTTTCAAGCTGTCCAGGCTAATGCCACTTCTCCTCAAACACCGCACGTTGAGTTCGACGCTATTGCCCGGTGGTACATCATCTTCCTGAAAATACATTTTCATGTGCTTTTCATCAATTCATCTTTTATCAATATCGTGCAACATTGTACTTTTTATTTCTGAAGTGATACCTAATATCTGAGTTGGAATTAGTTGGAATCTTTTGGAAGATCAGAAAACTTTGCTTCCGATCTTCACCAGAAGAGTTTATTAAGAAAAATTTAAAGAAATTGCAATGTTTCCATTACTTTATTAAAAGCACAATGTACTCTTCTGAATTTCAGCGAGAGAATTTTTGTTTTGTTTTTATAGATGGTTAGAGTACTTTGACCTCTTTCTGGGTCAGATAAAGAAAGTAATGCGATTCTTAAGCAAAAAATGTATCAGATTATTATCCTAATGTGACCAGATTTTTTTTAATAACAGAGGAAAATGTCTCAACACGATCGCTTCACTCACTACGAATGGACGGTCGGAAAATGTCGCCGGCAACGAATTTTTGTCGAACTTCTTGTGAAATTGAATATGTTTTCGACGGGAACATTTCACTTATTGACCGAGGCAAGTAATTTTCGAGACGTGAAAGATGATTCCCTAGGCCGCCCACGCACAGCAGTTACCGATGATAACAACACTAAAAAATTGCGAGGAGATGTGATCGAAAATTGAAATCTTGACGAAATTGCGGCAAACGACCAGAATTGTGGAGGAATGAGTGGATCTTGCACCAAGACAACGCAGCAGTTTGCGAAGCAGCTTTCAGCTAATGAAAACAGAAGAAAGAAGGCAAAAGTCGTGTCTCGTTTTACTCAACACAGTTCTGCAATTGTTAACAATCTAATTTTAAAGAACGAATGAAACAAAATCATCACATGCAAGAGCAAAAATGGCCATTTAGAAAGTGATTGATCACTAAAGCTATTCTGTATCTATAAACAACAGAAGGTTTAAAAATTGGAGGTTCTAGTGAATTATTATTTCGAAGTGTTTCTAAAAACTTACCGGTTCAGATGTTGTGGGCCCATATATTTCCGTATACGTTACGATCCCTGGTATGGTGGTGCTCATACGAGTGGTGCTTGTGCTCATCTCTTGCTCATTTTCTTTAGGGGATTCTTCCACTGCTACTTCTTTTTTACCCTACACATTGAAGCAATAATTTTTTTGATCATTTAAATAGCAAACTAAATTACATGAAAATGCCTTCACTGACAATGTTAAAGATCATGGCAACTCCTCGCAGATAAATATTTAATTCACACGCAGTTTCTCGAATATTTCGCAAATAGCCTACACATTTTTAGCAAATTTCGTAATAGTTCTATTGCCTGCTGATTATGTAATGTTTTAATTTTCATAAGCAAAAAAAGGCGAACTTCAAAGTTTCATGTAATAGGTATAATCTCTTTTTTAATATTTCGCAGTTCTATTGGAAACTGATTGTATATTATTTTGATTTACATAAGCAAAAAATATCTAGAGATTATCTTGATCATGACTTCAAGAAAATATAACTTTTATTCTAGTATTTGGTAGTAATAGTAAATTGGACTGGCTTACCGAGGTAACTATGATCACTGTAAGAATTATTACAACTGTGATGGCAACCGCAGCAGCTATAATTAAAAATTTCTTGCCCATTTCACCGACGCCGACGTCTACGCTATTTGAAGATGCTACTGACTACTGAAATTTGCTGAAAGAACTACACTATTTGCGAGCAGAGGCTGCAAAGTTCATCGGCTAATGGTTATTGCCGCTTCTAATTTATTGGGTTGTTGTTGAGATTTCTTTCAAATCTCATTGCGATATGATACTTTAAATAGCTAAAATGTGTCGCAATTAATTCAAGATTTATTATTATGGTTTGGGAATTTCGCGAATTCCTTTTTTTAAGTGATTTTACCCAAAAGAAAATTCAAGATACTTTCTTAAAACTGAAGAAAAAACAAACACTTCATTATACTTTTACATTTATTTATTTATTTATTTATTTATCAATATACAAACATAAAGTAGAAACGCTATGTCCTCACCTCCTGCAATTTGTCGGAAGGGTCGTGAAACAGCCTGTATTCCTTAAAGTCTTCTCCCACTGTTGGTTTTTGTTCACCCTATAAAGTTAAAGAATAAATTTTATATTGTAATCATTTATATAGTATATTTCTTAAAACGATGTATGTTACAATCTTTTAAGGACCGAACAATTAAAGAGCGCTAAATATCATCTGAAACTGGAAACTCTAGGGCTTATATTCCTTGAGGGTTTCTCCTACTATTGTTTCTTATTCGCGGATTTTAAAACACACTTGCGTTAGCCATAATCTCAAGATTGCAGGGCTTGGTGATGATTATAAAAAGTATTAGAGCTTGGGGTGGAGGTAGTAAAATTTATCTAATTCCTAATCCTTACTAAACGTCACATTTTTTTATTATACTGACATGCCAATCTGGTCAATCAACGTGACCTTCGACTGCGAGAGGCAAAGCTGTCTCACGAAGGCCGAAAGGAGATAGAGCTATGTAAAAGTTTTTAAAATTAACAAATGTACTGATGTACTTGAAATATGAAAAAATGATATATCGCCTACTCTTATTAACTGGGAATTCCATTTTGTTTCATGATTTAAACCAACAAACTCTGAAGTAATCAACAGATTAACTTTAGACCTTATTATCACGTTGAATACTTACCGGGTCAGATGTTGTTGAGTCAAATATTTCCAGGTTTTTCTTAATTGCTGCGTAACAAATTTCCCAGGCAGTAGAGCTTTTATTTCTACGCTTTTCGGAAGTGTATTTTGCAGTTGTTTCTTGTTGGTCCTAGACATTTCAGAAAATAATTTTAAGATCACATATTGCAGATAAAACTATTTTACATCAAAACTCTTCTCTGATTTAAATATTTAAGAAAGATATTCTTTTCTATAATTCTATGGAAATTATAGAAAAGAATATCTTTCTTAAATATTTGTAACAGACTCTATAAACAGCATGGAGAATTTCAACATCTTCTCTGATTAATACTAAAACCTTGTCAGAAGCACTTATGAATACAAACAAAGTTTCATAAGAAGATAACACATGGATTCGCCTTCGGATAGTTTAAAACTGAACCTAAACAGAATATACCTCTGCATATTCTCCGACTGGTTTGGGAATTATTTAGAACTCGATATAACTTTGTAATTGTTCTTTATTCCTCGACCAGTTTTGAAGGGTTCGCTTTTCCCAGACTACTTGCCCAGCTCTTCCCGCTATACTTGCGTACAACTCCGGAAAATTGTTTCTCTTACTATACGTTTTATTTCGTATTTTCTCGCATTTCCAAAAGGGAACATACGGAGATGAGTTCTGTTTAAACTGAGTCCTAAATTGTCCGGAGGTATCATGAACGAGTATCAATATTATGTTTCTTCCATGCACCCAAATTACCTCAAATATTCTTTAAGTCAAGAAAGATCAGTATAACTTTTATTAGAATTAATATACTCCTATTATTTTTTTTAATTCAAAAGTATTATACATATTTGATCTTCCATTTAGACAAAAAAAAATCAGTATAAAAAATAAATCAAATTTGTTTTTGCTAATGTTGCCTAAGTAACTCGTGTCTAAATAAAAACCTGGTCAAGTAGGCTACATTTAGTAATTCTGCATTAATAAATGCAATGGATAAATTCTCGATCACAACCTACTTGACCAGGTTTTTATTTAGACGCTCGTTATTCAAGTTAGCATTCTGCATCTTCTTGTTTAAATATTTTGTAATAATTTAATAAATCACATAGACTTACCAAAGAAAATGCAACTACTACCAAAATTATTACAATTACCGCAGAACATGCAAGAGCTGCAATTACAATGTTCTTGACCATTTCGCTAACCCCTTTGGAAATTGAAGAAGTTCGCTGTTAAAAACCACCGAAAGAACTGCGAGTTTGCGGCACGACCTGCGAAATTTATTTCAAAATTTTGGTCCTTCTAATTTATTGGGTTTATTTCGCCAAATTTCGTAAGTTGCGAGAGTAAGCAAAGTTCGCAATTTACCGTAAACAAGGGGAACCCAACGATAATTGATAATGAAAAGTAATTCCATTGATTCATTCATTATTCCGAAGAATCCTTTCAAGATGATACAACGTACATTTATGTCAAGCGCAGTACTGAAGACCTCCTCTCGAATTCTTGCATGTTTTCTTTTCTAAAGAATTTTCTTTGTCTTCATTTGATTCTATTGCAGTATTCACTTTAACTTTTAAAAACAGTTTATTTAGTTTGTAGATTGTAATCATCAAAAGTTTAACAAAACATTGCACTCTGGAAAACATACATATAACATAAAAATAGAACTGTCATAGTTATTTATGTACGTCATAGGTCACGTGGGGTTCAAGATCCTATATTACAGCAACGTGCTTTTAATTTTGTTATTTTTAACTTTAGAATGTTGTACTTGCAAGGTGTTTTTTTCATCGATCTGAAATGCAAACGCGTGCCAGTTTTATCAGCAACAGTATTTCACGCGGAATTGTTTGAGTTTTCCCAAGTGCTCCATAAATACCAACAGCATATTACGGAAACGGACCTGAAGCAATTCATAACAATTTTATTTAAAACTTCAACCATATTTACAAAAAATTTAAAGTCACCTACAGTATAATCGGTGAACGAATTGATAGAGAAGTAATTAATAATAATCAAAAGAATTAATAAGATTCATTCGGGGTATTAATAACAAACCTAAATTATAAACGCTATAATTTTAATATAAAGTATTCAATCACAACAGTAATTAATTTTTCCCCACACTCAAGAAGCATTTCATCAAAAGAACGCCAACATCCTCAGTTGGCGGTGCGTCAAAATTGAAGCATTTCTCAGAAATGGCCACCAACATTTCGTCAGTTAAACCCGGTATCCATTGTTTAATGGCAGTCGCATCTACTGATAGATTACCTTCTTCGTCTAAAATGCCCACACCTTGGAAGATACATAGAAAGTACTTTTGTGTGCCTTCGTCTTCTTCATCTATTATTTCTTGGTCCAGTTTTATTATGGTATCTAAGCTGAGATTGTTTTGTATTTGACACTTTGACATGAGCTTTGAACGTTTTTCTTCAAGGGACATTTGCTAAAAGAAATAAAACTGTAGGGCAGATCAGTTTAAACTTGCATTTTCAGTATTAACAACTTACCGTTTGGGTTTCTGGACTCTTCGATGCCTATAGTAGTAACAATTTTTAGTTAAAATAGTAAATTCATGTGGTCTTTCGCACCTGTGTTGTTGTTATGCTCGGTGCAGTTTTATATTCCCTGTTCAATGCGTCATACCCATTAACCTAAAAGTAACATTATCATTAGGCTTAACGTTTCAGTCATACGAAGTTAGCAAATTGAAACGATTACCTTTCCTATTATGGCTACTATGGTTGCTGTGGTTGTAAACATTGTTAGAGCAACTGCCAGGATTATCTTTAGCGCTTTCCGTTTCGTCATGCTTACTTACTTTCGTCAAAGTTACTACTAAACTCAAATATAGTACAAACTCATCGTAAACATCCCTATCAGTTGATTTATTGGGTCGTTTAAGTACTAATTTAGATAACGAGCAACAAAAATGATCCATGACTGAATAAGTAACGTATCATTCTCGCTCGTACATATTTGTGTATTAAGTGGTGGAAAATATAGAGTGACGCAAAAATTGGTGTGTATTTCAATATACACTTAGTGACATCTGAAAAAAAATACTTCTTCAAAGGTACCTAACTGTTTTGTTTTTTCATGTGACTTCACCTTTATTATTTGGTTTCATGCTATACGAGAAATATAGAATAAACAAAGCCCGCCGTTTTTTTCCTGCAATGCAAAACATCCACCACAATTTAAATCCTGAAAATGGATATGACAGTTGCATCTGCTACTCTTAAAATACTTTTGTTCCTGCACGTGTTGCTAAAATTTTATGTGACAAGTCTGCCACGCTAACAAGTTTTTCCATAAACATGAACAAGCGTGTGCAGAAAATTCCGAGTTGTTCTTGCCTCCTGGAATACATTCAAATCCTGAGTTCCTGGCTGCTACTCTCATAGTTATCATTATCACCTCCAGTAATGTTTTGGGAGCAAAATCATTTCATCTGGATTATCAGTACGTTGATGTACAAGTGGGTTTATACGTTAATGTTCCATGCGAGTCAGTTTGCGGCCATTGCATTAAACTTAACGACGCAGATACCGTTAGTACAATACGTAATCATATTTTATTTTACGTGCAATCGAAATTACGTTTCTACAAATAAAATATTCCGACGCACCAACACACACACATAAATAGGGGAAAAAATGTCAAACGTGTAATAATTACGTTTCATGTCAGTTACAAAAACGTTACTGCTTTCAGTTGCAGACGAAACCATTTTATAGAATCGATTGAAACGCCGGCGTTTTATACACGAATGGAAAATGCGAGGCATTCGTTAAAGTTACTTTTCTTTCGAAAAGTTTCAGTTGCGATTAATGTGATACACACGAAAAAAAAGTGTTCAAATATTAATGTTTATAATTCCATAATAAGTAGGCGAGTATTTCTGTTCGTTTCATCAAATACAGCAAGTTGATTACAATGTAATCCACTCCTATTTCAATTCCACCGTTACACACATTCAAACATATAATAATGTAAAAGTTCATCCCGTGACCTATCGAAACTCAATGAAAGTGATATCCTCGAACACGCCCTTTAATAAAGCCTGCTTTTTTTCCGGAGCTGCCAGCTTAAATTACATCGGCCAAGGAAAGGTGCCAGGTGTAATAAATCAGATCGGAAGGACATCTTTATCTCCCTAAAATTACAGGCGTATTTACTCCTCGGAGTTAGTTAATTCGAATCGATTAGGAAGGCGGAAATTAACAAATAAAAAATACTCTTCTGAGGATTAAAGGATATTATTGTTGTTAACAAACGCACTTTTAACCTGGATTTTAATTAAATATTTTTTCTTTTTGATATAGAATGGCAATTATAACAATTTTTGAAAACAGTGTTCCAAAAAAGTGGAACAAATAAAAGAATGAAATAGCAAGTGGAGGCTAGGACATAAATTATTATTTTATATTAAACTTATTAATGAAAAGTTGCAGTGGAACTGAAACATTAAAATTTTGATGAGGCCCACCTTCTTTATCATGAAAATGTATGCATAGAAAAGGAACTCGTTTGGTCGCATTTATTATTATAAATAAATATCATCCATAGAACTAATTTCAATGTCAATGATCTTCGCCTCATTTAATTGTAAATTAAACGAAGATAAAATATTTACCTGAAAGCGAATAATCAAGTAACACATAATGCGTCGTAAAAAAATTCAATCCTGGTTTTCACCCTTGTCTGTTCCCGCAAACTTCACCCCAGGGAAAACGCCATTTGTTAAATCTGAGGCGTAAGACGTTGGATGTCGCAAGTGTTTAATGTAACTTGATTCAGCGCCTTGTCTTCGATAATGGCATCTAAAGCCACTTTCCGTTCCACTAAAAAAATTAATGAAGAGATCTTCTTTTACAAATACATACTTCAATAGCTTGGAAAGATCAAATACAATTTATTGTAATTGTTTGAAGCTATATATTTTATAACGTGTGTCCTATACTGTAGTTCTACATATACATACATATTATCCTGGTTTTTCTAGAAACTCAGGATATTTCCTTTGTGTCAGCGTGTTTGAGAGTATATAAGCCTCTTGAAATAATCTTCTTGCTGAACCGTAAAAAAATGTATAAGTATGTAATCCCTTTGAACTGTATATGCAAAGAAGAATTCCTTTGACGCAACTGTCGCACTCCCACGATTTCAGGATACTGTTTTTTTTTTATTTTATTTGTTTCTTATATTGATTTAAAAAATAGAGTTTCAGAAATATACATTTTCTTGCAATCTTTTTAGCAGCTGTGCATAGGTACTGTGACGCGCCCAAATTAGCCTTGCTTATTGACTATTACTTACAAGTAAACAGCAATAAAAATGTACAAACAAACCCAACTTCGGATTTATTGCTAAGGAAATGACTGTCTAGACCATTTACCTAGATTCCCGAGAAAACCATCCAAATGTTCTACTATAGCTGTGCTTGCGCCCTGGGCTACTCTACCTGCTTACTGGGGGTTGCCGACCGGCGCTAACGGTTAATATTTACGAGTTGGGTTACGGTTGAATGGCCTTTGCGGGGACCCGCTCTAAATAATAATACTTTGATTACGGCACGTGATCGTCGTGAATAGTAAACTACGTCGTGATGACCCGTTCTTTTGGTGGAGCAGTGAATAACTCTTTAACTTAATTAACTTTAATTAATTATTTATTGAAAAAAAAAGAGAAAAACTCCTGATATCCGCCTCTGTGGGATCGGAGATCGTGAGCGAAAAACCCTTGCGTTTGAAATCAATACAAATAAACAAAGATTATGATTTTTAGAAAGTACAGTATAACTCGTTTAACAGATTTCACTTTCGAATATCGGCGCGATCTACTTGTTTCGATTCACACCGTTGGTGGTTTAATGTCTACACAGATGTTTGTTGGAGAGCTCTGCTCCTCACTTAGATTAATAATTAATTGAGTTTCAACTGAGCTCGAGTCTTGGTACAGTGTTCCTCACTTCTGATCGTACTCAAAGACTTGTTCTGTTTAATAAACCAACGCACAAAGTGTCTCAGTGGGACCACAGTGTACTTAATTAATGGAGTTAATTAATGAATTAATCAGATGGTTTAGAGAAGTATGTGATACAAATGCCGCCTTCAGCGATCAATTTGCAAGTAAATCAGTAGCAATCACCTGTTTTTCAGGGGCTCCCGTAGGACATGGTGGTTTAACCCTATCTCTAGCTAACCTGATTAATATGGTGCGTGTAGTGAGCCGAACTTCTTCTACTACGTCACCTGAGCGTTAATGAATTGGTTTGAGGGCGGTGCTCTACCTACTTGCCTGTTTTTTCAGGACCCTCTGTACGTCGCTCTCTCGCCGTCTAACCTAGCTAATTAATTTATAGTGCAAGAATTAGTTGACTGTGTTTGCACTCCACTATGGGTGGTTTAGCCTTTGCAGTCTCTAGGCCATCGCTTTTAATTAACTGACGAATCTCTCGGCAAAGACCACAGTTTGACCCTCCCCCATATACAGGGTGTGGAAGAAACTATGTTACGAAAATGGCTAGGAATGTAGTTCAAATAGTTTGGTTTCCAATTTGCCTGAGAGAATCCCTAAGGGTAGGGTAGGGTATACTGTATTGAAAGCCCAGATAGATGTGAGAAATAGTTAATTGCTGTTGGTTGATTAAATTACAGAATTTGTCTACTAATTAAAGAAACACTGACCAATCAATTTTTCTAACATGAAGGTCACTAGTGAGTTTTAATACTCGCTGAAATGTAAGAAAAAATAATTTGATCAAAGTTATTTAAATGCAATGTCAATAAGAAGACTCTTTAGTCAGTAATTAATGCAAATCAAATTATCCCTACGCAATTGTTACCACCAAAGGTGCGCTGAAGGAATACGAATAAATGTCAATTACCTAAGCCATATAATCCGTCACTTCCCCGCACTACCACTCTGATTAAATAACTCGCGTCGCGACGCCTACGTGTTTAGTTTAATTGCCTTTCTTGTCACACTGTATTTAAACCGTACCGAAATAAATGATTTAACAAAAAATGAATAATAATAATGTTTATTAATCCCCATACATTACATTTGTAGAAAAAGAAAAATGTAGAATACATACATTCTGTTTAAGGGATTAATTACGCCAAAGAGCAGTTGTGTTTTTATACACACTGATAATATTTGGCGTATTTAATACTTACTATAATTAATTCAAATTAAAAATGGTGCAGAGTACGAATTAACACATATGACATATTTCCAATTGTAACAGGAAAAAAAAATTTAGTAACTTTAAGAATGTAACTGCAGCTGAAACAGATATTTCTTATATGTTTTTTTTGAATAGTGCTATAGGTAACAATTTAAGTTTAGTTGGTATCGAATTATATAGTACAGCTATGTTTTATGTATACGACCTCCTAAAAAATTCACAATTGAACTTGGGAATTGTCAAACAACACCTATGACGAATATTTAAGTTATGAATATCAGTTCTAAATGTAATTCTATTTAGAAGGTAGGGCGGTGTGCGATCAGTTATTATTTTGTGAAAGGTGTAAGCCATATGTAATTTCCGTCTATTACCCATATTCAGCCAATTAGATAACTCCAGAGTGTAAGAAATATGCTCTTTCTTACGTTTACCATGTATGAAACGAAGGCATGAATTTTGCACACGTTGCACGCGTTTCTGAGTATTGACATCCAGACAGGGTCCATATAGTACATCGCAATAATTAAAACGAGACAATATTAATGAATCGCAGAGCATTCTTCTCAACACCGGATTCAACAAATGCCTATTACTATACAAGAGCTTCAAATTACCGTAAGATGTTCTTATTAAATGAGCAATATGATTTCTGAAACGTAAATTAGTGTCAATATACATACCTAAATTTTTAATTTCCTGACTAACACTTAGAGTTACATTACGAATTTGTATTTTTAAAGCATTCACCAATTCCGGCAAAACAAATGACAAGACTTAGAAGTATTAATTTTTAAATGATGCTTTTCAGCAAAATCGACCAATCTTTCTAAATCTGAATTTATACAATCGTTAGCTCTTTCTATTTCAGTAGGCTTACATGAAAAATAAATTAGAGTGTCATCAGCATAATATTGTGACTTGCAATATTCCAAAATCGTATTGAAGTAAGATGTATAAATTAAATATAGTAAAGGGCCTAAAATTGACCCTTGGGGTACACCAGACTCAATCATTTCTTCACAAGATTTCTCGTTATCCACTACCACTTTTTGCCTTCTATTATGTAAAAATTCTGCTATTAATCTTACCGCATTTTCTGATAAACCAACGTAACCCAAAATCAATAATAATAGTTTGTGATTTAGTGTATCAAAGGCTTTGGAAAAATCCAAAGCCACGACAACAACAACATTACCTTCATCCAGAGCTCTGAATATATCATCAGAAAGATTGAGAAGAGCAGTCACACAACTATAACCAGATCTGAATCCAAATTGATTTTCTGGTAATATATTATTTATGGAAAGATGTTTACGAAGTTGCTGTGCTATTACACTTTCTAAAACTTTAGATAAGCAGGGTAAAATACTCACCGGTCTTAAATCACTGAAATTGTTCGAATTTTTAATTTTAGGTAATGGAATTATATGTGCTAACTTCCATGCAGAAGGAAACACAGAATCAATTAAGCAAGTATTTATAATATTTACTATGGGTAGTATAATATGAAGTGAACACAATTTAATCATATTTATATTAATATCATCCGCTCCAGTCGGAATAAAGACTACAAGCGCCTAAGGAAAAACACAATTAAGCCAAATTAGAAAGAACTCAACCGTTCTCGCTAGAGCTTCAATGCTATCTGCCACCTTCTTCGCGGCCCCTATTCCCACGAAACAATTAAAACCCACCCCCTCGGACTTTGCAGCGAAATTCGGAAATCACTTCGACCAATGGTAACCATTGATTCGAATTCTAGCCCACGCCCTTGACTGCATTTTCTCCTCACAAGCAACTATAACTTATGCGCTTCAAACTGTCATAAGGAATGCGTCTGTCCAACGACATCTGCGATTTGTTTTCTCGCTAACTACGTTTCAAGAGCCTCTTGAATTGACAGGGAATTATGACGCTAGACTGGGAACAGAAACAGACAAAAACAAAACACTTCAACTCGAGCGTAATTCGATCTGCCTTTTCCGTTAATGTACATGCACCCGTGATTTCGGGGCGACAGACTCTAAGAAAACACATCTAAACGTCGCCGCCCTCATGTGTCTGCCTGGCACCTGCGATTACCGCGTGACTAAATTTTGTATAGAACTTAGAAATACCAGATAAAGGTTATTCTGACGATTTTACAATCGTCGGATAAGCATTATTCTTAGATTAACGTGACGTAGTATGGAGGATCATTAAAGGATATTCGCCGAGCAGTTACTCCAAACTTATTCCACGATTGTAAAACTGGGCCTTAGCCGAGAGTGGTCCAATGAAAGGAAAAAGCGCCGCCTCGAATTGTTGCCTCCCGCTCGCAAAACCCCGCTGCAAACTCCATTTGTTTGCTATTTGAAATTAGACATGTAATAATCGCCTTTATTTTGAAAACAATTGTCGCGCCCTCTTCAGTACTATCAGATACACAGAAAAGTAAACGGGTGTAAATCACAGGTATGCGTCTAACTTTAATTTGTAAATTAATACTATTCTTTTCATTATATTTTCTTGCATGAATACACTATACACAAATACTGAAATAACTTAAATAAAATACTATCAGTGTTAATATGATTAAGTCGCCTTTACTTTATATCTTAATATTTTGAATAAAAATAATTCAAAGGTATTATTAATGAAAATCACAATGTAAACAAAATGTAATCAGCAGCAAGCTACAGATGTGCACTCGAAAACTTCATGCACGACATTAATACCAACGTCGTGATATGAAAATTACTATCATCACGCCTTTCAATTATTTCTGAACGCGCTGTATGTACTCGTTGCTGCATTTACAGACTTGAATACTTGAACGTAAATAAAATTCTTTTACGCTTGAAAATTCACACCAAGCAATCGTAACTTAACGTATTTGTGTAAGTAGGCCTCCAAAATATATTTGTTGAGTATTACAGTCGCACAATGTTTGTTTAGGATTTAAGGCAGGGGGACGTAATGCTTATTGATGTGGAAAATTTGGGCTTAATTGCGCTGTGCATATATTTGAATAAGTTCTTTTGCAAATTCTTTTATATTTCAATTACAAAATACCAAAATTATTTTTTCGTCGTCCTTGTTGAGGATATCTAAATTTATTTCGACCATCCGAAACCTGCGGATATAATTTTTATTTCAATCAAACGATTGAACTATGAACTACTTTCTAATTGTTTGTCCTTGACTGCAACCATTTAAGCCGCTTGCTTAAAATTACCTGCATTTTCTACGTTTTTTTTTTTTATTCAAATGAATCCGTTATTTTCTTTTTATTCAAATGAAACCGTTATTTTCTTCTTGAAACTCCCTCCCAATAGTAATTTATTTTGCTAGTATAATTGAGTGGACTTTTTTTTTCCAGGTTACACACTGGGGAGTACAAGCCCGAGGCCGCAAACTGCCCGGATTTTATACAACAACCGGGACAGAGCTTCGCTTCCTACCACGGTCGGACATGTGCACGCCGGTATACCGATCATGTAAATCCTGCACATTTTGTAAATACACCCCTGCCTAGCCCTACTTTCATCTCGCTTTGAAGGTGATGCATCGGCGACCGCACAAAGCTGAAACTTCAGCGTTACACATTCCCGAAAAAAAAAAGATGCGACTTTACCCTTGCATTACCTACGCGAAGATGGAAGCCGTATATTTATAAGGGGGGAAGCCCAACCAACCACTAAATCCCTGGAGGGCATATAAACGTCGGGGGAGCTCTAACAAGATGTCGAACTCAACCAGGAATGCAAAATTACCACCGTTTATCAAGCACTTTATTGGCTCAAAGTTTCAGTTGGGCTTGAACAATACGTACTTAAATGTTTTACGACTTGAAAAGAATAAATCTTCCCGAAATGTTTTGCTTTATGTGGCCGACCGCAGATTTTATTGTGTTCCGCAATTAAAACGAAATTCCGCCAGCACAACATTTCTGATTTCTGGTTCCTTCTCGAAATATCAATTATTACAAGTTCTTTTAGTCATATATGTAATGGAATTAGCCCTTCTCAGCGGAGTCGCATTCAATTCGGAAATTGGGGTGGGGTCGTCATAAAAATCTGAGCTTTGAATCGTAAAATTTGGATTAGTCAACGTTTAGAATGTTTAGAATGTTGGGCCATCAAATATGATAATCCAAGATAAAGTTTAAAATTGAAAATTTCCCTGGAAAATAAAATGGGGTTGATAGCATTACATAAAAATATGCTCGTTTTACATACCATTAAGTTAAACCTTCAGTAAAGTTCAACTTCAGTCCTTCAATTAAACGAGAATGTTTGAAATTCCTTGTAACATTTTGTGTCTTTTACCTGTTCGTTTGTAATCTCGTCTCGTCGTCGTTAAATTAAAAGGCGAAATACAAAACGGCACAGAAATTGCAAACAGGTCCAACATGCTATGGAAAAAATTCCTCCCAATGGTAATTTCCGTCTCGCTCATTATCGTCCCTTGCATCTCGAAAAGTGTGTGTGTCGCTTCGAGCGCGTCTTCATTATTTATGCGCCCCCTTGCTTGCTTACCCGACGATATTTTTTCCGATGAAAAATTCACAAGTTAATCTTCGCAGGAAATTTGCGTGCGAGCGACGTGTATTTGACGACGCATTTAAAGTGAGACGGGCGTTTTTTCATGCCCGACGACAAACAATAAACTTTGTTGGTTCTCACAGTAAGAAAGTTCAAGGACGGATCTGCAGGATTCTTTTAGTCAAAGATTCTTCAGGTATTTAAACCAAGCAAAGAAAAAGATATATACAGAAATGACAAAAAATGGGTTACCGAAAATTGAGACACGGTCCAGTGTTAATATTTGCACGTGGAATAACGCAGGAGTTTGAAGTGAGTGAGGAACTTATTGGAATGAGTTTCATTGTCAGATCAAACGAAGGGAAGTGACATGTTTACTGGGTTTTTGGAACAATGTTCAAAACTTGATTTACATTTGACAAAATTGTCAGGTACTACTACCGACGGAGCTCCATCCATGATAGGAACTAATTCTGGGTTTGTAACATTATTGAAACGGCAATTGGGAAGGCAAGGTGATGAGTTGATACAATTTCACCAGGAAAACTTGTGCCCTAAGAAACTAAGGTTTGAACATGTTATGAAAGTTGTGGTTTCAATAATTAATTTTATAAAATCCCGTGGCCTTAATCATCAACAATTCAAAAACTTTCTTGAAGACATTGAAAGCGAGTAAGGTAGCTTAATTTTTTACACAGAAGAGAGGTAGCTAAGTCGCGGTCAAACATTGGTGCGGTTTCTAAATTTAATTGATGAAATTGAAATGTTCATAATCATGACTGAAAAAGACAAAAACATCCCTGATTTAAAAAGATCGGATTGGTTATGCGATTTAGCTTTTCTTGTTGTTACTAATCATTTAAATACGTTAAATACGAGACTTCAGGGAAAAGATCAATCGATTACTCAACTTTACGGCCACATTTTATCTTTTCAATGCAAGTTAAATCTATTTGAAACTCAATTAAAGTCAGGGAATTACGTCGATTTTCCTAATTACAAGAAAGTTTCTGAAAAGTTCAATGCCAACTTCAAGTCTGTCTATGTCGAAAGGATTAATAATAATTTAATGAATGAAAATTTAGAATCAATTTTGCGTTTGGCTACTACTCGTATAAAAATCGAACCAAATATTAAATCGCTGCAATGACACGCAAGAAATTGAATTTCTTTGCTTTCTATTACCTACCTTTCTTTGTAACATAAATTTATTATCTGATAGATAACTTTCATGTTTTTGGTTCTTAACAAGTCTGTGCATCCCCGCTCTAAAGTCATTTAAGATAATAGAAGCGGATGGGCAAGATAAGAAAATCCTAATTTTAAAAGGAACTAGAATCAGGGGAAAAATGTCAATTGAGGTGGTTCAGACATATTGTAACAAAATGAAAGAGGAGATGGTAACAAGAAGAATATATAAAGCAAGATCACTAAGGAAAGTACAGATGCAGACAGACAGAGAATAACGTGGTGGGGAAAGGTAGAAGAGCAGTGAGAAGAAACGTCGATAATCAAAAAGAATGGCAGAAGTTTTGGAAGACTTGTGGTTGTGTTCACAAATTAACACTCTTGGGTCACTCTTGGCTAATATTGTGGTCTCTCTCGCATAAATGAGTTTATATGTTTTGTTTCTCACACAAGAATCATAAAGAACTAAATCAGGCATGTGTTTCCATAGCAACAATCACATTTTCTACACTCTACTTAAAAGTGGAGCGTGAAAAGTTCGCTCATTATCATGGAAATCATGTAAAGATTAGACTTCTGAAAAATGATGAGCGAGACGCAAAATAAGGGAAAAATTGTGAGTGAGAAAGATGGGATTATACACCCAAGGCGCGCTCGAAGATATAAATAGTTTATGAACACAACCCAGCCATACATTCGTAAGGGTAGATCAGGTAAAAAGGCACCTCAGTAAGAGAACTTAAAGGTAAATGAAAAAAAAAACTAAAGACCTTTCTTTAGTTTTTTTTTCTTTTCATTTACCTTTAAGTCCTCTTGCTAAGGTGCATTTTTTTCTAGAATCTATAATAAAAGAATTGAAGTTGTAAAAGAAAATGAAAAATATGTCATTTTGAAAATGTTATTATTTAAAATTATTTATGAGTGAAAATAGTGAGCATAGAGGAGAAGGAAATAGCAAAAGGTGGAAAATATTTGGAAACTTTGTCAAATGTTATTATATTCTATACACCATGTCCACGGATCGGGTTCACTATAAGAAAAACTTTTTTGTTTTTCACTTTTCGAAAAAAATCATTCTTTATAAAAGCGTTTGCTTGTCCCAAAAATGTTAAAGAAAATATTAAATTTCTATTAATAACAATAAATAAAATTCTGTTTACACTTTCACAAAGTATGTTCAAAAATTCCGTTAGTAAAATCACGTAAACTGGTTAAGTCAAGTAATATCAATTATTGCCATTATTAAATTTAATTAAAATTTCAACTACATAGAAATGTTAATCGTCGAGCAGCGTATTTTAATTATTTTATTTAAATTTTACCTGTCGGTGGATTGGTCTTTTCGGATCAATTAATTGGTCGGCTAGGTTTCTTACACCTTTTTTTGGGGGCACGTGAAACAGAAAGCGTACGATTTTAATCTTGGAAACAATTTAGAAATTTTAAAACAAATAATTCGGGATGTTATAAGTAAAGACTGCAAATCTTAGGTCCGTTTATCTGCCCAATTGTATATTACTCACTGCTCCTACTGATCTAAATCTCAACCGGTCCACTGATATATGATACATTGGTATATGTTTTATCTAAACAATTTTTTTCTTCATTGTATTTATTTTTTATTCTTGAAGTTATGTCGTATCCTCAAACTACAAAGAGTAATTAAATAAAATGTGACGAAGTTGATTAGTATATCCTCGCTATATCGGAAAAATAATTCGTAGTTCAATCGGCGCTCATTCATTTATGCGCATGCATTCGGTACTATTTCTTGGTGACTTTAATTATAAGAGAAATTGATATTAGAGTTTTAAGGAAAGTTAACCGGGAATTTAAAAATGCGATGGAGAAATGTGTAAAATGTGAAGTAGAATAAGATTATTTAAAATAAACTCTTCAAAAATTAAGTTTTAAATTTTTTATTTAATTTTTTAAATTTGAGAAGCTGCAAGAATTTTAATTAAAAAAATGACTTTGTGAATTAGAATGTGATAAGGTATCTGTTGGGGCTCCGAAAAGTGGACTGTATTTTTCTTTACGTTGTTGGAAGTTAGAAGAGCACTCCAATAGGCATAATTCGTTTATTAACAGAAATTACAATCAAGGTTACATCAGTTACATGTTTACTATTTAGCTGCTACTTGTGGAATAATGTTAATGAATAATATTTTCACCACCGGAAATACGCACCCTTCCCCACTTTATCATTTACACGTCAGTGTTGCCAATCCTTACACAAAACTCACCACTATCAAATTCATAATACTGCCCGTTCCTAGCTGATGTGATTTTTAACAGAATTTTGTGAAAGTTAAAAGATAAATTTCCTATCTTTTTCAGTTATTAATGGGAACGTAGTAATATTTCTTGAGTTTTTAGGTCAAGCAAGAACTTTTATAAAGAATGATTTTTTTCAAAAAGGGAAAATAAAAAAGATTTTCCATATAGCGAACCCGATCCGTGAACACGGTATATACTAGAAGAACGAAGAAGAGTATGCAAGACAACCTTTCATAAGGTCAGGCTTCACTTGTGGTAGTGAGTTTCAGAAAATGAATTGAAAGAAAAGGGATGACATAAGTAAGAAAGAAAGTGTCATGATTGGAAGATGAAAAAATAACTAAAGGGAAGGAAATTGTGGAAAAAAGGAACAAGATCACGTGTGACATGGAAGCAAGCAACAAGTTAGGAATTGGAATATATTAACAAGAGAAAGACGTAAATGTGGGAAATAGAAAATATATGGAAGAAAGAAGCATGGAGAAATATTGGATTGGAAGCAGAAAAAAATAACTAAACAACTGAGGGAATTAGGTTGTGAAAAAAAGGAACAAGATCATGTGGGCATGGAAACAAGCAACAAATCGGAAATTGGAAAGTATTAACGAGAGGCAAAAAGCAATACAAGAAGGTCTACAATGTATTACAATATATTATTGCGTGGAAGAATTTCACAGGGTGGTAGCTTGGATCAAGAAGATCAAACATTATTATGTAAATTGGTGTCCTAAATGTAACCGTATTCGAATTATGAAGGAATAAATAAAGGCTTACAATACTTTCGGCCATAAGCGGATTTCTTCGTTTATTCGAAATTTAAAGCAACAAACAAATTTACTTTCGCGAAGCTGACGTAAAAATGTAATTAAAAAAAACATTGTAAATCGTTTTTCCCAATGGGAATATTGCTTTCGATGCAGGAATTTTCATTCTTTTTGTCGCATTTTGATGTAAGTTTTTGAAATTAAATATCCTTCTTCTCGAAAAGGAATATATTTAGGACACCACATTATATAAAATTTGATGCAACATCCTGTATATTTTAAGGATAAATTTTAAACAAAAAAACTATAAAATACTTTCACCCTAACACCCGTTTACATTATTTTTTCCTTTATAATTAATAGTTAAATAGCTTTTGAAGAAACACATACCAATGATACACCTAATCATTTTGATTAACTGATTTTATACCATGTTTCTGGGAACATATTTATTTACGCTATACAACGTTAACCCATGTGCAAAGAAAAATCGACGATATAAGAGATATAAAGAAAAGGTAAATGTCGTACGTACAAGAAATTGGAGCGGCCCGGTTCATCTTCTACATCATGACAACTAAAGTGGCAAACTTACGGCCGACCTTCACCAACAGAATTACCACCGAAAAAAAAAACAATAATAAAAAGTTAATTAAAGCAAAATTTGCTGAAACGTCGTGTTGGAACCTTTCTGTTCTATGAACACACGTAAATTACGTGCGCAAGTGATATATGCCCCGGTTAATGCATATGACGTCCGCATAATTTATTGACGTTGAAATTATTACCGCATGTAAAATACAGTTTTCCAGATTTTATTTATTGCAAATTGCAATCGTACTTTACGGGGTTTAATTTCGAATCAGACGCCCGCCAATCGAAAAAAATTATATAGAAAGAAAAATAACTTTAGCTAATTAAAAAAAATCTATATTTTATTTCATCGACAAATCATTTATACATGATTCTGATAGCAAATTTTATCAATCAGTTGATGAGTCAAAAGTAAAATTTAGAATTCAGTTTACTTTCACCCGCGGAAGAACGCGTTCGATATGAATACCTACCTTCGCCAGTCAAATGCGCCAGCGGATTCCAGTTATGAATAACGCATGCCGTGTATGTTCGAAGTCATATTAAAAGGATTTCATAAACATTTTTTCGCAATTTGGATCAAAGCCAGCTGTGTACCCGATGGCGATTAGTGGCGGAATACAAGAACGCGCCTGTGTAATTTGGTTACTCCTGAAATAAACGTTCAAATACTGACTCATCGAGATTTGTTTGGTTAAGGATCTAAAATTATGGAAATTATTGTAAACATTTACAAAATGCTTTCAGTTTAACAAATAGTCAAGAAATAAACAAAATTATTGATTAAAGCAAAAACCACAATAAATAATTATTCTTCAATTGATTGATTTTGAACCAGCAAGCACTTCACAAGCTTTTTAACCCTTGAACTCTTAGCTCATTGCAAGTACTTTCCCATAAAAAAATCTACTCGGAGCATAGCACAATTATCTTTTATAAGAAAATCACATTGCCCTTGCAGTGTTCAATTTGTGTTTAGTATAAGTTGTTTTCCAGATTTAATCGTGAAGAATATTTCCACGATTTAATTGAATGTATAACACCTATTAATTTAAATTGCAAAAATCGCAAATTACACTATTTCTAAGATTAATTTACGCAGCAGACTCTCAACTTTACATTTCATTTTCTTACATAAAACCACATTGAAGTTCCACTCTTGAAACATAAAACTTGTTTTCTTTGTTTGCGTTTGCTATCATCGCACATGTTATAACACTAACGACATTTTCTTGGAACACTTCGAATTTATTAAATTAATTTGAGCGTAAAAACTGCAAATGTGTTTATAATTCAGGAAATCCTAAGCGGGGTTTACACGGAGGTAATCCTCATGCAAGGGACATTACTGCAATAAACTCTACGCGACAGCAAGTTATGTTGCATCGCACCTGTCAACGTTGAAATATCATCAAAAATAACATTAAAATCCCTAAAAATTACAGCAGAAGCAAAAAATCTTGCACCAACTGATTTTAATCTTGCGTCGTGTTTATGATTGCAATAGAAATTGCATCCTGCTGCTAATACAAATTGCATCGTGTGAGGCGGCCTTTACTCAATTCCAGCCATGTTTTTATTATTTCTTAATTGTACGTAACTCCGTTTCTATTCGTTTTATCCCTCTAAGTACAGGACAGTCCCCTGTATTTAATTAAGAAACTTTAGTAGTAATTTGAGACTCGATGAGCGGCGTTTCTTTATTTTATTTTATTTTTATTTTAATAATAAGGCCACTCAACAGGTACATAGGATCCAATAACAGAGTGACACTGAAAAATAATACAATAATTTAACTTAAATTCATAAGCTGTATTTAAATTACATAATTTTTGTTTTCCTTCGCTTAATACTCAACCACAGTATAAAGATTATTCTTTATACTATTTGCTTTATACTTTATACTGTAGATTATTCTTTATACTGTGGCTCAACTATTTGAAGACCAAAACTCCTATCTCTTTTACTTTTATAAAACTAACACTAAAAAGGTCAATATGGGAAAAATACCTTATATAATTAAGCTGTAGTAAAGCAATAGGCATAATTAGTGCCATATGTGCGACAGTAAAACAACCTTGGCAAGCGTACCGAGTAGACAAGAACGTTAAAATTTAATTTAAATAATAAGAAGTGGTTCAGAAAAAAAGTAGCAGCGAAAGAATTTTATTACCCAAGCAGGCTGTGACAAAATAAATTTGTAACTGTTTGACAACTGTCAAATTAGTAATCTCTTTTCTTCTAATGCAAGTTTTGTGATAAAATTTAATAAAAAAAAGCGCCATGTCAACGAATGAAGTTATTCGTCGTAAACTAATTGTGAACACCCATCTTGAAAATCCTCTCTGGAGTCAGATTAAGTTGGCAAAAGTTTTAAATATACCCAAATCTACGGTTGGAAAAGTTTTTCGAAGTTACAAGGAAAGACTTAATGTTGAAAGAAAACCAGGTTCTGGAAGGAAAATGGGATTTCAGGATAAAAAATTAGTAACCAGAATTAAGGCTGCCTATAGGAACAATCCTAATCTGTCTGAGAGAACCCTGGCTGACAAATTGGGTACCACAAAATCTATGGTACATCGGGTTAAAGTAAATGCTAAGTTAAAAACTTACAAAGTTCAAAAAGTACCTGACAGAACTCCAGAAAAAGAAAGGACGGCTAAAGCACCAGCTCGCAAATTGTATACGGATTTCTTCACAAAATTTGATTGTTGCATAATGGACGATGAAACTTATTGTGTTGCTGATTTTAACCAAATCCCTGGACAAGAATTTTATGTTGCAACAGATAAGGACAATGTGGCTTCTAAACATAAATATAAAATGGCAAGTAAATTTCCACAAAAATTCATGATTTGGCAAGCTGTATGCACATGTGGCTTAAAAAGCGAGGAATTTGTTACAACTGGCTCTATGAATGGAGAAACTTACGTAGAGGAATGCCTGGAAAAACGTCTGCTACCACTAATACAACGTCATAATACTACTGTTTTCTTTTGGCCAGATTTGGCCACGTGTCACTATGGAAAAAAAGCTAAAGACTTTTATGCAACCAATAACGTAAACATCGTTCCAAAAGAAGCGAACCCGCCTAATTGTCCCGAACTTCGGCCAATTGAGCGTTACTGGGCTCACATGAAAAGAAACCTTAAAAAAACAAAATCTAAGGCAGCAAACATCACTGATTTTCGGAAAAAGTGGAGAAAGGAAGCTGAGAAATACAGTAATAATCATGTTCAAACTTTAATGAAGAGGGTAAAAGCAAAGGTTCGATACTTTTGGCACGGATAATTTAATTTTATTTATTTCTTATAATTTAATGAATAATAAGTTATGGCTTTCGTATATAAAGTATTAAGTTTGAAAAATCCATCTCTTTTATTTTTTATGTGCAATGAAGTAGTGCTACTTTTTTTCCAAACCACTTCTTATTTCTTCAGTATCAACAGTGCCATTTAGAAGTTTATAGAGAAACATTAGGTAACTCAACCACGCTTTGTGACGGTTTCGAAACCGTCATAATCAGTTGCCCACCGTAATAATGATCGATTTTGACAACTTTGTCAAGTGTAAAACTTTGATGAGTGCATGTTTGTGACGGTTTAGAAACGGTCACAAAGCGTAGTTGGAACAGACCTTATAATGACGAAGATTATTTTCATATGAATCATAAAAAAGTCGCCTCCGAAATTTATAATTTAAATGATTGATAATTTTTTTCTGGACTTTCTCAATTCTATCTATGTAGCGCTTGTACAACGGATTCGACGCAATTGAGGCGAATTCAAGACGACTGCGCACAAGAGAGTTATATAGAGTTATGATAGAATTAACATTGTTAATGCTGTCCAAAAAGATCCCCAAATCTCTAACGTATTGACAACGTTTCAGGTAACAATTTCTAATACTGTAATTGTAATCTATGTAATTAGCAGATCGGGAGAAGGTAATATATTGACATTTAGCGATATTCAAGAACAATCTATTTTGCAAGCAATAATTATGAAAATTTAACAAATCCCTCTGCAAGAGCGCGCAGTCGTCTAGACAAGTTATTACTTTAAAAATCTTTAAATCATCCGCATAAAGACCGATTTTAGAATGGCTAAAGCACGTACCAATATCACTAATAAATAAAGAAAAAAGTAAAGGACCCAAGTGCGATCCTTGCGGTACGCCAGAGGTAATACCGACTGAAGCAGATACTGCACCATTTATTTTTACACATTGTGACCTGTTTGCTAAGTAAGAAATGATCCAATTTAAAAGTCTACCATGTACACCAACATTCTCCAATTTAGTTATTAACATAGGATGGTGAACTTTATCAAAAGCTTTGGAGAAGTCTGTATACAGCTGATGACCACTGTACATAGCTTCAGATGCACACTGAATAAATGGAAGTAAATTTGTAGTGACAGAACGACCACGGAAAAGCCATGCTGTTCAACAGGGATTATGTGCTCGCACATAAAAAAATAGTTCAGCTGTAATCATAGCTTCAAAAACTTATGCCATTGTGCACAATAAAGAAATTGGCCTGTAGTTAGACACATCACATTTATCACCACTTTTATAAACTGGAATCACGTGTGCAATTTTCCAAACTGAAGGAAAAACGCCTTCTGAAAGCGATTTATTTATTTTGAGAGGTAACAGTAATGATTTTTTACATGACTTAACAAAAATTGGAGGAATGTTGTCAGATTCTGCACCTTTGTTAGTATCTAAGTTATCTATTGCCCTTTCAATCTGCCTCGCCGATATATAATTTATTTCGAAGGAATTTTCCGAATGTCTTGACTGAATTAATGAATTAGTATTCGACAGTTCAAAGACAGAAGAAAAATATCTAGAAAAAGCTTCAGAAATATCTTGATCAGTCGTTGCAGCACCACTTGTGTGATTAATTATTTTAAAAATAGATTCAGAATTGTTTTTATTTGCAACAAATGACCAAAATACCTTGCGATTCAGTTTTGTAGACATAGTTTCCGTAATCATTTTTAACAGCAATTTTGACCTTACGTCGTAAGCTTGAAAAAGTTTCATAATCAATAGAATTTTTATATTTCTTCCAAGTCTGGTGAAGCTTAAATTTCTCCTTAATCAACATGACGGTATTTCGAGAATACCAGACAGGATAATTACCGCGCTGAGATATGAGAGGAATATTTTCTTTAATGATACTTACTATCTAATATGTTATAGAAATAATTTTCAGCCAGTTCAGTATTGCGCACGGATAGCTCATGATTCCAATCAACCAAATTTATTTTTCGATTAATGTTGTCATCTAAATTTTAGGGAAGAATATGGTAACTTACCTCTAAAGTCAGTTCTATTAGGAATCTTTACGAGTACATCAATAGATTTGTGATGAGGATCTTCTGGTACAAATAGGGCAGTGCATCTTAGAACAGTAACATCAGTCAGGGAACTGAAGACAAGATCAAGTATTTTGTTATTCACATTGACTATACCATTATATTGGCCAAAATCTAGAAAACTATAAGTATCAGCTAGATTTTCTCCGAAGTCGTCAGTCACGTTAGAAGCAACGAAATGTTTCTTATCACTATCATATGACCATAATAACCGAGACATGTTATAATCCCCCATAACAATAAACTGATCATTAGGATTTAGTTGAACAATTTCTGTGACCTTATTTAGATGTGACGTAACATTCTCACAACTTGCAACTTGTGGAGGAATATAAACACAGCATGCATGTAACTTGGAACTATTTTTCATATCTATCGTAACCCACAGATCTTCGCAAATTCCTTGCGAGGACCATTCATTACTGAAATATGAATTTAATGACTTTTTTACAGCAATCAAAACACCACCTCCATCCAGCTTACCACTCACTACAGTGTCGGGATCTTTGCGAAATACTACATATCTATTTAAGTCAAATAGTTCAGCATTAAGAATCTCCGGTTTAAGCCAAGTTTCCGTGAGGCAGATAATATCTGCAGAATTACTCAAAGTGGATAAATAAAACTGATTTAATTTGGTACGCAAACCACGAGTGTTTTGGTAGATCCGTAAAGATTAAATACAGCTAAGTTACAACTTTTGTGAGAATTTCTCAAGCAAATCCACGTCGAAAATTTGATGAATTTCCCCCGACTTCGGGTCCCTGGTCCAGGGACCACCTTGCACCATTTCCGTACGGATCTTTATAAATGTTTATTTTTAGACATAAGGTGATTGTTTAAATTGGAAGATTTTTGGCCCAATATTCCAATCTCGTTTAACTTCAAGCCCTTTTGTTTCCTTATCGCAGCCAATACGCTATTCTTATTATTCGTGGTTGCTGATTTTTGGAATTCATATGCGCCACCCTATGACAAGCTTCAATAATCCCAGAGCCCTCAATAAGTTCATGACAATATTAGTCACAGATTCATTTGGAGCCTCGGGTATACCACTAATTTCCAGGTTGTTAATGCGCGAACGTTGTTGTAGATTATCAACTTCTTGCTTAAGACTTAAGATTAACAACCTCAGATTTCTGAGACTGTATCTCAGACTCAAGTTTCGGAATATTTCTCATCTGGATCTCGAAGGAATTAATTTTTTCATTAAAATCATCAATTTTATGTCCATAGAATTCCAGGATGCTGTAAATTCGACCTGCTGTCTTTTGACATCCGCAATGTCTGATTGAATGTTATCAAGTCTTGTAGAATTGCTACCTACCTGAACGAATAGGCAGAAGTTTTAACACCGGAGCGGAATATTCCGGTGCTGCCAGCCAACTGCAGTGGGACGGGGGGGGGGTTCAATTCCAAAACGCGAAGGCCATAACCAAAAATAGGCGCCACTTAATTTTTTTTGAAAGGGAAAAGAGTGAAAAATTAAGAAAACCCGTTACGTCCAAAACACGTTAATTTAGTCAATCACAAGAACATAAACAAATAAGTAATATATGGACAACAAAAGAACAAGATTATTTTACAAAATACTCATGTTTTGTCGGATCCGAACTTCGCATTAATCTATATTAAAATTAACCAAACACGTAAATAATACAAAAAAAAATAATATCTCCGGTTAATTACACGCGACAACGTTCGTCTATTTATATCCTCTTTGCCAAAGAACGAACAATCATCTTTAATTTACGGAGGAGTGTACGCAATAAGTTGCATGCTTAATTGCGGCAACTTCAAAGAAATGAATCGGAAATTAAATTCACGAATTAACGCTCAAAAATAAAAATTATAACGCTCCGACCTGTATTTCCTTTGATGTCCGATTCGTTTGTCGGTGTCTTTGCGGGGATGCCGCGGCGTCACTTTGTAATGTGCCGGCCTCCGCGTAGAGGGGCGAGGGAGGGAACTTCCAGCGTCGTAGTTTACAATGCACCTGCAAAATCGGATCGGACTCAACTTCCGCAAACTCTTGGTAAAAACCAATTCCCAACGAAAATAACTCTTGCTAAAATAACTCTTGCTAAAAGCCCAGGATAAAAGCCTATAAGCGAAAAAGAAAAGCGAACGTAAGGGCCAAATCGAGAAACGCAGTTCGTATTGACTTACCCAGGATTATCACCCGGACTGCCACAAGTCGCAAAATGGATGCTGCTTTCTCATCTCTAACTGGATCAAACAGATTCGGCAGATAGCCGTTCACATGCACTTTCACCCTCTTCGGCGAAACGGGCACACAACCAAACAATTAACAAAAGGACGTGCGATCCAAGAGACGATTGAAACTTTAATGAAACGGCGGCATACTTCTCGATCGGCGGAAAAGAAAAGAAAACTAACGAGAGAGACACATTCGATTTTACCATTGGCGGAATTTTCTTAGTAACAGTGAGAACCAATCGGCGAAAAGGGCAAAGATCACGAATAATACGCGTCCAGAAGTAGAACTTCGTTAAAAGTTTATCTAACTACTCACATGCGCGCGATTTTGCCCCTAAATAAGGATGGATTACTTATATAAAATAAATTTGTTTAATTAAATGAAGGTCCTGTTAATGGAAATATGCTAGAACGAAATTTTAGAAAAATTACGCCGGCGAAATACGGCGTATCCCTACACTGACTGCAATGTGTACAACGACGCGGTCCAAGAAATAATCCGGCACGTCGAATTTCGCATATACAGGGCGTGTTCAGAACAGAAATGAAAACTGGACGGTGGCAATGCATATACAAGGTGTATTCAGAACATAAATGAAAAATGAACTGTAACAGAATCTTCTCCAATACATTGCCACTTGCCGAGATACTACTCACAGAGGGCATGGTTGCGCAATCTGAGCACTTCCAGAGAGCTCCTGGAACTCCGCAACTGATATGCGAAAGTTTCTTGCATGATAGACGTGATATTGCTGGTGCATGTCGAGTAACAATGGTAGAGCACAAGCATGCCTCTCTTTTTCCGGCATGACGATAAACACCTCACAAAAAACAACAGATAACGCTGGTTTTGTATCGAACTCGACAGTCTCACACACGTTTTTAGTAAAAAGTCGCTCCACGTACACTACCGGTGGTTATACCAAACGGGAGATAACATTCCAAAGAATAGGATGATACCACTTACTGCACAAAAAAGCAAAAAACTCAGAGCAGAGAGACTCGAAACACGTGTTCAGCACGATATGCTCGTACGCTTTTCTTGAAACAATAGAATGTGTTATTCTCGAAGTTTGTAACTTGAGTGCAATTAACGGACTCCTCTGAGATAACCGTCTTTGATTTCATCTGAGAAAACAAGTTTTGGTTATTCGTAGTTCACGTCGTCTCTTTGAGTTAATATGTTATTCATCGTCACCCTTGCTATGGTTGCCTAAGCAATTTTTCAACACAGTATCACAATTACTAAGGCTAAAGAAATTCACTTGAAAACATCACATGAAATTTGAACGACTAGTTCTTATTCAACAACAGCAAATTATTTAAATGGCGTAGAAGGATGAAGAGAATAGAAAGATGGAGAAGGAATTGAAAAAGGGAAGAATTGTAAGGGAAGATAGGTAGCTGGATTATGAGAGAGTGCAGCAAAGAGAAAAGACGAGATTTTTTCTTTTCTCGTTGCTTGTTTTATGACTTGCAATTTTGCAAAAGAGCTGACACAAAAATATCCATTTTATTAGCGTGCACCAAATAAATTTTTAGGTTTATATACGTTGTAATAATTATTTCAAAAAAAATCTGTATTTGATCAATTTGACTGAAAATAGAAAATTGCCTGAATTTCCTATTTTAAGGTCCTTCATACGGTTTCAAAGCTTTGCAGTCGCAAAGTATTTGATTTGCGTTTACTGTTAGCAACAGAATCTTTTATTTTTAGAAGCTTTTAGTTTAGGGGGGACTAGTCTGTTTTAAAAGCTTTATCCACAACGCTTTACTGAAAAACAGGACGTGCGAACGAAAGTCATTGCTTAGACGTGTTTGTTTCAGAGTGGGAACCGGGCCACGGGGGATACTCTCACGGCATGGAGGTGGAAGTTCGGGAGGAGGCCCATCCAGGATCGGACTCCACCGCACTTCTGGTCAACAACACTCCTGCTTATCCTGTAGCAGGTAAATCACCAAACATTCTCCATTACGCGAGGCAATTTTTTTCTGTATTCGAGTTTTGGGCGCGCGAACGAAATCTCAAAGTAATTTTAAACTCTCGCCGCCTCCAAGACAGAAATAGGAAAAGTTTCCGGGAAATGCTCCGGCAGCTAATATTCTTCCGATAAAAGCGCGAGCTTCAAAGCGCTCCACCGAGACTCGGACCCGATTCGGCTGATTGGGTTAGTTTGAGGGCGACCAGTTCGCTTCCGTTAATCTTGAATTGAGGTGGAGAGGTTGATGAATCGCACGTCGACCGTTTGATGAATATATCACGGATCGGTAACAAATTGAAAGTGCTTCGTTTCCATTATGTGGAAATTAATTGGCATACATGACATTCGTGGTAAACCAACCTCCAAGAAAATATAAAATCATTATGTTATATCTTTCATGAGAAGAATGACCAGACCAACCTCCAAGAAAATATAAAATCATTACGTTATATCTTTCATGAGAAGAATGATTACATACTCCATTCTCAATATTCCAAAATGCTTACTTTCTTTTTTTCAAAATCAACGTCGTAATTACGTGATGCTATATTTTAAGCAGCCCACCAGTTTCACGAATCCGATACACTTCACTTACCTTTTAACCCTTGGACCCTCAACTCATCAAGGACTTCAATTTATTTTTATATCTTCGATCCACCACGAGCGCCTACCTCAGTTTACAGAATTCGTTTTAGACTTGCTTGTAATGTTAAATATTATAAAAATAAAGAATTATGTGATAACTCAAATTAGGTAATTAAAGCGGGGCAAAGTTAATTTAATCGTTCTTGGTAAAACGATATTGTTTTCCTGACATACAAAAATAAAACTCGTTTCGTTCCGACTTGACGTCAAGTACTTACTTAATATGCTAATGGGATTTTCTTTGAAATACTTCTGCTTAATTAATTGAATTAATTTAAGTCTAACGATAATGCAACCTGTTACGTGTCGTTAAATTTATTTGTTTATTAAAAGTGTCATGTGGCGTAAGTGGTTCAACCGTAACAACAATAAATCTGAGTTAATTTGTGGTTTCCTTAATTAACCTGAGCGTAATGAATGCATTTGTATTTAATTACTCGTAGTAACATGATCTATCAGTTTTTCTAGTATTTTTTCCTTATTTTTGAAATTGATCATTGTTGTGTAAAGCAAAATTATGTTTAAATAAAGCACACAAAATCAGTTCCCATTTACGATTAACGAATGTGATTAGCAAGTGCAAACAAAAGGACATAAATTCGGAAACGGCGAGAATGAAATCAGAAACGCCTCGTTTGATTTGACCTACTTCTCGTCTCCTTGCTCTACGAAGTGCACTAAAGATTTATCTCCGAACCGGGAAGTAAGACCTTACGTTTTTCGGGGGATGTAAAAATTGCGGTGACGTTTACAAAACGTTCGCCCCAAATTATGACAGTGCAACTAAAAGTTTCGGTAAATATGTCGCATTTAACAGATTTCAACCGCTGACGTAATATTTTATGCAAAGCCACCCCACTTGACGAGTGAGGGTTATAAATCAAGTTGGACAATCTACGCGGACTGGTAGAAGGGCCCTTCATACGAGGATTCTTTTCAATTTTGCATGTTACGAGATGAACCCAGAAGTACTTTCATCAGATTTTTTTTTATTAAGCATTCTAAGCAAAATGATTTTTTAATATCGTATGCACAAAACTTCTTCATAAAAACGATGATGTCACTTAAAGCCTGATGTATAACAAGAAGTGAAGATATTTTATTGTTTAAATAACAGTACACTCTTTAAATTCTACCTTGCGTTGTGCAAGCACTAAAATCTAATCCCTAAATCCCATTTAATCAACCTCGATTTTTTTTTAATAATAAATATTCTGAATAGTTTGTATGAAAGTATGAGGCTTTTCGTTTTTTTGTTTCAGAAGGACCAGAAGTGATCGTTCGTGCCGAAGAAGTACTCCTCGTGGTCCTAGTCCTCATGATATGGGTGGCGGCGATAGCCCTCTTCTTCAACCGTTGGGGAAAGATACGCATGCTGGAGCCTTATCAGCCGAAATTCCAACAGAATCACCGACCGTCGTGCCCCCTAGCGCCGCTCAGTCCGCCTCATATCACGCCACAAGTGAGCTCGATACCACTTCGACCTCAGAATTCAATATCAGTATGTGCTGTGCTTTGTTCTTACTTAACGACGCCAAAAAAGAAAAATGGTCAACACCTACCTAATAGTATTGATTTGGTTGATTGATTTTGGCGGAGAAAAGCGCGGTGTTTGTCTTTATCTCGATGGAAACTAATTCGAAGGGACGTGTGGATGAATGGGATAGATCTAATTTACGAGTTCCCCCGATAACGCGCCTGCACGTTATGAAGTGTTTGTTATCGTTAATTACTATTTGAAGCCTTGTTAGTGTTCACTGGATAAACTTGAATTTATGCAACCAAAATAACTCAGGCTTCAACACCTTCTCTTGAGTTATAGACCGGAAGTTGCTTTTAGCATTCTAAAAACTCGACTGATTAAATTATCTTCTTTGGGCATTATTATAAGTATCGTGCCTTTCTAAGATTACTTGGCCGTGAAATGTTAGTTGTGAACCAGGCTCAATCGACTTGACCTCACTTTTGAACTAATAATACACTCTGAAATGGTTCTCTTGCAAGAGCATACAATCAAAGACTTCAATTACATATATGACTACCCTTCATCAAAAATTCAAATAATCAAATTATCACCATTACATGGTTACATCGTTATTATTGAAGCTCTTACGTCTTAAGACTTTTCGTTGGTTCAAAAACAAATTAGAAGAAAATGAATAAAAAATTAAGATTCATTCAATTTTTAGAATAAAGTAATATCATGAGGACATACGAATAAACTCTGAAGAAGAACTTGCTTTAATCTCCTCTGGTTCGATTTCTATCTACAAAAATACTTGCAGAAAGACGACGTAGACCAAAACCATCCGTCCTCGTAGATAAAGTCATTAGTTTTCGGCTTGTTGTTCGACGTTTCGCAATTACACTAACGACTTCCTCCGGAACTAATTCTCAGTTGGAAACGACCAACGTTTTTGGTTTCAAACGTGAGCTTCATTTCCATAACGGCTCCGAAACAATAAAGCTCCATTTAAAGGAGCTTAAAGTTATGTACTTACATGCTGAACTATATTTTCTTTGTTTACTTTATGCCTTCCTTGTATATTTTTTATTTTAAATTTCCTCAACCCAACAATATTCAGAAAAATAGGAAGTTCTTTTATAACCAGTTTTTATTCGAGAAGCATTCTTCTTTTTTTATTTTTAGAATTCTGGAAACTATTTTGAATTTCTCACGTTTGATTTATTCGAAATATTTTCAACCGAAGAAATTACGTGAAAATTAAGACTTTATAGAAAAATAACTTAATTTAAAAATAAAACAAAAATGCCGCGGTCGCTTGTTCCAAGCTTGTCGCCTTTTTCTGAGTTGTGTAAAAATTTTCTAAAATATTGGGAATTTGCTGACCACATATCGCTATGTATAAAAACGCTTCTATTCTACTTAGGAAGCCAATTTTAACGATCATATTAATTAGGGGAATTCCAATTGCAATTTTATTTTAATTTCTCGCAAACTATTCTATTTGCAATTAAGAAAATGACGCAATGTAAAAATTGATTATTACAAATTCTATTTATTTTTGTGCAGAAAAGACCACTGAAAATGTTTCAATACTGCCTTATATCAAATTATGTAAATCAGTAACGATTAAAACTTATAGTACAGTTTTACTGTACGTACAAAACCTCGCGTTGTGTCATGGTGATTGGGGTAGATGTTTTATTCATTGGTTTTTTTTTTCTTTCTTTCACCCACTTTTACCCCAAGCTTAGAGCTTGTCGTGGGGGGTTGGCGGCTGCGACCGTCTTAGATGTTATATGTTAACATTATTATCTTTCCCGTAATCTTTTCTCTCACTGATGTTAGGTTAAATGAAAATCATCTTGTATTACAAAAAGGTCCTCCAAATTTGTTCATAGAACGTAGCTGGAAATTCCAAAAAATACAGTTAAATTTATGACTTTCTAAAAATAAACATCTATCAGGTAGGTAAGATTAGGACTTAACAAGCGAGAAATAGACCTCAAACAAGAAACTAATTAGAATACATCAACATAAATAATAAACAAACAACGCGGTTCAAAAAAAAAACTCGCGCTTTCAATAGTCGCGTAAATAATAATTAGCAATTAGGTGTTGGTTCACTGATTATTATTTATCCGACATAATAGTTAATGGGTTTATACACAGTCTCATGTTTGTTATAATCTTTTCATTAAAATTAAATAAATTTTGTTTGTCTTACCAACAAAAATTTCCAGTAATTTAAATTCATCGATACTAGTGTCATTAATAAAGAAAATGTATGGGAAAATCCATTGAAAGTCAACTAATAATATTTTTAAATATTTAAAAAAATCATGGATATACGTATACGAAGAAGCACATGGACTCATAAATTCAGCGAAAAAATACTCAAATTTCTCAAACATTTCATATTAATTAACACCATAGTTTAATTCCAAAAAAAAACAGAGTCACATGAATATAAATAACTTCGTATTATCCGTTCTTTTTTTTTTTTGGCGACGATTTCTTTAATCACTGACATTCGAATCATCGAAATGATTATATAAAACCGCAAACTCAGTTCACCTGATTTTAATGAATGCATTAAGTAATCAATAAAGGATTGAGACATTTGTTATTTTAAGCAGGGCCGGCCCGGGTGTAGTAAGAATTGCGGGGGCCTTTTTTTAAAGCGCAGTGTTATGATATGGAACACGGGAGCCAGGGCCGTAATTATGAGGTAGCGGAGGTGGCACTTCTTGAATTAAATCCTTTAAGCACAAGGTGGTTTTCTTTACTTAATATAATTTTTTAAGGTTTTTTTATTTATACAGGGTGTTTAAAAAATATGTTTGGAAATTTTGCCCAGCTTTAGATCACGTCAATACAAACGCAAAAGTCCTAATGAACGTATGTCCGGAAATCAACCGTTTCCGAGATTTCTTGAGTTTTTAAAATGGGTGTTTTAAAGTGACCGTTGAGTTTTGGCAGTAATGACGTGTGCTATGGGAGTGATTTCTTTTTTATGGAGATGAGCATGCGTAGAATGTGTAGAACACCATAATTGATTTTAATTAAGATTTTTCTAACACTACTAACGACTGTTCAATTGAAAAGTCCATCAAGTTGGTTTGATTTTTTGATGAACGAAAAAGGGATGATCGATGACCGCCTAAACCGGTCTGACGGATGATTGTTGTCCAACAGTTGTACGAGTAGTAAAATCGAAAGAAAAATTGGAGTAAACTTAGAGCAAAATAAGAAATATTAGAAACAAAAGACAATCGCTTAAATTAAAAAAAGTTAAATCCCTTGTCGCGAGTGATTTATTTTTATCAATTTCTCGACGATTCCAGAAGATTCGACGCGCGAGCTAGATCTACAAATTCCACGACCTCAAAGGCATACGTCGACTTACTGGTCTCCCTGTATAAGTAAGGAGGACCCAGTAATGTAGAAAAGACCCATGAACAAAGTGACATAATTAAAATGTAATCAAGCTTTAGTCTTTATACTGACAGCACTTTTTCGAGACAAATTAAGAATTTTTGAGAAAAATATTCCGATAAGTACAAAGCTTTCTTGATTTAGTAAAAATTACGTTGGATTCAAGAGAAAGAAAACAACCAAGAAATCACAGCAATTTGAATTTGGCGCCCAAAATTTTATGGTTCCGAGAAAACATCAAGAGATGGCGTAGCCTTAACGTTACCAAGAGTTCAATACAGGACTCACTAAAGCTACAAAAAACAAACGAGAATCACCAGGATGGTAATGTTTTGCACTCTAAATCAGACGTATAGATATTTATAGTATAGGAAAACGTGAATAGATGGCATAGTTTTTATTATGTGACGTGATTCTTATTTCTTTTGCGATTGAATTTTCATGCGTTTTAAATTTACCGGTTAAAACGTCGTATGCATTTCAAGAAAACGTCAATAGATGACGCGATTTCAAACAACGTGGACATTGTTTTAGACGATTGAAGAAACCCAACAAATGCATACATAAGTTACAGAGAAAAATATCGATTGCTTTAAGCCATCATTTCTATTATAGAGTTGGTGACACTGAATAAGTCGGCAATGTCGCATATTTGAGGTTAGGTTTATGCCTCGGCTCAATTATTACATGTTCTTGTTTCACAGTGTTTTCAAAGTAACTTTCAGTGAAAAATATTTTATGTTCCAAATCGAGCTTTTTGAGATTATACAAATATGTAAAAGTTTGACAGTTATTTCAATTTGATATTAAACAGTGTTGCCAAATTATCAATTCTAAAACCAACAAATAATTGGAAGTTTCAAACTCTCATCTCGATGACAAAAGAAAAATTATGTCATATTCTCTACTTGCATTTATCAACTATCTAATCAACTAATTATTTGTGAAACTGTGAACCCTACAATTTTGACAGTTGTTAAATGGTAACATCTGTTGTGCCTTACACATTGTTTCATTAAACAAGTAACTCTTTATTGCTCTAGACTTTAAATTCCGGGGCATTATAACTTCGAATGAAGAAAGACAGCCATTATAACAATCCTTAATGAAGTTATCGAGATCTAGCGGTGACTGAAGGTACTAATACCTAAAAAGAGAAAGGGCATCCGATTTCACCCAATAGAAATTCAACTTACAAACCAGTACAATTTTTTGCTCTAGCTTATATAGAGGCAACTATACAGAGTGTTTCAATAAATGACACGTGTTCAATAACTTGATATAGACATCATCGATGAATTAAATTAATTTGGAAACATGGTCGTTTACAAGGCGACACGAAAACACGCATGCAACAAAGTATTCATTAGGCTAATATATTAACAATACATTTAATTTTTTTACTGAACAAAGAAACTGCGAATATTGCTCTGGCTTGTATAGAGACAAATTTGCATAGTGATTAATAAATAGATAATAAAAATTCTTTTGTTATTTAATTTTTTTTCTTGGAAGTTTCAATAAATGACTC